>OY728157.1:1459108915-1460358915 GCA_963277665.1 Viscum album | reverse complement strand
TATTATCTTTTAAAAATGATATATTATTTCATGCTAATTAATAAATAATATTTAATTATCAAAAAAATTATGCTAAATTTTTATAATGTATTTATTCAAATTCATAACCATAATTCCATTTTCAAGGGACTCTTCCTAACTACCTTCTTCAAGCTCTCATAGTGTACAACAAGTTGAGGGTCCTGAAACCCACAATGATTTTAGGAGTGCCTCAGCTCATCCAGGAACCATTCCATATGAGTTCATCATAGCAACAGAACTCCCTCATCCCTTCTCAAAACCCAATTAAAACAATAGTACTAATATGATTATTTACATTGTTCATGGAAACTTTCTTATATTTTAAATATTACATCTATTTACGTGTCAACACCTAATAATGATTTTCATGCTAATTTCCCTAAGACAGTAAGAACACACAGTACAACTTTTGTTTTGAACTTTAATAAAAAAAAGCCAATTTCATTTGGTGGATGCCCAATGGTTACCCCATTGAAGGTTTCTCCACTTAAGGTAACCGATTAAGATTTGTGTGTAGATGCTGCTAATGTCCAACATATTTATTTTTTTTGGAAAATGGGAATAAAACCTAGTCTAGCCTCATCCCAAAATGTTATAAGATCCTCTAGGTGGAACGACTATAGAAGTAATAAATGGGGTTCCACCAAATCTAGGTTTCAGTGAATTTTATTTTTTAGAACTATTAAGGTATCGCAAACCTTGATACTTTTATTGTTCTAAAATGATTTATTAATACCTATAGACCTATGAGTTTTCCATTTCTAAACCTCAAGTTAACTTCTCTTCAAAAACTATCCACCTTTTCTCCTATAGTTATACTTTATTAGGTTCTTTCATGGAGGGTACTAAAATTGAAACCCTTTGGTTATTCTATCAATTCTCACTTCAATATGTAAATTTTTTCCATGTTTAGGAGTAGATGTTTACATTTGATTTTTTTGATTGATCATTCATGCATTTTTAGTTCTATGGTTTATTCTATGAATAGATTCCATGATAGAAGGCCACTTTCGAATGACCATTCATTCTTTTCTGTCACTATTTGTGATTGTTGGTTGATGATTGGTGACATCAATGACATCCTGACCTGAATTGAGAATTTGGGCCCAACTCACTCTTATATCTCATTACAATTTTTCAATGCTTTGATTGAGTATAGTAATCATGTTGAATAAACATTACGGGTGCCATGTCCTCTTGGTATATAAAGCATTACAATAGGGTGGTTTCTAGAAAATTAGATAGGGCTCTCAAGAATGAATTTTATTTTAAAAAATGGAACCCCATATCTAGAATAAAACATCCCAGGATGAACATTGATCATCATCTTGTCCTTTTCAGTCTTCATATTAACATCATGAATCATACTATTCCATTTAGATTTAATATTTCTTGATATTTTGATCCTATGTGGTCTACATTTTTAAAAAACATTGGATGTATATAAAACATCAAATAGTCTCTTTTTCTTGTATTATCAAACTCTAACATCTCAAAAAGTTTCATATAGTTGGGTGTCTTACCAAATATAATCAAATTGACAGTGACATTTCCCATATAGAAAATGATCTTAGCCAACTTCAAAATGCCAATACTAGTTCTGACTTCACTATGGATCCCCAAAATGATATTACTATTTCTATAAAACATTATGATTTTCATTCCCTTAAGGATAACATTCATAAATAAGTATTCAAAACTAAATAGATTTTCAACGGTGAGAGGAACACTGAATTTTCAATTCACTATAAAGAATCAAGAAACTTAGTAGACCTATCACTTTTTATAGAGACAAAGACAACCACATTGAAACTGAGGAATGAATTTTTAATCATGTTGTCTATTATTTTGAAAATATTTTGAATGGCCCTGATAATAACAAGGTTCTATTACTAGATGTAATTTCAGTTTTTGTTAATGAGGAAGATAATTCTAATCTCCTAGTAATTATTATTGAACATGAAATTAAAGATACTTTCTTTAGTCTCAATCTAGATAGTTCCCCAGGTCTCAATGTTTTTATTAATGTATTGTATCAATAATTATAGAAAATAATCTAATATGATGTTTGGAAAAATGTTAAAACATTTTTTCCCAATGGTCGGATACCCCATGAGTTGAATGTGAAATTTCTCTCTATAATTCCCAAAGAGAGAAATGAATTTGAGAATCATATTTTCATACCTATTTCCCACATAAATTACCTTAACAAAATTATAAGCAAACTTCTTTCCAATATGCTCTTTGATATAAGTAGTATAATTTCCTATTGGAATAAATTTGGCTTCACCAAAGGTAGGTAAATTCCAGACTATATCAATATTTCCTTTGACTATAATAGCACAGTAAATAGTTATATGAGAGGAGGTAATATTTCAAATAAACTTGATATTAGGATGGAATTTGATACAATTAAGTTTAGTTTTATTTTAAATGTGTTTCAAAGGTTTGGATTTAATGGATCCTTCATGAGTAAATTTAAGTCTCTTTTCAATTTGGATACTATTTCAATCCTTGTCAATGGTTCCCCAAAGGATTTCATTAAATGAACCTAGGGATTTATAAATGATGACCACCTATATACCTTTTTTCTCTATTTTGGAATATTACCTTAGTATATCACTTACTCACCTTGTTGATCATAATAATCTTATGCCTATTCATTCTTTTAGAAACATAAATATTCCCATGAATATCCTCTATGATGCTGACATTATTCTCTTCTTACAAAGATATAAAAATAACATTCAAAATAGAAAAAAGTCCCTTTCAAATTATGAACATATCTCTACTCAAAACATTACCTAAAAAAATCCATTGTTTTCTGGGGAAAATAATTCCATCCTATTAGAAAGAGTTCCATTACCAATATTCTATGTATTCAAGAATCTCCTTCCGCTTCACTTATCTTGGAATACATATTTTTCAGGGAAGATATAAATATTGTTATTTTCCCAACATTATGGCCCAAATTCTCAATTATCTCTCCTCTTGGAATGGTAAAGGCCTCTCCATGCCATGGAAAATATGTCTAGTTAAATCCACAATTATCACTAACACGGTCTGTACTATGATGGTCTACAAATGTTTTGATGGTCTCCAAAAAATATAAATTTCAATATAAATAATTTTTCTAGGACCAGGAGCACATTAGAAAGGAAACTTTTGACAATCCCTTGGAATACCTATTGTTATCCTCTAATAAAAGGTAGCCTGGGAAGAACCATAATCTTTTCAATAAGGCCTTAGATGCCACACTAACTTGGAACCTCCTTCAAAACGATTCATACACCATTAATTTTATTATAAAAATAGTCTTAGATAAGTTAAAAAAGGGAAAATTGAGCTATATTAGCTCTTCTATTTTTCCATCCATTAGACAGGCCTTTGCTAACATCATGAGTAACTCAAGATGGTTTGTTTGCAATGAATCTTCCATGAATTTTGAGTTAGAGAACTAGACTACTAACTATTAAATATGCATGTTACCTCATAATAATTTAATAGAAAACATTATTTGTACTATCAATGAGGTGTTAAATTCTCAGACCACTAACCTTCCTAATAAAATTATTCATATCGTTGATAATTACCCTATTCCAAATCAGATGATTCTTTATTTGAAAACATTCTCATAATACTATTCTTAATTCAAAAAAATATTATTGTCACAACATTCAATATTTGGATAGAATTTTTAGCTGGTTAAAATCTTTTGATAAGCCATGGATTAAGCCTTCAAGGATTACTCATGTCTCTTGTATTGTGCACGATTGTGTCCCCATTGATGTTTGTCTTCAATAATTTGGGATTCAACATTGCAATATATGTAACCTTTTTAAAAACATTAGGTAGATACTATCCATCTTTTTTGTATCTTGTTCTATATCTTATACCCTTTTGATGTATATTTTTTACATTTATGATTTCACATGGATTTTAATTGACTATCTCATCTTGCAGTTAAAACACAATTTGGAAAGTGAATCCTCTTAGAAAATTTAAAATATTCTCTTATCTTCTAAAGAGAATATTATTCATGTGATATGGTATGCTTGAAATTTCCTCATTCATAGTAATTCCTTGTTCTGTTTAAATGCAGGTCAGGTTTGGATTCTCATTGTTATTTTTGTAGCTGCCTCGATTTAGAGGGATTTTTGTGAGAAATATGTCAATGATTTTGAGATTCTTCATTGTTTCCAGATTTATGATATATATTGTCATACTAGGCATACATTTTACATGTTATGACAAGCCCTACTCCCATTTTAAATAAAGTGAATGTGGATATCACCTCTAATGGAAATTCATGTCCCTCGGGTTATGGTGATAACCTCAGGGACCACCTTTGGAAATGCCTCATTTATTTCTATGGAATCTATAGAATCACCTCTCCCCTAGATTCTGAAATTTTGTGTGTGATCCATAGTATATTCTTCACCAAAAAATAGGGCTGTAACAATATTTATATTGAATTTGATTCTACCACGATTTTCCAGGCCATGTGGAATAGAGTGGTGTATCTTTCTTAGCCACTTACAACCCGATGGATGAATTTTCTTCATTATCTCATGTAGATTCATTACATTGTCACCCAAACCATCCACGAAGCATATAGGGTGGCATATAGTCTTTCTAATAGATGAGTTAATCAGGACATAACCTGGATGGTTGACCTTCCTGATGATCTTCTTCCATTTTATGATAACAACTATAAAAATATTATGTCATTTAGACTTTTGTAATCCCCATTTTATTAAATATAATTTTTTTGTCTTGGTCAAAAAAACAATCTGATAGTAATATGAATTTCTAACATTGAAATTTTTTTTCAATACATTCAAACGACTTCTCAAGAACATCACTAAAAATCTTAAATCCCAATAATATACGATTGATCGCAGTACTCCATTTATCCATATGGATTCGTTAATATAGGTTATAACAAACTAATAATGAGAAAAGTTTTAGAGACCCAAGATTGATGGAAATAGAAATTATATTACTTTTTCAGAATACTTAATACATTACAAAAACAGACGCCCAAAGACAGTATTAGTTTAGTGTCTTTGGAAACTCGGAATATAATCTTATAATCATGTTAAAAGATCTTGAACATATCTCATAAAGATATTTTGCCTTTTGTTTTCTTACCTAAAACCTTTCTTTATATCATGGGGAAAAGAAAACATAAAAAGGGTGAGCTCAAATGCTTAGTAAAGGTAAACATAGAGAACATAAAAACAATCCATAAAAATTTAGACGTAAAAACATGAACATAAAACATCAAAATCATGAGCAATGACATAAATCGTGGTAGTACATAAGTCATAGATCATAAAAGAACATTAATCATGATAAAATAAAACATGTAATTGTGTAAAACCTTTATGAACATGTTATTATTTCCATAGTATCCAAGACATTGCTTCCAAGACCATCATAGTGGACAAAGTACCTTATGGAATCGAGTTCACTCCTCATTCCAGTCCTGTATCATTGAACTAGATTAACTAGTCGTTACATCCATGTCTATCTCAGGAGATATAAATAATTACTTAATTCATTTGAGGGAGATATAGGTCCCACCCATCTCATAATGAAATCATTCTTTAATGTGCCACAAAATAAACATATATCATTCATGATAACCCAACAAATAAATTGGGTTTCGTAAACATCATACCATCATAACATAATCCCTAAAAAAATGGATATCATTTCATCATAAGAAAAATAAAACTAGGTAAATAATAAATATAGTATACTTTGTTGACGCTCCTTTTTCGTCACAGAGTCCAACAGAATGTAAAGGGAAATGACTTAGCTCAAATTGATCCATCCATTGATGAAAATATCAATAACCAAAAAAGGGATGAACAAGGAGAATATTTCCCATAAGTCGCGCAAGTTTCCTCTTCGTCACGCAAGTCCACTTGTGCGATGCATTATGGTCGTGCAAGTGACTTGTGCGGCCTAAGTGATAACCTCCCGGGGTCTTCTCCTGCCTATAAATAGACCCTGTGAGCCCCCCATTCAGGGATGATTTTTTCTAGAAACTCAGATTTGAGCTCCCGGCGACCTAGTCCCTTCTCAAAGCTTCCAGAACACATATAAGGTAATTTCTTACGTAGAATGGAAGATCTAAAGATTGGGAAGAATGCCTAAGTGTTGAAACTCATCAACACTTGCGTGCCTAGGTGGCCAGCCATTAAGGGAAATGGCCACACTTGCGTGCCACCTTAATCCTTCAATAGATCTTGGGTGCCCCACTTCTGGAAGAACCTCAAGAGGATTTTAAAGGTCGTAACCTAAATTCGCTCAAGTATTACCCTGTTGGTTGAACACCGCGCAAGTACCAATGTTTTCACGCAGGTATACCTGCGCGACCAAGACGTGTACACCCACGCAGCACCTGCGCACCTTCCAGGACTTGCGCGCCCCTACCTTTTTGGATGCATTTCATGCCCATTTCACCCCTCTTAAGCCATTACACCTTTCCTATTCTTGATTCAGTCTTCAATACACTCTTCAAATCCATTTATGGCATGATTTCTTGATTTGACTTTCTTACCTGAAAAGAATTCTATGGAATATCTCTCAAAACCTAGTGATTTACACATCTTTGTGTCACTAAAGATTGATATTTCATTCATTCAACCTCATCCTTTAAGATGATTGAATCCTTAACCTGGGTCTCCTTTTCAGGAATAATCCCCGACCATAAGTCCTCTAAATATGGGCATCCTTTTAGGAGTAAGCCCTAGGTCCCCTAACCTGGGCTTCCTTTTCAGGAGTAATCCCCAGTATCAAATATGGGAATCCTATTTAAAAGTAATCCCCAGTCCCCTAATTTGGGCATCCTCTTCAAGAGTAAGCCCCAAACCTTAATTCCCATAACCTGGGCCTCCTTTTCAAGAATAATCCCCATTCTTAATTTCTCTTAACTAGTCCTAATTTACCTTTGATCTGGGATTCCTTTTCAGGAGTAAAAACCAATCATAATTCTTTTCCTAATTTGGGCCTCCTTTTCAAGATTAAGCCCCATGTTAGAGAATTCAAAATCTCCATGAAGCACATATACCTTTATGAACCATGTTCCTGGATTTCATCCCTAAAGTAAATCCTAATCTTTATTTATATGGGCTGTCATACATACATAATCCCTATATTATTTCTTATGATTGCATCTTTCATGGAACAATTGTATAATTTTTACCAATACCTCTTGTTTCTCACACCGAGCATGACTCACGTGAGCTTAGAGTGTAAAAGTAATTGAGACATCCTTCTTTGAGCCCTCAATCAAAAACATCATACTCCCTTACTCGAACTACGTGGGTTCTGATTCCTTTTCTAAACAAAGGATACATAGGTAGCCCGTCTATGGGTTCGATCCCAACTCTAAAATAATCCATGTCCTTCTAAATGACAATAAACTTCAATTTCCCCACTGAGTGGATTTAAAACCAGCATGGTCATCATAATGACCAAGAGACTTATATATAAATGTGTCGAAGGGTACCATTGACCATGAATATCTAATAAATACAGATGATTCTCTATCGATGAAGAACCTCTAATACATATAAAAGATTCTCTATATTTATTACATATTTGATCATTGATTGTTAGATCTAAAGGAAAGCTCATTTTATACTTGGTAATGTAATAAGGATTCATGAACATAACTTAAATATATAAAGAGAGTCCCGGAGTAGACAATAATTCCCCTAAAAAAGGTGTGATGAGTCCGACCTCCCATCCTCTCGACCAATGAAAATTCCTAAGTATCATCAGTACACAAACCAATTAGCACCTACAATTGGAAAGTAGGTCTAAATGGATGTGGAATCATTGGATGTTTCCGGTTCTACGAACAAACCCGTTAGAAACCGATCGGAACTTTTAAACCTCCCATCAAGGCGGTCATCCCCAGATTCAGAGGGAAACAAAAATGGTGAACCCGACGTGAAACCTTAACCAAGTTAAAATGATGTTTTACCTATTTGTTAGGCCCCTATTTAAAACTCAATGAGAGGGCTAACAAAAACAATCATTGACATATGTGCTCATCCAAAAGATGTAGTAGCTGAATTTATCTTGATTACGTCTGTTATATCAAATAGGAACTTTTTCCAAGATATTCTGCATTTCTAGAATGGCTTCTCTTAAGTTCACACCTGTGAATACTGCTGCTGCAAATGCCACTACTGCTACTCTTACTAGATCATCATCCGATCTAAGGACGATATCACCTAATAAGAATCTTCAATGTTGGGTATCAAATACACCAGTTAAGGAGTACCGTCGACAAGGTACCATCCCAACTCTAGAGGCTACCCGAAAATCCCTCCAAGTGAACAACTCACATCGGTCGTCCAGACAACGACGACCAGTGATCAAGAAGCTGGTGGTGCTGACTACCGTCTCCAACCGTTTCGGGTCGTTATCCTAGGAACTCAATCACCATTCACTCCCTTATTCTAGGGAGGTGAATGAGCAGGTCCCTTAGGACCTTAATTCAAACAGACAGGAGTCCTTCCTAGGGGCTCCCACCCACAATCGCCGCCAGACTCGTGCGGCAGTGCACCCTCAACATGATGAGGTTACCGACTCCAGGCGTTCGGCTCAGTTTCCTTGAACCTGAGCAAGAAAGACGAACCACCAGAGGCAAAATATGGTCAAAAGTGAGCAGTTTCTCATCTCTTCCATCTCCAGAGAAGTCCACCAGCCTAACTTGGTGTCAAGCAACGAGCAGGCACATACACCAGCCCATTTTAAACCCGCTCTCCAGCAGACTCATCTGGCAGCATCACGCCAATCCCGCCCGACAATAATGGCAGAGTACTATAGGCAGGAACATACATCTGTTTATACATCATCAGCTAGTCAGTAGGCTCGTTTGACTACATATGATGGATCTCGCCTACCACGTTTGGCGAAGTGCAATCAGTAAGCACATACACCTGCTGATATTAATCAAGCCTACCAACAGTCTCTCTTGGTAGCATTCGGAGAAGTTAGTCGGAAAGCCCCGATGACAAATAGGAGGCAGACTCAACTCTCTGCCCCTACACTTGAGTACTGTCAGGATTCACTGACAGGAAAAGGAGGACAGGAGCAGGCACATACACCTTCTCCAAGCCTGGAATGTACGTATATTCCCATTCTGGCAGCTGAAGTCACCAAGAATATTCTATAAATGGTGAAAGAGCAGAAGAAAATCCCTACTCATATTCTGGATGCCTTCCAGGATATTATAACAACTTCAGCGACATCTCAGGGAAAGACACATAAATCTATCCCTACCAGTGGAGTGATACATCAACAATTCACTCTGGAATAGACACACACATCTGTTCCAGTCCAAGAGGGTTATGGGGAATACTCCCCTATATCATACGGACGACCAAGTTAGGCACATACACCTGATTTGAGAGGAGATCATCAGCCTAAACTAGCCATCATTCATGATCAGGCACATACACCTGCTCAAAGCAGCCACTTTCGTCAACAAGTGGTTTCCAAGGAAAGTAAGAAGGCGTCTAAGAAAAAGACCCGCCCATCATAGTCAGGAGATCATGTTCTAGTCTGTAACAAGGCCTTGCTCGATGCTGGAGTTCATGGAGCCCTCAGACAATTATCTTTTGGAATTCAAGATACTACTCCCTCAGTTAACAATAGTGGGAACATTAATTCTGATGTTCTTCAACAGACACGTCCTCATGAAGGCTTGCTTCATGACAATTCGGTCG
The DNA here is from genome assembly GCA_963277665.1 of Viscum album. Classification (NCBI taxonomy): domain Eukaryota; kingdom Viridiplantae; phylum Streptophyta; class Magnoliopsida; order Santalales; family Viscaceae; genus Viscum; species Viscum album. The sequence continues at coordinate 1,460,349,136 of OY728157.1, read as the reverse complement.
ATCTCGATGTTTCATCATCAGATTAGAGCCACAGGAACCCTCTGTGTGGTCAGAAGACCAAGGAGTAAGAGATTTCATCTTTTGTTGTAACCCATTATGGTGGTCCTCCCCATGATGATGAATTTCGCTGCGAAAGTCCTCTCTGCAGTGGTGATGCACATAGCCCGAAAAATTCTCCAATGGACAATGTAGTTCCGAGAAAGCCCTCTTATCTTGAGGCACTTTCAAATGCGAAACTAGTCATGTCTGAAGCTTCATCGCTAGCAGGTGAAATACTTTCTCAATCAGAAGATAGCCCAGGGTGTAGGTCATTCTACGAACCACCCCTAAGTCATGCATCTTCTAGTTTGATCAATGATTTCTCTACCATTCCTATTGAATCCAATGAAGCAACAAGGAAACAACAACACTGGTCAAATAAGGTAGAAGAATCTTCATCAAATGATAAAGAGGAAATTCTGAATATGAGAAAACAACTAGACAAAGGTGATGTGCTAGTCATGTTTTGGCCTCTGGCTGACTCTCAGTATAATATTCCAGAAATATTGACGGAAGATGAAATTCATGATATTCGTCTCAACATATGGAAAAATCTTTTTCAGTTAAAAAAGAAAGTATTATCTTCTGATGAATATGAAAATCATCTTAAGATAATAGAAGGGTTACAACGTCAGATTGATTTGGCGTCTCTATCAGTCTCTCGATATCCGAAGGCTGAAAAGCAGTAGAGAACCCTTCCATGTTCATGCTTTGGCGCACTAAGAAGATTGCGTCAGTTAATTTCCAATGCCCCATCTGGTATTCGTGTTAGAGGATTGGGTGTTCATGGAGCACTGCATTTCACGGTGCTCTCCTGTCAGCAAAGCCCGCCGAAAATGGTCTCCTGTAATGTTATTGCCCATGGCCAGCCACAGTCAACATGCTTTGTTTGTAATCAAAAGCATGCCCAAGAACATGCTTCAACTAGTTCCTCTCAAAATAAAGAATATAGAGAACAAGTTGTCGAATTAATATTGCATCAAGAAAACGAGAATATTGAACAGACCTCTCATTTGGAGCAAGCACGTCACCAAGTGACAGAAGTGTCAGAAATCATCCAACGGTCTTTTGAACCAGGTGATAAAAGTGGATACAGGTTAATGCATCCAGCTAATTTACGAACTAAGGTTAGAAATATCAAGAAAGATTTTAAGAAAGTCTTAGACATATCATGTCATGAGCCACCCCAGCTTGCCAGGTTGGGGACTATTTTAAGCCAACCCTCAGAGTCAACAAAAATGATTCAGGGAGTTGAGCGAGAACAGCACGAACAGCCCCAGTCCACTGGACTGGGGACTTTTTCAAATCATCAATCCTCTCCTTAGAGAATGTCGGTCTTTTCTCTATTGGGGAAGAATCCTCAAGAGGAATGAAGATCCAAATTATAAAGAGATTCCATCCAAATTATGGTTCGTCAAGAAATTCCTGAGGGATTGAATCAACAAAAGGTAATGTCTCATCAAAGACATGGAAGAAGACAATATCATAGAAATGCTGATAGAAGGGATGTGATGCGTTATGCATCAATCAATGTCATCAATTCCATTGTTTTTTATCCACCAGATGAGGCTCACTTAGGGGACTTATATGAAGAGGTTTTTGCTCAAGAAGATGTACGCACCGACACAAATGAAGAAGGTGTGTGTACACGAAGTCAAAGGATTTCTCAAAACGTAAGTAATATTTTGAGTAACCCACTTCCCCCTCTCTGAAAAGGATCCAACAAAGGGAAGGGAAAGAAATATGTTACATATCCTTCCTCTGGAGAAGGTCAATCGCTCTCACTAGAGAAGAGGTTTGCACAACAGGAGGAAGAAATGAAGGAATTAATAAGGTTGAATACAGAACTACTTCAGAGTAGTCTTCTTCTTAAGCATGCTGGAGTCAGTCAGCCAAAGAAATTTTTTGTAGCTACTGAGATGGATCAAGAATATCCTCCTCTATCAGTACACCCTCACAGGTCTAATCCTACGGGTCATGTGCAACAATGAATGGCAGTGCTACCATCAGTTGCAGCACCAATCGCCACATCTGTCCAAGCTCCAGTTATTCCACCTACCCATGTCCAAGTTTAACCGGATGTTTCTCAAAAGTTAATAACTACTATTGAGTCATTAACAGCACAGTTAGAAACATTGGAAGGGAAGTGTGCACAAGTTCAACCAGAAAAGAAAGTTTACCCTGAATGGGTAGATTCAATTTCTCCTCCATCCAATTTTAGGAACCATGTATTCCCTATTTTCAATGGATCAGGCGATCCTAAACAACATTTGATGCATTACGTGTCTTGTTGTGATCCTATGATGGGAAATCCAGAGTAGTAAGAAGCATTGAAACTCAGATGCTTCGTGAGAACCTTGAAAGGACCAGCTTTTGTTTGGTATACAAGCCTGCAATCCCGGTCAATTACCGGATGGGAGGATCTTCACAAAAAATTCTTCCTTCAGTTCAGCTCAACTTTTCCAATGACAACAGTTTTCGATCTTACAAACTGTAAGCAAAGGGAGAATGAAAGGGTCTCTGAATTCATTGCTCGGTGGAAGGGATTAACATATTCCTTGAGTTTATCACTCCCTCAAGAAGAATTGTTTCCAATCTATGTGGAAAATATGTGTGACGAATTACGCACGCCATTAATCCTTTTGAAATACACAGGAGGGTCTCGAGGTCTTACTTCAATCACCCAGCAGATTGAAGATTCCCTTATACAGGCTATGCCTAAATCTCGTGTAATTCCATCAGGTCTAGGAAGGAGAATGGGTAAAGAAGAAACTTATACAGTTATGCTTAAAAAAGCGCATGTACCTATTTCTACTTCAAAACCTTCATCTTCTCGAAGGGCTCCACCTCCAGAGCACCAAAAAAAGGGTGTTTCATCCTGATGATCAAAGAGATCAAAGACGAAAACAATTTGAGGATTTGAAGAGCAAAATATACTCTTTCTGAAATGAAAAAGTTCCTGGTTATTTCATTTCAGCTCTGGAAAACAATTTGGTCCAATTGCCAATGCCCAAGAGTCCAAACAAGAAAGGAGATGAAGACCATCCTAATTATTTCCCTTTTCATAAAATTTTGGGGCATCCCATCTAGGAGTGTTTTGACTTCAAATACATCCTACAAAATTTGGTCGACTCGGGACATGTCACATTGAAAGGCTCCTCATCCTAGTTAGCATTTTTCACTACTATAGTTCTAGAGGAGGAAGATGAATGGCAGGAAGTAAAAAGCAAAAATGCACAAAAGTATGATGATTGGATGATCAGAAAGACAATCAATCGAACTCATGTAATTTTGCGAACACAATTAAAGAAAACAATTGTGTCTTCTTCCATGAATGTTGCGGAAATACCCTCTTAGTCAGAGAGAATGTCCTCAAAGAAACAGCATGATTCAAAGAAAAAAAAGGAATCTGAAGAGGATGAGTATGTATCGAAGCCTAAGTCACCTTTGACTTTGGCGGACTTCATGAAATCTACTTCAAAGCCATGGGCACCGCCCCAAAAAACGGCATAGCCTGAACAGGCTAATCAGGCAGAGTCTTCATTAGATGAAGAGTTAATCTTTGGTCCTTTTAATATGATTCAATTAACAGATCCATATGCCAGTCGCAGTTTTGATTCCAATGAGCCTGAATTCCCTGTATCAAACAGAGGAATCAGAAGATGTTCCAGGGGCTCAGTATACAGGGGAAGAAGTGGATATTTCAGAAGCCACTATTACAATCCTACCCCTGCTAGAACTGTGCAGCACCAGATCATCCTTTCTATATGACATTTAAATATACAGCAACAGTCCAAGCATATAACCCTAAACTATTTGGACTTATGTCCCTACAACATGAAACTAAACTGTGCAGCACCATATCGTCCTTTCTATATGACGTTTAACTATACAACAACGGTCCAAGCATATGACCCTAAACTATTTTTACTTATTTCCCTGCAACATGACACTAAACTATGCAGCACTAGATCTTCCTTGCTATATGACGTTAAACTATATAGCAACGGTCCAAGCATATGACCCTAAACTATTTTCACTTATGTCCCTACAACATGACACTAAACTGTGTAGCACCAGATCATCCTTCCTATATGACGTTAAAATATACAGCAACGGTCCAAGCATATGATCCTATACAATTTTCACTTATGTCCCTGCAACATGACACTAAACTGTGCAGCACCAGATTGTCCTTGCTATATGACGTTAAACTATACATTAACGGTCCATACATATGACCTTAAACTATTTGCACTTATGTCCCTGCAACATGACACTAAACTGTGGAGCACCAGTTCGTCCTTGATATATGACGTTAAACTATACAGCAAAGGTCCATACATATGACCTTAAACTATTTGTACATTCATCCCACACGATACTAAACTGTGAAAAATTTCCCCAAAAGGTCATGTATGACCATAAACTGCATCATCAATGGTCAATGCATTAGACCTTAAACTATTCGCATGTCCCTTACGTCCAGCAAGACGTTAAACTGTGATGTCCTAACTACATGACGCTAAACTGTATAAAAGTCCCTTACATCCGGAAAGACGTTAAACTACATAATCATCAAAGGTCATGTATGACCTTAAACTACACCACCGTCCAGCACAACATTAAACTGCACCATCCACGGTCCATGCATATGACCTTAAAATATTCGCACTTTCGTCCAACATGACGCTAAACTATATCGTCCCTTTTTCGTCCAACATGACGTTAAACTATGAAAAAAATCCCCAATACGTCCAACATGATATTAAATGGTGTAATCTTTTGTCCTTACTACATGACATTAAACTGCACAGTCCCCCTATCATCCAACATGACGTTAAACACTATTGTCCCCATCGTCCTAACTACATGATGCTAAACTATACAGAAAGTTTGTGATACGTCCTACATGACATTAAACTGTACTTTTGTCCCTCATACATGATACTAAACTGTGCAGCACCAATAGTCCTAACTGCAAGTCTTTAAAACTGAATAGTCCCTTCATACGTCCTACATGACGTTAAACTATGTATTGTTAAGGTTGTTGCTACCTCTTGTTTCTCACACCGAGTATGACTCACGTGAGCTTAGAGAAAACCTCAACTATAACACTCTCTCTGGGCTACTAACCATGTGTAAGTCCTGACATCATTTTTTAGCTCATTGTCCCCAAGAACAACTTGATCATTAATTCATTTTTTTAATTTAACTACACAAGCTTTGATCCTTGCCTTCTAGGTTGGGTATGTAGGCAACCTCCCAACGTTCAAGCCCAAAACCAATCTCTTCACATCGGTTCACCTCCATCTCATACGATGTTGATTCATGAAACCTCCCCTAGAATCAATATCTTTACATTGGTTCACATTCGTCCTTGTTATACGACATTAATCTATACAACACTTTTGTCCAGTATGACAATAAACTACAAATTTCTTTGATACCCTCACCTGAGAGAGAATCATTATTTTTATTTATTTTTCAATCATGTTTCATTTCAAAGACTACGTGCATACATGGCAGTGCTCGAACATTCTATCTTGGGTTAAACCATCATTGCACTAAATTCCCCTTTCACCCTTCACATTTATGAACCAAATTTGTACAGAGGGTATTTCTAGAACTACATGGGCTTGATTCCCATCCTTATGGGATATGTAGGAACGTTCGAGTGTCCCTCAAATCCAGCCCCATGTCTTTGGGCCTAACCCCAAATTCCATTTTCAGTCCCTTGGATGAAATGTCCCAATGAAAACACACCGTGTATTTCTTACAATGGTCCAAGATCTATGACCCTAAACTAGGATCTATAATCCTTTTGTCCCACACAACGTTAAACTGTAGTTTAAGAACTATGTATGGCTTGATTCTCATCCTTATGGGATACGTAGTGAAGTCCAACATTTCAATTCAGGACCCAGCCACAACATGATTATGGTTAGCATTGATCTATGTATCTCTTTATACATTGAACAATACCCATCTTTATGTGTCATAATCCTAACCTTAAATATTTTCAGATCCTCATAACCCTTTTCAAGACTTCTAGTCACAAAAATGTCAAACTTCTGAGAGTTCTTTTTCCTGACAATACAGCACGTACCCATAGGTGGCCTTTCATAAACAGTCAACATAAGAGACTTGTTAGCCAAAAGATACTATTATTTGACTATGCAACCAATGCCCATAGGTGGCCCTTCATAATTCAACCCCCTAACATGTTTTTCGGATAGTGGTAAATTCATTCTTGGGAAGAATGCCTCTTGTGTCCTTATTTTTCTTAAATGACAGTATGTAGGGATCCACAAAAATAGTCATCCTTAACATATTTGTCCCATATCCTTTTTCGTGATCTGAATGTGTTCAAGTCTATGGCTTATATTCTCCTTCCCTACGTTTGGGTCAGACCTTTGTAGGAGTGATATTCATCCAGTTCATTGATAATCTTGTCTGGAAATATCTTCTCCATAGTCAAGTACCTCTTTCCATACAGAAAACTCTATACTTTGGAAGATTTTAATCTCCATAAACTTTCACTAGCTTTTAGCACTAGGAAAGTAAATTTCTGAGAGTTCTTTTTCCTGACTATGTAGCACGTACCCATAGGTGGCCTTGCGTAAACAGTCTACATAATAGACTTGTTAGCCAAAAGATACTATTTTATTTAACTATGCAGCCAATGCCCTTAGGTGGCCCTGCATAATTCAACCCCCTAAAAGGTTTGTTAAATAATGGTAACTTCATTCTTCGAAACTACTTCTTCTAATGCCTTTTAGCTCTTTTTCATATCATTCCTCAGATTCAAATATTCTTAAGTCATATCTTAAATTTTTTCCCTCATACTTCAGTATGGTAATATGTTTTCAGATGAAATTTCAAGGAAATGAGTCAATTCTAATCCAATTCGGTCAAAAGCTATTTCGACCTTAAACATTAGCCTTTTTTATATCCGACATGCATGACTTTAAACTGCCCACAAAAGACAAAGGAACTCTGAATAAAAGTCATGTTCCAGCTCACTAAACATCCATTTTGTATGATTTAGGTAATATTCAGCAATTAAAAGGTTTGATGTTTGTAGGGTTATTTACATTAATCCTAGTTAAAATCAAACAATTCTTACTAGGCTCATTGGATTAGGAAAAATCTAATGAATGTAGAAAAAGAGAATGCAGGTACAAATGAGTGAAAGTGAAAGTGTTTTTCATTTATGCACTAGAGTTAGAAGGACATCCAAAGATTGGAGTCTCTTCTCTTTTTTTACAAGAGGCTTTCAACATAACTCTTCGATTGATATACGAAATTCTGATCTTAATCAAAAACCACCTGGAATTCATTCATTCAACTAGATACAATAAGAGATGCAGTGATACCAGCTCTTCTTGGAACAGTTGTAAAAGGATGTTCTTGAGTTCAGTTTGAGGAAAATTTTCTGTTGATTAAACAGTGACTCTGTTTCTGTCCAAGAGACTTGGAAGATGGATACATGGATTTGAGAATGGAGGATTGGAAGTAAAGATCCATTTGGAGAGATTACTCTTTTAAGATATTTCTCTAATGCCATGTTTGTCTTCTCTCCACCTACCGACAGTGGAAAAAATTTCAGCCCATGGGTTTTCCATTTTCATATCTGCAAGGAAATGGCATGGAGAATTAATTTTAATGTTCACAACATTGTTGTTTCTCTTAATGCACAACATAACTGAAATATAGGAGTTGCAGTGGAGATGCATTTCAGACATATAGTTCTTTGCATCTGGAACATTGACTCCTTACAGATGACCATGACCATATAGAGGTAGGTAGATGCTCTGTGGGAAATTAAGATGATATTTATTCAAGTACTTAACCAAATATGGGAGAGTGCTATCACAGATATCATAATAATTCTGGCTAATGATGTTCATCATGTCATCAATCCGCTTGCTATCCAGTTCATCAGTCGTTCCATTTCTCCCGGGAGCCATTGAATCTGCACAAAAGTTGAATATACTAACTCTTAAATGGGTTTATTTTTCATAAAATTTGTGAAAGAATTCAGAAAAATGGAAAAGGAATTAAGGCGTGAAAGTCTAAAACTTGGCGGGCAAGTTTGAATGTGATGCACAAGTATTTGACGCACAGGTATCACCGCGCAAGTCAAGATACCTTGACAGCAGCGCGCCATCAAGTAAACACCAAAAAACAGAGCAACCCGCGCTGTTAAGGTGACCTGCGCGGCGAGAGGTCGAAGGTTTGATGTCTGGAAATCCGAATGCTTTTTACGGAAGTGAGGCCCTCTATTTATAGATGCGGCCAGAACCCTGCGTGATGTGCACTTGAACGCCACCCTCTGTGCTTTCAATACTTGTGCCACACCTTTCCTTTGGATGTCTTCGATTTCCTAGGAGTCAAATCCTCATTTCTTTCGGATCCAACTCTGAGGGCGGACTTTTGTTGATGCTCCTTTTTCGTCACAGATTCCAAAGGAATGTAAAGGGAAATGACTTAGCACTAATTGATCCATCCTTTGAAAATAATATCAAAAATGGACAAAGGGATGAACAAGGAGAAATTGCCCCTATGTCGCGCAAGTTTCCTCTTCATCGCACAAGTCCACTTGCGCGACACATTATGGTAGCGCAAGTGACTTGCGCGACCTAAGTGATAACTTCTTGGGGTCTTCTCCTACCTATAAATACACCCTGTGAGCCCCCCATTCAAGGATGATTTTTTCCAAAAACTCAGATTTGAGCTCCTGGCTCCCTAGTCCCTTCTCAAAGCATCCGGAACACTTCTAAGGTAATTTCGTACCTAGAACGGAAGATCTAAAGAGAGGGATGAAGGCATAAGTGTTGAAACTCATCAACACTTGCGCACCTATGTGGCCAGCCCTTAAGGGAAATGGCCACACATGCGCGCCGCCTTACTCCTTCAATAGATCTTGTGCACCCCTCTTCTGGATGAACCTCAATAGGATTTTAAAGGTCATAACCTAAAGTCTCTCAGGTATTACCATGCTGGTTAAACACTGCGCAAGTACCAATGTCTTCGCGCAGGTATACCTGTGCGACCAAGACTTGCGCGCCCACGCAGTACCTGCACACCTTCCAGGACTTGCACACCCCTACCTTTTTGGATTCCTTTCTTGCCCATTTCACCCCTCTTAATCCATTACAACTTTCCTATTCAAGATTCAGTCTTCAAGACACTCTTCAAAGCCATATATGGAATGATTTCTTGATTTGACTTCCTTATCTGAAAGGAATTCTGTGGAATATCACTCAAAACCTAGTGATTTACACATATTTGTGTAACTAAATATTGATATTTCATTAATTCAACCTCATCCTTTATGATGATAGAATCCTTAAACTTGGTCTCCTTTTCAAGAATAATCCCCAGTCATAAGTCCTCTAAATATGGACATCCTTTTAAGAGTAAGCCTGAGATCCCCTAACCTAGGCTTCCTTTTCAGGAGTATGCCCCAGTCTCAAATATGGGTATCCTCCTTAGGAGTAAGCCCCAGTCCCCTAATTTGGGCATCCTCCTCAAGAGTAAGCCCGAAAACTTAATTCCCTTAACATGGGCCTCCTTTTCAGTAATAAGCCCCAGTCATAATTTCTCTTAACCAGCCCTAATTTACCTTTGATCTGAGATTCCTTTTCAGGAGTAAAACCCAATCATAAGTCTTTTCCTAATTTGGGCATCCTTTTTAGGATTAATCCCCAAGATAGCGTATTCAAAATCTCCATAAAGCACATATACCATTATGGACCATGTTCCTGGATTTCTTCCCTAAAGTAAATCCTAATCTTCATTTATCTGGGCAGTCATACATACATAAGCCCCATATTATTTCTTATGATTGCATCTTTCATGGCACAATTGTCTAATTTTTACCAATACCTCTTCTTTATCACACCGATCATGACTCATGTGAGCTTAGAGTGTAAAAGTAATTGTGACATCCTTCTTTGAGCCATCAATCATAAACATCATACTCCCTTACTCGAACAACATGGGTTCTGATTCCTTTTCTAAACAAAGGATACGTAGGTAGACCATCTATGGGTTCGATCCCAACTCTTAAATAATCCAAGTCCTTCTGAATGACAATAAACTTCCTGTGCCTCACTGAGTGTCTTTAAAACTAGCATGGTCATCATAATGACCAAGAGGATTCTATATAAATGTGTCGAAGGGTACCATTGACCAAGAATCTCTAATAAATACAGAGGATTCTCTATCAATGAAGAACCTAGAATACATATAAAAGATTCTCTAAATTTCCTACATATTTGATCATTGATTGTTAGATCTGAAGGAAAGATCATTTTATACTTGGTAATGTAATAAGGATTCACGAACATAACGTAAATCTACAAAGAGAGTCCCGAATTAGACAATAATTCCGCTAAAAAAGGTGTGATGAGTCCGACCTCCCATCCTCTCGACCAATGCAAATTTCTAAGCCTCATCAGTCCACAAACTAATGAGCACTTACCATTGGAAATTAGGTCCGAATGGATGTGGAATCATCGGATGTTTCCGGTTCTATGAACAAACCCGTTAGAAACCGATCGGAACGTTTGAACCTCTCATCAAGGTGGTCATCCCCAGATTCCGAGGGAAACATACTTGAAACATAAACATACTAAATAATTTCATCTTAAATAGAAAATAGTTTTGAAAAAACAATTGAAAAGAATTCATGAGGAAAACATCTATTCTTTTTCAAAATAATTTTCTTTTCTAAAAATTCCATGAAATTTTGAAAGAATATAATTTTTTTTAAAGAATCATCAAATATTGTATATGAATATTTATGTAAATAATTCATTATTAAACCATAAAAATCCATTCATTCCATATAAGATAAAAAAACATTCTCCTCATACTTTTGCCGAAAAAGTAAAAAAATTCCATGTATGGTAAACAAAAGAATGATTCCTTCCATAACACAGTGTAAAAGAAATATAGGGGTAAAAATGAATTTAAAAATACATTGAAGAATAATAAACTCTTTATGAAAAAACAATTTTATGGACATGAATGAAAAATATTACCCTAGTAAATACTTACGTGTAAGCAATCTCGAATAAAAATGAGATTTGCAACGTTATCCCTTACATTAGGTCCAAATTCTTACGTACGTGTCTAAAACTCCCCTATAGTGAATTTAAACATATTATTAACTTGTAACATAGCCATAATAATATTTATGATATCATATATGATTCACTTATGCCTTTATATTACCCGTTCTTTTTTAAATTCCATGTTAAAGCAGCGTTTTGGGTAAAATCGTTTCATTTATCGTACGTGTTTCGACTTGTTGTTTTTGATATTATTAATTATATAATTATTTAAATAATTACAGAATGTAAAAATTTATTTATATATAATATATATTCTACATATAAATATATATGATAGATCGATAAATGGAATGAAATACACCATTCATGGAGACGGTATGTCGTACGTACACATGAACATTGTTTTAATTTACTTATGGAATTGAATGAAATTATGTAAAAGAAACATATATCTACATAAATACTGAATAATTATTATGTAATATATATCATGATTATTTATTTTATATACTTTATAATCATACATGAATGGTTAATCATGGAATGTGATTCTCATCGCATTCGTGGAGACGGTAGTCTGTACGTATGCACGAACGACAATATCATTCTTTTGATATTAAAATCATATATAATTGGATGGTATGTCAAATAGAAAGAATCATCATAATGTTATGTTTATTATTTGTATCATTGATACTAATTATTATACTCATCAAAATGATGAAATGTTTGAATAACAAACTACACCACGACATGGAGATGGTAAGTCGTACGTACACACATGTGGTGACTTTTTCATTCAGAGGATGGATAAAATAAATAAAATGGTTGTAAAATTTTAATAATAACATCAAAGTATATATAAGATACTGGATTTATTATTTTATAATAGAAACAATAAATAAAAATGATGTGTAAGAATAACAGAACTTAAAATAGGTGGTGAGATATTTACCTCTTCTTCGGGTAATTCCTTTTGATTTGATCAAAAGGGATCTTTAAGATGGATTTTTGACTAAAGTAAGGTCTATAGGATTATGTTAGGACAATTGAGAGGGAATTAGGGAAGGGGTTCGTCGAACCAAATGGATTTGGAGGTGTTAATTAGAGAAAAGGGTGAGTTCCCTTTTATAAGAGGGGTGAGGGGAACCTTAGGAAATACTAAAAATATTTTTTTCTAATAAATTCATATTCGGTTTATAATGGCTCCAAATTGAATTATTCTAGGATAGGGTGGGTATGGGTCGAATCCTATAAACCAATATGTTTTATACAAGTTTAGGTTACCATTTTACCCATATCATTTAGATTTAACTCTATGTTAAATAATTTATCTTTTACCAAGTCTTCTTGTATTCTTACACTATATGATAAATAAACTTACTGTAAACTGCCAATAAAACACCAATTGGTTAATTAATGTAATATATATTTTTATATAAGTCTTTTGTTTGGACCTTATATTTTTAGGACCTTTATATCAATTAATAATATAACATTTGTTTTAAAAACTGTTTTATGACAATTTTGACAGTATTTGGTATTTTGTATTTTCTAAATTAATAAAAGTATTATTACTTCAAAAAAATTTCATATAACCAACTATAATATGTTATATTAACATATAAAATTATTTTAATTCATAAAAAGTCTCAAATTAATTTATTAGGGTATTTATAATATCGATTATGTTAATATTTCATTAATAAGGTAATTACTACATCAACATTGTGTCATAAATAAATTAAAATATATAATGTCTAAAAATAATAAATAAAATACCATTATGTAGTTAATATTTTTAGATTTCTAATTAATATTTATAGTCGAATATATCTTATATATAACCCAATATTAAAAATGTTTTTCTTATTTAACATTGACTTTAACTCTTTTAACTCTTCTTTGAGTTAAATAATAATAAATGTCCTAATCTAATCCAAGTGGACCTAAAGGGTCATATTTTATTACTAAGGTTTTTTCTAGTCGAATTAAACTTACCCAATAGAATTAGGACTTGTGTTAAAATAATAATAATATCATTTTTACCGTTAATTACCCTATTTATTTTTAATCGTGGTAAATAAACGTTAAATGTTACTATTCACCAAAAATTATTTTCATCTCATTGAACCACATTTTACTTAATGATATAAATCGTGTCTCTCAGATTTTTGATATTCAACTCACATAAGCGGTAAAATTATGTTTTATGTAAATTTTCTAATGCTTTTAGGAGGTGGGTAAAAGACGGTAAAAAGTTCAACAAAATTTTTATATATCTAAAATTATTATAAAATGGATTCAATGAATTAAATTGAACTTATATAGTTATTATGTATCTATTTTGACCTAAAATAAATTTATATAAAATAAATGATTATTTAAATAAAAATATTATTTTAACCAATAACTCAGTGTTTTCAGTATTCATAAATAATTGAATATTTTCAGAAAAATACAAAAAAATCACCATAGTCTAATATAGAAATTACGAATCCAAAAATGAAGTCCATTTTGACAGATAAAATTTAAAAAATTTAAAAAATTGGGTATTACTATTCATAACGGCTAGTTTATATAATATATTAATAAAATATCATTGTTTATTGAAACCATGTATTGCATACTAAACATGCTATCGAGGAAGGCCGCGATTGTTTGTAATGAAATCCATGTTAGGGCTACGTGTAGTGCAATCTACCTTTGGTGTTGTGTATAACATAATCAAAACTTATTTCTTTTATACATTAAAAAAAATTAATACTTAATGTTGCGTAGAACAATTTCCACAAAACGAACTTGAAATTGTGTGTAACACGAGAAAATAATAGTGTTGCGTATACTGCAAGCTATTACGGTTTTGTGTATAGTACAAGCTAATCTTGGTGTAGTGTACGATAGAAAAATAATATATCTCATAAAATCTCAGGTTGTTACATTCTACCCCCCTTAAAAAGAATTTCTCCCTCGAAATTCATCAGGATTATAAATCATTTACTACAGTAAAGTTTCATTCATTGAAACCCACAACGTAAAAAGGAATACTAAAAATTAATTTTAAAAAGTGATGTATGAAACAAAACGGTTACCCAAATTAGCTCATCACTAGGTTTCCACATAGGAGAACATAGGGGAAAAAATGGATACGGAAGATAAATCAAACCATCATGTTCTAATAGAGAGTGGTAGAGAACATGGATATGAAAAAGATGACAATCACAAAGTAATAAATTTGTGGTGATCTAAGGTACCATCTGACTCATCAGATATGAGGTTAATAAGACAACATTTCTGGTTTTCAAGATCATTTCCCTAATGTTGAAAAATTTTGCATATGAAGAAATACTTACTTGATTTCAATGTGATTTCATTGTTGGTAAATTCCATGAACAATTTCCACTTCATCCCTTATTAAATAAATGATGTTGAATTTGTCATTATTGTAGTATCAGTAGATCATGCGATAAGTTATTCCATCTGTCACAAAAAGTTTAAAAAATATATTAAATATACATAAGTCAATCTATGGTGAGATTATTCTTATATGGTTCCTAAAATGGACTTATACTTCATATATAATACAACATAATAAATTAAAACTAATTTATACCAACCAGGGACTTCATGTAGTCTAGTGGTATGCGAAAAAGGTCAGGCACACTTTGGTTGTGGGTTCGATTCCATCATCCTTGTCTGAAGCGATGGGTTGTTGCCCATCTTACGGGTTGAGCTTTTTCTAAAACATTACTATTACAACATTCCAGAAATGATATAAAAATTTTCAAGCCTTAAATAGTACCATCTTATGTCCAACATGATGCATTCCAACATTTAGGCTTATCGAAAATTCTTATGTCCAATATCATATTATAAAGAAATTGACTACTAGAAATTTCATCTACTAAGAATGTGAATTCTATCATTTATCCCCCATATATAATAAGATATATCTTGTTGGTCACATTCCAAACATTTGAATTCCTTAATCATGTATTCACTTGAAACATGAGTTACCATAGAACCTTAGTGAAAACATGAATGCTATCAAAAGTTAACTCTTTCCACTTACCGAAATCCCAGATATACTATATACTCAAACCATGATATCAATTTTTCCTTATATAAATCATGATCTCATTAATAATATCTAACATATTATTTTCTCCCTATCCGTACATTATTTTCATATCATATTCTTTCCAAAAATATCTGAATAACCTTTCAGAGTTACCAGTACCATTCAATGTATACTTTCAAATTCTCAAGTAAATACAATATTGTAACAATCCTTAGATGTCTCTTCATTCCATAGTACCATTGAATTACCTATACAACATTACTCTTGATAAACATAAAATCAATCCACTACCTTCTTAAACCATCGACCGAGCTATATCATTTTTTTCCTCAACACTTATATCATATCAGATATCATTTGTAGTCTCCTCATCATCATAAACATAAATACTAACCATATGACCATGCTTATTCTCTTCATGAGACATTACCTTAGGGAATTGGTTTTTATAATGCCCGTAAATTCCACATTTAAAACATTTAACTGTTTTTGATGTCTTACCAATACCATTATCCATATCCATAGTGTTAACTAGACCCTTTCCTTTGGAATTACTGGCTTTGTGTCCTTCGTTTCCACACCCAAAACATATTCCAGTTCCATTGAATCATTCTCCTTGATGTCACTTCCCACATGATTTACATTAGAAAAATTGAACTTTCTATCCTCTATGATCATCATGAAACTCCTTATTTTTCTTATTAACTGAGTCACGAAACCTACCAATACTGGGATTATTGATTATATTATGATATTTCTGATTAGAAATGATAATGATGTTTCATATTCCAAATCCCATTATATTTGGTTGATCCTGAATAATATCATTCCATTGTCTATCATATTCTCCATTAACATGAATCCTCTTGTTTCCAACCATTTTCTAAAACCCAAAAAGAATATTGTGAGAGGCAAAAATCATGCTAGAAAAACAAAATAATCAATAAGAGTACATTCAATATCTAACATATTAGGTTTAATCCTAGGTTATTCATGATCATTATCATAATTCTAGGACTGTAACCTATACTTACACTTAACCTTAGGGACATCCCTATACATACATTATAAATATATCTAGGGATATCACTAAAAGTTTCGGATCCTAGTTTCCAAAGGGTAACTAAACCTTTGCTCTGATATCAACTGTAGAGACCCATGCTTGATTTACATAGATATTACATTACTTTTGCAGAATACTTAATACATTACCAAAACAGATGCCCAAAGACGTATTAGTTTACTGTCTTTGGAAACTTGGAACATAATCTTTTAATCATGGTGAAAGATCTTAGACATCTCCCATAAAGTTATTCCCCTTTGTTTGTCTTACCTAAATCCTTTCTTTATATCCTGGGGAAAAGAAAACATAAAAAGGGTGATCTCAAATGCTCAGTAAGGGTAAACATGAAGAAGAAAAAAACAATCCATAAACATTTGAACATAAAAACATGAACATAAAACCTAAAAATCACGAGCAATGACATAAATCTTTACAGTACATAATTCATAGATCATAATAGAACATTAATCATGATAAAATAAAACATGTAATTGAGGAAAACCATTAAGCACATGGTATGATTTCCATAGTATCCAAGGCATTGCTTCTAATACCATCATAGGGGACAAATTCCCTTACTGAATCGAGTTCACTCCTCATTCTAGTATTGTATCATTGAACCGGATTAACTTGCCGTTCAAGCCATGTCTATCTCATGAGATTTAAATCATTACTAAATGAATTGTAGGGAGATATAGTTTTCACCCATCTCATAATGAAATCATTCTTTTTTGTGCCACAAAAAAAACATACATCATTCATAATAACCCAACAAATCAAATGGTTTTTATAAACATCATTACATCATAACATAATCCTTATAAAATAAATGGATATCATTTCCTCATAAGAAAAATTAAACAATGTAAATAATATAGACATTATACTTGAAACATAAACATATTAAATAATGTCATCTTAAATGGAAAATAGTTTTGACAAAACACTTGAAAATAATTCTTGAGGAAAACATCCTTTCTTATTCAAAATAATTTTCTTTTCTCAAAATGAAACGAAATTTTAAAAGAAACAGATTTTGTTAAAAATAATCATGAAATCTTGTAGAGGAATATTCATGTAAATAAGACTTTATGAAACTGTAAAAATCCATTCATTCGGTATAATTTAACAAAACATTCTCCACGTACTTTTGTCAGAAAAGTAAAAAAAGTTACTCGTATGTTAAACAAAATAAAGATTCCATCCATAACACAATGTAAAATAAAATGAGGGGTAAACATGAATTTAAAAATACATGGAATAATATTAAAATGTTTATGAAAAACAGTTTTATGGACATCAATGAAAAATATAACCCCAGTAAATACTTATGTATAAGAAATCTCAGATAAAAATGAGATTTTCAAAATTATCCCTTACCTTAGGTCCAATTTCTTCCGTACATGTCTGAAACTCTTGTATAGTGGGTTTAAACATATTATTAACTTGTAACATAACCATAATAATATTTATGATATCATATATGATTCACTTAAGACATTATATTACCCGTTCTTTTGTAAATTACTTGTTAAAGCAGCGTTTTGGGTAAAATCGTTTCATTTATCGTATGTGTTTCGACTTTTTGTTTTTGATATTATTATTTATATCCTGATTTAAATAATTCATGAATTTAAAACATGATTTATATATAATATATATTCTGCATATAAATATATATGATAGATCAATAATTGGAATGAAATACACCGTTCATTGAGATGGTAGGTCGTACGTACACATGAACGATGTTTTCAATTCTTTGTTGAATTGAATGGAATTAAGTAAATGAAACATATATGCACATAAATCCAGTATCATTATTATGTAATATATTTCATTATTATTTATTATATATAATTTATAAACATACTTGAATGGTCAATCATGGAAAATGAATCTCATCGCATTCGTGGAGACGGTAGTCCATACGTACACACGAGCGACAATATCATTCATTTGATATTAAAATAGTATATAATTTGATGTTATTTCATATATACAGAATCCTCATAATTCTATATTTATTATTTATATCATTTATAATCATTATTATACCCATAAAAATGATGAAATGTTTGAATAACAAACTATACAACGACGTGGCGACGGTAAGCTGTACGTACACACATGTGGTGCCTTTTTCATTCAGAGGATGGATAAAATAAATAATATGGTTGTACAATTTTTATAATAAAATTACAATATATATAATATACTAGAGTTATTATTTTAGAATGGAAACAACAATGAAGGAGTAAGTGGAAGAAGAAAGGAACCTAAAATAGGTGGTGAGATATTTACCACTTTTTCAGGGTCTTTCTTTTGATTTGATGAAAAGGGCTCCATTAGTTAGCTTTATGACTAATGGAATGCATCTAGGATGAAGGTATGATAGTTGGGAGGGTATTTTGACAAGGGTTGGCCAAGAAAAAATGCTTTGGAGGTGTGAATTAGAGAGAAGGGGGAGTCCCCTTTTATAAGAAGGGTGAGGGGCACCTTAGGTAAAACTTAAAATATTATTTTATAATAAATTACTATTCTATTTATAATGGCCCCAAAGTTACTTATTTCAAGGCTAGGGCGGGGATGGGTTGATCTCATATCAACCAATTTGTTTTATACAAGTTTCGGTTACCATTTTAACCTTATTATTTATAATTAACTCTAAGTTAAATAATTTATCTTTTACCGTGTCTTCTTGTATTCTTACACTATATGGTTACTATACATACTATTAACTGTCAATACATCCCCAATTGGTTCATTAATATCATATATATTATTATATAAGTCTTTTTTCTAAACCGTATATTTTTAGGATCATTATATCAATTAATAATATAATATTTGTTTTAAAAACACATTTATGTCAATTTTGACACTATTTGGTATTTTGTTTTTTATAAATTCATAAGATCATTATTACATCTCAAAAAATACATAAAACAAACCATAATATGTGGTATTAACCTATAAAATTAGTTTAATTCAAAAACAATTATCAAATTACTTTTATTTGGGTATTTATAATATCAATTATGTAAATATTTAATTAATTATGTAATTACTGCATCATCATTGTGTCATAAATAAATTAAATTAATTAATGTCTAAAAATCAAAAATAAAATACCATTATGTAGGAATTATTTTTATATTTATAATGAAAATATATAGACGAATTAATCTTATGTATATCTCTATATTAAAAATGTTTTACTTATTAAACATTGATTTTAACTCTCTTAACTCTTCTTTGAATTAAATAATAAAAAATGTCCAAATCTATTCCAAATGGACCTAAAGGGTCATATTTTATTCCTAAGGTTGTTTTTGGTCAAATTAAAATTATTAAATAGAATTAGAACATGGTTTAGAGTAATAATAATATCATTTTTTCCCTTAATTACACTATTTACTTTTAACCGTGGCAAATAAAAGTTAAAAGTTACTATTCACCAAATATTACATTCATCTCATTGAACCACATTTTACTTACTGATATCAAGTTTGACTCTCACACTTTTAAAATTCCACTCACAGAAGTGTCAAAATTATGTTTTATGTAAATTTTCAAATGCTCTTAGGATGTGGGTAAAAGACGGTAAAAAGTTCAATATACTTTTATATATCTAAAATTATTATAAAATCAATCCAATGAATTATATTGAACATGTATAGGTATTATTTATCTATTTTGACCTAAATTAAATTTAAATAAAATAAATAATTATTTAAAAAAAATTCGGTTTTATCCAATAACTCAGTGTTTTCACTATTCATCAAAAATTGAAAGTTTTCAAAAAAAATACAAAAAATAACCCTAGGATAATTTCGATATTCTGAATAAAAAAATGAAGTCAATTTTGAAAGATAAAATTTATAAAATTTCAAAAAGTGGGTATTACTATTCATAACGTCTAGTTTGTATAATATTTTAATAACATATCGTTGTTTAGTTAAAACTGGTGTTGCCTACTACACACGCTATCGAGGAAGGATGTGATTGTGTGTTATGAAAGCCAAGTCAGGGCTGCATGTAGTCCAAGCACCCTTTGGTGTTTCGTATAACATAATCAAAACTAATTTCATTTGTACATTAAAAAAATATATGCTTAATGTTGTTAAGAATAATTTCCACTAAATTACTTGAAATTGTGTGTAACACGATCCAAGAATAGTGTTGTGTATACTACAAGCTAATACAGTGTTGCGTATAGTACAAGCTAATCTTGGATTAGTTTATGTTAGAAAAAGAATATATCTCATAAAATATCGGGGTGTTACAAAAATATCCTCTAAATATTATAAAATTATATCATTCTGTATGGTGATCTACTAAAACCCAAATAGCATTGATCCATTTCATTATCTTAGTGAATTCAACAATGTAATCTATGGTGATGTTTCTATATCTCCACATAGGCATGGGTAATTGTTATAAAATACCCATAGCCTTCTTTTCCCCCCTTGAAATTCTGGCATACTATGCAGTGAGATAAAAAGTCCATTATATATCTCTTCATATTATACCACCATAAAATATCTTTATGATATTTATAAATCTTCGTATATCCATGTTTAATAGAGGTTGATGAGCAATGTTCTTCATCCAATATCTCTTTATTTAGTTCATGTATTGATGGAACCCATACAACAGTATTGAACCTTATCATCCCATCATAGAGATGGTTTAACTCAGGAACAATTCATACCATCCATTATAGTTTTATAGCTTCTATTTCTACCTCTTTAATATTCACATGAAAGGATGGTTGAATATTAAACACAGAATGATATGATCCATCTCATTTACATATGATATCATGCTCTATCCTATAAAAATCCATAAGTTCTGGATCTCTTTTAATCATCATCATGGAAAAAATATTAAGGTATTCCAACATATATAATAAATTATGGTCTTCTCATTTCAAGGGTCGTATTGTATTAAGAAGCCATGATATTTAATCCACTTCAACCGTCACATCTTTCTCTTATTCACCACTTTCTATGCTAAAATATATTCCATGGTTATATATATAGTATATATATATAATAAATTTCATTATATTTAATATTACTCTATATCATCAATATTGAGTCTCCCCCAAACCATTTAATATAAATACCACTTATGAATTGGTATTAAAACACATACAGTGAATGTAATTTCAATAGGTAGTGAATATGTGTCCCTGTAAAGATAGAAAATAATCTTTCATCCAAAAATATCAAATGTGACATCCCTTCATGGGAAATTTATATTAGCACTATATAATAGGAGATAATAAATTCAAAAAATCAAATCAAATTCCACTAAATAGTGAATACTAATATTTTCACAAACTAAATTCCTATAAAATTTCGTGTGTCATCCCCAAACGAGGAGTGGAGGAAAAGTAGGAATTATTTATCATAATCCAGTCCCCTGATTAATAGAGTATAAAATGTTTCTTGGCTGCAAAGTTATTCTTTAGATTAGAAAATTCATTTTAATAATCCCCATATAACCCATATCTATGTTATTGAACAATTATTTGTTCTAAAATATAGAATTTGTATAAATGAACATAAATATACATGATTACTTAGATATTAGTTAAATTATTCCTTTATTTTCCACAAAAAATGCATATCTGTGGTCCTTTTATAAATTTATGTGGTTAATTTATACCAAATTCTATTCCCATAAGAATTTGAATCTTCTTTCTCAATGGTTTTCATCAATTGACCTATGATGAAACTAAATTTTCTATTATAATATTATTCAAAATTTTGACTTGTTTTATGTTATTAATTATAAACCAATATAGAAGTTAAGGAATAAAAATTTAATTTTTTACAATTTATTCATTGTAGATTGGGTTTTTCCTTCAAAAAAAATTACAACATTATATTTCACACCCATTTATTAAGATGTTCTCTTTATTTCATATTTTTATTAAAACCAAAAATCTAATTTTGAGTGTAAAATTTAAATAATCATAATATGAAATCATATTGTGACTCAAATAACTATTATGATTTCCTAAATTAAGAAACCATAATAACTACCTAGGAAACATTAGGTTTTTAATATATCACTTTTAGTTCATCATTTTTTGTCAAATAATCTATCATATCATTCATCATAATAGATTATAAGTATAATATGAATTCTACAAAGCATATCCCATTGGACTATCAATTCATGTTTTCAATTAGGGATCATTATCAGAATCCCAATGATGATTTTTTTAGTACATGACCATCATATGTGGGTTTGTTACACCTATGATCATCTCTTCTAGAGCCTACATCCAATTTTTTGTATCAAGACAGGGGTTCCATTGATAAAAACCTAGAAAATATCAACATTATGGAAACATCAAGGTAATATAATGTAAATAAATTTATCCCTATGATTTTCACTATATTTTCCTGATGCTAATCATAAAAAATAACTAAACCCTCCACTCATAAATAATGTAGTGACCCAAGCATAACATAAATAAATATTACATAATTTTAGATGAATGATTAGTATATTTCATAATAATACTTTCATAAAGAATTTATAGATTAGTTTTATTATAGACTCGATACATAATAAACATAATTTATGAAAAATTTTAAACATATATGAAAATGTTATTCTCTCATTGTAATAATAATAGACATATATAATATAATTCCATTCTTTATAACCATGGTAAATGGAAACATTAGAATGGGTGGCCATATATGTTATGTATGGGTAAACATATGTGATATTAATAAATAATGGTTTATGAGAATAAGATAAACATAATGGTGTGGAACCAATATCATAGCTTATGAAATTTTTAACTAATTTGTTAATTTTTATTATTCATTGTTCATTAAATAAGGCATAAATTTAGACAATTTTAAAATCATGAAGCCAATATATTGATCCAAGGAACCTAACCTAAGCACAAAACATAGAAATTGGGAAGAAAATTATACTTAATAAATAATAACATTTTGAATATGAATAACACCCATAGGTTAAATAATTTTGATTGGGAAACGAAATTGCACCCCTATAAAAAATTATCGACATGAAACTGGGCACACAGATAATATATAGAACATGTATTAATATAAACATATACTTACATAATTTTGTGATTGTGAAATTCGGTTCACACAAAAATTATTTGTCTTATTAGATATAAAGAATTACCAAATGTATTTAAGTGATATATAATTTTTGGATCACTTATAACATAATTTGAAAATAAATATTTTGTTTCACATGATAATAATAACATTCAAAATTTCATCATATCATAACACATCTAAAAGAAATGAGTTTAACAATGATATCATCATAAAATAATAAACATATTGGAAATAAGAAGTGATCATAGAATCACCTATAAATAATCATCATCAAAACATATGAAGAGAATGAATTTAAATGAAATTTTACAGTTATTTCTCTATGTAATCATAATATTCCTTATAAGAGGTTGATATAGATAAAAAATCATTTAAAAGAGTTTTTGATGATTTTTTTGAAAATAGGGAAAATAAAATTTTATTTCGTTATATCTAAAAAATCCTAGAATATTGATAAAAAAATTTCCATAGAAATATACCTATAAAAAATAAGGTATTCGTCAAGAAAATTAACATTCGTTATGATATAAAAATTATTTTTCATGATAGATGCTAAAACAACGATTCCTTGGGCAATTTTTTTATAACAAATCATAATTAACCTATCAAGAAAAATATTTTAGGAATTTTATTATAATAATGTAAAAATAAATTAAAATATGGGTTTATATAAATTTTAATTACCATTATATGATATAAAATAATATTCTTGATTTCATTTTATAAAACATAGTCAAGGAGGGAAAATCCATTGACTAAAGAGGAAATATGGTTTACTTTTCCTAAAATTATTTTCTCAGATTATTTAAGTACCAAAGAGGGGGAAATGAAATTAAAACATTAAAAACTAATAAATATATAAATGGGATGAAAATTTATGGTTTTAAAAAATATCAGTATCATACAATCTCCCTTAATGAAAATTTTACATAGCCAATCCCAAAAAGAAATGTGATTATTACCTAACCTTTTACCTCATATCCTAAAATTATTCATTGGTGTTCCTATGGTCCATTATATGAAATTTAAAATTTATATAAATTTAATCTAGAATAAAATTTATAGATAACATAAAATATTACATTCTCTTATAAATTCCAATTTCCTATTTATTGGAAATTCATTATTAGAACAACTAGTTGGGTGAAAAATGGTCCTCATCAAATATGTGTTCTATTTTGAAAGTTCTAGTACTTTAAACTTGATCATGGTTAGATGATCAAAAAATATAAATAATGTTATAATTATATTGTTTTTTTCATTATATACAATGTTATAGTAATAAATATTTGTTTGTTATGTAAATTAAATTACATCATTTCATGGTAACAGTATTCTTTACATACGTACAAGTGATGCTTCCAGTTTTTTATAAATAAAAAAGAGAATGATAAATAATAATTATCTATTAATTGTAAAATTTTATATAAAAAATATCATTTATATTAATTAATTATATCTTTTTTTAAAATCAATGTAAAATGGAAATTAAAAATGAAACATTTATTTTCATGGAGGTGGTAGTCTATACATACGCACAAGGGACATAATCATTTTCCAATGGATAAAATAGTCAGAAGATATATAATATGCTATATATCTGGAATCATAATAATGTTATAAAATAATATATATATATATATAATAATAAATTCTTCTAAATATCCAATAGAAACAGTTATGAAAAATTAAATATGTTTCTTCATGTATATGGATGTTTAAATGTGAAAATGAGAAATGTTTTTATATTCCATTAAATATTATAGAGATAGAAAATAACTAAAAATATCACAAAAAACTATTAAATATTTTAATGAAACTATTTTATCATATTATGATCGTTATAAAAGATTTGGATAACGTTAAAAGGGAATTAAAATTGAAAATGATCGTAAGGAACATAAAACTATGTTGTTAGGAAACTCTTTTAGATATATTGTCAAACACCCATGGTTTTGGAATATTGGTAGAAAAGTAAAAATTGAATTTATATAGGGATGGTTATAAGATATTCTGAGTGAATATTATCAAGCTATGTGACCCAAAAAGTTCTAAAAAATTAGGGGAGGGGAGGTTCTCTTTTATATCTGAGGGGAGTGGCACACATGTAATTATTAAGAATACTAAAATATAATAAATTCACCCAAACTGTAATATTTCATCAAAATAGAAAAATTTGTAATATGGGGTAACATATTATCTAAATCCAGTTAAATTACATTATTTATACAATTCTTCATGTTATTATGTCCCTTTTACGTTTAGATTAACCCCTATTAACCCCTTCTGTTATTTACTAATGTAATGAATTTTTACCTCAGTATATTTTCATTGTAACCAAAAATGACATGACCTATTTTCAAAATGTATACATTATTCTTTTAAATATTCGAACTATTTTATCAAATTATATTCCAATAATTTCTATAAATCATTTAATCTTTTGTGTGCAAAACAAAATAAAATGAATTTTTTAAAATATCATTTTTAAACATTAAAATGTAATTATTCTTATTCTTTATACTGTAAAAAAAATTAATGTTAATATATTTGATGTAATATATGTTTTACAGCTTCAATATAAATCATTCATCAATACTAATTAATTTAGTTTATAAAAAAATACATTGCACAAAACAAAATATATTTTCTAAGAAATCACTATTTTTTATCTTCAAATATATTTATCTCTATTTTTTACCAATTGATAATAAATGAATGATTAATTATTAATTTTTTACATTATATATAATTATATTTTATTGAAATCATAGTTCATTAGTTACCATGATGTATAATATATAGAAAAATACAATACATTGTAAAATTCATCATCTAACATAAACATATATTATTTTTAATATTTAAAAATTGTGTTCTGATTTAATAGTAATTTATCAATAATTTCTCATTGTGGAAAATTTTTATACATAATTTTACAAAGTATTCAGTCCTATTTATTAACTCTAATCTAATGGATTCACAATTAATATCATATTTAATAATAATATTTTAATATTGTAACACTGTCCTTTTATGATCATTGTTACGTATAAATCAAGCTATCAAAAACAAAAAAGTATTAAAATCAAAATTTATATTAACTTCTTGGTGTGTTACCCACTTCATTCATAGGAATCCATGGAACTCAGGAACCTGACTATACCTTATTATTTTCAGGATCAACATTGGTCGAATCCAAGAGTAGCATAATATTGTGGAATATCTATAATGGGATATAAAGATGGGGTAAGTGAGGATCCTGGATGATAGTATAGAATTAATATTGTTTTATTTATTTATTTATATTTTATATATGATCAAACCAATTAGGGATCAAAATTATTGTATGTTTGGATGATTGGGTGCATTTATGATTGCATGCCTTATATTTCATTTAATATAGATTAATATGTTTATTGATTCCATGTAATCTTGTTGATGTTTTGGTTGAGGCTTGGATTATTTTTGTTGGGTTATTTAATACTATTTTTTGGTGTAATGTTTCTCCATGGTCACTCCATAGACCCCCATAGATAGTCATTGACCTCTTGTGAATGGGGAGGCACACCTAAGGTAAAGTAGTGATTGCCCTATTTCAAACACTATTCTATGGCTATAGAACTAAAAAAGATGATAGAAAGTGGAATTAAATAATTATGTTAATATTATATTTAATTATGTTGGTTCCTTATTTGATATTTCATTTTATGCAGTAGGATGATAGATTCATTATGAATGTGTCATTGTTTCTAATGGATATCTGAGAAGTGTTTTGAGAACACCTCTTCTGCTAAGAAGTCCGGGTTACTAGTGGAATTGTATTGTTTTCCATACTATTTTTATGATACCATTATATTACCATGCTTCATGAAATTGAGTTTTTGGAATTTTTTTATTCCGGGATTTTTACCAATTATTCCATTTTTAAAATGAATTTGTTCATAAATATTTTTTGGCACATAGTAATAACCTGAAATTAACATGACTATGTGTGATTTATATCACTTCTAATGAGAGTTTAGTTATTTAATGTGGTAGTAAAAAAATAATTCATATCCACGTGTATCATGGTGTTGGAATTCTATACATAATGATCATCATATATTTTCTTTATGATGGTAGATCAAGTGGATCTATAGATATATTTTTCTTGGTGATAAATATATAGTATATTTGCATAAGGGATATATGATTATCCTTTATAGGACAGTATATGTTCTAAATGACATAAGGTTTAAACTCTTGTGAATATTTTTGATGTTGTTTCTGTATTTAAATTGAATAAAAATATTTTCTTATTTTTCCCATAATACAACTTGGGAATATTATACTTGATTAAACCATCCAACTAAAAAATACTAGATAAAATAGTAATTTTTATATGATATTGGAGATATATATATATATATCAATATTTGATGGTGATCCTTGAGTGGGTGGCTCCCCAATGAGGATGACTAGTAAGAATCATTCTTAGATTATGATTCTTGGTGGGGTAGTCTTGTATGAAAAAGTGTAGTATGAATCCATGGCACAATTGGTTGAACATTTTTCATATGAAGATGGTATATATATATATATATGGGTATGGTAATTTGAATTTAATCTCTTATGAAGTTACATGGTGATAATTTATTCCCTAGTCCGTGGATAACATATAATGAAATTTATTATATATACATGTGATCCTATAGTTGGTTTTTGAGCACATGAGCCACTATGTATTGATTTTTGAAGGTGAAAAGGGGTACCATGTGTGTTGGGACATAGATGATATATAACCTATGTTTGGGGGGTTATCATACTATTTTAGGTTTAACTCATGATATTTGTGAGTCATGTGATATTGATGATAAGATATGAGACATATTAGGTTATCCAAAGTTATAGTTACCTATATGATGTAATTTCACCATATATGAGAAGAATTATTAGATAAATTGGGTTATGTTATCATTTTACATGATGTGATACTAGGTATATGATATAGTAATGGATATTCCTTATAATTTTGAGATATAGTAATTTTTTGATGGTGCTTTTTTCATTGATGATTGGGTTTGAGGGATGTGTCAATGTGATGCCTAGCCATGTGCATTATGGATATATTTATATTAATAATAGTGGTTGAGTTTAGATAGATTCTTTTGTTTTTTTTATTCTCTAATGGTGGATATTCATGAAATTGGCTAAGTCATAGTTGAGATGAATAATTATCAAGAGGAGGATTGAAGTTCTTATAGCTTAAAGAGACAGAATTGTGAGGAGAGAATAGTTAGTTTTATTGCTGCACGAGACTTCTTTTAATAGCAGGAAACTAAAGGGATTTTCAGTCATGTTGGGAAACCAAGTGGTTCTATAGTGTATAAATTGTACATTTTAGTGATAACAAAAATGTAAATTTTCATTAAGTGTGTCACCCATTTGAATTAATTATGTATCTTCCAATATTTTACCAAAGTTAAAACCCATTTTTATTTTTAAATTACTTTTTTAGACCAAATAATGATGAATAAAGGTGTCAAGAATGTCTTAGTAGTGTCCTCATATTGTACAGATCCTTGAGAAATAAAAATTAAATAGGCAGATAGGGCCGCATGGTTGTTAGATAATGTGTTGCATATCCCACATAATTCTTAAACCATGTAGTTGTAGATAGTGGGGTGTTAGAAGCCAGGTGATTTTCCATAAACCATGAGACCCTAGGAAAAAAACCATTTGGTTCTGAAGAATTCTTGGATAGAGGTTTTTTTCACTATTTGTGAACAATTAAATAAATTGTTAACCTATATGTGCACAATACCCTTTGAAGTATTGTCGGGGAACATGGTGCCACATGATTTGACAACAGAATGGAAAAATTGTGTACCTTATATTTTGAGGATGAATTTAAAATTATTCTCCACTATAATTCATTTATACCCATTATCATTTCCTCTCCTGTCACCAGCAGTTTTTCCTTCCTCCCTCCATGCACGATCTCCTCCTCCCTCTCAACCAGTGGATCACGATTGAACTACTATATGGTCTCTATTTCACTCACCATCAGATCCATTGGGAAACTAGAGGTGACATCATGAATCCTCTTCCTTTTATTTCAATTTCTTCTTCCCCTCTATTATTCAATCTCAGTGTAAGATCATTTACCTCATTTTCAATATATTTGATAGTTTATTTGATTTCTTCTATTATAGCTAAAATTAATGTCTACTGTTGGATGTGGGAAGCTCTACAGTGCTAACGTAGATGGTCTTGATTCTATCCCCTCATTTCATTTCTATTTATTAATTGAGACATTATGCCTCTAGAAGGACCCTTTTGGTGTTTCCTCTAATTATTTTAATTGAATTAAATTAAATTTCTTGTTGTGCCAATTATTACCCGAGTGAGTGTAGAATCAACCACTTGTGATGATCACCACATGTTTATTCCAACTAATAGGTATGCCCTAACTTTGATCCGTAGTTTCCCCTGCATTATAGGTTCAAGAAATCTCTTGTGGGAGATGCATTATAATTTTTCCTTTGAATTGATTATGTTTCATTAAATTGGGTGATG
This sequence comes from Viscum album, assembly GCA_963277665.1. NCBI lineage: Eukaryota > Viridiplantae > Streptophyta > Magnoliopsida > Santalales > Viscaceae > Viscum > Viscum album. The sequence continues at coordinate 1,460,319,175 of OY728157.1, read as the reverse complement.
AGACATGTGTTTTCCTTCTATGCCCCAGGAGATCAATGAACCTTTAAATAGAAATTCCTTAATCAAAATAAAATTTATTATTTAAGGGATTGAACTACATAAATAGTCATTTTTCAAGACACATTATATTTTTATATATTTCTTAACTACGTTCAGAATATTAATGATGGTTATATAAGGGGATCCAACATAAGGAACCCTTTGATGGACACTTACGCATTCTTTCTAGAATTTTAAATTAATTGTAACCATACTAGGGTGACATCACTTATTCTATGGATGGGCTCATAGAGTTTTATTTATTATTACGACCATAAAACAGTGACTACTTTTCCATGGAAGACCCCTTGGATGGGAGTGTTGAAATTATAGTTGTACAATTCCATGAGAGAGATTGTGGCCCTTATGTGAATTACAAAGGATGGAATTAAGGGATAGTTCTTTTATATTCACATCATGCCTATAGTAACAGTTGGGACTTCTTTCTTGGGACCCCAATGAAGGAATCATTCATAATTTCTCTTATAATTATCCCCAAGAGTGATACTTGGAGTTATTTTATAATTTACATGTATGAGTTCAAGGTAACTCTATACATTTTATAAAAATGTTTAATTGAATTGATCTAAAAATAAAGTGAACATTTAAAAATAATAATTGATCCTTTGGAATTTGAAATAAAGGTATATTTTCTCCTATACAAATAAAAATCTTTGGGATAGTCTCCCTTTATGAAAATTTTATGAAACGCTTTACCATCACAGGTTAAAATGGTTCAGACTCACCGACATAGGCTACAATAAGTAAATTGGACGGGTGTCATGTTGGAACCCAGTTTGGTTTATTTATGTATGTATTTATATTTGTAATTTATTAATTATAGAATTCTGTGAATTCGATATCACAAAAAATCTATTGGATTATAAACTATGGGTGTTGTCTTATAGGTATTGTATCTCACATAATGGATCAGCCACCATTGGTACCCAAGCATACTTCATGATTGTTGGTATTGATAAAGGGAAGGGTATAACTTCTTATTATTGATTTATTTTTGGTTCGATGATAGAGATTGGGGTAGTGGATCGATCCTATACTCGATCTACAGGTATTGGTAGTTTTTCTCCTTTTTTATATATTCTTGTATTTGATACATTCATGTATACTCAATCTCTTTCATATTCCTTTTTATATAAAATTATCTTCATCAATAGTATCGGTATAGTATTTAGCGTCCAATTATTTTTCATTTATATTTCATGTTTTTACTATTGTTATTCTACTATATAATTTTTATTTATGATTCTTATATTCATTATCATTATATATTATTTCAATCCACTCTAATCAATGACAAAATAGTCTCCCCATGGACACATCCTAGCCCTCAATATAATTTTATAGACACTAGAGTTAAGGGAGACATTGTTGATGTCTTGTGGCCATCATCTCATGGAACTATCACATGGAATCAAGGGTGGGATGGTAAGAAGGGGTATCAGATCCCCCTTTTCAATTTTTCTTACCTTTTGAGTTTAGATTGGAGACTGGGACATTATAATTTTGTAATGATATTATGATTGGGATTTGATAACCCACATATAGGGGAATCCCAATTTACTTGAGATGTGTAAATGTTGTGGCGGCTAGTCTCTGTTATAGTTTAAAAGATTTTCACAATTGGGTTATTCACTCCATTTCATTGTTATTATTTGGGGGAACATTATTTACCTTTTCTCGATGATATGAGGGCATATAAAGTTCATTCATCATAATAGTCACTCTAGGACTAAATTTTTATGCATTATTTCATTCTAAATTTACCATTCCACATGAATTGCATGTGTTACATGTGATTTTTTTATGTTCCTTGTCAGTTATGATTAATAGTGTAATTTTATTCCCATGATGACATGATTTCTTTAAAATGGACAATAATTTCTTATCATATATTTTATTGGTAATTGTCAAGGGCATCTCATCAAATCAAAACACAACCCATGGCCAATTACACCCTTTTTTCTTGTGAAAATTTCATGATATAGTCACATGATGAACCAATATTAGTTTTTAAAGCATGTAGTCCTTTATAAATTCAAATTTTTTATGCAATTAACTGAATAATAATGCTCAGAACCAAAAAAATATGAAATGATATAAATTAATATTTTTGATCTCTAACATTAAACGGAATCCCATTTATATGATTTATGATGCTTTGACCTTGTCCCAACTGCTGTAGTCCGTCGTAGGCTATGAATCATCTAATAATTATTTAACCTTTTTTTTTCACCAAAACCATGCTCTGGGAGAATACTAAGGGTTGTGAAATATTTTTAGGAATTCCATGTAACTTTCATTATTTTTCTTATTCCCTATTGGTCATAACTCATATATGAGGTGTCTGTTTGGAAATTTTAGAGTTATGACACCATGAAGACCTCGTCTTGTATGCTAAGATAGTGGAAATGATAATAATCTTGAGATTGTGTGCTTTAATCTACCTATGATTCCTTCTGTAGTACCACCTATGGAACCTACTACAGATCTACCACTAGGTTATGATGCCTTGTTCCATAATATCTTATTCTCGTTCATACAGACCATTTAAGTTTCTCCTCGAACATCCCCTTCTTTGGCTGAGATGACCCAAAAGTTACAGTAGAAGTATCCTTCAACCTTCTCAGGGAATGGTCTTGGAAGATTTCTAGATAGCCTCCTTCGATTAATTATTTCCTTAGACGTTGACAACCGATAGTGTTTGGGTGTTCATGCACCTTCAGCAAGGTGACATATTAGTTATGTAATACTCACCTCGCTTCATAGAATTATTATGCTTCCCACTAACCATGAACAGTGATGAACTGAATAGTGTGAGGCGATTTGAGTATGGGAATTAATATTCCATCTTCTCAAAAGTGACTATCTTTCAACTAACCACCAGTTTGGAGATAGTGAACCAGGACACCATCACTGAGCAGAACTTGCGGGAATCAGGTGACATGAAATAGTTATGTATATATTCCAGGAAGAGTATTGGTTTATCTAGATACAATAAGTGATATTTAAAGGCTATATATGGGGGCGGAACCATCTTGGTGGAATGCACCTAAATCTATGAGGTTTTCATCTAGGGTGGTAGGCCAGGCCATAAAAAACCCCAGTGTATTAGGAAATTGATCAACTACCAAGAATGTGGTATGATGGGTCACCTCAAGCATTTTTACTGATGTATTCCACTAGATCCAAGTTACCAGGGTACTTTCCCATCACCATCGTTAGGTACCGGATTTATGAAACCCTTCCATGATTAATTTAGGTATTCTACTGGACGTTCTGGGTAAGCATGTGGCCATGGGCGATCCTTTCAGGGTTCAGAGTTCCAAAATTGGCATAGTGGACCAGTTCAGGTCACACATGATGGATCTTCGATCTGTAGAGTAGGACCAGATTAGGAAATGGATAATACCCCATTTGAGTAGATTCCAATTCCATCTACAGTTAGATGCACTATCTTGGTAGCCTCTAATGTAGTTTTCATGATACGAGTGCATCACACTCATTTCAATCTTCCACAACCATTGGAAGTCAAGGATTAGTGATTGATTACTCCAGTAGTGTTATCACTATTGACACTCTTTTAGGAGACGGAGGTAAGGGTATATGCTAATGTATGGAGTGACCATGTGAGATAGGTGAGTACCAATTTATGTGGAGTTTCTTCAAACTCGAGATGAGCAGCTTCGACCTCATTCTCAATATGGACTAGCTTCTGCCTTATCAAACCCATGAGGGTTTCTATCACCATTAGGTATATTTCACATCACTTGATGGTGGTATGTAAAACCATAAGGGAGAATGTGATCTCTTATTAAGTTGGGATGGACTTAAGAATACAAGGTTGGGCAGAGTGACAAGCTAGATGTTAAGTCTCTATATTATCATTTAGGGACTATAACTCGTTGAATTTTCTATAATAGTTGATTATATTAGTGATTTATTACCTAGATATTTATCTGGATGACCACCTGAGAGATAGGTTGTTTTCTCCAATGATCTTGTGCTAAGTGCAGCACTAGTTTCCATTCCTCCATATAGGGTGACACCAACAGAACTCCAAGAACTCAAAAAGGATCTTGAATATAGAGAGCCTAAGGGTTTTATCATTCCAAGAAAATCACCTTGAGAGTTACCAGTCCATTTCACTCAAGTGGTTTATGATACTGTCATATTATGTGTGCATTACTAGTGATTGAATCAATTTAAAATGAATAACTAGTATCCATTTCCTTGGATAGATGACCTCTTTGACTATGTAGTTGGAGAAATTGTATTCTTAAAGATTTATTTGATGTCTGTAAACCATTAGTTCTATGTGAGACCATCATAAAAACCACATATTTATTTTTGGTGTAGGTATGATTTGTACAAATATTTGGTCATTCCATTTAATCTAATGGACATTACAGAAGTCTTTATAGACATGATGAATCTAGTTTTCCACATGTATCTTGATTATTTTAGGGTAGTCTTAATGGATGAAATCTTACTGTATTCTCACAAAAGATGATATCATTACATTCATTTTGAGATCATGTTGAATACATTAAGAGAGAACCCTCTATATGAAACACTATAATGATTCCAATTTTGGATTAACAATGTTCACTTCTTGGGTCATGTCATATTATATGGAGGACTATCTGTTGACCATAAAAATGTGAGAACTATGGTTTTCAATAAAAATTCAAAGAATAGGTTTGATATACATATATTATTAGAAATAAATGAGTATTACAGATGATTCATACTGGATTTATCATTCTTATTAGTGCTTCTTATAGGCTTGACTAAGAAGGGTGTAAAATTCAACAAGAATATATCTTCTGAAGTAGATTTTTAGAATTTGATGGGGTGACTGACTTCGACACCAATCACGATTCTTCCTGAGATTTCCAAAAGATATAGTGTTTAAATATATGCATCAAGAATCAAGATAGAGGAATATATGATGCAGGTTGATTAGGTTTTAGTTTATTGGTCTCACTAGTTGAGGCCTCATGAGAGAAAATATCATAATTATGATCTTGAGCTAGCATATATGTTTCATGATCTGAGTTTCTTGAGACATGACAAGTTGGGAATCCAGTTAATTTTTTACAAAGATCAAAAAAGCCTCAAATACATTTCCACATACTGAGACTTGAATCTATGCCAGTGTAAGTGTGTAGAATAACTTCAATCATTATATTTTTTGTTTCCTTACACACATGTAATTTGAAATGTCATGGATTATTCTTAGGATGAAAAGGTCAAAACCAAGTCATCATGGGGGCTGGAGGTTAGTGGCAGTTAATGGATAGGTTTTATGAGATAATCCTAGAGGTTCTGGAGATGAAATGATAGACAGTTCTATAAGATGTCATAGTAACATCCTCCCATCTATAGTGGGTCCGGATGAGGTAGCGGTCTGATTTTGAGCGTCTCACCATGAGAAAGAGAATCACAAGAGAAACACCATATCCTAGTATTTTTTATGGAAGTAGAACCCTACTATTTTGAGGTTTTATATATGTTTCTTTTGACACATGGGAAGATTCGTTGAGGGAATCTCATGCCACTGTATTGGATGTTAACCTTGGGCTTGCCAAGATGTACTGAGAAATCATCAGTCATTATTAGTGTCCAGGTATCAAGAGGTAGATAGCTTGTTTAATCACATGATACTCCAAATGTGAGTGGGTGAAGATAGAGAACTAGTGACCAACTGGACCTCTACAACCATTAGGCATTCATGAGGATAAATGTAATGATGTCACTATAGATTTCATGATGGGATTGTCGATATATCTTTGAGGTAGAAATGTGGTATGGGTGATCATTGACAGGATGACCATAGTTGAGAACTTCATACCAATCAGATTGACCTTATCTGTTGATGATATAGGAAGGATTTACATCTGATATATAGTTTTATTTCATGGTGTTCTTCATTCTATCATTTATGACTGAGATTATTAGTTTACTTCATAGTTCTTAAAGGGAATTCATAAGGAAATGTGTTCATAGGTTCTCTTGAGTGAAAAATATCACCCTCAGACAGATCAATAGTCCCATTAGTCCATATAGAAGTTAGAGGATATTCCTCAAACCTTCATTCTGGATTTTATATGTTCACGGTAAAAGAATATTCCACTTGTTGAGTTGTCCTACAAAAAAATCATTCATGAAATGATTCAGATATATATATATATATATATATATATATGAGGCCCTTTATGGTAGGTCATGTTATTCACATATCTGTTGGTTAATTTTAGGGGAATCATTGTTACTGGATCCTTATCTCATTATGTTTAATTTAAAGGAAGTCCAGTAGATTGAGAAAAATATTTCTACATCTCGGTTTAGGTATAAGTCTTATACAAATCATCATTGTTGACCACTAGAGGTTTATGTGGGACATATGTTCTTCCTAAATGTATGGCCTAGATTGAGTCATAAATGAATTAATATATATGGGTAGTTATCCCTTAGATATTTTGTCTTTTCTAGATATCCTATCGATTGCAGTTACCTTATAGGTACCATTAGAGGGACAACATCTTCCACCTGTATCATCTACGAGAGTATCATGCTGACATCTCTCATTTGTTTGACCCTGAGGATATTGAGATAGATGTATATTCATCCTTCAAGGAGCATCTGATACATATCATTGATTAGAAAATGAAGGCACTCTGAGGTTGGTAAGTTCCTCTAGTCTGGGTGTAGTGGAAGCACATTAGCATACAAGGAGAGACATAGGAATGAGAGGTTGATCTATAATCATTATGTCCGAAACACTTCTCTGGTGATGTTCTACTATAATTGGAAGGGTAAATCAAGGAAAATTTATCTTATGTAGGGAGTTTGTATCATACATGATTTTCCAAAGTGTGCGGTTAATTTTTTTTCAATTTCAATTCCATTTTTTTGGCTCTAATAATATTTCATATGTGATTCAAAGCGTTATAAATGGTGTATGACGTACATTTGGAGACTAGATCCTAAAAAACTAATGAGAAATATTTTCCCCATGGTTAGTAGAAACCGTGTGTCCCAAAACACAAGGTTTATCTATCCATGTGGTTTCTGACAGGGGGGTATTGGGACTGTATGACCTTTCTCCATCCATGTGACCTAGGTGTTTGGCCATGCAGTGTGGAAGACAACATTTATGGAGGGGTTTTTCAAGGTTTTCACATGGTTTGATAAACTATGCACCTAATGGTGCCTAGTTCTCTTTAAATCGGTGGTTTAACTCATTGTTTCCACATGGTTTGGCCAACCTTATAATCTTTCTCTGTGATCATTTTGTATGATGAATTCAAAAAATGACCCTCTTAAATTTGGATAGAGGATCAATATTATGCTTGAGATTCTAGTATTATTAGTATTTTCATTTCAATTTTTTATATTTTTTAGCCTGAGTTTCATGGTTTTACCCCTCTTCCCATGAATATTAAATTTTTAATACTATTATCATCATCAGTAGTATTTATTTAGTAATCTACATCGGCTTATTGTATATTTAGATAAAATGTTGTTATTATTGTTATGCATCCATATATTTCTTATATTTTATTCTTCTATTCATTATCATTATATATTGTTGTTCTCTACTGTTCTCAATGTGTTCATAGTCTCCGCATTGGGAAATCCTATGCCATCACTACTAGAGGGAAGCCTCTAGCATTTTGGGAGGTGTGCTTGAGGTCTTATTTACAAAGACTCGGGGCACTATTACATGGTATCTACGGTGAGACACTATAGTATAATAGTGATAGGACACGTATAAACCAATGAAAATTGGTTTTAATGTAATTATGTAAGGTTTTGATGAGTAGGGTTGGATTAATATGGAAAATTTTCCATTTGGAAGATTACATATAAAAAAAGGATCAGGTGTGGTGATAAGATAGACCTAAAGATATGCCTTAAGATGAATTATTAGGAATTCATGGTTTATGTGTTAAAAGTGGATAATCATGTCTCCATAGGAGGTATAATATGTTATTGTGAATCCAATTATGGTTGTTCTCAAAGATAAAAATAAGTGAATCCTTATGGTGGGGATTTCACTCTTGGTCATTGGATGGTGTGTCCCTCATTATATATAGAATTTTAACTTTTTTAGAGGATGGAGATTCCATCAGATTTGAGGGGTGGAATTTGATGTTTTGTGTTTTCACATTGGTATTTGATAATGATTTCAACTTAAGCATGGGGGAAAACCTACTGATCGATGAGTATTTTTTTCAGCCTACATAGTGGGTGTTCTATGATGGTATCTACAAATAATCCATTATTGTTTAGATAATGGTTAATGACCATATTATTTATTAAATGTTTTTATAATAACTTAAATTTTATGGAATAATATATTGGTTCCATATCTTGGATGTTTTACCCAAGTTGATGTCAGATGTATGTTGTTGATCTTCTGGGTGTGTTTGGCCACCAATTCAGTGCATTATGGTGACCCTATAAGTCTTGTAGAATTTATATATTTTGATAAATTATGAAATAAATTTATGTTTTAATAAGTAATTAATTGAATGTTTTTTCCTAGAATTTTGTGTTCTCTAGTAATAGACCACATCTATAGCCTAATGTTTTGGTGGACGGTTATGGAATCAAGAGTAATTTTGTTAATATTCCAAATTGAACTAATTTTTCCAATTAGTAATAAATTTTTTCACAAATATTAATTTTTTGTAATAAATAAATTACGAATTATGGATTCATTTAGCTTCTTTCTATACTAGTACAAGATTTGAAAGATTTCAGCATTGATGATTGAGTATAGATTAAAAAGCAAATAACTCTAAAGTTATGTAGGAGGTCTCCCATCCACACTCGTCTCATATTATGAATTTAATTTCAATATATGAAATATTTTATATCTCACCATAAAAGATTATATAAATTTCAAATTGAATAAATTTTGTTATTAAAAATTTAGCATCCATGAATGAATTGAACAATGCACCAAGGGTCATGAAGGACCCTTATATGTTGGTCATATTTCTTTAGCTACCTATTTTCAATTTCAATACTATAAATGAATGAATTATGAAACATGGACACTACATTATGTATGATAATTGAATGTATTAATTTCATTGTCCCCTTTTATAGGTGATTTTAGTGAAATCTATGTAAAGGAGAGTAATTCTATGAGATGGAGGAAAAAGGGATTAGCCATATGAGAACCATGGAATTTCATATAGAGTGAAGTCATATGGAAAAGAGGGTGGGATGAGTGTTGATTACCTAAATGTGTATGATCACTAGATTGATGAGCCCATGGTAGTTGAATGTTATGTTGGCCTTGAGGAATGGCCTATGATAACCCAGAAAATGGGATGGGCCTAGTGACATCTATTGAGACCAATGGTAGTGAGATTTTTTATGAGGTTATTTTGTCGATGATGCTACCATGCTGATACTAAGGAGTTTTATACCCTCCAATTCACTTGTTCCGAATGAGAATGAAATCGATTTAATAAGATATTCTCATAGAAATCAGCTATGATAATAATACAAGCAATGGTTTGGGACTTGATCATAGATATTATGGTACTAGATGAACTAGGCTTGGGTTTATCCATGGTTAAATGGATGAAATTTGGAATCAATGGTAATTATTTTTTATGTTTTAATAGTGGTATTTCATTATATATCTAGGAAATCACATCTACAAACTATATTTACTGCTTATGTTTGGGACTACAATGGAGGTTCCCATTTAAGTTGTAGCCAAACCCTACAATAGAGGTCATGGTTCTTGTGTGATCATGACAAACACATTCATTATAAAATCATGTTTAGAAGAGGAAATTTGTATATTGACCCTGAGATATTTATAATATGTGATTATATATTGACATATAGTGGGGCTTGATGAAGGCATTATATCCTCATTAAAATTTTATTATTTATTTGTTTATGTGATTAGATCATTTGGTGATCTATATTATATAATAATAGATTGACCATTTGTTTTTTTGATCTTATATTTCCCCAATTAATTGTCTATTGGAGGATATTTTTATTTATTCCACATAAATTGGTTTATTTGAGGATTATCTTTAGTTTATTTCTATTTTATTATCGCACACTATGATATGGTTGTATAATCTTCATATTTTATCACCCAAGACCCCAATATTATTTACCCTTCAATGGAGTATGAGGAGGCCTTCATAAGTTCATGTAGTGACTCATCTAATTTGGGAACTATTGATGGGAAACATGCCTATAGAAGATGTTATAGAAGAACTTTTCTAGAATTTTTCTAATAGAAATTTTTTCAATTTAAATTTTTCATATATTTATATTCAAAGAAATAAATTTAGATTTCCCATTATTCCAATTTGAAAATATGTCTTCTTGTGTTTTGAAACACAGATAAAGTTCTTTCATATAAATAAAAACACAATATAATTTATAAATATATTTTTAATAAAAATACATTTCTATAAAAAATAATTTATCTTACATTTCGTTTAAAAATATATTTATTATTAAAAAATTCAAATACCATCATATTATGTTATAAAATCATGTAGAATTCCACATAGAGATTTCAAACGTTGGAAAACATGGTCTAAAATGAGTTTTTTTTCAAAATGGCATTGTGTTTTAACATCAAAATTCCCTTGAATATAATATTTCCATAGTGTTATTGTGGTTTCCATTTTATATTTTGTAAAATTAATTGTTTATAATGAAAAATAAAATATTAATAGTCTCATGTACAAATATAGGATTATTGTTCTATCCATATTTGACTCACATATTATCTTTATACTCCTTGTAAAAATTTATTTCATTGTTTTCAAAAATAAACCCATTAGAATCATAATTTCTATTTTTAGCCATTTGGTTTGTAGAATAAGATGGTTCTTGGGATGTTTAATAAGTGTCCTAACATTTCATCATTATAAATACATATATCTAATTTAAATATCCCTAAAATAAAATTCATTAATCAACACATCATTTTTCTATAATGACTAGGAAATATATAGGTAATTATTTCCAAGGGAAATTGAAATTTTAAGATTATATCATATGTATTTATTAGAAAGTGGACTCAAAATTGAAACACTATGATTTAGACACCAATGTGAGGTTATTTAATATTATTATATGCTTAATTCTTTTAGGGGAACAATTGAAGGAAATTTGAGTAGTTTTTGGAGTATATTAGGAAATAATTCTATAGGTAGAACATCATGTTTTTACAATTCATAGTTTAACCATGAGGGTTTATATAAGGAGTAAGTTATGCCAATTCAAAGGGAATTCACTATTAATCTATGTATTGTACTGATTTTATCAATATATAGTTTATAAATAATCACAATAGAAATGAGGGGATACAATATATACTGGTCCCATACATTACAATCAGGAAATAACTAAGATTATAATTGAAATATAGGATTCAATGTTATTCCACGATAGGTGGTGGTGATTTCCATGGTTTTTCCCTGGAAAAGGTAATTATTATGTAGGCCAATTAGTCTTGTATCTAATTGATCATATACGGGGACTATACTGTGATTCACATTAGCACCCCATATATATCTATATTATTTATTTTTATGATGTTGAATTTTTTAAAGGATCCCCTACTTCCTATGTGGGATGCGTGACCCCAATAAAAAACCCATCTCCCTATCAATTTCATTAAAACCCTCTATATGATTCGTAATTATAAATCCCTATCTATGAATGGATAATATTTTTTTCTAATGTGTGAGTTCATCTTTATAGTGGTTAAGACAATCCTAAATTTAGCTCTCCTTGATTTAATCTTCTCACAACTATTGTGGCATGACACCCAATTCAGGGCCAATTTTTTGATTTCATTAATTTAAATTTAATGAAACCTAATCAGACTATGATATTATTCAATGTAACTCCTATAATATTATGAAAATAACTTTATTTCTTATTTCACTATACAAAATTCATTTTTATGGTACATTCATATACATCATTTTAGTGATGAATGAACTAGGATGAGATTATGAGAGAGGGTTTTTTATCATGTGTGTGATTAGATCCATCTACATAGGTTATTTTATGTAAAATGATTTTGGTATTGTGTGGTACATGATTCGAGTTTTTCTTAGGGACCAAAAAACTCTTTTCAGGGATTTTTTGAAGGTGTTAGGGTCTCCTTTAGTAATTGTATGACATTTTATAGAGTGTATTGTTGTGTAAGAGATTATTTCCAATGGGGGGATTCCTTATGTAGTATGATTAGATTATATTTGAAGAGAAAATGTTATGTTATGGACATGGTGTTGGTTTATGTGTGATATATATTGGTTATTACTTCTTCTTCTGGAATAGAGGTTATAAGATTATATGTGGTAAACATCATGAAGCGACACCTATCATATAATTAAAATTGAATTTCCATTATAGCCCTTGTGGTCTTAGTGTAAGGAAGGTATGCGAGGTGGATCAAGGGAATAGTTTCATTAACATGTTACATTGTAATACTACTAATGTATATAGGAATAATCATACGAGTTCATTATAAACATAAGGGTATGGTGATACATAAGAGGGTTTAGTGCATGCATGTACATAAGTGTAATCGATCAGCCACGTTGTGAATAAATAATAGTGCAAGGGATTATTGAATCTATGTGGGATATTATGGGACTAATATTTTGGATGGAGTTGTTTAAGTATTGTGAGATGGTTCACTGTATTATACAATGATACATGATGTCAGATATCCATTAGAAATGCATTAGGTATCTATTAGTGGCTAGAACAGTCTAGGATGGATGGAGGGTTTAAATTTCTATTACAATGTGTGAGTCCTTTAATTTTGATCCAAAGTATAGTGATACATGAAAACATGAGGTACCACTATGAGTGAAATGGTAATATAATGAAACACCATGGGTGATAATTTTTTCATCAAAGATTTTTTTTATGGATCGACCCTAAGAGACAGGGTGTTGGAAATGGTCAAAATATGGTAGAGTTTGTTCATGCATGTTGTGGAAATAAGACCTTTGAATGAGTTAGAGGGTGGAGGTATATGTAAGTTCACATTCATGGTAATTATATCACTAAGCGGGGGAGGGGTGAATTAATGAAACTTTTTTTCTTTTATGATTCCTTACAATGGAGAAAATTTGAAAAGGTGAGACTGATGGAGAAATGACTGTTTGAAGGAGTGCCCTCACCTTCCATGCCAAATATAGGGTTTACACACTTTTCGATCATGAGGTTTACACCTAGTTTTTTGTTGTTCATCTCTAAATGGATGGATTTAAACATGAATGGGAGACTGCTATTGTTGTTTGGAAAACCAATGCGTATAAGGATGAGATTATCTTGGTGGAAAGACCACAGGGGATCTCCATTATCAAGGCGCTTAAGTGAGTGGATCTCTGTAATGTCTCTGCAGCATGTTCCCCTTCCATTAAAAACCTGGAAGATGGAAAATTTGTGGTTCAAGCTAACACCGATTCCTTTCATCAAAGGCCTCTACTGTGCAAATTTACGATCATGCGGTGTATATCGTATCATAAAGGCATCAAACCTTGGTCAAATCCAGAATTGAAATCAAGGTTAGCCCACATATAGGAGTTCTATGATTGAAGATGTTTCCAATTGGAAAAGGTTATTTCCCTATGATTCAAATGTCTTAGGATGAGCTCAACCGAGTTTGGAGACTTGGTAATCTGCAACTAAATCCTGGATTTCTTTGCATCTTCGACTGGGACTACGCCTTCAACCTGAACTCCTCCAGAAACTCCATGGTGCATATATGGGTGTGTCTATATGGTCTCATGTAGTACTTTTGGAACCCAAAAATCCTCAACGACATCACCAATTTCATAGGTATGCCACTTAAAATTGATCAACACACTTTGAATGCTGATATTGGTCTCTATGCAAGGGTTATGGTCGAAGATCGTATATCCTCTAAAATTCCTGAAGTCATTGCTTTCATTGTAAATGATTTCAAAACTGAGATTGGAGTTGAATGTGAGATAATTCATCCATTATGTGAGTTGTGCATGATCATGGGACATTCGCTTCTAAAATGTCACGTTGTGCAAAGTCAGGTTGTTGAACTAGAAGATGGCGGGTGGACAGAGACGAAATGCAAGTCCAAAAATAAATCCTCAACTCTACCCATTCCTATTCCTCATAAGAAGTACTCATATATTTGGGTCCAGAGGGTATGTCTTTCAGGTGAAGGCTCTGGTGGTTCCTGGGAAGATCAAGTCGTGTAGGAGGAGAACACTGAAATTGAGATTTCTATTATGGAATATATTCCGTAGATAGTGATTGGGGTCTACAACCTTCCTCAGATCATGCCATGAAAGTATGTCTCAGCCCATATGGCTCCTAAGAACGATGATCCCCTAGTGTCTGAGATAAATGGTGACTTACTAGATTTTATACAAGCGGATAAGATCATTCAATAGGCTCATCCGGTTGTTGTTGTATCAATCGCAACCCATGCCATCCTGATTGAAGAAAAAGATCCTATTGTGGTTGTTCTGGAAAAAGAACCAGATTCTCAAACTGTATATGATAACTCTCTTGGTATGCTTTCTCTAGTTAAATTAGTCCCTTATTTAAATCATAGTATAGAAGAATAAAAACACTATGATTCTAATACACAGACTAAATCTCATAAATCTCCATTGAATGTTATGTCATCTGAACAAAATGATATGGAACTAACTACACAAAATGTTGGGACAATAGACATGCATGCCATACCAATTCTGCCAACTATACCTTAGACTCCAAGCCTATCTATTGACCATGTTTAAGGCTCTATTTCCATTTATAGAGCTCCTAAATCATCTAACAGAATAATATAAATGGTTATTTTAGATGATTCAAACACATTTCATGATTCTCCCATGAGTAAGAAGGTTATGAAGACTACTATAACCTCTTCTTCTAATTCAAGAAGATCTAATAGTGTAAGAACCCGGTTCTTACTTTTGAGGTATGGGTTTATTTTTTTCACTTTTCCTTAAGTGTTTTTGAGAAAATATGGAAAATGGGAAAAATCTTGAATTTTGGAAAGTACACACCATATAATTTGTCCACACGCTGTGTACTTTTGGCCGTGTGGGATGGGTACACGGGGAATGTGGCCATGTCAGGGATGAAGGGTTTAGGAACCGACTACATGTCATGTAGTGGTCCCTTACATGCCATGTAGTCAATCGGCAGCCCCCAATAGAAAGGTGGTGGAGCAGCCGCCAGCTGGGCGATAGTACACGCTATGTAGTCATGAGTACATGTCGTGTACTCATGTTGACGGATGAACTGTGAGGTGGTGCTGCCAGATGAACAGTTAAATGAAGGAAGTACATGCCGTGTACTTGGAAGTACACGCCGTGTACTTTGTTTTTTTCACTTAAAATGGGAAGTATCCTCCCCTGTTCACAGGGATGGCTTAGAACTTGAGGAAAGAGTGGGAGTGGACGACCGAACCGTTGGAGATCCGCTGAGTGTTCTTCTGGAATCCGTTTCGGCCTCAGACGATCTTCTTAGAACCGCACGTGTAAGCCCTCCTCTCTCCTTAAGCCATTCATACCAATTCTATCCCAAGGAATGTTATTTACATTTGAATGGGTTTTCTTCTTCGTCAGATCTACATCGTTCTTGGGTGTTTCTGGAACCGACGTTCATGTATAACCTTCGTTGGTGTTAAAGGTAGGTGGATTGGTGTTTATTTTTCCAAATTCTGTGTGATTTGTGTATTTTAGTGCCACAAACCCATGTTGGGGTGTCGTGTGGCTTAGGTCATGGTTATTTCAAATACCTATAACTGTATAGGTAACTAAAGAATATTGTAAAATTGTTGTTTGGGATCAGTTCTTGGATCTAAGACCACCCCGAGGGGTGCGTTCCTCTGTTTAGCCATTTGGCTTGGATACCCGAGGGTATGCCTCTAAAGTAATGATTGCAGAATTGCCTTGAGAGTAATTTCTTGTTAATGTTTATTTACATGTTGGGCATGGCCCGGTAACCTGTTTATCCTAAGGGCATTGTTGGGATTAGTTTGTGGGCACTGTACTATTTAGCTTGAGGTAGTAGTTATTTTGGCCTGAGGAAAACTTCATCCGTGCATGTGGGCAGTTGATTCTGTGCCTATGGGCGAAACTTCATATGCCTGTGGGAAAATACCGTGTGCCTATGGGTAGATTCTTGTTTTGGTTTCTCTTTACCCGAGGTTGGGAGTTTACGTGTCTGAAGATAGTGGCTGATTACATAGAATATTCACTGTGGTGGTTTTCTAATGAAATGATTAAATGTATATTAAAATGGAAATATAACTGGTTAAGTTAGTTAATTTAAATACTGATTACTTTATTGCATTTTACTACTGCACACTGTTGTTGCATGCTTTCACACAGTTGGGTATGGGCCTTGGGGGTGCCTACTGGGAATTTATTTCTTACACCCTGTTTGGGTAACGCTTTTCAGCCCAAATAGATTATGTTTCTGCAGGTGTGGATAGAGGCAGGGGTCCCTATACTGGTACATGATTTCTATAGAGGTGTAGGGGAGAATGGGACCGGGATTTGGCTCGCGATGCTGCTGGCTGCTCTATTTTATTTTACGTACCGGTACTAAAGTTGTATTTTATTGATCGTGTAACATGTTCTGTCTGTTTTATAGAATAGTGAAATACTGCATCTTCCATTATATATGACTGCTGGTTTTCTTCTTGTTATCAATTGTGTATGGTTTACTACTTCCTCTAATGTTTTATGCTTTTTATTTATTCTGATGCACTACAATTTGACAAATGAGGGAATAGTTTCCCCACTATCAGGCATGGGCCCTCGCTGCTAGTCGGCAGCCTCTGGCGTTTCGGGAAATGCGCTTTAGGTCACGTGGCGAACCGGGTTCGGGGCACCCGTTTCATGGAACCTAGATCCAGGATGTTACAAAGTGTTATCAGAGGCGGTTCTTTTCTTTCACTTACTATTTGGATCCTTAGTCGGGGATAGGAAGGCACCGATAGTTGGTAACAAGGTGTGCCCAGGCATAGCTAAGCCATGTATAGGGAAAATCCAATTTACCTCGTATTGCAATTTTATTGATTTTTCAATTTACAGTTTATTTGATTTCACCATTGGGTGGCGCACTTGTATTGTTCTAGTTATATTTTATTTATGGGTTCTATTTAGTTGCAACCCAATGATATGAGGGGATCACATCTCATGCATCATTTAAGAACATTCTATAAATCAAATGCCATGCATAGTTCCATGCCATGTAGGTGCATTAGAAATTTCATGTTGTTGTGATAGTTGTTGTTCTAGAAAATCATTCTGTTATGATAGCTGGTTGATAAATATCTGCAATGTGATAGGGTATTTTTTATGATCCAGTTAAAATAATGGATGCTAAACTTTGGTTTTTGGGGAATATGGGCCCCCATTTACTAGAATTTGGTGGATCATTGACTGTTTATTTTGTTAAAACACAAATAATATGACAAACGTTGATTCGTCGGGCGTATGGGCCCCCACGGGTCAGAATTTGACACTTAGGTGTTGTTTTTCATTGTATTATGGGCTCCGGAGTAGTTTCTATGGCATACTGACTAGAAAACCCAGTATACATGCCCTGTAGTACATTAAACACACCATGTGTGGCCTTATGTTCGGGAAGAAAAATGAACATTTTGAGTACACGACGTGTACCCTAAGTACACGTCGTGTAGTCTCTTCTCGTGTCACTAACCGTGTGGGCAGCGACACGGGGAAGAGACGATCTTAGGTTGAACACGCCATGTAGCATCTGTACAAGCTGTGTAGAATTGACCCAGAGTCCGCCCGTGTAACTAACAACATGGACGGAGGAAACCTTGAGACACACACATCGTGTCAATGATGAACACGCCGTGTAGTGTGACCTAGGGACTCGGCCGTGTAAAAAACAACACGGGTCGGTGTCACCTCTCCTCGAACACGCCGTCTACCTGTGGGACACACCATTTAGTCTTGCTCAAGGACAGACCGTGGGGTTTTAGCCTTGTGGCTGGGAAACGGGGTGATGTACACGTCGTGTGCGGGTGTAACATGCCCTGTATTGTCAAGCCGTGTAGTGTCAAGCCGAGTAGTCGGCCTTGTCATAGACGACACAAGCAATTGGAAAATTTCACCATACACGCCATGTAGATGTTATACATGCCATGTAGTTTTTCTAAAATGGGAGCCGTGTGGCTCAGCCGTGTAGAAGGACCCAGGCAGGGAAGGGATGTCAAATACACGCCATGTAGTCAGTATACATGACGTGTAGTCTTGTTTTGAAAATTTTTAATTCCTTCTTCCTCTCGTTCCCTTTTGGGTTTCTTCATTTATGGTATTTTATAATCTTGTTTTAAGGCTTGTTTTGACCTTGTAGTGTCATGCAGCCTAGATGACTCTGCGTTGTTTGCCAGGAGAGCAGCAAAGAGTATACTCCAGAAATGGTGGGCCATGGGTTACCTGTGGATCCTCCAGCAGAGCCAGATGTGGCACCAGCTCTTATACCAGACACAAACGTGGAGGCGTAGTTCCTTGAAGGCTTTATGTGGTTCATGAAGACCTTTCGGGGAGCACCACAGGCTGCCACATCTATGGACAAGCTGACACATATATTTCAGCAGCAGCATCCGCCAACATTTTCATGGGATGGCGGACCAAAAGCTGCGGAGTCTTGGTTGGGGTCGATGCAGACTATTTTCAAGCATCTTGAGACACCTCCAGGGCGGAGAGTCAAGCTCGTGACTTATATGCTGCGTGATTGTGCCAAGCGGTGGTGGGATGTTACCACCCATTCAGAGCATCACAAAAACATGGTGTGGGAATATTTTCAGGCAGTATTCTATGACTTCTTCTTCCCAGAGACATTGAGGGTAGATATATCTCGAGAGTTCATGAACTTCCAGCAGGTCACAATGTCTGTGATGGACTATTCTTCTCGCTTTACCGAGCTTCAGCGTTTTGCACCCGTTATGGTGGGTGATGAGACGTTGAGAGCCAGATGTTTTGAGGATGGTCTTTGTTATGACATCTAAATGCTGGTGAGTGTTTTCAGTTTGCCTTCAGTACATGCTATTGTACATCAAGAGATGATTACTGAAAGAAACCTGCATGAATCTAGTGGTGTGGGCCCGGGCGGTTCAATACCAGTTACTGGTACTATTTTTGCTGGAAAGAGGAAGAGACAGATGAACTTCTCTCAGGGTGGCAGTACCAGTCCGAAGAATGATTCTAGTGGACAGGTCTTGTGCTACCAGTGTGGTAGAGAGGGGCACAAGAGGCCATAGTGTCCACAAGACCTATTGGAGTGCTGAGCATGCGGCAGGATGGGTCATCTACAGTGCTTTTGTAGGGTGTTTTCACTAGTGGCTAGTGAGAGGGGTTCTGCGCAGACTCCATGTGTGGGAGCAGGACTAGCAGCTTCTTACCAGTCAGGGAACTGGAATACGTCAGGGTGTGCAGGCAGAGATGGTGGTTGTGGTCGTGGTATCCATACACCCGGATCTCAGCGGCAGTAGGGCGTGACATCTCAGGGTAGCCAGGCTGTGTCGTAGGGCCACGGCACTGGGCATGCATATGCAGTGCAACAAAACGAACATGAGCAGGATCTCGGACATTTTACTATCAGAGGTACTATTCTAGTAGCTTCTGTTTTATCCTCAGTACATTTAGATATGGGTTCTACACATAGTTTCATATCTGTACTCGTTGTAGAGAGCTTTGGGCTCTATGATTCTACTTCTTTTGATATCATGACGCTAGACACTCCGTTCGGGACTAGAATGATTGGTGTGCATCAGTTCAAGGAGTTCCCCCTTGAGGATGGTGGGTGTCACATTCTTCGGGACCTCTATGTATTAGAGATGACAGTTTATGACGTCATTCTCGGGATGGACTGGTTGGTTCCCTTTCAAGCCTTTGTAGATTTCTATCGTCACAGGGTGCGTTTCACATCACCAGAGGGAGGAGAGTCTCTATACAAGGGAGAGTGGGATGTTTAGGCAAGTTGAGCTGGACTAGAGCATCGTGTGCGAGGTGGAGTCAGAGCCCAGATTGTGAGCTTATATTTGGATGACCGGGGGACTTGTCAGTCGAATTTCCCTCCAGTGGTTGATCATTTCAGTGATGTCTTACCGAATGACTTTTCTGGTCTACCTCCAGAGTGAGAGGTGGATTTCTCCATTTATCTTGTGCCATGGGATGCACTGGTGTCCATTCCTCCTTATAGGATGGCCACACCTGAATTTAGGAGCTTAATAGGCAGTTAGAGGAGTTACAGGAAAAGGGTTTCATCCGACCCAGTACTTCTCCTTGGGGTTCTCCGATCCTTTTTGCGAAGAAGGGGGATGGTATCCTCATACTCTGTGCGGATTATTGGACGTTGAACCAGTTGACGGTCAAGAATCGATATCCTTTGCCGAGGATTGATTGTATTTTTTATCAACTTCATGGAGAACTAGTGTTCTCGAAAATTGACATGACATCAGGATATCATCAGCTGTGCATTAGACCGTCTAATATACCTCCCACAGCTTTCAGAAGTAGGTATGGTATGTAAGAGTACTTGGTTATGTCGTTCGGACTCACGAACACGCCAACAGTTTTCATGGCTCTGATGAATCATGTGTTCCATCCGTATCTTGATTCTTTTGAGGTTTTATTCATGGATGACATCATGGTGTACTCTCACACTCGACATGACCATGCCACCCATCTTGAGATCGTATTGAGTACACTGAGAGAGCATCGACTATATGCTAAGCTCGTAAAGTGCCACTTTTGGATGGACCAGATTCACTTCATGGGTCTTCTAATCTCAGAGGCCAGAGTTGTCGTAGACCCAGAGAAGGTGAGAGTAGTAGTTTCTTTGGAACAGCCTAAGAATGTGTTTGACATACGGAGTTTCATGGGGCTGGCTGGTTAATACAGACACTTCATACATGACTTCTCCTACATAGCAGTTCTATTGATGGGTTTGACTAAGAAGGGTGTGATGTTTTTTTGGTGTGAATCTTGTGAGACAGCCTTTCATGATCTGAAGGGAAGGTTGACATCATCCCTGATCCAGATATTCCTCGAGCAGGGGAAGAGCTATATAGTTTACTGTGATGCATCAGGTATTGTTCTAGGAGTAGTATTGATGTAGGGTGATCGAGTTATTGCGTATGGGTCTCAGCAGTTGAGGCCGCATGAGAGAAATTACCCGACGCATGATCTGGAGTTGGCTGCAGTTATGCAAGCGTTTTACAATTGGAGACATTATCTATTGGGAGAAAATTTATAGGTTTTCATCAACCAAAAAATTCTCAAGTATATCTTTACTCAGTGTGACATGAATCTGAGACAGAGAGGGTGAGTTGTATACCTTCTGTCCTTTGATTTTGAGCATTTCTATACACCTGGTAAAGGTAATGTAGTAGCCAATTCACTGAGCAAGAAGACTCAGATACATGCAGTGCAAGAGGTCGGCGGTGAGTGGCAGCTTATGGCTTGGTTATCTGAGATGCATCTGGAGGTGCACGACAGTGAGGGGAAGACTTATCTTTCATCTCTAGCTGTGACCTATACCCTCCTGGATAGAGTGAGGTTGAGACAACTATATGATTCAGAAGGCCTAGTTCTACGGTACTCTGTTGCAAGTGAGGACCCTCCTCCTAGTTGGACGATAGGTGATGATGAAGTTATGCATTTCCATGGACAAGTGTGGGTTCCAGGGGATATATGCGAGGAGATGATGCAGGAGTTTAATGCTTCAACTTGGGCAGTTCATCCCGGGTTACCAAGATATACCGAGACTTGAGACGTCAGTACTGGTGGCCGGGTATGAAGAGAGAGGTAGCTGGTATTGTTACGATGGGCTTCCACCTGTCAGTAGGTGAAGGAGGAACTTTATAGGCTAGCTGGACTGTTACTGCAGTTACCCATCCCGGAGTGGAAATGAGATGATATCGTGATGGACTTCATGACTGGTTTGCTGAGGTCACCTAGAGGCAATGATTCCGTGTGGGTTATTGTAGACAGACTCACGAAGGTAGCTCACTTTTTGCCGATCAAGGAGACCTTCGGTGTTGACGAGATCAGAAGGTTGTTTATCTAAGAGATCGTACGTCTTCATGGGGTTCCTCATTATATCATTTTGGATAGGGACTCCCGTTTTACATCTCATTTCTGGTAGAGTTTTTAGAGGGAACTCTTTAAGCAGGTGCTTCTCAGCACAACTTACCACCCTCATGCCGATGGCCAGTCAGAGCGTACAGTACAGGTGCTTAAGGACATGCTACGTGCATTAGTCCTAGACTTTGGGGGGTCTTGGAGAGAAGCACATAGCCTTAGTCGAGTTTTCCTATAATAACAGTTTCCAGGAGACTATTGAGATGGCACCAGACGAGGCTTTATATGGTAGGTCATGTCGATCACCATTGTGCTAGTTAGAGGAAGGTGAGGCAACTTTATTGGGGCCACGTCTCATGCAGGAGACTTCTGAGAAAGTCCAGTTGATTTAGAAGTGGATGGATACTGTACAATCTCGTCATAAATCATATGCTGATCGCCGCAGACGACCTTTGGAGTTCGTGGTTGGGGATCAGGTTTTTCTACGTGTTTCGCCGAGGCTGGGACACAAGCGGATCAAGAGACAGGGTAAACTCTAACCACGGTATGTGGGGAAATTTGAGATTCTGGAGAGAGTTGGGCCAGTTTCTTATCAGATGTAGTTACCTCAGAGATACCGGTTCATGCACGACATCTTCCATGTATCTCAGTTGTGTTGCTATCATTCAGACGCATCTCACACATTTCAACCAGAGGAGGTTGAGCTTGAGATGGATGCGTCCTTGGAGGATAATCTAATTCATATCTTTGAAAGGATCACGAAGGTTCTTTAAGGCCAGTCAGTTCCTCTCGTATGGGTGTTATGGCAGTATGGCTGAGTGTAGGATGAATCCTGGGAGCGGGAAAATGATGTACGTGCTCAGTGGTCAGAGATTTTCATGGCTTCATCTTCACCACCCTTGGAAGGGAAATTCAAGGATGAATTTCTTTAAGGGGGGAAGTTTTAAAGAACTCGGTTCTTACTTTTGAGGTATGGGTTTCTTCTTTTCTCTTTTCCTAAACTGTTTTTGAGAAAATATGGAAAATGGGAAAAATCCTGAATTTTGGAAATTACACGTCATGTACTTTGTCCACACACCGTGTACTTTTGGCATTGTGGAATGGGTACACGGGGCGTGTGGCCATGCCAGGGATGAAGGGTGTAAGAACCGACTACACGCCGTGTAGTGGTCCCTTACACACCATGTAGTCAGTCGACAGTCCAAAACAGTATGGCAGTGGAGCAGCTGCCAGCTGGGCGATAATACACATAGTTTAGTCGGGAGTACATGTCGTGTACTCATGTCAACGGATGAATAGTGACACGGTGCCTCCAGAGGAACAATTAAATAAAGGAAGTACACACCGTGTACTTGGAAGTAAACACCGTGTAATTTGTTTTTTTTTTCTCTTAAAATGGGCAGTAGCCTCCCCTGTTCATAGAGAAGGCTTTGAACTGGAGGAAGGAGTGGGAGGGGACGACCGAACCATTAAAGATCCATCGAGTGTTCGTCTGGAATCCGTTTCCACCTCGGACGATCTGGTTAGAACCACACGGGTAATCCCTCCTCTATCCTTAATCCGTTCTTACCAATTCTTTCCCGAGGAAAGTTATTGACATTTGAATGGGTTTTGTTCTTCATCAGATCTACGTCGTTCTTGGGAGTTTCTGTAACCGATGTTCACGTATAACATTCATTGACGTTAAAGGAAGGTGGCTTGGTGTTTATTTTTCCATCAGTTGTTTGATTTGTGTATTTTAGTGCCACAAACCCATGTTGGGGTGTTGTGTGGATGAGGTCATGGCTATTTTAACTACCTAGAACTATATAGGTAATTAAATAATATTTTAAAATTGTTTTTTGGGATCAGTGCTTGGATCCAGGACCACCCCAGGGGGTGCATTCTTCTATTTAGCCGTTTGTCCAGGATACACGAGGGTATGCCTCTAAACTAATGATTGTGGAATTTACTTGAGATGACTTCCTTGTGAATGTTTATTTACATGTTGGAAATGGCCCAGTTACCAGATTAGCCTGAGGTCATTGTTGTGATTAGCCTATGGGCACTGCACTATTTAGCCTGAGGGCAGTAGTTATTTCCGCCTGAGGGAAACTTCTTCCATGCCTGTGGGCAGTTGATTATGTGCCTGTGGGCGACACTTCTTACGCCTGTTGGAAAATACCATGTTCTTGTGGGCAGATTCTTGTTTTGGTTTCTCTTTACCCAAGGGTGGGAGTTTACGTGTCTAAGGATAGTGGCTGATTACATATAATATTCATTGTGGTTGTATTTCTAATGAAATGATTAAATGAATATTAAAATCGAAATATAACTGGTTTAGTTAGTTACATTCTGTACTTCTTACTTTATTGCATTTTACTACTGATCACTATTGTTGCATGCTTTTCACAAAGTTGGGCACGAACCTTTGGTGGGTGCCTACTGGGAATTTATTTCTCACACCCTGTTTGGGTCACGCTTTTTGGCCAACACAAGTTACGTTTCTGCAGGTGTGGATTGGGGCAGGGGTCCCTATATAGGTACTTGATTTCTCTTGAGGTGTTGGGGAGCATGGGATCGGGCTTTGGCTCACGATGCCATTGGCTACTCTATTTTAATTTTACGTACATATACTCCAGTTGTACTGTATTGATCGTTGAACATGTTCTGGCTATTTTATAGAATATTGACATGATGCATCTTCCATTATATATAGCTGCTGGTTTTCTTCTTGTTATCAATTGTGTATGGTTTACTGCTTCCCCTATTGTTGTATGATTTTTATTTATTCCACTACACTACACTTTGACAAATGAGGGCACAGTTTCAGAACTATCAGACCTGGGCCCTCGCTTCTAGTCGGCATCCTCTGGCATCTGGGTAAATGTGCTTGAGGTCAAGTGGTGAATTGGGTTTGGGGAACCCGTTGCGTGGCACCTGGATCTGGGACGTTACAATGAGGACCAAAGGCTCGAGTGGTTCTAAAAAGAAAAAAAGGGGTCCCTGATCCAAACACTGGTCTTAATGGATGTTATCTTTTGTAACTGTCATGGTATAGCTAACTATGACACTATCTAGATGCTTAAAAGAATTATTTTGATGCATAAACCAAAAAATTTTCCTCCTAATGATCCCAATGTTAATTTTTCATTGAAGTTTACGCATCTTTCTTCCTATGGTTACAATTTTGAGGTTCATGAAATAACATTAGTGTGGTAGAATCTCTATGTACCTTCCATCATACCTCTCTGAAAGATGTTAAGACTCAAAAGTTTTATGATCTGATGTTCAATTGCGATTTTATTCTTAATCGTCTTCATATATATTTCACTCTTGTTTATGAAAATAATATATACCAAGATCGTAGGACTCATTGAAATGACATATTTATTTTAGCTAACTGCATCAAAGTCCATTGGTTGGTGATTGGAGAATTTAATGCAATTCATTCTCCCAGTGAGAAAATTCTCCCTTCCCATTCTCACATATATTCCAACGAGTTCCGAGCCTCAATAGAAGACTGTAACCATGTTGAAATCAATATTACTGGTGCCAAATTCAGTTAGTACAAAAGACATTATAACAGGATGGTTTTTAGTAATCTTGATATGTATTTAGTTAATATCCCAGATCTGGATGCCTAGGACATCATCTCTAGCATCACCTTACATAAGCTAAACACGGATCACCATCCTATTCTGGTTTATTTCAACTCTAAAAATAGAAAGCCCATTATTCCATTCAAATTTATCAATGCTTGGTCAGAGGAGTTGGAATTATCTAATATTATAAAATGTTGCTGGAATTCTATGAGTCATCATACAGATGCTATTGGTTGTATCACAAAGCTTAAGCATCTCCAATTTTTTCTCAATGGTTGATGTAGTGCTTAATAGAAACAAATTCATAAGGATATATTCACTCTTAAAAATGTTCTCAATCAAACTAAAAATAATTCCACATATACTGACTTCTCCTCCGACCCTCAAAATGAGTTCAACATTGCTATGATGCTCAACTCCCTTTTGTATCATAAGGATAGCATTCGAAAACAAGTCTTAAAAACTAAATGTCTCTCTGATGGTGATCATAACACCAAATTATTCAATGACCTAAAAAGGATTAGGAATGTCTATCATCCGCTATCCTTTCTAAAGGAAAGGTACATCATTTACGATTCTAAGGCCTCTATTGATAATCATGTGGTCTCTTATTTTGAAACTATCTTTAATGGATCAAGTATAAACAATGATCTTTTTCCTGTGATGATTCAAAATTTTATCCATGAAGAAGAAAACCTTTTCCTCTTGAGCACTCACCAAAATCATGAGATAAAAGCAATAGTCTTTAGTCTCAACACTGCCAGTGCCCCTGGGCAAGATGGGTTGAACAATAATTTTTTCCAGCCCCACTGTGAGGTAGTCCAGATGGATGTTTGTAAGCTTGTGAAGAATTTTTTCTCTAATGGGGTCCTTCCATATGGTCTCAATGATCAATTCCTTACCTTAATTACTAATGTGGAAAATTCCTCTAAAATTCATTTGTTTAGGCCCATTTCTCTCATCAACTCCCGCTACCAAATCATTACCAAACTCCTGGCCAACCGGCTAACCTCTCTATGAAACAAAATTGTCTCTTGGAACCAATTCGGGTTCATCAAAGGTAAGTCTATTTCAGACTGCATTTGTGATGTTTCGAAATCCACCAACTATTTTAATAAAGAATCCAGAGGTGTCAACATTTCTATTAATCTTGACATTAGGAAAGCGTTTTACACAATAGACTGACATTTCCTTTTCAAAGATCTCCAATGTTTTGGTTTAAATGATGTTTTCACTTATAGGATCAACTCTCTTCTAAATTCGGACTCTATTTCCATTCTTATCAATGTCTCTCCCAAAAAAAATTTAAATTCTTGAAGGGAGTCCGACAAGGTTAACCCTTCTCTACTATCATTTTCTCCATTACAGATGATTATCTTAGTAGACTCCTCCCCTCTCTTGTTCAAAAAAGTAAAATCACACCTATTTTGGCTACCTGCAACCTCAATGTTCTGACTCCTCTACTTTATGTGGATGATATAATCCATTTCTTTAATAGAGGAAAACAAAATATCATAAACTTCAAAGCTTCTTTATCTCACTATGAAGAGATATCAGGTCAATCCATTAGCTTGATAAAGTCATTTATTTTCTTTGGAAAAAGTTTTCCTACTTCTAGAAAAAGATTAATCATTGAGAGTCTTGGTATCAATAAAGGTTCTTTTTCTTTTAGTTACTTGTGAGTTCCCATATTTTGGGGTAGGCCTAAATATATATACATTAATACTATATCTGACCAAATCATCAACCAACTGGCAACCTGGAAAGGAAAGTATTTCTCTATGTCTAGTAGAATCTGCCTTGTGAAATCATCTATTATCTCCAAAATAGATTACTCTCTGATGATCTGCAGGTGGCCACTCAGTCTCCTAAATAAAATCAATTCCTACATTAAGAAATATGTTTGGAAGGTTAGTATCCTTGAAAGGAAGCTTGTTACAATTCCCAACTCTACCTATTATAAACCTCTTGAGAGAGGAGGGCTTGGCATCAAAAACCACAATCTTTTAAATGAATCCCTCCAATCTGGAATCACATGGAACTTAATAAACAAAAAATCTGACTCGATTACCTTTCTCATGAATCATTTCCTAGAATGACATAAAAAAGAAAATTTGAGTTATGCCAATTCTTCCATCTGGTCATCCATTAAGACCTCCATTGTTAATGTCATGCACAATTCCAGAGCATTTGTGTACAATTCTGCAAACATGATTTTTCACTATATGATTTATCATTGTATGATTCTCCCCTATATGAACAAATATGACATTAATAGAATATGGTATAGTTGATTCAGAACCACTTCAGTTCTGAGTATGAAAAACATAATATGATTATTCTAGTATGAATAACTCAATAAGAAAAAATAGTGCACTGGATGAGTAAGATTGATACAATTCAGAAATTTTTTCTTCAGTTCATGAATTACCAATATGGAAATCACAAATCTGATTATTCTATCCTCATACAATGATCAATAGAATACAATTGAAGAGAAGAATATAGTAATCATCTATGAATGGTAATCATAGAATGTGATGATCAGCTGAATACAATGTTGTGATCTAGTCTCTTCACTTCCACTTGAGTCCATCAAAACTTATTCCATATACGAGAATACATATGATTCTTATTTACTCTAAAAAAACTCATATATTCTATCTCTTCTAGGATTAATAGAACATTAGTCAAAAAAGTGCAAATCACACTTCATATTTTTTAGGTGACCCACAAATGTTTTATCGGGAATTCCAAAAACAATACGCTCAATCAAATTCACCCAAACCTCAATTTCCCCAAAAAATATAAGGGGTATTTTGACTTCATCAACTCTTTTAGAAACTTCTTGATTCATCTAAAATATTCAACAAGCATCATCTCTTCTTCATAAAAATCCGATTTCTTTAGAATAAGGTAGTTTATCAGTTGATTGAAAATGTATAATTAATGGATACCACTCTAAATTTCTGAATAAGATTCCCTATATTTAATGAAAAAAATTATTCTTTTGAATGTCAAGCTCCCCCTTGATATCATATTCAACAAACGAATTTATCTCTCCTCTCAAAAAATCTTTTCCTATTTTAACTTCTTCTTCTGACACACATGAAATAATTAATTTTAAATGAAAACAATGTAGTTCAACTCTTAAACCACCTGATGAATACATTTGGAAAAAAATCCGAGATCATCTATATATTCCTTCAAAAAATCATTCAAACTTATCAAATGGTTGACTACATTATTGTTCAATATTTTTCATTACAATTTTCATTGGATTCGGCTCAAATTATATTTCCATTGGTCTTTGTTTGAAGAGAAATAATCCTTAGTTTGATGGAATGTTGAATACAATCGAATGGTGTCATCATATTTTATATTCATCAACTAGCATTCTCTCCAACTCAACCGAAGTATGATTTTCCATATTACACAATTTATGAGTACAATTGTCCTAGATATGAGCATTTTGGGTAAGGTTATCATGATATGATCTTCCTTTAAATGGTCATCCAAGATATGATAATTTTGGGTATGATCATTCTTTGTATGATTTATTCAGTATGATCATTTTCTTTCATAGAATCATCA
This sequence comes from Viscum album, assembly GCA_963277665.1. Classification (NCBI taxonomy): domain Eukaryota; kingdom Viridiplantae; phylum Streptophyta; class Magnoliopsida; order Santalales; family Viscaceae; genus Viscum; species Viscum album. Next base: position 1,460,289,786 of record OY728157.1, on the reverse strand, counting down.
TCATTTTTTTCTTCCAATGACTGAATACCATTGTCCATAATTCATTTTTCCTAAATAAAATCCTTTCTGAGTATTATATTTTGAATACCACTTATTCATTTCCACCCAGCTATGATTATTTTTTGTATAATCGACATCATCTCTTCCTTCTCCTCCACCTATATATGATTAATCTTATTACGATTGACCTCATACCTTTCACTCACCCTTTCTTCCATGAAACATTCATACTATGTTTTACAACATACTTATACTTTATTATAAGTGAAATATAAGTAAATAATCATTATATTAAATTAATCATAGTCATACAGACTTTAATTATGTATCAAAAAAGTCAGTTCTTTCATACCGAATTTAGTGTGAATCTAATGACCATTTACTTCAAACAAGATGCATTATCAATGAAACCCTTTCATTTTGGATTTAGTGTGAATATAATCAATTCCTCATTATGATCTTCTCCAATTCTATACCCAAGGTGAGTCTAATCAGAACCTTTCAATCAACCTGATTCTTTTCATTATGATGTATTTTTCTTAAACAATGTGAGTCTGATTATTTTCAAAACAACCATAAATACGCTTTTCACTAAATAAAAAAGTGTGGTGAATTTGTTTCTTAAAAAATATTCCTTGACAATAAATGAAAACACTTTAAAATAACACCTTCTTCGTCGTTTTGGTCTGGAAAAATATCCCCCTTCGGATTTTTTTTGTCAACCACGTTTCACAAATCAAGAGACATATAATCCTGAAGAAATGCATTACTTATCAATAATTTCAAGATTGCATGTGCTAACTCATTATAGGAAACAATAATCACTGACAACAAAACCATGTTTTCCAAGAGTAGTGATTATGAAATCCTTATTTATCTTTTTCATATTTTCAACTATCCTATAAAACTACACAATTTTTTTCATATAACCACTCCAACAAATATATATAATAGTTCACTCAAAAATATCGGAATTTACAGCTTACCCGTAACACCTACTTTTTTCATACATTGTGGTAGTTTTATGAAAAAAATCATTCTACCCCTCGATAAAACTATCCAAAGGTAATAGGAGAGAGGTGATAGAAACGCATACATAAACATTCATGAGAAATAGTTTGGACCCCCATGTTCAACCTTAATTTATAGAATGATTCATTCGGTAAAGGTTTTGTGAAAATTTTAGAAACTTCTTCTGATGATGGAATATATTTCAACTTCTATTAATTATTCCCTACAAGCTCTTTGATGAAATGATATTTTATATCAATATATTTTGAATGATAATGTTGAAAAAGATTTGTAGTGAGAATTATTTTTCTATGATTATCAAAACACAAGAGCAAGGGTAACTTCACTTAAAAAAGTCTTCAAATTGACTTTTCATCCATATATGTTCAGTAGTGGCTTGAGTTACAACCAAATAATCATATTAATCCATTATGATAGTTTCTAAATTATGTTTCATTAAATACCAACTAACACAATTATTTTACAAAAAATAATATTCCACAAGTTGGTGATCTTATATCATCAACATTTCCTTCCCAATCATTATATGAAAATCAAAAAAATAAATATTATCTGAGCTTCCATTACAGATTCTGAAATATATTGTTCAATTTATGTATTTGAGGAATCATTTTCCATCAAGTAAATGTGATTCTTTTTTACTAATCGTAAATCTTTCACGTAAGGTAACAACATAAATAATGTCAGGTCTTGAGGCAGTCATGGTAAAAAAACATCATTTCATCTTTTAAAATTATTTCTTATCAAAAAAAATTCTTCTCCATATTTTGAAAATATTATTTCCACTAATATAGGTGTGGAAAAATGTTTTCATTTTTCAATACTGAACATTTTAAGAGGTTCATTAGCATTATTTTCAGGAGAAATAAAAATATATTCCTTCCTTTTTTTTATTTGTAACCCTTGAAAGTATTTCATTTCCCCCAGCATAGAAATGTAAGATACATTTTTAGTTACATTGTAAAATCTTTCATAGATTATTTCATCATTCCCATCAAAGACAATGTGATCAATATAAAGAATTACAATGAGGTAATACTTATGACTCTCTTTGATGTAGATATTGTTAACCACTCATCCTTTCCTAAAATTTATCTTCCTTAAGCATGTATCATATTTTGAATACCCTGGACTTGGAGGTTTTTATGCCCATACAAGTGCTTCTTCAATCTGCATAAATAATTTTCATCTTTATTAACAACAAATCCAGAGGGTTTTTCATTGTAAAATTCCTCATCCATATAAAAAATTAGTATTATGGATTTAACATCCATTTGAATGATCATTTATTCTATTTATCCAGTGATAGAAAGAAATATTTTTATTGTTTCATGTCATTCAACTAGATAAAAGGTTTCATTTGAATCAATACCGCTAGTATTTTAATACCATTTTCACACTAATCGTTATTTGTTTTGTACCACTTAACCTTATTCATTCAACTTATTTTGAAAAAAAACATCTTTTGTGCCAATAATTTACTATTTTCATTTTTTGGTTTGAGTTCCCATTTATTATTTTTTTCAATATGATTAAACTATTCATTTAGGTCATGAACCCAATCTGGATACTCAAAATCATTTTTCACATCATTCAGCTCCACTTTTGAATATAAATAAGTAAGTGTAATAGTATTTGTTGTTCTTTTTTTTGAACCTTATAATGTTGATCCCCAATGATATTATGAGATTCCACTTGCTTCCTCATCCTAGGATGATATTTTTGAATATCTTCCTCACCAGTAGAAATAGTTGAGTCTGATTCTTCTTCTTGAGTAGGATTATAACTTTTTGTATCCTTAAAAGAATTTTTAATGTATCTTACTCAACTTCCATTTCGTCTTAAGTATGTTTTTCACTATAATACCATTCAATTACATTCACATTAAAAAAATCAATAATTATTTTTACTTCTTTGTTGAATCATCTATATACTCTTCTTACAAGATCATATATGGGAATGATTTCATCTCTACCTTTTTACTCAAATATTATATAGTTTCCACCATTCTTATTTATAACACATGGACTCCCAAAAACTATAATGTGTTTAAAACATGGAGTTTTTCCTTAAAAAATTAATATGGAGTCATATCTGATTGAGGCCTATAGAAACAATTGTTCTGGATATAAACAATTGTACTCTTGGATTTCCTCCAAAAGTAATGAAAATACCATGTTCAAGTAATATAGTTCTTCCCATTTCCACAAAACTTATATTCATTCTTTCAACAACATCATTTTATTAGAATATTTTGTGAAACTATACTCAAGTCGAATTACATTATTCATTAGATAACTTTAAAACATATAACAACCTTTCTCTTTATTATACACATATACACAATTTATTACATAAACATGCACTTGATACAACCTTGATGATCAAGAGGTCTATTGTCTTTGGGTATTAGGAAAATTATATCAAAAATTATGACATAAAATAAAATATCTTTATTGAATACTTATTTTAATTGACCACAACATTCCTTCGTACTTATCATTTCAATGGATAACCTGAGGACATACATAAGAAAAGGGTGAGCTATATAGCCATGTAAGGGAGTAAACAAGTTATAACAAAAATAAAATTATAAATGATAGGAAATTGGAATATAAATGGGGACTAATAGAAACGTGAATATAAATGAATGATATAACATGATTATCATAACATAAAAATGTGGAAAAAATAGACAACATGTTATTAGCATGATCTAATGATCATTACACATAGATTAGAATATGTAAACCTTCATTGTACATGAATTAGAATGATTAAACCCACATTAAACAATAATTGTCATGATTAAACCCTCATTGCAGATGTCTTATTATGATACTAAGCATTACCCAATGCAATAGAGATCTATTAGGGTGAACTCTTTATAAACATCTCATTTCATGCATAAGTGTTCCACAAGGATCATATAACATGGACTCATTCATCATTATATGATCTTCCATGATTAAAGAATGTGGAATAATTAAATGTAAGTACCATTAAATAAGTATCTGTTCATAAAGGTGAATAACAATGAAATAGAAATGGGTATGGATGTTGGGAAAAAATCCCTCAAAGCATCATTGAATCATTTTTGAGGTGATTGTGTTTGTTGACAATGTGGGCTTCTGAGTGGTGACTGTTGACAAAGCAGACTAAGACATACAAATTTGTTGACAAAGGGGATTTAATGGTGACATGTTGAGTTCAAGGGATATGGTTAACGATCCATGTTTGATTCAAGAACATATACAAAGGAATGGATGATCTGGAGGCGGTTCAAAACGAACAGATACATGGTGGTTCCATTTTCCAGTGTTTTCCAAATTGTTGGGCTTGAAAATCGACAAATGATGAAAAGTGGATTTTGGCCAAGGGGTTTGCGCGCTGTGTACTTTAAGGAGAGAAAACTTGTGCACCCAATGTTTTTCAATATCAGAACATCAAAAAATGGAAAAGGGAAAAGGGGCGCTCGGGTGTTAGGTAGGTCGCATAAGTGGCTTGGCGCTACGACTTGTGTGCCGAGACTTGCGCGCCAAAAGTTGCGCACCGGAGGAAGACTTGCACACCACTGCACAGGGTGTCCAAATTCCTATAAATATAGGTCGACCCCTCCTCATTAGACATGAGTAAAACATTTATAAAAATTCAATTCTCTCATCGTACAGGTGTGGTGTTCGCACTAGTGGTGTGTGGTCGCGCATGTAGAAGTTGTGCGCTAGGTGAAAGTTATACGCCAGGTGATAGTTGTGTGCCCCCGGTGGATTTGGTGAGAAAGGAAGTGTTTCGCCCAAGTTTTGAGTTAAGGAAGGATGTGTTGCACAAGTTTTTGAGGTGGACTTGCAAACCAATTTTGAAGAAGCGTGATTGTTGTTAGTTGCGCGCAAATATTGGTTTGGGTTTAAGGGGATGTGAGTCGCGCAAGTTTGGAGTTGCAGAAGCTTGTGTCGCACAAGTGTTTGAGGTAGAATTGAACTCCAGTTATAACTTGTGCGCCGATACTTGCGTGCCATATTAGAGAAGGGCACCAGGTATGTTTGATTCCCTATGGTGATTTAGTACTGCGTGGAAGCTGGAAGATTTCCTGATACCTTCGGTGAAAAGTGAGATTAATCTGCGGGTGAAAGTTGGACTTCAACAGCGCATCTAAATACAATAAAGGATGCATTAATTTAAGATAACAAAGATACCTACAGGTCTATAAACTATGATTGGATCCTTTCCAGAGCAGTGAGCAAAGGAAGAGGAAGAAGGTGATCCTCTCCACCGGCAATGATCCAGAGATAGAGAAACAAGGAGAGAACCTTGGGAAAGTAATGAGCTAAACATAAACATTGTAAAGGCAGTGAGCCTGGGAATAAAAGTGATCTATCCTGAACCTTATAAACAATTGTGTGCTTATAGTGGATTTTGTACATCGGCACATTTTTGGTGTATGCTCCTTGGACGTATCCCAGTGAGGGTGAACCAAGTAAAAATTGATTTTTCATGTGCATGCTATACTTTCTGTTTATATTGTGAAACGGGAAAGAGAGATAAGAGTGTTTGATTAACAGAGAAACAAGATCATAATGGTCTTTAATTTTAAATTATTAGTACCCTGATTTACCATCCATCTCAGGGTATTCAGCCTTGTGGACCTAACAATTTGTATCAGAGGGAAATGTTGATTTTTGTTCTTCTCTCAATAGAGGTCACTAATCATAAAGGGATTCGGATCTTCAATGGAAGTAATTTTTAGATATGGATGAATCGAATGCAACACTATTTCCAATCATTGGTAATGGATGTGTTTTTAGTAGCTATGCATGGTATCTCAACAGACATTTACAGTGAAGAATTTTTAAAAGCTGGACGAAGGGAGCTAGCTGTTGAATCAAAGGGTATTAATGATTTAGGTGGAGCCTTTTCAAATGATATCTATATGAAGGTTATGTCATGCAAAACATCACATGGTATGTGGGAAAAGATTTTGAACATATATGAATGGGATAAAAATGTCAGAGAGGCAAATATACATGTTCTGTGGAACAAATATGAAGATCTGAGAATGATCCTGAATGAATCTGTTGATGAATTTTTCAATAGGGTAAATGCAGTTGTGGAAGACATGCAGGGTCTTGGAGAAGTCCTCAAAGATATAAATATTATGAAGCATATCTTGAAGAAACATCCACCTCGGATTAATCCAAATGTCTCAGTCTTGGAAGATAATGACCCAAAAGAGCTCACGTTGGATAACCTACATAGTACACTTGTTTCATATGAAATGAGGAATGATGACGATGATTCTATGGAAAATGAGAAATCCAAGGAGGTGGAATTTCAGGCCATAAAGAATCTCACCATTGAAGACTCTCAGGAAGAAGAATAGACAGATGAGGTGATTTCATTACTCTCCTCAAACCTTCAAATAGGAAAAAGGAATGTTTAAAGGGAAGCTTCCACTTTCTTGTTTTCGATGTGGAAAGGTTGGACATCTTGTGGTAATGTGCCCAAAATGTTTCAAGAAGAAAATTATGAAGATTATGTTGAAATTACCCAGAAGAGATCTTCAGCCTATGTGAAAGGGAAGAAGTAGTTCAAGAGAAATTTCATTATGAAGAAGAATCTTATTTCATAAGAAGTAGATAGTTTAGATGAGTCTAAGGTTGAAGAGGTAGAGGAGATTGAAAACTGTAATGATCGAGGAGAAAATTCTATAGTGGCGGTCGTTGGTAGTTCTTAGGAAAAAAAAGAAAATGATGCTGAAGAAGGAGAAGAAAAAGTCGAAGGATGAGTAGATATGGAAGCCAAATTGGAAGAAGCTCTTGAGGAGATAGATATTTGGGGAGCCAACATGAATAAAGCCAATAAAGAGGTTTGTGTTTATAAACTCTATATGCAACAATAGAATGTAGAAAATTCTGATCTATTATAATAAATTGAAAAAATTAAAATCATTAACACCGGAGAGCTCAGAAAATATCGTTGATTATAAGCTTAAAATTGAGGAACAAAATAATGAAATTTATTGTTTGACAAACATAGGAAAAGAGCAGGTAAAATGTATCAAAGAGCAGGAAGAAGAAGTGGTCAGTCTGCGATGAAAAATGAAGGATCTAGAAAAACTCTTGACCTCCAATGTGATATCAGAAAAGAAGGTCATTCATAAGATAGAAAAGATGAAAGATGAGGCTTGTAGTTTAGTAAGAAAGAAGCAGCAATTGAAATCAGATGTAAAGTCTGATTCATGGATTGACAGAAGAAACAATCTATGGCAATTGAAGTCAGACCGCAAGCACTCGTCACGATATTGAAGATTGATTTGGGCACAAAGAAAAATCATAAAATTCAGAGATACTAAGGGGAAACTCATTGTGATGAAGTAACACGAAAGAATTCACATTATATAAGGAGTTATTTTTGTGTAAATATGGGACATTCACAGTATGTGTGTTCCATATCCATGAGATATCAAAAGGGAATGAGAATAGAGGTGGCATCCAAAAAGATAACGGTTTCCTAGAACATATTTCGAAGGACACTAATTTTGGTGCGGAGGATTTAGGCACATGGCGAGGTACTGCACTTCAACAATACAGAGAAATATTACAAAGAAGAATCAAAACATTTGCAAGAAGCGTATCAATAAACCAACAGATGATTTGAAAATGAAGAATAGATTTGCGGCCTTGCAAGATGAACCTGGTCCATCATACTCGGTGAAAGAACAGAAGTCTCAATTCTTGCCGAGTGTGAAGGCAAAAATATGGACCAAGAAGAAAAATAATGAGATGGATGTGGTGGCAGAAATTTTCCTTAGGGCATCAGATCGCTCTGGCGTGTGGATCCTTGATAGTGGTTGCACATCTCATATGACATGAAATAAAGATCTTTTTACAGGCATAAAATATGACAATGAAGGAGTTGGAAAATTTGGAAATGATGAAGGACTAAAGATTGTTGGCTCAAGAAAGGCCTAGTTTGGGGGAAATAGATGATACGTGATGATGTCTTGGTAGTAGAGGGTCTTAGTCATAACTTGCTCATTATCAGTCAAATATGTGACTCTGGGCACTCTATCTGATTTACCAAGAAGATGTGTGTTGTGAAAGAAAAAGATGGATCAGTCGTTCTACAGGGAATAAGGACAAAGGGAAATATTTACCTTGTAAGTGGGGCAGAAGATATGTGTCTTTTATCTAGAGAGGAAGAAAACAAGTTGTTGCATAAGTGACTTTATCATCTATGCCAACCATCTATGGAAGATCTGGTAACGTTTGATGCTACTAGAGTCCTTCCCAAATTATCACGTGATCGCACTCATACATGTGGTGCTTGCCAACAAGGGAAGATAATCAGAAATACACACAAGCCAAAGGAACAAAAATCAACCAGAGTTCTCGAATTGGTGCATTCTGATGATTGTGGACCAGTCTCACCATGATCCTTAAATGGGAAAAGGTACTATGTCTTTTTCATTGATGATTATAGCAGAATGGCCTGGGTATTTGTCGTTACCCATAAGACAGAGGTGTTCAGTTGCATAAAGTAGTATTAGAGGGAATTAGAAAGGATGCTTGGGAAGAAAATTCTGATGTTTCGTACTGATAACGGTATAGAATTCACAAAAAGTCAAGTTAAAGACTATCTCGAGAAACATGGGATTAGGAATCAAGTTTCATCAGTGAGAACTCCCCAACATAATGGAGTGGTTGAAAGAATAAATCGGATCATCAACAACATGGCCAGAACGATGCTTATTGAATAATACCTACCATAAAAAATTTGGAAGGAAACTGTTTTAACATCATTCTATATTTCGAATAGGTCTTTGTTATGTCGGAAGGAAGTAAGACCCTGTATGAAATGTGTTACAGAATGAAGCCAAAATTGAAATACATTTGAATCTTTTGAAGTAAGTTCTTCATGCTCAACAATGAAAATCACACGATGTTTGAGTCACGAGTAGATGAGGATATATTTTTTGGCTACTCAGGGAAAATCAATTCATATAAATGCTTCAAAAAAGGATGGGAAAAATTGTTGAGAGTAATGATGTCACTATAGTTGATAATGGAAAGAATACTCAACAACCTAGTGAACCATTTTTGGATGAAATTGATGAGGATGTAAGCAACACAGGGGGAGTATAAGTGGAAGAGGCTGACTCAGAAGAAGGTACTAATGATGAGTAAGAGGAAACAAAATCTGAATCTGCTAAGAAGCCAAAGAGTCAAGATGAAATTAATAGGAAGAATATCATTAGTGATCAGACAGCCACAGTCAAAACTCGAAAAATGAAATCATCAAAGTAAACATCATTTTTATCTTAGGTGGAGACGAAATGTTTTTCTGATGCAATTGAAGATGAGTAATGGGTACAGGCTATGAATGAATAATTAGAACAGATTGAGAGGAACCAGACATGGGAGATTGTTTCGAGGCCATCAAAAAAGAACATCATCAAGACTAAATGGGTCTTTGACAACAAGATTAACAAATATGGCATAGTGAATCGAAGCAAAGCATGACTGGTGTGCAAAGGATACTCCCAAATAGAGGGAATTGATGTTTATGAGGCATTTGCACAGATTGAAAGGCTGGAGAAAATCATATTATTTTTAGTTATAATAGAGAAATGAAAGATCAAAGTATTCCAGATGGATGTCAAATATGGATTTCTAAATGGGGTTCTGGTAGGAGAGGTGTACATTGAGCATCCATATGGTTTTATTATTCATGAGGATGAGAACAAATTTTACTAGATGAAGAAGGCATTGTATGGGCTGAAACAAGAACGAAGAGCATGGTACTCAAGGCATGATTAGTACTGGAAGAAGCATGGTTTCCAGCTTGGAGGGGGTGTTGATTACAATATCTACTTCAACAACAATAGTAATCAAAGGATGATGCTGCTGGTTTATGTCGATGAAATAATATTTGGTGGATCAGATGAATCTCAGTGCAAACAGTTTTCCGAATTCATGAAAAACTCGTTTGAAATGTCAATTATTAGAGAACTAAAATTTTTCCTTGGTCTACAGGTGGAACATGGAAAGAATGAAACATTCATTTCTCAATCCAAATATGCCAAGGTGGTTCTCAGAAGGTTTCAGATAGATATTTACAAGGAAATGCAGACTCATGTTGCTACCCTGATGAAATTATCAAAAGATGACAATGGTAGGGTAGTTAATATCACTAAATATAGGAAGATTATTGGCAGTTTACTGTACCTAAAAACAACGATACCTGGTATTGTTTTCACCACATTCCAAGAAGCACTTTACCAAAGGAATACAAAAGATAGTCACATGCTCGCAGTGAAAAGAATACTTAAGTATATCAAAGGCATAGTGGATTTCAGTCTGATGTATAATGACAAATCTCAATCAGTGTTATTGGGTTATACAGATGTAGACTGGGCCAGATCAACATATGACAGAAAATCAACATCAGGAGGTGAATTCTATCTTGGTAGATTGTGTATTTCCTGGCTAATCCAGATGCAAGATTTCATTTCATTGAGCATCATGGAAGCTGAGTACATTGCGGCCACTCAAACATGCACACAGTTATTGTGGATGAAGCAACATATTGACGATATGGGAGTTTAAGTGAAGTATCTAATCAGAATCCAGGGCGATAACTCAAGTTCTATAAATCATAGAAAAAATCTAGTTCATCACTCAATGAAAAATCACATTGAGATAAAATATTATTTTATCAAGGAGATGGTGGATCAAGGGCTTGTAAAGTTGGATTATGTTCATATAGAGCTACAATTTGCAGACATTCTGAGAAATTCCTTACCCAAGGAAGATTTTGAGAGGCATCGACTGGATCTGGGAGTTCAGTAAACTCCCCACACTTAAAAGAGTGTGGATGTGGATCCCCCCTCTCCCCAATGTATGATGTGTTATTCCCAAATGTGCTGATATGTGTTCTCTACTATATTACAAACTGCAATGGAGTGAACTTTGGGTTCGTTGAAAAAGGGGGAGAAAATAGTGATTGTTCACGGAAGAGACAGTGTGGCTATTTGACAAATTAGGAATGATATGGGGAGAAGCTAACATGTGGATCATCGAGATTGGGGGAGCAATGAAAAAGGGGGAGCATATTAAATCTGACGATGCTAGAAGTGATCGATCAAATAATAGATATCACGACAGCTGAGGATGATGATAAAAGTAGAAGAGTTGTGTTGGAATGCGATAAGAATATTTCCAAAAAATTTGTATCAGTTTGGTGTCAACATTGGGGGTCATAGTGGAAGTGATTCATTGATGAACATTTTATTTAATCTTGTTTCCCATGTTGATAATTGCTCATGTGGGCTTAGAGTATTTGTTGAGTAAATCCTTGATCGCTTTCAGAATCACAATAGGCGAATGGTGGCTGAAAAATTAACGATGTATCTTTTTATGGGTGAGTTTTCAACAAACCGAAAGAGGATATTGTTGGGAAAAAATCCCTCAAGGCATCATTGAATAATTTTTGAGGTGATTATGTTTTTTGACATAGTGGACATCTGAGTTGTGATTGTCGACAAAGAAAACCAAGACATAAAAATTTGTTGGCAAAGGGGATTTCATGCTGACATGTCGAGATCAAGGGCTTTGTTTAATGATCCATGTTTTATTCGAGATCTTCAACAATGGAATGGATGATCTGGAGGCGGTACAAAAAGTACAGATACAAGGTGGCACCATTTTCCAGTGTTTTCCAAATTTGTGGGACTGAAAATCGACAAATGATGAAAAGTGGTTTTTGGAAAAGGGACTTGTGCGCCGTGTACTTGAAAGAGAGGAAACTTGTGCGCCCAGTGTTTTCAATATTAGAACATCATAAATTGGCAAATGGAAAAGGGACGCTCAAGTATTCGGTAGGTCACGCAAGTGTCTTGCGCGCCAAGACTTGCACGTCGAGACTTGCGCGCCAAAAGTTGTGCGCCGGAGGAAGACTTGCATGCCACAATGAAGGGTGTCCAAACGCTAATAAATACAGGTCAACCCCTCCTCATTATACATGAGTTCAACATATAGAAAAATTCAGAGCTCTCGTCACGCAGATGTGGTGGTCACGCAAGTTGTGTGTGGTCGCACAAATAGATGTTTCACTCCAGGTGAAAGTTTCTTTCCAGGTGATAGTTGTGTGCCCCAGGTGGTTTGGGCGAGAAAGAATTGTGTTGCCCAAGTTTTGAGTTAAGGAAGGATGTGTCGCAAATTTTTTTGAGGTGGAATTGCATGCCAATTTTGAAGAAGCGTGATTCTTGATAGTTGCGCGCCAATATTGGTTCGTGCGTAAAGGGAAGTGAGTTGCGCATGTTTGGAGTTGCAGAAGCTTGTGTCACACAATTGGTTGAGGTAGACTTGCACGCCAATGAAAAAATGTGCACTGGTACTTGTGCTCTATCTTATAGAAGGGAACCAGGTATGGTTGATTCCATGTGGTGATTCAGTACTGCGTGGAAGCTGGAATATTGCTCGATACCTTCGGTGCAAAGTGAGATTCATCTACGGGAGAAAGTTGGACTTCAACAGCGCATCTACATACAACAGAGGATGTATTTATTTGTGATAATGAAGATACCTACATTTCTATAAACTTTTAGTGGATCCTTTCTAGATTAGTGAGCAAAGGAAGAGAAATAAGGTGATCCTCTCCACCAGCAGTGAGCCAGAGAAAGAGAAACATTGAGTGGCCCTTGGGAAAGCAGTGAGTTGACCCTAAAAATTGTAAAGTCATTGAGCTTGGGAATAAAAGTGATCTATCCCGAACCTTGTAAAAAGCAGTGTGCTTATAGTGTATTTGGTACATCGGCACATTGCCAGTGTATGCTCCTTGGATGTAGCCTATTGAGGGTGAACCAAGTACAAACTGTTGTGTCATGTACATGCTTTCCTTTCTGTTTATATAGTGCAAAGGGAAAGAGATGGATAAGTGTTTTCTTAATAGTTAGACATAATCATAACAGAATTTAATTTTAAATTATTCATACCCTGATTCACCCCCACTCTTAGGGTATTCAGCCTTGTGGACCTAACAATGGTATTCACAACATGAAGATTTTGGATTGGAAAATCATAGTGCAATTTCGAAAGCCCAACGGTGTGGCATAAAAATTCATAAAAATTGGTTGATGAGAGAAAAATTGGTCTCTAATAATATATACATTAAATGGATAGTAATAGGGTCATATAAATAAATTTACCAATATAAGGTATTTGGAAATATAAGGTGTAACATAAAAGAGAAACATGAAGAAATGGGATAAATGGAATAACTCTTAAGAAATATCTGCATGGTAACGAGTATACATGGTATGGATTAATGGGAGAAAAAGTGGTATCCAATCATTCAAACATAAGTATGGAAAAACGGGGGAGGTGAAAAATAGTACCCCAACATTTTTTATTGAATGTTAAAGGGTATTACAACATAAATAAACTTGGATACAAATGAGAAAGGAAGGAATCCCTTACGGAAGTTTGGCATGGTAATGGGAGTACATAAGGGTTCATAAGAGGGGTAAATGAGAATGAAAGGTTCTATCATGATATATACATATAAATTTAATTAATTATGATATTTAATAACATATTTCAATAGAGTAATAAAATATATTAAAAGACCTAAAATTAGAAGAAATATTGATAAATGGGGAGGGTGGAAGATCCCTTATGAAATTTCATCATAGTAACGGCATAGGTAAGGGTCAAATTGAGAGAAGATAAATAATAACTCATTAAAATATCCCAACATGGATAGTAATAGAATTATTATAAAATAAATAATTTATAACCATTCAAAATTTGAAGAAATATATTCAAATAAGATGCTAGATTTTGAAAGGTGGAGAGGAATTTGAGGATCCATTACATTGAAGTGTAATCCCAATGGCATGGTAGAGGCTTTATGGAAGATCGAGGGTGCATTGTGAGTACTCTAGGAAGTCTGGGTAAGAGTTTTTTAGAACTCAAAATTTTTTGAGTGAAGAGGTATGGGAAATTGGGTATGGTTATATAGGAAATGACAGGCAATTATTTATTATTTAGGTTTCAGGTACTACACATTAAACTAATGAAAACCACAAACCATCACATGGTTTTTTCCTATGGTTTCTACAAAAGTGGAGTAAGATAAAATATTTTATAATTCCAAGGGCTGCAAGAATTAAAATAGTAGGCTTTATTATGTGGAGGTGAGTAACACGCTCATGGAAATCCTTTTAAAATGATAAAATATTTTATACGTCTTGAAGGGTCTACTAAGGAATTATAAAATTAATTAAATATATATATAAAACCTTATTACATTTTTTATTAAAAAATATATTAGATGAATATTCCTTTTATATTATTTTATTATATCATTATTGGAAATTATGATGTCATAAAACACATTATTAATTTATAGGGTATTTAATTTTTATCCAAAAATAAAATTGGATTAGAAAACTTTGAAAAATTCACTGTTTGATAATTTCAACATGCTGATTTAAAAAAATATTCTTTTTCTCTAATTAATTTTCTAAATATGTGAATTTTCAATTTTAAAAAACAGTCAATTTTTTAAAATTGATAGGTTTTTACACAAACAATATTTAAAACATAATAAAAATTACATTTTAATTCATAAAAACTGTATGATAGTTTATTTATAATAAAAATTTTTTAATAATAATATTTTTATTTTAGTAGTTTTTTTCCATGATTTTATTAATTCATCAAAATAAATTCTTTAATTGACAAAATATAATTTTTGTTTTACCGTATAAAAATATAATTCATATCAAACTGAATACTTAATAATCTATATATTAAAAAAATAAGGAATAAATATAATTATCATTAATAATTAAAAGTAGTGTTATTATAAAAATATTATAATAACATTTTTAATAAAAACATAGTTTAATATAATAATTTATATATTTATAAAATGTACCATTTTACCAGAATTATCAAGTTATCCAATTCACTATATTTTTATGAAAAACTATTCTCATAATGGTATTGATGTAATAAGAATTTAATTATAAAAATTCATTACAAAATCAGTATCTAATACCTTGTTACATAACCACTTATAACACCTGCATAAGACCTAAGGGTAATGTTTGTGATGGTGAAAAACTCTTGGAGCGGCTCAGATAATATCGCTCGGGTGGTAATCTCTATTAACAATTACTTCTCCCATAGGTGATTCCATTCAATATTAACATGTTCAATCTAATCATAGACTTGGAAAAGAATGAAGCCCAGTGATGCTACCTCAATGATGAGCTCTGAAAAATGATCTATCTATGGCTCGAGTCTACTGGATGAGTCCATCCCCTCCTTTTTCTATATTGAATGGATATTTTTTTAAAGTAAACACAATATTTATATCAGTTGTGTTATCAATATTCAATGGCTAAATTATCAAATGTAATGATACACAATAGTATTTTAAACCCAATAATAATAATAATAACATTGCATGTTCTTTCTATATCCTTAAGAAACTAAAAGAAAGGGAATCTTATTCATAAAATATTGGGTCATGAAAACCTTCCCAACTTCATGAATTTTCTCCCTCAAATTTTTATTTTTCCACACTAAAAAGATGATGATAACACTACCTCATCAATTCATCCAGTTCATATGTTTCTGGTTAATATATGTAGTTTCTCAACAACAATTTGAGAGATGCATTGTTTAATTTTGTAGAACTTTTTCCCAATGATCTAACATCTAAACCGACTTCTCTTCATAAGAAAGTCCATTATCTAATGGTACCACCACTACATTGAGTACATGTGATGGTTTAGGTATGTACCTCCTCAAAATTGATACATGGAATACATCATGTACTTGAGATAGGTTTGATGGTAGTTCTAGTCGATATGACACTACTCCGATGAGATCAAGGACATCAAAGGGGAAAATGTATCTCAGACAAAGCTTTCTTTTCTTCCCAAATCTCATCAATCTCTTCTATGAAGATATTTAGAGAAAAATCATATCTCCAACATCAAAATCTAGGTCTCATCAACGGTTTTCATAATATTTATTTTTTTACTCTAATTTTTTGAGTCAATAAGGATATCTTATGACTTTCAATTCCTTATGGTTTTATGTTTTGAAAACCACAAAAACATTTTCTATGTCTTGAATAGTTTTTTTTATGTTTTTTATTTTTTTAAGATATGGATTTCTCATTCAGTTATACATACAGGTATGTCATTATGTTTTTTCCATTCTGTTATACTTACAGAACTGACATTCCAAATTTCCATTCTCTTATACTTACAGATTAGTCATTCTATTTTTCCATTCAGTTTTTATAATTCCGAATCGGATGTATATATGATTCTGACTCTCAATTATGAATCCGGTGACTATAGGATGCCAATTTTCAATACCGATTCCTGTGTATATATGATGAAAACTTTCAATTTCGAATTCGGTGTATATAAGATGTCGATTCTCAATAGAAATTCTGGTGTATATATGATTCCGATTTTCAATTCCGATTCAGGTGTATATGTGATGCCAATATTCATGATACTGAATCTGCTGTATATGTGATGCCGATATTCATGATACCAAATCATGTGTATTTGTGACTCCTTTTTTATGATTCCTATTTCTTGAGAATTTTATTTCTATGAATCTGTTTTCCTGATTTGTTAAGATTCTATTTTCCTGATAATGTTAGAATTTCATAATATATCATCTCAATGATGTCGGATTCTATGATTTATTATACAAAACATTTATCTTTAACTTAACATTATTTCTGTTACTTGAAATTATGTCATAGAATCTGTTACAAACTAACCGATGTATTTTTTCCATGTGTCCAGGTCCCTCCGAGATTTAAGGGATATATGACTGTTAGAGAGGATCTGAACATTGGTAAGTTTGGCCTATAAATACAAGCTCATTTGAATGAGAAAAATACATTGTAGAGAGTGGATGAACATGATGCATGTGAAATAGTTGTGAAGTGATTTCTAGAGACAGAGGCTCTTACAACTCTCAGTGCATCGCGCAGATCACTACCACAAAACATGGCAATGGAAGCACTGCCCTTTATCAGCGCTAAGCAGAAAGCGCTGATAAAGGGGTATACCATTATCTGCGCTAGTTAAAAGAGCTGTTAAATATTATATTTATCTGCGTTAAAATAAGCATTGATAAAGGTATACCCTTTATCAGCGCCTTTTTTAGAGCTCATAAATTTGTACATTTATCAGTGCTTATTTTAGCGCTGATAAAATAAATATTTTCAAAATTTATCTCAAATTATAACATTTATCAGCCCTAAAATAATAGAGATGATAAAACATAAATTTGTCAGCGCTTTTTAAGTGCTGATAAATTTTAGTTTTATCAGCGCTTTTATTTTAGCCCTGATAAAACATACCTTTATCAGCACTTTCAACGAGTGCTGATAAAGGTTCGAGCGGATTTTTATTTAATAACCCTAACAGGCCCTCCTCTCTCGCACCCGGTAAAGCTCTCGCAGAAGTTGAACTAGGACCTTCTTCCGCCATTAATTCTCCTCCTCGATCTCCTTTTCTTTCGTGTCCTTGTCTTCCTCCTCCTCCTCGTCCTCGTCCTCCTCTTCCTCCTCCTCCTCCGCTACTGCTGTTGGGTTTTTCTCCTCCGCCTCTGCCTCCTTGCCATTGTGTTTTTCTCCTCTACCGAGACCGCTTCTGCCTCCACCACCACGACCGTCGCTGCCTCCGCCGCCACGATCGCCGCTGCCTCCGCCGCCATCGCCGCCTCCTCTACCACCGCCTCCACCACCGCCGGTCAGTGCTAAAGTATTTTTCCTTCTCTTGGGATAATATAAATGATAAATGATGATCCTTTAAGGATTATGATGACTTATAGTTTTTTTATAAGTGTGTTGAACATATGTATGGGTAGTTGGGGCAAGAGAGAGAGCCCACGTGGTAATACCCTTGTAATCTAGGTTTTTTTACTTAGCGAGTGTGTGATAACCTATAGTAAGTGGTTGGTTTTGTTCACTAGATGATGTGTGTTTTTAGGTGGGGATAAGAGTGGAACCCATGGGATAAGGATTGTTTAATAATTGATTTAAGGGGTTTTTGTGAGATCCTAGTGGTCATTAGCATGTGACTCAGGATGGTAGTGAGTTAGTGGGTTTTGGTTGTTGGGGGAGACTACAGAGTGGGGTTATCTGGGTTTTATGAATACCATAGATACATAAATCCATTGTAGATTCACTGACATGAGGGATTTATGCATACTAGGTGTTATCAAGTTGACAGCGAATGAATGGTCATGCCTTGGATTGGTATAAGGGAAGCACTCTCTATTCTTGAGTTTTGGTGTTATGACTGGGTCGAGGGACATGATCATTTGGATTCCTAACCCTATTTATATATAGCATGGTTTTAATGTTACCATCACTATTTAACCTAGATGGATGGGTTTAGGGTAATAAAGCATGGGTATATTTTTTGGTTTTTGGAATAATGTTGGGTAACTGGTGATCATGTGGTGAGTTTTGGCATGGTGTGATGTTAAGATTGGAATAGAGTACCAGGGGTGTCCCATTGGAAATATGTCTATTCCCCCTAATTTTTGTCAATAGATACGGGTAGGATCATTGATTTTGAATAGGGTTATGATCCTACTCACTAGATACCACTTGTTGTGTTGAAAAGATTGTACCATGAAGTTTAAAGTCATGCGATTAAGATGTACGTGTCGTGAAAGGTGTGATAACAGATGATTGATCGGGGCTTACTCATTTGGGATATGCATTCTATAATAAACTTGGGGATTATACCTAGTAAGGAGGACCTATTGGTAAATTCATACCCATTGTATGTTCATCATTTATATTTTATAAAGTTTGTTGAACTCGTTCTATCAAAGGCGGGTTCTATAATGTCATGTTATATTAAGGTGTGTTTAACCATGGTGTTGGTTTATTACAGTTTTAGTAGGTTCTTAGGGTTTGTGGGATGTGGTAAATGGTCTACTCAGTTTTAGATTATTTTATTCTCATGAGTTTCCCCTATTTTATGTTTTCTTTTCAGTTGGAAATCTCCTCTGTTGTGCAACTCTCCTCTGCCACGTACTCACCTCAATCGTGTGCTTAACGACACCTTCGCGGTGAGTTTTCTCTTGTTACCCATTGGTTTTCTCTTTTTCTCATGTTATTACTGTTTGATATTGATGGTTATAATGAGAAATGTACAGGCTAAACACCCTACTAAAAATCATTGTCGTTGGTGGTCCTTGTTGGCACACTAAATGAATTGCATGTTGGTTGGTTCTTGTGGAACATTTGAATATAAAAATTGGTAATTTATGTACACTTGTCTTATGAATGAATTCCCCAGGATGAAAAAACGTCCGTGATAACCCCTAAATTAACAAAAAAAAATTGAATATGGGATGCTTTGTAAAATCTAAAATTGTGATTGTTTGGTTTTCATGGTGTTGTGATTGTGAGCACGATTGAGTTTTTGTTTGGTATTGCGGTTGTTGGAATTATTGATATGTCATTTATTTACCATGATGTAGTTATTCCACCATTGAATATCAATCCAAGCATTACCCATTTCAGTTGTACCGCCACTTTGTTACTAGTGAAATTCCATTGAATCCTAAAAAACCACTTCTAGAGGACTCTATGAGACACATTATGGTGTGAAGATGATGTTTTTCAGATTCTATATATTTTTAAAATACATGGTATGTAGTCTAGTTAAATTGAACATGCTTCACCATACATGTATTTCATATAGATTTTAATTCCATACAATAGTTATCTCCAAAATTTCACCACATGACTCATATTTTGACTCAAACATGGAGTAAGATTTATTTTAAATGTTACATGTCATGTGAACATAGGTCACACACAAAGTATTTACAAGACATATACTTCATCATGAAACCATATACATTCCATGAAATAATAGTAGAACCATATGATATGTGTTTTACTTCACTCAAACCATGTATAGATACCATATAAACTTAATGTGTATAGACTATACAATCCTAGTGGTCATGTAAAGACTACACACCGTGTATTCCACAAAAAATGTGAGGCATAGCCGGTGAAGTGACTCATTTTGTATCTATAGTACATGCCATTGGCTCAAGTTGTACTATATGTCATGTATTTTCAAAGGCATCATGTAGCCTTTGTAAGACTAACATGGAGTTAATTTGATATATGTCAGTTTAAATCAGGTATCTTATCCACAGACGATGTTCACTCTACTGGACACACCATGTATATGGATTTCACATGAGTTTAGAAATGGTAGCATACAACCAACCTTGATTGAGAAAACTACACATTTTGTATCCATTGAATAAATTTTATGTTATGTTAATTTCATTATTATTATTTATTTTTCACTTAGATGATAATATTTCATGTATGAGTAGCCCATTATAAATATCTTCTCATCTAGATCACAATATTACAACTCCCTCATTCCTTGGAAATTGCACACGATGTGGTTTGGATATTTTAATTATCTTCACTCTTCTTGAGAGTTGAAAAGTGACAAGTGAGATGTTTAGAGAAAATATGGAGTATGGTAGTCCCCCATGTTTCAGTGAATAGTCCTCCATGTATAGGATTTAGGTACTCTATGGAGATATACAAAAGAAAGGGAACAGTCCCCCGTATATAGATAGAGTTCATATACTTTCACATGTTTTGTGGTAGGATCCTCTATTTCATTGTAGAGGCATTTGTATCAAGATTTTTTTATAAAACCCAAACAATGCATCTTGATTAATTAAAACATAATATTAGGAATGTTTGAGATCAAACCCATAAATATGATGAATATGAACAAATAATGGATGATTTCCAATCCGTTGACAAAAGAGTATGAAGATGACATGAAAGAGTTTATCAAGTTTGCAAGAGATCATGCCTGTGACCCTTCTCAAATCCTTTGTCCGTGTTTTTGCTGTTGTTATTCAAGGAAAATTAGTCCAGAAGAGTTGGAAGAACACCTGATCTGTCACAGAAGAGATTGAAGTTATACATGTTGGAATAAACACAGGGAAAAAACGAATGTAGGTAGTGGCTCAGATAACATGACATTTTATGGAAGATATGATATGATTACAAACGTGAATAGTGAAGACGATCGTATGGAGGGTGTGATTACAGATGTGAATTATGATGGAGATCTTATTAAGGAAATGACAAGGATAGTTGAAGATGAACTTCTTGATTTCCCAAAATTGTTTGAGATGTCAAAGAGTTGTGAAACAACACCAGTGTATGCAGGTTGCACTAAATATACAGCATTTTCAGCCGTACAGAAGCTGTATTATTTGAAAGCAGGTAACAGGTCAAGTGATGGGAGTTTTACAGAACTACTTTCTCTCCAGAATGACATGCTCCCAGAAGACAATGAACTCCCAAGCCGAAAAAACGATGCCAAACGAATACTACGATCGATGGGTATGATCACTGAAGGTATACATGCCTGCCCGAATGAGTGTATATTGTTTCGAAAGGGCGAAAAATCACTTAAAGAATTCCCAAAGTGTGGTTCTTCTTGATACAAGAAAGGTGATTCTAGTCCTGAAAATGTTGTATGGTACATTCCAATCAGTCCAAGGTTTAGGTTCTTATATGGAAATGAGGAGACTGCATGACAATTGACAAGGCATGCAGATACAAGAATAAAGATGGGAAACTATGTCACTCGGAAGACTCTCCTCAGTGGAAGAGAATTGATCATGAGTATCCTGAATTTAGAAACGAGTCGAGAAACTTTTTTCTGGCATTATCTACAGATGTGGTGAATCCTTTTTGTTTTCAAAGCAGGTGTCACAGTACATGGCTGGTTATGTTGGTAAATTATATCTTACCACCATGGTTCTTCATGAAAAAAAAATACATCATGTAATCTATGCTTATATCAATACCAAAACAATCGAGTAATGATATTGATGTTTATTTGGATCCATTGATCGAGGATTTGAAAATATTGTGGGATTCAGGTGTTACGTTGAATAATGCTTAAAAAAAGAAGACTTAACTTTAAAGGACATGTTGTACGGGATGATAAATGGCTTTCCTGCTTATGGAAATTTTTCAGGATATAGCATTAAAAGAACTGAAGGGTCTCCCATTTGTGAACATTGTACACAGTAAATTAGGTTGAAACATTCATCGAAAACCATGTTTTTAGGATACCGTAGATTTTTACCCCGACAGCATAAGTACCGATCTTGGACAACATCATTCTATGGAAGTTTAAAATAACATACAACACTATCTCCACTAACAAGTGATCAATTGTTTAAGAAGGTAAAAGATTTTAACACTAATTTTGGTAAAATGTTTTATGAAAACCTTATGAAAACTGGTTGAAAAAAGAGATCACTTTTTTTGAACTACCATACTGGAATTTTCTGTATGTCAGACATTTTCTTGATGTTATGAATATTGAAAAAAAATGTATGTGATATTGTTATCGGCACATTGTTAAATGCACCTGAAAAAATGCAGGATGTAATTAAGGCTACATTGGAGATGGTTGGGATGGGAATACGAGAGGAGTTGGCACTAGTGAAGTGTGATAAATGAACATTTCTTCCTCCTACTACTTATACTCTTTCCAGTTTGGAGAGATATCTTGTTTACCACTTCTTGAATGAAATAAATGTTCTAGAAGGGTATTCATCAAATATCATGATCATCGTGTCAATGAGAGATTTAAAATTAAAAGGTTTGAAATCACATTACTGCCATGTTTTGATGCAAGATCTAATTCTAAGAGATTTACTTTGAATTTTTCCCATGAAGGTCCGCCATACATTAACGAAGCTCTATTTCATCTTTAAAGCTATATGCAGAAAAGTTATAGACCGGACGAAGTTGCCAACTATGGAAAGAGAAATTGTCGTCATATTATTTTAATTGGAAATGTTCTTCTTGCCGAAATTTTTTAATATGATGGTTCATTTTATGGTTCATTTGGTGAGAGAGATTTGACTATGTGGTCGTTTACATTATAGATAGATGTACCCCATTGAACAGAATATGAAGATTTTGAAAGGGTATGTCAAAAATCAAAGTCGGCCAAAGGGTTGTATTGCAGAGTAATATATTGTTGAGGAAACTATTGAATATTGTACTGAATACCTATCAGGTGTGGAAAACGTTGGCCTACAAAAATATCATCACACTAAGTGACTTGAGGGTGAAGGAATTTTTGGAAGAGAGGATGTCACAATCAATAGTACAGATCGGGAGCAGGATCACCTTTACATTTTTTATAACAGTTTCAAGGTTGACCCAGATGCTAAAACCCAAAAATAAATTCTTAGGTATTTGAATCCATCTAGATCTGAATAATGGATATCAAATATAGTTAATTGACAGTTTATAGGATGGTTTCAAGACCATATTTTGAAATGGTTACATGAACTTCCAGACTCAATTTCAGAATGACTTTGATGGCTAGTCATAGGAGAAACTGTGTATGTATTATGTTACAATGCTTATGCAGTTAATGGTTATAAATTCTATACTAATGAACATGATGAAGACAACACCATGCAGAATTGTGGGGTTACACTTGTGGCTGAGGCGATGCATGTTTCTGGTGCTAAGGACAAAAATCCAATTTATGCAAATATGTCATACTTTGGCATCATCAAATGAATATGGGAGTTGGATTATATGAAATTCAAAGTGCCGATTTTTCAATGCAAGTGGTTTGATAATAGGAGTACTGTTAAAATTCTTGAATTAGGATTCATGAAAGTTGTTTTCAGTATGGAAGGGGAGAAAGATGAACCATTTATAATGGAATCATAGGCAGTACAAGTATTTTATGTTCCAGACCCCGAAAACCGAAATTGGTCAATTATTATGTTATTAACCAAAACAACCAATGGGCCAGATGAAAGTTCACCGGAGGATGACTTTTTTATAGGGAATTCACAATCATTTCGCTGCGGTCCATATGTAGATGAAATTTTGTTTGTTAGAGGAGACCACAATGACTGGATTTACATAGTTGATAGAGGATTCAAATCTCTTCAGCCTTTAAATAATGAAAATAGAGTATAATAATCAGGTTATTTATTCATTGTAATATACATTTTGTTACATAATGATATTATCTATCTTCTACTTCTTTTATGTAATCTAAATTAAATGTTAAAGCACTTCTACAGATAATGACTTCTGCACCTGCAGATGCACCCAATCTCAAGGCACAAAATGTCTCTCAACCACCTGTCGGTGGTCCCAATGCAGAGCAACAATAGGTTTCTCCAGAAGCTGCTGGTGGTTCCAGTGCAAAGCTACAACATGTTTCTTAACCTGCTGTTTATGGTCCCCGTGCAGAGAAACAACACATTTCTCAAACTTTTTCTACTGGTCCCAGTACTGATTCTTGTGTCCGGAGAAAGATATTGATGATACTTCTAAGGAAATGGTAGGAAACGAAACCCTGAAAGTTCAAAAAAACAAGAGATTCGTATTTTGAAAAGGTTAGCCAAAATCATTAAGGTAAAAGAAAAAGGCATAAAATTTGAGGTGGGATGGAATAAGAGAGGCCAATATGTTAACACCAACAGAGCCAGCTTTAGTAGCTTCATTGGAATCGTCACTCGACAACGTGTTCCGATAGATGTACAGTCGTGGCACCATGTTATCACTGGTCTTAAGAAACTAAAGTTGGATGAGATTTCGGTAACATTATGATATCCTTTTTTAAATTTGTTAAAATAAAATTCCAAAACATTGGCTTACTCTTCATCATCCATTGTAGAGTGAATTTATTATAGATTCCTTGCACAAGGAATATGTATTAATAGTTGCAGGAAGGATTCATAGAGGTTTCGGCACAATTGTAATGAAATATCATCTTAAAGATTATGAATGAAAAATCAAGCCACACCCACCTCCTCTTTATGAACACTTGATATCCCATGGAGGGTGGGACACATTTATCAATCGTCTTAGGGAGCAGACTTTTCAAGTACATTGTGTGGGGTAATACTTTATTTTACATAGCTTGTATTCATCACTTTGATTGATAGTTTTTTATTTATGAAATAGAAACTAAGTGATGAAAATAAAAAACACACAGCAGAACCAGCGTACCCTTACCGTAATTCAAGGATGGGGTATGCTTCACTTGAGCATAAAATGGTACATCTTTTAAATCTACAGTACTACTCATATGTGACATAAAAGAACACCATAACCCTGTTTCTCTGTTTATATGCAGATTAATGAATTGAAATCGAAAGCCAAATCCATCCCACGCCATGTGATATGGAAGGAGGCTCGTGTAAATAAAGAGGGGATACTTATAGATGAAAACACACAAAAAGTGTGGGAAACATGTGAAAGAATGACATAATATAAATTTGATTTGTTTTAAATCTCTATTACATTAAAATGACTACTTATTTTTCTGTATTTTTTATCTGACATCGTCACAAGAATCAACAACACTCTCACCAGATGCAGACATACTTTCAGCAGCCTTGAAGCGGCTAGACCAGTATGGCCACATCATAGGTGTAGGTTTTGGGGTGACACCCCGATCATATTTTCAAAAACAAAAACAAGCGGAGGATGAAAATGGAAAAATGGAAAATCTGCATGAAAAATTATATTTTTTCCAGAATAATTACAATAACAGAGGGAGATGATAGAAAAATTGATGGGGGAGAGGCAAAGAGAAGAAACAACTCCACAATAACCCATGCATGACGTTACCGCCCCACCCCTAGCATGCAGGAAAGCTATTCCCCTAAAAAACTTACTTAGCTGAGGTAATCAATGTTTTAATAATTTTTTCTGTGAAATTTGATTCACATAGACACTAATACATTTACTGTACTAATATTCTACAGGGTGAAAATGACTGTGATTTATATCTATCAACTCCCACTTATCGCCTTGTAGCGAGGGGTACGGTGTTCAATACGTAGAACGACATGCCACACAACAGACATCTTCCAACAGATCGTTTTAGAGTTTCAATAAACATAGCTAATGAGTCGAGTGACGAGCTACCTGTTCCAAATGATGATGATGACATTCATACGGTTGAAGAAGTTATTGGAACATTCATCTCAAGGTCATCAGTTCTTGTAAATAAAACATGTCGACAAAGTGTTATTCATTTCCAAGTGATTTTGCAAGCTGGACCTTTAACATTTAATGAAAAAAAATATCTGAACCGATGAATGTTATTATAGAATGACAAAGTAAAGGAGGTGAAATGATATATATGCTCAAAACTATCTCAAGGATCAACCGACCGATTGAAACTGTCTACTGAGAGAACCTTCACCCTGCCTGTTCTATATCCACAGTTAATATCATTGTAGGCTCATGTGGATACAATGTTGATAAACATAAATCCTCACATAGTTGATTTGGAAGAAAATATGTATGGAGAAGAAACATTAGATTTCATTAGTGCTGAAAATGTAAATTAAATCCTCATGTATGAATGGTTAGGCGCCTCAGTTATAAATGTATACACGCGTTATGTTTTCATGATTTTATTTCACAAAATCTGATATACTCTGATAATTATGACTAAATACATTTTATATTTTTTGCTAGCATATATAAGAAAAAAAATTGAAGAGATTTACCCATGAAAAAAATTTGGACTCGTTAGTCCTCACACCACCTCTTAAAAAGAAGAAATAGATTCTGATAAAGAGGCTGCAATAATGTTAACCCTACTCAAATCGTTTGAAAACAAAATTAGATGAAAAAATCATTTTAATAACAATGATAAAAGGATAAAACACTAAAATTCAATAATTTCAATTATATTATCATTTCATTCTTTACTTATTCCTTTTTGGATTTTTAGGGAGCATTGGATGCTGATTGTAGTCAATTTGGATACTCCAAAGATTTATTTTCTGGATTCAAATCATGGATATCCAACAAACCGACCACACATGATGGAGTTTATTAATTTATAATACACTAGATCCATAATTTTAAATCTAAACATCTATTTATATAATATATGTTATCTTTTCATGAGGATTCTGTTATGATAGGGCAGTGCATCATTATCGTCTAATGCATGGAATGAATCTAGTGCATAAGGATGAGAAAGCATGCAAGATCTACAACTAGAAAAGTATCTAGGTATATATAATATCATTTCACTATCCAATCACATATAAAAAAAATTACTTATTGTTTTTTATGTTTCTGTCATGTCCAGAACAGACAAATGGAAAATATTGTGGTTATTATGTTTGTATATTTCTGAAAGAAATCATATTTCAGCAAAAAACTAGCATCCCAGACAAGGTATTTTCAAAAATAAATATGAGTTCATTTAAAATATTTAATAATCCTTTGAGTATTTATATTTTTTCATTACTACCATGACTGTCGCAAAAACTCATATTCAGAAGATGATAGAGATGTTTTTAGAAACGAATGGGCAACATACTTGATGGAACATTGTACAAAAATAGGATGAAGGTGAATTCCTACTAATGTTATCCATATATGATCAATGATATCTTTCTTTTTTTACACATATTGAGCATATATGATCACCCTTTATTATGTTTTATATCCTTAGTTTATGAATAATGGTTTTAGATGTGATTTCTCTTTCTAGTAAAGCATAACTCATTGGACTACACTGGTCGATAGTGTGGAAGTCGACCGATGCATAGTCATTCAGTCCACTCACGGGAATTTTAAAATCCTGATGGGAACCAATATATTGGATTTTCAATTTTCTAATTCTAGTTTCCCTTATATGTGGGTGGGGGTGTCTAGGAGGGAGGGATTGTCCAGGAGTGGGGGGGTGTCCAGTAGGGGTGTGTCCAAGAGGGAGGGGGTGTCTAGGTGTGAGGGTGTCCAAGAGGGGAGGGAAGTGGTTTGTCCATGGGGGTGTCCATGAGTGAGGTTTCCAAGAGGGGAGGGAGATCTATTAATCCAATTATAAAGAGGAAATCCTCTATGTAACACATCAAAAATCTCTATATGGAATATCATACTCATCACAAGTGACATACGGGAAAGCAAGCAAACATGTTCAGATTTGTTTGATATATTAGGTCAATGATACATGAGTCATTTGTGACATGTACGAATCAACCGTACCTCAATCTAACGCACAATGTGATCGGTATGGCTAAAAGTGTCTGTTATCAGTTTGAAATTGACATTATCTTTAGAAAACAACAAAAGTGACATACGGAAAACTAAGCAAACACATTCATATTGTTTTGATAAATTAGGAAAAATATATATGAGTCATTTTTAAGGTGTAAGAATTGACTGCACCTCAATCCGAACAACGGTGTGATCAGAATTCTTAAAAGTGACTGATATTAGTTTGAAATTGACATTAACTTTAGAAAACAACACTACTAACATACGGAAAATAGAGAACACATATTCGTATTGTTTTGATACTTTAGGAAAACGATCCATGGGTCATTTATGATGTGTACGAATCAACCAAACCTCATTCTGATGCACATTGTTATCGGTATGGCTAAAAGTGTCTGATATCAGCATGAAATTGACATTAACTTTAGAAAACAACACTACTGACATACGGAATACTGAGAAAAAGAGTTTGGATTGTTTTGATACATTAGTAAAAGGATCCATGAGTCATTTGTGACGTATACAAATCAACTGCACATCAATCCGACACACAGTGTGATCGGTATGGTTAAAAGTGTCTGATATCAGTTTGAAATTGACATAAACTTTAGAAAACAACACAAGTGACATACAGAATACCGATAAAATGCTTTCAGATTGTTTCTATACGTTAGGAAAATTATCCATGTGTCATTTGTGACGTTTATGAATTGACCGCACCTTAACCCTACATAGGGTGTGATAGGAATGGCTAAAAGTGTCTGATATCATATTGAAATTGACATAAACATTAGAAAACAACACAAGTGACATACAGAATACCAAAAAAACGTGTTCGGATTGTTTTTGATAATTTAGGACAAAGATACATGAGTTATTTATGATGTGTATGAATCGAACGCACCTCAATCCGATTCACGATGTGATCGGTATGGCTAAAAGTGTCTGAAATCAGTTTGAAATTGACATTTACTTTAGAAAACAACACAAGTGAAATACAAAAAACCAAGAAAAACGTTCAGATAGTTTTGATACATTAGTATAATGATCTATGAGTCATTTTTAAGGTGTAACAATCAACCGCACCTCAATCCGACACACGGTGTGATCTTTATGTCTAAAAGTGTATGCTATCAGTTTAAAATTGACATAAACATTAGAAAACAACACAACTAGCATATGGAAAACCGAGCAAATGCCTTCGGATTGTTTTGATACTTTATGAAAAGGATCCATATGTCATTTTTGATAAGTACGAATCAACCACACCTCAAATCGATGCATGGTATGATCGTTATGGATAAAAGTGTCTGATATCAGTTTGAAATTGACATTAACTTTAGAAAACAACACTACTGACACATGGAATACTGAGAAAACACGTTCATATTGTTTTGATACTTTAGGAAAACAAATCATGAGTCATTTTTGACGTGAAGGAATCAACATAACCTCAATCCAATACAGGGTGTGACTGGAATTCCTAAAATTGTCTGATATTAGTTTGAAATTGACATTAACATTAGAAAACAACACGACTAACATACAGAATACCGAGCAAATGCAATCGAATTGTTTTGATACTTTAGGAAAATGATACATGAGTCATTTTTGATGTGTACGAAACAACCGTAACTCAATCCGATGCACAATGTGATCGGTATTGTTAAAAGTGTCTGATATCAGTTTGAAATTGACATTAACTTTAGAAAACAACACTACTGACATGCGGAATACCAAGAAAACGCGTTCATATTGTTCTGATAATTTTGAAAAACAATCCATGAGTTATTTGTGATGTGTATGAATCAACCTAACCTCAATCCAATGCACGGTGTGATCGGTATGGTTAAAAGTGTTAGATATCAGTTTGAAATTGACATAAACTTTTGAAAACAACACAAGTGACATACAGAATACCGAGAAAATGCGTTTAGATGGGTTTGATACATTAGAAAAAAGACCAATGAGTCATTTTTGATTGTACGAATCAACCACACCTCAATATGATGCACAGTGTGACCGGTATGGCTAAAAGTGTCTGATATGAGTTTGAAATTGACATTAACATTATAAAACAACAAAAGTGACATACGGAAAATAGAGCAAAAGCCATCAGATTGTTTTGATACATTAGGAAAATGATCCATGAGTAATTTTTGAGGTTTATGAATCAACTTCACCACAATCCGACGCACGGTGTGATCGGTATGGTTAAAAGTGTATGTTATCAGTTTGAAATAGACATTATCTTTAGAAAACAACACTACTAACATACGAAAACCTGACCAACCACATTCAGATTGTTTTGATACTTTAGGACAATGTTCCATGTGTCATTTGAGACATGTAAGAATTGACCGCACCTCAATCAGACGCACGGTGTGATCGGTATGGCTAAAAGTGTTTGATATCAGTTTGAAATTGACATTAACTTTAGAAAACAACCCTAATGGGATACGAGATACCAAGAAAATGCGTTCGGATCATTTTGATACAGTAGGACAACGATCCATGAGTCATTTTTGACATGTAAAAATTAACCCCACCTCAATCCGAAGCACGGTGTGATCGGTATGGTTAAAAGTATCTGAAACCTGTTTGAAATTGAGATAAACAATAGAAAACAATAGTACTAACATATGGAAAACAGATCAAACACGTTCGGATTGTTTTGATACTCTAGGAAAACGATCCATTAGTCATTTTTGACGTGTACGAATCTATTGTACCTCATTCTGATTCACGGTGTGATCGGTATGGCTAAAAGTGTCTGATATCAGTTTCAAATTGATATTAACATTAGAAAACAACACAAATAACACATGGAAAACCAAGAAAATGCGTTTGGATTGTTTTGATACTTTAGGAAAACAATCCATGAGTCATTTTTGAGGTGTAAGAATTGACTGAACCTCAATCCAATGCACGGTGTTACCAGTATGGCAAAATGTGTCTGATATCAGTTTGAAATTGACATAAACTTTAGAAAACAACACTACTATCATATGGAAAACTGAGCAAATGCATTTGGATTGTTTTGATACCTTATAAAAATGATCCATGAGTCAATTTTGACCTGTAAAAATTGACCGAACCTCAATCTGACACACGATGTGACTGGTATGGCTAAAAGTATCTGATATCGGTTTCAAATTGACATTAACATTAGAAAACAACACAAGTGACATATGGAAAACTGAGCAAACACATTCGGATTGTTTTCATACTGTTGGACAATGACCCATTAGTCATTTTTGAGGTGTAAGAATCAACTGTACCTCAATCTAACACACGGTGTGACCGGTATGGATAAAAGTGTTTGATGTCAGTTTAAAATTAAATTAACTTTAGAAAACAACACAAGTGATAGACAGAAAACCAAGAAAACGCGTTCAGATTGTTTTGATACATTAGGAAAACGATCCATGAGTCATTTTTCAGGTGTATGAATCGACCGCACCTCAATCTGACGCACAGTTTGACTGGTATGGCTAAAAGTGTCTGATATCAGTTTCAAACTGACATTAACATTAGAAAACAACACAAGTGACCTAAGTAAAACCTAGCAAACGTGATCGGATTGTATTGATACTTTACTAAAACAATCGATTAGTCATTTTTGAGGTGTATGAATTGACCGCACCTCAATCCGACGCACGATGTGACCAGAGTGGCTAAAAGTGTCTGATATCAGTTTGAAATTGACATAAACTTTTGAAAAAAACACTACTAACATACGGAAACCCAAGAAAAAGAGTTCAGATTGTTTTGATACATTAGGAAAATGATCCATGAGTCATTTTTGACTTGTACGAATCGACCTCACCTCAATCCGACGCACGATGTGACCGGTATGGCTAAAAGCGTCTGATATCAGTTTGAAATTGACATTAACTTTAGAAAACAACACAAGTGACTTATCGAAAACTGAGAAAACACATTTGGATTATTTTGATACTTTAGCAGAACAATCCATGAGTAATGTGTGAGGTGTAAAAATAGACCACACCTCAATCTGACGCACGGTGTGACCGGTATGGCTAAAAGTGTCTGATATCAGTTTAAAATTGACATTAACTTTAGAAAACAACACAAGTGACATACGGTAAACTGAGGAAACACATTCGGATTGTTTTAATACACTAGTACAATGATCCATGAGTCATTTTTGAGGTGTTAGACTCTACTGCACCTCAATCCGACGCATGGTGTGAACCGTAAATATTTTCATTAGATAAAGAATCAGTATTTATTAAATGAGATAAATCATCCAAAAACATATTGATTTTACATTATTCCTTTTCATTATTATCAGAATGAAAACATTTGAGTTTATCATTTCCCTATTTTAGTTTCACATTTCCATATTAATTTATTCATTCATATTAATGTTTTAATTTATTTCATTATAGTATTACTAACATAATATATGTTTTCTTATATAGTTGAATTTTTTTCCTTGAGTTTAGATGCTTTGTTCGGCATCAAATACCGTGGAAAATAATTTTTGAGAGGATCAAAAATATTAAAGGATGAAACATTAATGTTAATAAATATTGTCAAATAATTTTAATTGTAATCATTTAAAACATTGTTTGAAATGTGTATAGCAGTGTGTTTTTTTTGTATTCAGGATATTAAGTAAATGTTTATAGCATTGTTTGTCAAAATATTGTGTGCGGGAGTGGTTTTGTACTGGTGTGCAGGTATAGTTTTCCGCAGGTGTGTAGGTGTAGGTGTGCAGGTGCTGAGGTGCTGGTTTCTATAGGTGATGGTTCTGCAGGTGTAGGAGAAGGTTCCTTTATCATCACTATCTTGAGCGCTGATAAAGGAAACCATTATCAGCGCTATCTTGAGAGCTGATAATTGGGACCTTTTTGAGCGCTCAAGTAGCACTAATAAAGGAACCCCTTTAACATTGCTAAAAAATTGTTGTTAATTCTGAAGTAGATAAAGGGTACCCCCCTTATCAACGCAGGGATTTATAGTTCTTTTTTAGCACTATTAATGTTGGTTTTTAGCGCTGATATAGGGAAAAATTGTAGTAGTGGATGTTGTGAACAACCTGTTCACGTGTGAAAAAGTTGTTCAAACTTGCTTCGTGCAGACTCTGATCATACTGATCATGGGCTTCTAGGTTTGGAAGACAGAGGTTCTGATTTCCTTCTAAATCGAGGGCTTGTGGGGATCGCAAGACAGATACCGATCTTCGGAATGAGTAGTTACTTGGGTTTGGGTAAGAACGACATTCTTGAAGGTATAAATCAAGGAACCTTTATCCAAGGTTGTTGGATATCCTTCTCTTTGTTTTAAAAGAATCTTATTGTTACTTTTTTAACTATTATAAGTTGTTTTAACTCCACTACTGTATGTAACTCTATTGAAGTTAAGAAGTATAACTTTCTTTTACTTTGTAATTCTGTTACTCTGATTATGTTATAGATTCTATACACATTATGGTATAATCTTTCTGTTAAGAAATTAGAAAATGATTTTTTAAGATGTCTTCTGAATGTTTGTTTAACCTTGTTAAAAATAACTTTTAAAGGTTCCAAATGAATTTTTAATTTTTACAATTCCCCCCCCCATCTTGTGTATTGAGAATCTACATTCTTATTTCGATCCTACAATTGGTATCAGAGGTTGGCTACCTCATACTCTGAACCAATACAATAATTGGTATCAGATGAAGTCTATGAAATACTTATATCCACATATAATATTTCTTGCTCATGATTTCCTTTTCTTATGTACTTCATATTTGTTATTAAACTTTTACTACTAATAAGTTTCGTGGAAGGAAATACCTTTTTAGTATGGCAAGTATTCATGTTGGATCTCTAGATAATCTCAATCCTACTAGACCACCGATCTTCGATGGAAATGACTCTGAGTACTGGAGATATAGAATGAAGACATTTGTGATCAACACAGGTGTAGAAAACAATATTATGTTAACTAGATAATATAAGATTTCTGATAAAGAACTCAGAACCTTTACCAATCTAGAAAATGTGGAATATCAGGTGAACTTTAAGGTACGAAATACTTTTCTATGTTCCATGACTAGAAATATATATAGCCAGATTTCATCCTATGAAGATGAAAATAGTATTTGGAAGAAGATTTAAGTAACACACATTGGAACTTCCAAAGTTATTGATACTAGAAGAGAAATGATTAGGGATGAGTATCATGGTTTCTACTTTCCTTATGGAGTACCCGTATGTAAGGTACAACAAGGATTTATGACTATTCTCAACAGCATACAATCTAAGGGAGAAAAATTATTGGATTATGAGGTTCTTATAGATAAGATTATAGACATCATTCCAAACGAATGGGAATCCAAGAGAACAACTATAGATGAGAATAGGAAAGTAACTCATATTTCCCTTGATAAACTGTTTGGAAGTCTTATTCAACATGAAACTAGAATGAGGAGAGATTCTGATAAAATTAAGAAGAAGAATTGAAATGGAGGAGTTTCTTTTACAACTACTTCAAATCATATGAAAGCTAAGACTCCTGAGAGAAATACAAGATGTAAAGCTAAAAATGTTGTTGTTCAATCTGAATTCTGTGAAAGTGAAACTTTAAAAAATGAGTTAGCCAACCATGCTCGGAGGATGAACTAGATTGTTGGATAGAAGAACATTCAATATTGATACAAGAAAAAGGATAGAAAATATAAGAAATATGGATAAGTGACATGCTATGAATGTAGAAGAACTGGTCATATCTTACTTGATTGTCCCTTGCTTATAAAGAAATACAAGAAAGATTGGAATTATGAAATAAACAAGAATAAGTTCTACCGATAAAAGAATAAGAAGTTCTAGAATTCCAATGACACTAGGACTATTAGTGGTGGAGATTCTTCTTTTGAATCCTCAGAATATGAATCTCTTGGGAAAAAGAATATTGGTCTATTACCCGAAGCTCCATTTCAAAATTATTTCTTTATGGCTATGGTACGAACTACTGAATCCTTAACCAATATTTCTTTAAGTGAAAATTTTCCAGATAGAGGTTTTTCTTCAGATAAAAAATCTTCTTCATCAGATAATTATAATGATTTTCCTTCCTATGAGGATGTTTCTATATTTTCTATGTTACTTGAGAAAATAAATTGTAATGTTTCTAAGAAAACTGATAAAAATAATTCTACTGAATCTATTTTAAAAAATTTAATTATAGATCATTCAAAAGATCATGATGACAAAAATGTAGTTTTAGAAAGACTTTCTAAAAACATAAGGAAGTTAATTCTGAGAAAAACAAACTTTCTGAGGATCTTAAATATCTTATTTTATAAAAATATTTTTTAGAGGATAAACTAAACTCTAAATTGATTATTCTTGAGGATAAGAATTTAGTCATCAGACTAAAATTTGAGATATTTTCCTTGAATAAACATATTGAAATATTCACTTCTGGTATAGAAAATTTTGACAAGATGTATTCCCACATCCGACCTCATGTTAATAGTCAGGGTTTAGGATACTCTCATGAAAAAACCATTTTAAAAAATAATTATTTTGTTCCTTCAAGGTCCCCTTTTTGTACTAAATGTCAAAGTGGTGGGCATTGGAAGAAAAAACTACTCTTTAAATAGGGTTCAATCCCTTGGGTTTCATAAATAATATTTTTCAAACCCAAGCTCTTATTATCTAATAATTCTGGATCCATGAAAATTGGGATTCTGACGATCTAACTCTTTATTTTTCAGGAAAATGAAGTAAGTACCAACAACATATGGTACATGGATAGTGGATTTTCTCGGCACATGACTGTTAATAAAGACTATTTCAAGAAGATTTTAAAAACAAAAGGTGTAAAGGTAACTTTTGGTGATAACTCTCAAAGAGAAATTATTGGTATTGGTAACATTATTCTTATTGGTAAATATATTATTTCAAATGTTCTTTTTTGTAAAAGGCCATAGTCACAACGTCATAATCATAAGTCAATTATGTGATAAAGGATACCTTGTCAATTTTATAAATGATAAATGTTTAGTTTCAAATTCCAATGATGAGTTTATTTTCTTTTCCCTACGTCATGAGAATTTGTACACCTTAATCCTTGAAGACCTTAGAAGCCAAGATCTACCATGCCTTAGTGCATCTGAAGATCAATCATTGGTTTGGAATAGGATACTAGGACAATGTAATTTAAGGAATCTTAGTAAGCTTTCTAAGAATGAACTTGTTTAGGATCTACCAGAACATAAGTTTTATTATTCAAAAGTATGTGATCCTTGTCATTATGGAAAGCAACATAAATCTAGCTTTAAATTAATAATTTAAGTTACAACTTCTAATTCCTTATAGTTCGTGCACATGGATTTATTTGGTCCAACAGAAACTAGATGTATTGGAGGAAAGTACTATGTGTTTGTCCTAGTTGATGACTACACTAGATTTACATGGGTCTATTTTATTGCAATGAAATCTGAAGCTTTTTCTTATTTCAAAATCTTTAGAGCTCAAGTTAAAAATGAGAAAACCTATCGCAGATAACTATTCATAGTGATCATGGTGGAGAAATTGAAAATTCTGATTTAGAAACTTGTTGTAGTAAAAAATGTATTACTCAAAACTTCTCAGCTCCAAGAACACCTCAAAAAAATGGCGTTGTTGAAAGAAGAAATCACTTTCTTCATGATATGACTAGAACCATGTTGAGAAAATATTCTATTGCTAAACATTTTTGGGCCGAAGCTATAAGTTCTACTTGTTATACTATAAATCATGTTTTAATAATACATTTTATTCATAAAACACCTTAGGAGTTTTGGACTGGCCGAAAACCAAAAGTTTCTTACATCAAATATTTTGGTTGCAAAGTATTTATTTTGAATACCAAGGATAACTTACATAAAATTTCACCCAAATCCAATGAATGTATTTTGTTAGGTTACTCTACTAACTATAAGTCATATAGAGTTAATAATAAAAAAACATGCACTGTGGAAGAAATCGTACATGTTAATTTTGATGAAAATGATCCTTTTATTTTCAAACAACCTACATCTTCGGATTTGTTTTCTAAAACTGATCGCCATCCCTCGATATAAGATTTATCAGAAAAATTTAATGTTGAAGAAACTGTTTCTGAGATATTTACTCCTGAAGATTTTTTACCTTATGTTGATGAACATGTATTTCAAAATCCAAGTCACTTGTTACATAGGAATCATCCCAGTGATTATATCATTGGAAATGTTAATCAACCAGTAAGAACAAGAAGTTATTTAAGGAATAAAGTTGATCATGTTGCATTTATTTTCCAATTTGAACCAAATACTCCTGAAGAAGCATTGGGTGATGATTAATGGATTAATTTTGTTCAAGATGAACTCAATGAATTCATAAGGAACCATGTTTGGACCTTGGTAGAAAAACCTAAGGAAACTTCTATTATTTGAGTAAAATGGGTTTTCAGAAACAAATGCTATGAAAATGGAGTCATTGTTAGAAATAAATCAAGATTAGTTTCAAAAGTCTATAATCAACAAGAAGGAATAGACTATGATGAAACTTATGCTCCTATAGCAGGACTTGAATCTATTCGTATTCTTCTATCTTTTGCAACATTCTTTAATTTTAAACATAATCATATAGATGTGAAGTGTGATTTTCTTAACAGTTATGTATACGAGAAAGTCTATGAAGATCAACCCCTAGCATTGAAGATACATGATATCCTAATCATGTTTATAAACTTACCAAAGCTTCGTATGGACTAAAACAAGCCCCTAGAGCTTGGTATGCAAGACTTTAAGTTTTTTGCTTCAAAATAACTATGATAATTGAACTTATGATCCAAACCTTTTCATTAAGAAAAATGATAAATAAGTTTTGACTATTCAAATTTATGTTGATGACATCATCTTCAGATCTACTCTGCCATCCTTAACTAATTCCTTCATAAATCTTATGAAATATGTGTTTGAAATGAGTATGTTGAGTGAGTTATCTTTTTTCTTGGTTTTCAAATCTCACAAAAACCAGAGGGAACATACATATCCCAACATAAGTATATAAATGATCTTTTAAAGAAGTTAGGGTATGAAAACAATAAGAGTATATGTACTCCTATTAAAACCTATAATACTCTTGATATTAATGAAGCAGGGAAACCTATTTATCAAACATCTTATAGAGGGATGATAATAAGTTTACTATATTTAAAAGCTAGTCATCCTAACTTAATGTTCTCAGAATGATTATGTGCAGGATTTCAAGAAAATTCTAATGAATCCCATTTAAAAGCTGTGAAAATAATTTTAGGATATTTAAAGGGAACAGTATATTTTGGAATATTTTATTTCCCAGGAAATGATTTGAACATAAAAGTTTTTTGGATGTTGACATTAGTGGTTGTAAAATGGATTGAAAAAGTACATCATGAACATGTCATTTCTTAGAAGATTCCTTAGTTTCCTGGTGTTGCAATAAACAACACTCTATAGCACTTTCCACTACTGAAGCAGAATATGTAGTAGCTGGAAGTTGTTGCGCTCAAGTTTTGTGGATGCAACACACACTCATAGACTATGGTATGAGTTTTACTAAGACTCAAATTATGTGTGATAACACAAGTGACATTTCCCTAAGTAAAACCCATGCACAACACTCTCGTACAAAGAACATAGATATTAGACATCACTTTCTTAGGGATCACACACTTAAAGGAGATATCATTCTTCAATTCATCGGAAGGCAATAGAAACTTTCTGATATTTTTACAAAACCTTTACCTTCTAATAGATTTGAATATATTAAACAGAATCTATGAATTATTTCTATATGGTAGTCATTCATATCTACTTCTTGTTTAAATAATCTCCTAACATTAAACTACTCCATATTCTAGGGGGAGTACATATATTTGTTTATTTTCTTTCTTTTAAATCCATTTATTTCGGATTTGAAAATTTTGGATTTGAAAATATCGGATTTGAAAATTTCGGATTTGAAAATTTTGGATTTGAAAATTTCAGATTTAAAATTTTGGATTTGATGATTTCGGATTTGATGATTTCATATTTGAAAACATCCAAGAAAATATCTTATAATACCGATAAATCTCTCAGGGAATTCCAAAAGGTAATATTTCTCAATTTTTATTTTCTTATGCTATGATTTAGTTATTGATATTTCAAAATTTCATAAATTCTAGTTTACCTTACTTCAAATGATTTGAATTCATTTTTTCAAACATCCATTCTCAACCGTCAGATCAGATCAGATTATCCTCAGCCGTTTGATTATCTTATGGAAGTTGAAAAGTCCTATCAATGTCTATATGAAGGGTTTATTGTTCTCAACTATCACACCATCCTTACTGTTCTTAGTGCTGATGCTATGCGGCCATCAAATATTTTGTTCTGAACTTCTCCTTCACCTTGAATGACTCCGGAATCCTCAGCAAATCAGATGCCTGTTAGTAAGGAGATAAAGGACTAGTCAATCTTTAGGGAAAGGTTAGTCTGCCCAATGTTCTTTAAAAAATATGATTACTTTATCTCTAAGGTAATAAAATCTAATGTATGGGAAAGCGTTTGTGTGGCAAAGGAGAAATATTAGGATCCGGTTTATCCCAATATTCTTGTTAAATTCTATGAATCAGTTTCTTTCTTCCAAAAAGATGGTAAGGATCTGTTTAAGATCAAATGCTTTGAGAGGACATATACAGTTTCTTACAAGAAGTCCGCAAATGTTTTCAATATTTCATATGAAGAGGAATCTCTTCTATGCTCTCAGAAACACCCTAAGAAATAATGTTCATATGAGAAATCGAATGCTTTAGATTTTATTGGTCTTAAGTTTTTCAAGAATCCGATGATGAAGAATCTCTTAACGAATCATAAGATGGTAGCCCTTTGGATGCAAGGATTTCTTATTCCAAGAAAAATAGGTAAGGATTCCTTGAAGATATGTTATATATTTCTCTTAGACTTCCTTGTAAACTTAAGGAAGATCAACTTGCTGAAGTACATCATTCTCACTATCCAAGCAATTAAAGGTGGATTTATCAGATCTTAGATCCTTATGTACCCGACAACTATTTCCAGGAAAATAGTTATGTGTCATCAATAGATTAATGTCTGATCAGTCTCAAAGCCGTTCAGGATATTATTTCTAAATGATGACACTCTAAGGAGGATGAAGGTAGATTTTGTTCCTGAATCGAAAATCTTTGAAGAAATGGTTGTCCAGAACAAGGGTGATGTTTCAGAATCATCAAATCCGGTATCTAAGAAGAGAAAAATTGAAGAACCAAGTCTACCAGTACCAGTTCCTAATATTCTGGTATCAATACCTCCTTCTTCTAAGATATTGAAAGCTTATTTAAATGCAACAGTTGTAAAGTGGAGAGAAATGGAAGCCACCAGAAAGGATGGAGATCCTTCTTTTGGTTTGAATCCAGTAGAACTGAAAATATTGAGATGCAAAAGAAAGAGAATATCCTGAAGAAGAAATCTGTGGAAGCCCATGTATGCCAGTCTCTACTAAAAGTAGTAGAGAAGAAATCTCAACAAGTTCTGGAACCTCATAAGAAACCTGTGGCCACTCCAGAAATCCAAAAATCAAAAAAGGTTCTAGCCTTATCAGAACCACTTCATGAAGTAGAAGATCAGATAGTCTAAAAACATGATGATGATGTTTTAAATAAAGTAGAATATTATCTTGGAACTCCTTCGAGTTCAGTTTCTAAATGTGTTTTAGAAGAACAAGTTGAAGAAGTAGTATAAGAAGAGATAGAAGTTGAAGAAGATATTGAAGTAGAGGAAGAGGTTCAAGATGAAGATGAGGGAGAAGTTTAATTTTAACTATAAGAATATTTAGAGAAAGAACCGGTTTCACATCAAGTTGTAGAATAAGAAGAGGTTCAAGAGAAATAAGATGAACAGTGAGATCTTAATGTTATCCAAGTTACAGATGAACAAACCCGAGTCTGAAATCTTGATGATGGCAAAAGTTTTTTGGTTGACACAACTAATAAAGAAACACCTCACATGTCTTCCATGAGATTAGAGAGACCATTATCTTTAACTCCATAAGGAGTTGAGAAAGGAAAATAAGTTTCAGGGACCGAGTCCTCTTCATCTATTGAAGATGATCTTGTCAAGCTATCTTTGATGAAGTTGCTCAGTACAATTCCAGTTCTTGCAAACATAGATTCCCAGAGTCAAATAATATAAGAAACATTGAACCAAAAAAATTAATTGACTAATATTCATATAGACATGGTTGTCATGAAAGAATCTAACTTTAGTATTCTTTTGATTGATTAAAAATCTCAGAAGGTAACTTGTTAGAATGTCTTTAACTACACCAAAACCATCATTGAAGAGCTCAAGCTCTTTGGTGATTTCATGGATTCAAAAAAGGGATATTTTAATTCCTATGAATCTGAGCTCAAAAGGTTAAGGCTTCAATATCTGAGAAGGGTAGCCAACTCATTTCCGTTACTCTATCTGTTAAGAAGTGAAAAGGAAGTCAGAGATGAATATGAAAAAAAGGTCGCTACTCAAGAAGAAAGGATCTGGTAATTATAAAAGAAGAACCAGAATCAAGAGATCTTGCTGAAGATGTTTCAAGATGATCATAAGGAAGTCAAGAAGATCAAATCCCAAATAAAGAAGATGTTTTCTGAGTAGAAGAAGAGTGGATTATTTTTTACATTCCGATGTTTTGTTGAAATGAAAACCTTATTTCTAATATTTTTCTTCCGAAATTTCATGCATATCATTCTTTTTTTTATGTATGTTTTCTTAACCTTTCAGGTATATATTGTACTTCTCCATTCCTTTCCCTATTTTAAAAATCATTAAAGGGGGGAATTTATTTAAAAGAATAATTTAAATCACTATGTTGGAGAATCTATTAAGGGGGAGTTTTCTCTTAAAAAGAGATGTTTATTCATGGGGGAGTTATTTCCTTATGAAAACCCAAACATTATAGATCAAGAATATGATCCTT
Organism: Viscum album; assembly: GCA_963277665.1. Lineage (NCBI taxonomy): Eukaryota > Viridiplantae > Streptophyta > Magnoliopsida > Santalales > Viscaceae > Viscum > Viscum album. The sequence continues at coordinate 1,460,247,604 of OY728157.1, read as the reverse complement.
GGGAAACATGAACTAAGTGGGAGTTAGTCGTATTCATTTATAATCTCATTCAAAGGGGTAGATAAGTTTTTTTACATACATATCTATGATAATGTATTCATCCTTATGATAAGTTGATAGCGCTTTCCAAAAGGGGGGAGATTGTTGAGTCAATATGGATATCTTATGACTTCTCCAATCCATATGGTTTTATTTTTTGGAAATCACAAAAACTTTTTCTAAGATATGAATAATTTTTTCAAGTTTTGTACTTTTATTAAGATATAGAATTGTCATTCCGTTATACTTACATATATATCATTACGTTTTTACTATTCCATTAGACTTACAGAACTATCATTCCGACTTTCCAATCTGTTATACTAACAGATCTGTCATTATATTTTTCCATTCGGTTTTTATAATTACGAATCTGGTGTATATATGATGCTGAATTTCAATTCTGAATCTGTTGTATATAGGATGCTGATTTTCAATAATGATTCTGGTGTATATATGATGCCGAATTTCAATTCTGAATCTAGTGTATATATGATTTCGATTCTCAATAATGAGTATGGTGTATATATGATGCCGATTTTCAATATTGATTCCGGAGCATATGTGATGTTGATATTCATGATACCGAATCCGGTGTATATGTGATGCTGATATTCATGATACCAAATATGGTGTATTTGTGACTCTAATTTTATGATTCTGATTTCTTGAGAATGTTACTTCTAAGAATCCATTTTCCAGATTTATTAAGATTCTATTTTCTTGATAATGTTAGACTTTCATAATGTATCATTCCAATGATATTAGATTCTAATAATTCTTATAAATAATATATATCTTTAACATAACATCATTTCTGTTACTTGAAACTATGTCGTACAATCTTTTACAAACTAACAGTTGTATGTTTTCCATGTGTCTAGGTCCCTCTGTGATTTTAGGGAAATATGACCGTTAGATAGGATATTACCATTGGGAATTATTTCACATAAATAGAATATCATTTGAATGAGCAAAATACATTATAGAGAGTGGATGAACATGAAGCGTGTGGAATAGCAGTGAAGTTATTTCTAGAGAGAGGCTCTTGAAACTCTCAGTTCATTGTGAATATGATATGAACAACCTGTTTGGGTGTGAACAACTTGTTTAGAATTACTTCGTGTAGACACTGATTGTGCTGATCGTGGGATTCCGGGTTTGGAAGACAGAGGTTCTGATTTCCCTCTAAATTGAGGTCTAGCAGGGATAACAAGAAAGATACTGATCTTCAGATTGAGGGCTTACCTGGGTTTGGGTAAAACAGACGTTCATGATAGTATAAATCAAGTAACCTTTATCCAAGGTTTTTGGATACCCTTCTCTTCAGTTTAAAAGAATCTTATTGTTACTTGTTTACAATTTCAAGTTGTTTTAATTCCGCTGCTGTATGTAACTCTATTAAAGTTAAGATGTATAACTTTCTTATTCTTTGTAATTCTGTTACTCGGATTTTGTTACAGATTCTATACGCATTAAGTTATAATCTTTCTTTTACGAAATTAGAGTAGGATTCTTTAAGAGGTCTTGTGATTGTTTGTTTAACCATGTTAAACATAACTATTAAAGGTTCCAAAGGAATTTTTAAAGGTTACAATTTACCCCCCCCCCCCGTCTTGTATATTGAGAATATACATTCTTATTTGGGCCCTACATGAATTGATTTTATGTGTTCATAGATGCTATCAACCTTCTCCACCATTTCTTTGACAATTTCTACACCAAGATGTTTTCACTCCCCAACATCATCCCAACAGGTCGGTGTTCTGCACATGATCCCATAAAGGGATTTATAAGGATCCATTTGAATGCTTGAGTGAGTAATGATATTGTAATAGAACTCAACCAGAGGAATATGTTGATCCCATCCTCCTTTTAATTCTATTGATTATGCTCTCAATATGTCCTCAAGATTTTGGATATTCTGCTCAGATTGGCTATCAATTTGAGGATGATAATCCTTACTGATGTTCACCTCAATATTGAAAGTGTGTTGGAGAATATTAAAGAACATAGAGGTGAATGCTTGAACTCGATCAAATATAATCGATAGTGTTACACTATACATGCTTACCACTTCCTTGATGTATATTTGTTTCAGTTGATTAAATGATAAATAATCTAGACTTCCAACGAAATGTGAAGTCTCTATAAGACAATCCAAAACAACCTAGATAGCATTGTTTCCTTTTGATGTATTTGGTTGTCTGGAGATAAAGTCCATGGTCATGTTCTCCCATTTCCAAATCAGTATGGGTAACGGTTCCATCATCCCCTTAGACTAATACCACTCAGTATTCACTTTCTAACATTCCAGGCACATTGATGTATATTCGGAAATCTCCATCTACATATTATCCAACTAATAATGCTCTTGGAGATCTTGATACATCTTTGTGTTTCTTGGGTGGATAGAGAAATTCATACTATGTGCTTCAACATAATGTTATTTCTCTAACACCAGAACTGATGGAACACATATTCTTGACCCAAATCTTACATTTCATTTTTCATTAACATTGAACTCCAAGGATTTCTCTTTTCAGATAGTTTCCACTTTCTTCTGAATTCCCACATCATTTTTGAGCATCCTTTGACCTATACAAATGAGTTAGTTGAGAAATAATTTGTGAAAGGATTGATGATGTTCCCTTTTTTATGATTCCCATGTTCAACTTTATCAAATATAAGAATATTTTACCCTTTTCTATTATCATCAATTATTTATTCATTGGATCCATTCTACATAAATCATCTTCCACCTTGTTCGATTTCCCAGGGTGTTAATGGATTGGGTATTTGTAAACCTTGATGATCTCAAACCTTCATCATTTGCGCATATTCAACTCTTTCTATGTGAATATATAAATGAGGATTTTGTGATCCATATATATTTCACAATTCTCCCCAAAGAGATAATGCCGATAGATTTTTGAGGCAAAAATCACTACCAATAACTCCCAATCATGTGTGGGATAGTATTAATCATGATTTTTTAACAGCAGTGAGGCATAAATAATGAATTTTTCTTTTTTCCAAAAATAACATAAATGAGAGACTTATAATATTTTCCAGAAGAAAATTCCCACAAACATCAACATATGATACAACACGTATAGAAGTTTTTACATAATGATTTAATATCATTTTTTGTTGGGGACTCAATGTTTTTAGAAAACATAAAAGATATACTAATAGGACATGAATTGAAATACATTATGACATAAAATACTTTGAATTAGTGGTTACATGTAATTCATTCATCATTATCCATCTTATACATGGTCTTCTTGTGCTCCCTTGATCGTGGAGACTACCGATGCTCATCATGCATCTTAACCCTTGAAATAGAGCATTGCCTTGGATAATTACACACTTATCCACATTTATATCATAGTACTATATTTGATTCCTTAGGTGGAACTTTTTTTCCATTCAATACATTGTCTATTTCGGAATGGAAATTAGCTAATTTTCCCCTTCCTTTCCACACATAAAACATCTCATTTTCCCATTGTGACATTTTCCTTGGTTCCAATTTCCACACATGTTTAATGATGAAAATTGGGACTTTATTCCCATATCACCTTTATTAGATAGAATTTCATGAGATTTCAATATCCTCTTCATTGGTTTACTTAGGCATTCCACAATGTGCCAATTGTTAATCATTGTTTTTTATATTTGTTTTGGAATAATCATGATATTTCCTACATGAGAATCAAATTTTATTGGGAATATTGTTGGGACATTCATCATTTTTCCATTCAGATCAGTTTTTAGCCATATTCCTCATATTACTGGCCATTGGAATGAATAAAAGGAAAATTATGGTTGATTATCTTAAAAAATTTAACACATAAAGGGGAATCCAATGACATTAAAAAGATAACTTATAAATTACATTCATTTCCTGGACTTATGAATGTATAGGATTAAATATATTTTATACATGATATATTTCTTAATGTAAATGCTTATGAATTTTTTTATTCCCTTAATAATGCTTCATAATATGTTTATGAATTTACCAAAGGATATTCCGTGAGAGTGTCATACCAAGAGTGAAGAAAGGCCAATTTTCATTCACCCATTCCCATTAAATTCTAGCTCCAAGTGGTGTTTTATGGTTTTAACCCTAGATACATATTTCCAAATCCACGTCTACTTATTCGTATCTAGACGTGGATTTATTTTCTTGATAAACTACTTTATCTATACTCACCAAAATTTAAGGATGTTTTTCTTATACATAGAAACAATCTTATGTATTTCACTAGGGTTTTCTAATCCTAATCCCAAAAATAACTAAACATATCCTCTGATACCAACTATAAAAATCCTTCTATTTATTACACACTTTAACATGATTTTTTACATAAACATTCACTTAATTCAACATAGAAGATCGAGAGATATAGCATATTTGGGGATAACAAACATTACGTGAAACTTATGAAAAAAAATGCATGTTAATTATTGAAAACATCTCTTACATGACCACAACATTACTTCATACTTAGTATTACATGGTATAACCTAAGGATATACAGAATAAAAGGGTGAGCTATAAAGCCAAATAAAGGAGTAAAAAAGTTATAAAATAATGAATATCATACATGTTAGGAAATAGGAAGATAAATGGAGAAAATAGAAATATGAACATAATGGAATGATATATCATGCCAATCATAAGATATAAATGTGGCAATAACACACCACATGATATTAGACTCATCCAAGTCTCATTGAACATGGCTTAGGATGGGTAAACCCTAATTTCACATGAATTACCATGATTAAACCCTCATTTCACAAGAACTATCATGAGTAAACTCTCATTTCACATGGCGTATCACGATACTAAACATCACTCAATGCATTGGAGCGTTATCAGGATGCACCCTTTATAAACATTTTGTTTCCTAAATAAGTGTGTTGTGTGGATCATATAACACAGAATCATTCAACATCATTAGATATTCCACGATTATGTAATGTGGAATATGCACATTTAAGTACCATTAAATATGTATATGTTCATAATGGTTAATACAATTTAGAGATAAATTGGTATGATATTCACTACATGATGCTTTTGGCTTGGAAAATCACTGTGTAATTTCAACAGCCTAATGGGGTGCCATAAAAATTAATAAATAATGGTTGATGAGAGATAAAGGGGTATCTCATCATATATAAATGAAATGTACAGTAAGGGGTGGATTTAAATATATTTCCCAAAATATGTTATTTAGAAATAGATGGCGTACCATAATAGAGTAACTTGAATAAAGAGGGAAAATGGAATAACAATAATGAAATCTCTACAAGGTAATGAGTGTAAAGAAGAGGTATTAATGAGAGAGAATGTGGTATATAATCATTAAAAGATAAAGAAGAAGTATGGGGGAGTTGAAAAATAATACCCCAAAATTAGTAACTGAAATTAAAATTGATATTACAACATAACGAATCTTGGACACAAATGAGAATAGAAGAAATAAATTATAGAAATTCAGTATAATAACGTGTGTACATAAGGGTTCATAATAGGGGTAAATTAGAGTGAAATGGGATCTCATGATTTATGCATAAAATGGAAATTATGTATTATATTTAATAACATATCCCAAAAATATGACAAAATCTATTGAAATACATAAAATTAAAAGAATTATTTATAAAAGTAGAGGGTGGAAGATTCCTAATGAAATTTTGGCATTGTTAGGGATTAGGTAAGGGTAAAAATGAGGGAGGATAAATAATACCTCATTAAAAAAACATTACATGGATAGTAAAATAATAATTATTAAATAATTACATTATAACCATTCAAAATTACAAGAACTACTTTCGAATAACATGCGTGAATTTTAAAGGAGATGAATATAAGGATCCCTTACATCGAAGTGTGATCCCAAAGGCTTGGGAGAGGCTACTTAGAAGCTTGGGGAACCTTGGGAGGACTCTAAAGAGTATGGGGAAGAGGTTGGTTGAGCTCCAAATGGTTTGAGTGAAGAGGAATGGAAGATTTTTTCAGTTTATATTGGAATGAAGTGGTAGTTTTTTATTATTTTGGTATTGAACACTACGCACTAAACTAATCAACAACACAAAAAATCCCGTGTTTTTTCCAATGGTTTCTGCAAAATAAGATTAGTATAAAATATTTTATAAGAAAAAGGACAAATGAAATAAAATATTCAGCTTGATTATGTGGAGATTAGTCACACTCTCAAGGAAATCATTTTAATATGTTAAAATATTTTATTTTTCTTGAAGGTTCAACTATAGCATTATATAATTAATCAAAAATATCTAAAATCTTATTATTTTAATGGTAAAACATATATTTGATGAATATTCCTTTTATATTATTTTATTACATCACATTTTGGTCATTGTGATATCATAAAACACATTATATATTTATATAGTATTAAATATTTACCTAAAAAATTAATTATCTCATAAAATTATAAAAAATTAACCTTTAGATAATTTAGATGTCTATATTATGGTAATATTTTAATTTTATCTAAATAATTATATAAATATGTTAATTTTAACTTTTAAAATAAAAACTGAGATTTATTTGAAATTGACAGGTTTTGACACAAACAGTCATTAAACCGCAATGAAAATTACATTTGACTTCGTAAAAATTATATGATCATTTATAATCAATAAAAATTATTTAAAAATATTATTTTTATTAATCTATTATTTTTTCCCATAATTTATTAATTCCTCCAAATAAATTTGTTAATTGAAAAAAAAAATACTATTTCAGTTTTATCATATAAATATATAATTCCTTTCAAACTGAATACTTACTCATTTATAGAGTAAAAGATATAAGTAAAATATATAATAATCATTTAAAATTAAAAAGATATTTCATATAACAATATCATAATAACATTATTGATATAACTATAGTTTAATAGAATAATTTATATATTTTGAAACTGAATCATTTTACCCAAAAAACCCAATTTATCTAATTCATTTTATTTTTAAGAAAACTTTTCTCCTAATGTAATTGATGGAATAAGAATTTTATTATAAAAATGGATTAGAAAATAAGTAAATACTACCTTGTTACATAACATCTTATAACCCCTACATAAGATATAAGGGTAAGGTGGGTGGTGGTGACAGACTCTTGTGATGGCTCGGATAACATCGCTCTTGGGGAAATCACTACTAACATGTACTTATCTCATAGACGTGATGAAGATTGGATTTGTCTTAGTAAATAGTAAAGCCCAGTGATGCTACCTCCTTTCCCAGCTCTGAAAATTGACCTTTGTATGGATCAAGTCTACTAGATGAGGCCATCGCCTCCTTTGTTTGTGTCAAAATGTTTTTTTTAAAACACTACATTTTTATCAGTCATGTGATCACTATTCAATGGCTATATTATCAATGGTAATGAAACTTAACAGTCATTTAAACCCAATAATAATAATAATAATAGTGAATATTTTTATATATTCATAAGCCATTAATTGAAAGGGAATTGTATCCATAAAATTTTGGGTCTTTATAAAACACTTATCTTCTGTATTCACTAGGACTATCTATTCTCAACATCTTCATAGTGTACGCACATACCCTCTTATATTTCCTTTTGAAACATTTATACACTTTCACATCATCTAACATATGTTTCATAAACAATACACATGAAATGAGAGGAAAATAATCAATTAATTTTTTTAAGTACATATCTCTATTTTTTCAATGTTTTCTCATTGGACCATAGATATTAGAATGAATCCGCTCCAGTGGTAGTATTAAAAAAATATAAAATTTTATATGCACAAAATTTATAATATTTCATTTCTCAAAAATAGAGCAATACCAATCTCTTAATCTTGTAAAATTAAGAATGTCTCGGACATAGTTTCTATTAGATAAAATTCTCATGTTTCTCTCCATCGTGTGTCTTAGCCTTTTATGCCACAAATGAATGTCTTACACCATACTCATGTAACAATAGTTCTATATTTCACCAAACTGAAGCATGTTTCCTTTTGTAAATTGGCCATTTCTAACAATATTTCAATATTCCACACTTTTCTTGAAAAATATATCTTTTCTGTAGAATGAAATCTCTTACCCTTGTCAAAATGATGTGAAACACTTATAAAGATTTGTTTCAACACATCAATGTATAATTTTTCTTTGGATTTCATATTTTCTTCCCCAATGAGGGCTTTTCAACCACATTTTATTTTCAAGGATTCATCATCTCCAAATTTCATTGTTAATTCCTTAAAATATCTTTCATTATTCATTAATTTCAAACCTCCTGTCATATGAGAAGAAAAACCACTATGATGGGTCCAAGACCATTTAAATTTTTTAGATTTCTATGTCATTTAATCAATGAGAGATTTTAATTATTTTATTTTATTCATCACCTACATATTTTGAGAATTATATAGAATATTTTTTGTTGTGATGGAAGACAAACATGACATCCATTTTCCAGATGTCCATGTTGTTCACATATTTCACAAATAGTTTCCTGGCGTTGGATACTATTCTCAATTGTCAGTCCAACCATTTCATGTTTCACCACAAAAAAATTCTCTTAATTATTTCTTTTAAGAGATTGAATCCCCCCAAAACTTTTCCTTTAATAACCTATCAGATAATAGAAATGTAATTGGCAGAACCAACACATATTTTAGGTATGTCCGAATCCACTACAAAATCAGCAATAACCAAAGAAAGAGTAATTTTCTCTGAAAATTCTATACTAATTGAAAATTTGAATAAGTTTTTCATCCAATTTCTTCTATTTCTTTTCTATTCCACCAACCATTCTGTTATCAATTAGAGTTTTTATTTTCTTTTTATCTTTATCAAAACTATAAGTATTTGAAACAATTCTAGATTTAGAATGTTTTAAAACATTTTTAGAATCATGGTTCTTTGAGACTTCTGAATTTATACCTTTATTTGTTTTGGATACATACATGACTTTACCAACCTTTATCTTTTTCGGACCAATTCCATATTTCTTATCTCTCTTTATAGGTAACTTTTATTTAACCTTCTCATTTTTCTCATTACAATAACATTCACCGACTTCGGTCACAATGTTTTTAAAACCTTTTATTTTTTTCGTCTTTACAATGTTTTTTAGACATGTTCCAACTCTTCTTATTTTTCATTCAACTATTATAGTATATGTTCACTAGGATACTTTTCTTCTCCAAGATATTTCTTCAAATCATTAATTTATCTATCTAGATTCTCTTTCTAATCATAAAAACATTCTTTATTTCTTGTTAATGTTTATTCAACATCCATTTTTTTCATTTAATGTCCTCTAATTTTTCTCCTTAATTCATCCAAAAATTATTTCAAATGATATTAAAGTTGAGTTTCTTCTTATTCATAACTATTTCTTCTGAATTCATTATCAAATAATATTTCAATAAAATTATTTTCAAAACCATACTCAATTTATTTTTTGGATTCAACATCATTGTGTTATTCATCATCATCTTTAGAGAATAAAATTCTTCTTCTGGATTTTAATAACATATATTCATTCCCTATGGATTTTAATTTTTATTTGTTTTCTTATTACTTCCATGATTTTCATATATTTCTATCTTCTTCATCACTCTCCTCGTCTTTCATTCTTCAAGAAAATTATTCACAATGTGACCAATGACTCTGTATTCGAAACATTTAAAGAAAATTTTACCTTTATATTTCCATATACATCTGTTTAAATTTTTAGAAATAAAGGATAAAATTTCATCAATGTTTTTACTATCCTCATTTTTAGAGTCATATTCTCCAATATTATCTTCAGTAAGAATAATCTTTGAATTTTCTATCCTTTCATCCTTGAATGAAATTTATTTATCAGCCTTTTTTTCATTTCATAGTTTTCTCCATTCTACTTTAATAAGTACTGAGGGTCCTATGAAATTCATCAAGATATAATGTTTCAAGATCTCTGTATTCGAATAAAGAAAATTTTTCATCAATGATGTGGAAGGATTCTAAAAAAATCAACAACTGTAGAATCATATTTATTTTCACTAGGACATCATATAGTAATAAAAATGTCATTTACCCAGGAAATGAATAACCTAATAGTTTTTTTCTCACCCATCTTCAAGTATTCAATCTTCAATCTCCAGATTTAATTTTTCCCTTCTTGAATATTTATTTCCCTCATATATGTCTCTCAATTTATTCCATATTCCTTTGGTTGTGGAAATTCAAAATAACCTTTAGGATAAAATTTCAGAATCTGATTATAATATCACATTATTTCTCCTTCCATCATTCCCTAGATTCATCTTACCGACAATTATAAGAATAGAATTAAAATCAATAGAAGTAAATCCATTTGTCGCAGTTTAAGGAAAATAATATCCAATAGATATAAGATATGACCACATTTTTTCTTTCTATATATGATAATTATTTCCTTCAAATACTAGAATACCATTACCATTCACAAAATTCAAATTCCCCCTCATCATAGAATATGTTAAGGGAACCTTCACTCTGATACCACTTCTATATGCCAATCAAGATAATTGTAACACTGAGTGGGGGGAGGGGTGAATTAGTGACACATTTTTCCTTTTAGGTTTCCTAGAATTTGAAACATTATTCACCTCATGTTAAATATTATTTTCCCTACTGAAAACAATTCAAACGCCCATCTAGTGGAAAATATTTATTTACATGGTTCACTTTTCTATAAGAATAGATATGTCCTTAGTACAGTACAAAAATGATCAAATACCACACAATTCGTTAGAAAATAATCCTCGTATTATAATTAGTATGATATGCCCTTTTACTCTTGTATCACATTGAATACAATCCAAATGTGTGTGTACCCTATTTGCACAAATAGGTTAAAACAAAATTTGTGTAACACCTTTTGTTACATGTTCTCTTTTTCAATTTCACAAATATATTCAATGGAAAAAAAGTTATTCAATTTCTTACCTGGAAGATGTTATGAACTTCATGGACTTTATTAAGGAAAACTCAGTCAAATTTTCCCAATGCATTTCTCCTAGGTCAATTCCTTCGAGTATGATTCACCCAATACGGTTCTCTGCTATACAATTATTCCATGTATTATTCTCCCTAGTATGAAAAAATATGAATTTTTCCAAATATGGTAGAGTTAAATGGAAACCAATTCAGATTTGATCATTAAAACACATTATGATTGATCTAGTCCTAAGAACACAATATGGAATGAAATAGCACAATCTGTGTATGATTGAGACAATTTAGAACATTTTCCTTAGTCAAGAAATCACAATATGGAAATCCCAAATAGTATTAATCTATCCCAATACAATGATCACCCAAATAAAATAGAAGATAAGAATACAATAATCAATTGAGTATGATAATCACTGAATATGATGGTCATTTGAATACATCATTGTGATCTTGTCTCTTCTCTTTCACTAAAATCCGTTAAAAACTTTTTCAACCCAAGTGAATATAGAAATTTTTTCTTCTCCCTAAAAAAAAATTTAGAGCCTCTCTATCTTTTGTGATGGAAATCACAATAGTCAGAAAAAGTGCAAAGTACACTTCACCTTTTATAGATGAGCCACAAATATTTTGGTAGGAATCAATGTTTTCTTCCCACTCAATCAAATTCACCAAAATCTCAATTTATCTTAAAATACTTGGTGTATTTTGACTTTTTGAACACTTCTTGAATCTTATAGATTATTCTAAAATCATTATCAAACATCATCTCTTATTCATATTAATCCAATTTCTTCAAAGAAAATCACTATATCGTTTGAGTGAAATTTTTTGAAGAAATGTATATGACAATGATTTCTTGAAAATGATGCTCAAATCCAATTTAATACAAGTATTACATTGAATTTCTAGGTCACTATTGATAGAATATTCAAAATTATCCATCATCTTTTATATTGAACCACTTCTCCATATTTCATCTTTTCTCTTGAGCCACTTGAAAAAATTCCTTTGAAAAGAAAAAAAGAAGATCAACTCTTGACCCATTTGATGAAGACATTTGAAAACAAATAATATTTCATATATCTCCCCATTCAATAAATCATTCAACAATCACAAATGGTTGACTTCATTATTTATCAATATTTATCATAAAGATTATCCTTAGATTCAGCTCAATTATATTTACATCAGTCTTTGTTTGAAAAATAATTCGACATGTGTATGATGGAATGTTGAATAAAATGGACCAGTTTCAGTAGCATTCATCTTTATAAAATCACTTTTTTTCAACTTATCCTAAGTACGATTATCCATAGTACTACATTTAGGGGTATGATTATCCTGGATTCGATCACTCTAGGTATTATTGGCCGGGTCAGGACCATCCAGATATTGATCATCCTGGATAAGATAAATCTTGGTATGATCATTCTTTGTATGATTTCTTCAGTATGATCTTTTTCTTCCTTGGCCTCAGCAAAATATTTTTCTTCCTAAGCCTATACACAATTGTATATAATTCATTTGGCCTAAATACAAAGTTTTCATGTTTCGATCTTTATCATAATTCTTCTTCATATTTTCTTCATATATATGATTTGTTTGAGTATTATTGGCATCATCTCTATCATCTATTCCACCCAAATATAATTAATCTAGGTATTATTTAAATCATCTCTTTCACTCCCCCTTTCTTCCATAAATATTGCATCATAAGTTTTTCAACTTACTTGTGATTTATTATAACTCTTTGATCTGAAAAGAATAATCACATTTAATCGATCATATTCATATAAACCCCTATTTTTCATCCAAATAATATCTTCTTTAATGAAAAATTTAGTGATAATTCAATTACCATTTACTTCCATCAAGATGAATTCTCAATTCAACCATTTAATTTCCGATTCAGTGTGAATCCGATCAATTCATCATTATGAATGTATACTATTCTAGACCAAAGGTGGGTACAATTATATCATTTTACTTTAACCATCTTCATTTCATTTTGATGTATTTTTCTTGAAGAAAGTGAGTCTTATTCATTTGAAAACAACCATCAATACAATTTACACAAAATACAATGTGAGGTGATTATTTTTCATAAAAACACATCTTTCAAAAAAAATTACCAGACTTGAAAAAAATACATTCCTTTTTATTTTGGTCTTAACTGTTTATTGTATTGAAATTTTATTCTACGAGATGCGATATTAGAGATAGAAACATAGTGTGATTATGGTGGCTTGTGATGTGTTTGAAGTAGATAATGGGTATAACATCTACCCTAAGTAAAAGGTTTGGGTACTTGGAGGATTATTTTTGAACTCAACATATTGAATGGGTTTCTTATTGAAATTAATGTCCAAAATTTTAAGGGTCATGATGATAGATTTTTCATTATGTTTTAATGTATTGAAAATCTTATGAGATAACTTTATTGTGTGGTTTTATTCTTCTACCAGTAATAGATGGAATATGTGAGGCCGGTAATCCGGGTGCTTTGTAACAACCATTTGATAATATGTGTATTCATGCATGTATTTTCTAATTTCTTCTACTCATAAATATATTATATGATAAAGAACATCAGATGAACCTAATATTTGGTTTCTAGTTGAGTTTATTCCTCACACCTTCTAGGAACACTATGGTGCATGTGTAAATCATTAATTTTAACTATCTATTTAGAAGTTATATAGGGGGTCATATTAGGATAGATGGATTGATATTTAAGATAATTTTCTATGCACATAACTTGGATGTATAGTTGAGTTTTTCCTATTTATGTCATCTATTTTTTATTATGTTCTTCCTATTATGATTCCCGTGTGATGTGTTTATAAATTTTAGTCTAATAGGTGTGTCTTATTTTATATAATATTTATATTTTTTATTATTTTTTATTAGTTATTAGTTATTTTTTTGACCCATAAGATTAGTGTGTTGTTTCATTGGTTCATGGATTTATCTATAAATGAACTAGAACATACTAAAAGTGTACAATCCCCACAATTTGATAGAGTCTCCTCCCACAAGTTATAATCTTCTACTGTAAAAGGTGGAATGATTGAGGACATGTTGAACCATATGATGGGGTAAAAAGATGATTTTCCATGTTAGGGAATTACAAAATAGTTTCAGATTATTAATTTTGTCCTCTTTGTCACGACCCGCCCTCGGGGTCCGTGCCGTGACTACCCCAAGCCCGCCTTCCATAGGCCAGGGGCTGGCGACTAGCACCAAGGCGTAAATCCCAGTAAAAAGGGAAGGCATTGCCTTTGAAAAGTAACCAACACCACAGAGTAAGCAAGCGGAAAGTAAACACTAAACAAGCAGAGTACAACTGAAAGTGCGGAAAAGTAAATGGGCCAGAATACAAACCCAAACTGAAAGTAAAGTACAACTCGAAAAGGGAAAAACAGCAACTGTAAAGTAAATGCCGCTACTCCGAGCTGTCCACCGGAAATCCCACCTGAAGGGTGGGTACAGATAGCTCCTCTGCTCCACGGGTCCCGCCGTCCGCTCCGTGCACGTCCCGCCCAGTGGTCCACCTCCGGGTACCGTCCCGCTCTACAAGCCTCAGCTAAGTCAACGCTGTCCGTCGTCTGCAACCAACACAACGTAGTGCGGGCGAAGCCCGTGCAGGGGTGAGTATAAGCTACTCAGTAGGGACCCCGAGACCCCTGAAGGTCTCTCAAATCCACAAAGGATAAACCACGAAGAAAAGTAACAATCACGAAGTAACATCCGACACTGCTTAGGTATATGCTCATACATATACCTAAGTCATCAATTCAAATACGCTCCAACCTCCGAGCCCAATTACAACTCAGTCCACACAAGATAGTAAACGTATTCCACATAGGAATGAAAAACATAATCCACACAGGATTGCACAACACAATCCACACAGGAAAGCAATAGGATTCAGCTCACACAGGTATACTTCTTCAAGGACGATAAAGATGATCACTGATCCATCTAAGTCGTCGGACCCACGAAGGATCGATAGGTAACTAACCCCCGCAGAAGACCCACACAGGATCGGGCTCACACAGAACCTGTAGGCGCTGGCTCACACAGAACCGCTGAGCGCAAGGACCCACACAGGATCGGGCCCACACAGGACCTGTAGCACTGATCCACGTAGGATCGCTGAGTGCTGTAGTCGTCGTCATCGAATCCACACAGGATGTCTGTACTGTCGTCGTCGAATCCACACAGGATCTCTGTACTGTCGTCGTCGCAGTCACAGTAGCAGTCGTAGCAGTAGAATAGTCGCAGCCAGCACTAGGGTTCCCGCACACAGCAAGCTCGTTCGGAGGGTCCGCTCCACGAGCCGAGAGGCTGATACATCAACTGTCACGAAGACCGAAGTTGATGTATCCAAAAGTTCCGTATCGTCAACAGGAACTCAACGCAACAGACGGCGCGTCGATCGGACGCCCGGTCTGAGAGTTATTGGCATTTTCGTCTCCGGGGCCCGGTTGGTTTTTAAGGCAAAACCAACCCGACCGTACTCCACCTGCGTCCAAACCTCGGGCGGAGTATGCCAAAAGATCCGTCTCACTAAGAGGAACACAACGCGACTGACGGTGCGTCAATCGGACGTTCGTAGCTCAAGATATGAGCGTTTCCGCTCCGAAGGCCCGGTTGGTTTCGTGAACGAACCAACCCGGCCGAACTCAAAGTAAACCGAAACCTTGAGTGCGATATACCGAAACGACCGTCTCGATCCAAGGATCGTGTTTCCGCAGACGGTTCGTCATTCGGAGGTCCGAGGCTCAAGTTATGGGCCAGAAACCAATTCTGGTTCGAAACGGGGGGGTCCGGGTCCGGGCCGACCCGGCCCGACCCCCCCCCCCCCTGGGGCGGCGCGGCGGCGGCGCGGCGGCACGGCGGGCCGCGGCGGCCTGGCGCCGCGAGGAGGCTGCGCACGCGGGGGCAATCAAGCCCCCGGTTCTTGGATGGCGGCGCGGCTTTGCCGCGCCGTTTTTGTAAAACAACGGCCCCCCTCCTGGGGGCCCGCTTTGGATATCAGTCCAGGGAGTCCAGTGTTGGTGCGGCGGCCGACGTATCCATACACCAGGACCCTGACCTCTGATACCAATTTGTCACGACCCGCCCTCGGGGTCCGTGCCGTGACTACCCCAAGCCCGCCTTCCATAGGCCAGGGGCTGGCGACTAGCACCAAGGCGTAAATCCCAGTAAAAAGGGAAGGCATTGCCTTTGAAAAGTAACCAACACCACAGAGTAAGCAAGCGGAAAGTAAACACTAAACAAGCAGAGTACAACTGAAAGTGCGGAAAAGTAAATGGGCCAGAATACAAACCCAAACTGAATGTAAAGTACAACTCGAAAAGGGAAAAACATCAACTGTAAAGTAAAAGCCGCTACTCCGAGCTGTCCACCGGAAATCCCACCTGAACGGTGGGTACAGATAGCTCCTCTGCTCCACGGGTCCCGCCGTCCGCTCCGTGCACGTCCCGCCCAGTGGTCCACCTCCGGGTACCGTCCCGCTCTACAAGCCTCAGCTAAGTCAACGCTGTCCGTCGTCTGCAACCAACACAACGTAGTGCTGGCGAAGCCCGTGCAGGGGTGAGTATAAGCTACTCAGTAGGGACCCCGAGACCCCTGAAGGTCTCTCAAATCCACAAAGGATAAACCACGAAGAAAAGTAACAATCATGAAGTAAAATCCGACACTGCTTAGGTATATGCTCATACATATACCTAAGTCATCAATTCAAATACGCTCCAACCTCCGAGCCCAAGTACAACTCAGTCCACACAGGATAGTAAACGTATTCCACATAGGAAAGCAAAACATAATCCACACAGGATTGCACAACACAATCCACACAGGAAAGCAATAGGATTCATCTCACACAGGTATACTTCTTCAAGGACGATAAAGATGATCACTGATCCATCTAAGTCGTCGGACCCACGAAGGATCGATAGGTAACTAACCCCCGCAGAAGACCCACACAGGATCGGGCTCACACAGAACCTGTAGGCGCTGGCTCACACAGAACCGCTGAGCGCAAGGACCCACACAGGATCGGGCCCACACAGGACCTGTAGCACTGATCCATGTAGGATCGCTGAGTGCTGTAGTCGTCGTCGTCGAATCCACACAGGATCTCTGTACTGTCGTCGTCAAATCCACACAGGATCTCTGTACTGTCGTCGTCGCAGTCACAGTAGCAGTCGTAGCAGTAGAATAGTCGCAGCCAGCACTAGGGTTCCCGCACACAGCAAGCTCGTTCGGAGGGTCCGCTCCACGAGCCGAGAGGCTGATACATCAACTGTCACGAAGACCGAAGTTGATGTATCCAAAAGTTCCGTATCGTCAACAGGAACTCAACGCAACAGACGGCGCGTCGATCGGACGCCCGGTCTGAGAGTTATTGGCATTTTCGTCTCCGGGGCCCGGTTGGTTTTTAAGGCAAAACCAACCCGACCGTACTCCACCTGCGTCCAAACCTCGGGCGGAGTATGCCAAAAGATCCGTCTCACTAAGAGGAACACAACGCGACTGACGGTGCGTCAATCGGACGTTCGTAGCTCAAGATATGAGTGTTTCCGCTCCGAAGGCCCGGTTGGTTTCGTGAACGAACCAACCCGGCCGAACTCAAAGTAAACCGAAACCTTGAGTGCGATATACCGAAACGACCATCTCGATCCAAGGATCGCGTTGCCGTAGACGGTTCGTCATTCGGAGGTCCGAGGCTCAAGTTATGGGCCAGAAACCAATTCTGGTTCGAAACGGGGGGGTCCGGGTCCAGGCCGACCCGGCCCGACCCCCCCCCCCCCCCCCCTGGGGCGGCGCGGCGGCGGCGCGACGGCGCTATGGGTACAGTTGGAGGACTTGCAGGGCAAGGGGTTCATCTGACCCAGTGTTTCACCCTGGGCTTCCCCGATATTGTTCGCCAAGAAGGCGGACGGGAGCTTGCGACTTTGTGTTGACTATCGTCGCCTGAACCAGGTGACAGTGAGGAACAAGTATCCGCTACCGAGGATTGATGACCTCTTTGATCAGCTCAAGGGAGCTCGGTGGTTCTCGAAAATAGACCTCAGGTCAGGCTATCATCAGCTCAGAGTCAGAGACGAGGATGTGCAGAAGACGGCCTTCAGATGTCGGTATGGCCACTATGAGTTCTTGGTTATGCCTTTCGGTGTAACCAATGCTCCAGCAGTGTTCATGGCTCTCATGAACAGGATCTTTCAGCCATACCTCGATCGGTTTGTCGTGGTCTTCATCGACGACATTCTGATTTACTCTACGACAGAGGAGGAGCACGCCTATCACTTGCGAGTTGTTCTTGACACACTCCGAGAGCACCAGCTTTATGGTAAGCTCTTGAAGTGCCAGTTCTGGATACGTGAGGTCCACTTTTTGGGACACGTTATCTCTGAGGCGGGAGTTGCAGTGGATCCCGCGAAGATTGAGGCTGTGTTACCATGGGAACCACCCAGGAGCGTGACTGAGGTTCGGAGTTTCTTGGGACTAGCTGGATACTATCAGAGATTTGTGCCGAACTTCTCCAGAGTTGCGGCATCACTCACAGCTTTGACGAAGAATGGGAAACCCTTCATGTGGTCAGACAGATGTCAGCAGAGCTTCCAGGAGCTGAGACAGAGATTGACTAGCGCACCTATCTTGAGGTTGCCTGAGGAGGGAGTAGGGTACGTAGTCTACTACGATGCATCAGGGACCGGACTCGGATGTGTTCTGATGCAGGAGCGGGCAGTGATCGCCTATGGATCACGACAGTTGAGGCCGCATGAGCAGAACTACGCTACCCATGACCTGGAGTTAGCAGCAGTGGTCTTCGCTCTGAAGACATGGCGACACTATCTGATGGGCGAGCGCTTTACAGTCTTTTCCGATCATCAGAGTCTCAGGTATATCTTCTCGCAGAAGGACCTGAACCTGAGACAGCGACGATGGCTCGAGTTCCTCCAGGACTATGACTTTGAGATAGTCTATACTCCTGGGAAGGGGAACGTATTAGCCGATGCCCTCAGCAGGAGGACGGGCATTCAGCTACTTGAGGAGGCAACGGAGCAGCTAGCCTCTTTGCAAATATCCTTCGTGGATAGAGATGGAGCAGCCTTTCTTCAGTCTCTCACAGTCACTCCTCCACTACTGCAGCGAGTCAGGGAGGCACAGCATGGGGACGCTGACTGTGAGACACGGCGTGCACAGATATCCTCGGGACAGGCACCTGATGGTTTCTCCCTTGGAGTAGAGCACGACATCCTTTTCATAGGACGTACCATGGTACCAGTAGCTTTGCGAGGGGAAGTGCTAAGAGAGTTTCACACTTCTCCTTTGGCAGTACATCCTGGAGTGGAGAAGATGTACCAGGACCTCAGACGACAGCACTGGTGGCCGGGCATGAAGAAGGCTGTAGCAGAGTTCGTTTCTCGATGCCTCACCTGTCAGCAGGTGAAGGCAGAGCATCAGGTACCAGCAGGCTTGGTACAACCCTTGGAGGTTTCGGAGTGGAAGTGGGACGGCATATCTATGGACTTCGTGACTGGACTTCCACGCACTTCCAGAGGTCACGACTCCATCTGGGTGATTGTTGACCGACTCACCAAGTCGGCACACTTCTTACCCATCAGAGAGCAGGTCTCAGTTGAGAGTTTGGGACGTCTCTACGTTCAGGAGATTGTGCGGCTCCACGGCGTGCCATCATCTATCGTTTCCGATCGAGATTCCCGCTTTACTTCCCGGCTTTGGAAGGGGTTACAGGATGCGTTCGGTACACAGCTACGACTTAGCACAGCTTTTCACCCTCAGACGGATGGTCAGACGGAGAGGACCATTCAGACTCTCGAGGACATGCTCCGCGCATGTGTCCTCGACTTTGGTCGTAGCTGGGAGGACCACCTACCCTTGGTGGAGTTCGCGTACAACAACAGCTACCACTCCACCATCGGGATGGCACCGTACGAGGCGTTGTACGGCCGACCATGTAGATCTCCTTTGTGCTGGACAGACCCTGGGGAGTCAGCACTGGTGGGACCGGAGATGGTCCAGGCCACGACAGAGAAGGTCCAGGTCATCCAGGAGCGGATGAGGACAGCTCAGAGCCGGCAGAATTCATACGCTGACAGGAGGCGGAGGCCACTGGAGTTCGAGGATGGCGACCACGTCTTCTTGCGGGTCTCACCTCGACGTGGTATTCGGAGATTTGGCCGAGGCGGCAAGTTATCTCCGCGCTTCACCGGACCTTTCCAGATTCTCAGCAGGATTGGTGAGGTGACTTATCGCCTGGCTCTACCACCTCAGTTGCACCGGGTGCACGACGTCTTCCACGAATCTCAGCTGAGGAGATATGTGCACGACCCGACGCACATCATTGATCATGGGGAACATGACGTTGACGATGGGGCGACTTTTACGGAGGTCCCGGTGGAGATAGAGGATCGACAGGAGCAGGTCCTGCGTGGGCGATCGATTCCTCTTGTGCGCATCAGATGGCAACACGGGAATCTCCAGGAGAGCACATGGGAGCGGGAGGCTCAAATGTGTGCTCAGTACCCTTATTTGTTTCCGTAGTTTTGATGTATCTTTACGGGGACGTAAAGCCCTGAGGTGGGAGTAATGTAAAGACCCATAAAATTCAAGGGAAATTTTTTTCTTAATTTTCTTTAGAATTTTACAAGAGCGCGGTTTCAGACGGCACCTGATTCCGAGGCCCGGAGTGCCCGGAATTAATTTCCGAAGTTTGGCTCGGGTACGTTCAGTGAACGAACGAGCGGGAATTCCTAACTTTTGATCCGGTGCTCGGAATTGAAATCCGAGGGCACCGATGAACTCGCAGCGCCGATATTCGCTTAAAGAGACCTTTTCGGGAGTTGCTTTTGTTGCGGGTTGAAAGTTAGTTTTAGGGGTTTTTAGTTTGAGTTAAATAAAATTGTGTAGAACAATTTTATTTTTTAAACTTGTTAAAACCTATAAAAGGAGGTTGGGAGTGGGACCCACACCCACTTAACCTCCCTTGGGAGGATTAAGTGTGGTGGGGCCCACACGAGCCCCTAAACCATTCAAATCCTCCCAACTCCTTTAATGCCTCTTTTAATGGCTTAAGTTACTTATTTAATTAAGGGAGTTAAACCCCTTTTTGAATTTCAAACCTTTGAAATTATTGTGGTTAAGTTATGTAATAATATAAGTTAAAGCTTATATTATTCTAAGGGATTCTTTTACCACCTTGGGAGGATTTCTTGAGAGCTTTGGAAGCTTTTCTTCTTCATCTTCAAGCTCTGACGAAGAACGAAGAACGCCCAAACTCCGACGAAGAATGACGCCTCTCTTCTTCGTCCTCGGTGTCAACAAGAGGGAACGCCGCACCCTCCTCGGACCTTCTTCGTCGGCATACGAAGATTCGCCAACGACGTATCTCTTCGGGCATAACTCTTCGTCAACGGATTTGACGAACGACGACCGTGACGCCCGATCTCCGCGACGCCGTCTTCCACGGAACGTAGACGAATCTTCGATTCTTAAACCCGAGGTAGGGGTTGTTGTTTAATTCTTTAATTATTCCATTTCTTGCTCGTGGATCGCATGTCTACGTGAGGCTTTGAAATAATTTATTTAAGTGTTATAGTAAACGCGAGGGGGGCCGGACCGCACGAACACGGCCGAACCCCCCCTCCATCATTCTTGTTTAATTATTTTGCGGAGGAAAGCAAGTGGCGTGGTGCCGTCGCACCACACGGATGAACGTGAAAATATCTTACGCGATGCCGTCGTGCGCACCATGGGAGAAACAATAAGAACGCGACGCCGTCGCGCCGCGTTGAATGAATATCAAAGCACGGCAAAGGGGCGCGGTGCCGTCGCACCACGCCGGATGACGAACGCCGCGGCCGGTTCCGGGCCGCGGCGGGACGAGGAGATCGCGGCCGGTTCCGGGCCGCGGCGGAAGAGAAGACCGGCGGCCGGGCCGCCGGCGTCAGAAGCCGAAGGAGGGGACCGGAAATTCCGGTCCCGTTTGAGAAAAACCGGCCGGCCAGCTGGCCGGCCGGATGTCTTAAAAACCGGGGGAATTAATCCCCCGGCCTTCACTTAAAACCCCCCTCTTTATGAGGGGGGGAGCGGTTTCCACGGGGGGGGGGGGGGGGGGGGGGGGGGGGCAGGCGGCTCCCCCGGATCCCCTTCAAAGCGGGCCCCCAGGAGGGGGGCCGTTGTTTTACAAAAACGGCGCGGCAAAGCCGCGCCGCCATCCAAGAACCGGGGGCTTGATTGCCCCCGCGTGCGCAGCCTCCTCGCGGCGCCAGGCCGCCGCGGCCCGCCGCGCCGCCGCGCCGCCCCAGGGGGGGGTCGGGCCGGGTCGGCCCGGACCCGGACCCCCCCGTTTCGAACCAGAATTGGTTTCTGGCCCATAACTTGAGCCTCGGACCTCCGAATGACGAACCGTCTGCAGAAACGCGATCCTTGGATCGAGACGGTCGTTTCGGTACATCGCACTCAAGGTTTCGGTTTACTTTGAGTTCGGCCGGGTTGGTTCGTTCACGAAACCAACCGGGCCTTCGGAGCGGAAACGCTCATATCTTGAGCTACGAACGTCCGATTGACGCACCGTCAGTCGCGTTGTGTTCCTCTTAGTGAGACGGATATTTTGGCATACTCCGCCCGAGGTTTGGACGCAGGTGGAGTACGGTCGGGTTGGTTTTGCCTTAAAAACCAACCTGGCCCCGGAGACGAAAATGCCAATAACTCTCAGACCGGGCGTCCGATCGACGCGCCGTCTGTTGCGTTGAGTTCCTGTTGACGATACGGAACTTTTGGATACATCAACTTCGGTCTTCGTGACAGTTGATGTATCAGCCTCTCGGCTCGTGGAGCGGACCCTCCGAACGAGCTTGCTGTGTGCGGGAACCCTAGTGCTGGCTGTGACTATTCTACTGCTACGACTGCTACTGTGACTGCGACGACGACAGTACAGAGATCCTGTGTGGATTCGACGACGAAAGTACAGAGATCCTGTGTGGATTCGACGACGACGACTACAACACTCAGCGATCCTACGTGGATCAGTGCTACAGGTCCTGTGTGGGCCCGATCCTGTGTGGGTCCTTGCGCTCAGCGGTTCTGTGTGAGCCAGCGCCTACAGGTTCTGTGTGAGCCCGATCCTGTGTGGGTCTTCTGCGGGGGTTAGTTACCTATCGATCCTTCGTGGGTCCGACGACTTAGATGGATCAGTGATCATCTTTATCGTCCTTGAAGAAGTATACCTGTGTGAGCTGAATCCTATTGCTTTTCTGTGTGGATTGTGTTGTGCAATCCTGTGTGGATTATGTTTTGCTTTCCTATGTGGAATACGTTTACTATCCTGTGTGGACTGAGTTGTACTTGGGCTCGGAGGTTGGAGCGTATTTGAATTGATGACTTAGGTATATGTATAAGCATATACCTAAGCAGTGTCGGATGTTACTTCGTGATTGTTACTTTTCTTCGTGGTTTATCCTTTGTGGATTTGAGAGACCTTCAGGGGTCTCGGGGTCCCTACTGAGTAGCTTATACTCACCCCTGCACGGGCTTTTCCCGCACTACGTTGTGTTGGTTGCAGACGACGGACAGCGTTGACTTAGCAGAGGCTTGTAGAGCGGGACGGTACCCGGAGGTGGACCACTGGGCGGGACGTGCACGGAGCGGACGGCGGGACCCGTGGAGCAGAGGAGCTATCTGTACCCACCCTTCAGGTGGGATTTCCGGTGGACAGCTCGGAGTAGCGGCTTTTACTTTACAGTTGCTGTTTTTCCCTTTTCGAGTTGTACTTTACTTTCAGTTTGGGTTTGTATTCTGGCCCATTTACTTTTCCGCACTTTCAGTTGTACTCTGCTTGTTTAGTGTTTACTTTCCGCTTGCTTACTCTGTGGTGTTGGTTACTTTTCAAAGGCAATGCCTTCCCTTTTTACTGGGATTTACGCCTTGGTGCTAGTCGCCAGCCCCTGGCCTATGGAAGGCGGGCTTGGGGTAGTC
This sequence comes from Viscum album, assembly GCA_963277665.1. Taxonomy (NCBI): domain Eukaryota; kingdom Viridiplantae; phylum Streptophyta; class Magnoliopsida; order Santalales; family Viscaceae; genus Viscum; species Viscum album. The sequence continues at coordinate 1,460,223,538 of OY728157.1, read as the reverse complement.
ACGGCACGGACCCCGAGGGCGGGTCGTGACACTCTTACATTTTGAGTACTTCATGGTTGGAGAATAGAATATGTTGAAAAATATATGGAATTCTCAACTAGTTTAACATGAACACATTTCCCACAAAATAAAATAAAATATTAGAGGTGTATTATATTTTTATTCTCTCATTGGGCTATTCTAATTGATATATTTATTGATGTATGTTTCTCTAAGTAAAGGATTGTATTTATGTTTTACTCTTTTCATAGTTTAGAAATTCTGTGTGATTTCAAACATCACCACTAACTCATATTGATATCTAGATATTTAAATGGATTCTTATTTGTTAGAATTGGTTTGAAAAATGGAATTTGTTTTGGAAAAAATAGGATATTTTAAATAATATTCTAATAAAAAATTATAAAATGGTATATAAATGAGTTTTAAGAAATTATAATTCTAACAATGACATATTTGAAATTTTCTCATATAACATATTATTTATTGATTAATTCTTTTAAAATTATATGGTGTTATTCTATTTCTATCCTTATAATATTGATTTTAATTTTTATCATGAATATAGGATGACTAAACTATATATAATTTTATCAATTTTTGGTTACCAATATTGGATAATATAGTTTTTGTGTGCCTATGACAAGACCAAATTTGTCCTGGGATAGTCTAGTTAGCAGGAGACCCTTATGGAGGGTCGTGTGGGTGGGTAATTTTTACTAAAGATATGTTTATGTTACTCATATTAGTGATAAGAAATGGGTCCCTAATTGAGATTTTAGTAATACATTAGGATGTTGAGATTTTTGTTGGTTGAGAACCCTCAACGGTTTCAGCACGTGGGTGGTGTTAGACATTATCCCATGACTGAGTTTGTACATTTTGATATATTACTGTGGGATGATTGTTTTTATATATGAACAATTAGTAGATAGTTCATCACATAAGACTATTATATGATATATGGTTGGTTGGTATATGTTATTGAGTCATACAAGAACACTCTAGATGTTTGCCTTGTAGGGTGGTGTATTGGGTAGAGACTATTATGCGATATAGGTTGTTGCTTATTGATACCTTGATCTTATGATATATGTCTTTTAGTGGGAGAGTTAGTTTGTTGGTATGGTAGTTTTAATGGGTATTCATATTGGATATTTTTTGTGGGTGGATGATTAGTGGGATAGTTAAGCCTCACAGGTTAGGAGGAGAATATGAATTTCTTATTTCTCCTTTATTGAGTGCAAATAGAGGGGGATTCTCATCGCACTTATTGTGGGTGAGTACATAAAAAATGAATAATGAATCATTTAGAGATGTTTTAGAGGTTCTATAAATGATTTAACAATGTAGAATAGTGAATTAAATATATTTTTTGGCATTTCATTGGTTTTTTCAAGGATTAAATCATGGTTGGTTATTTCTGTGTGTATGTTGGATTTATGGGAATCATTAATATGAATGTGTATTCTTTTAGATTCTCTTTGGAAATCCCAATGATCATTAAAATATGGAAATTATTATATTTATTAATTGGTTTGGGAAAGGCAATTTGAGACAAGGTGGTCCTAAGGATCAGGATTATGTGATATATTTGGGGAAATAAGTTTTGAAATTCCTAAGATACTTTTTTTACCTATAACAGTTCAAGAACCTTCATTGTTGTGATAGGTCGTTGAATTATTTCCATTGAGGGAGAATATTGGCGATAAAAAGATAGGTGTGATCAAAAACCACCTATGGGGATGTTAAGGGTGACTAGGGAACAGATCTAATTGGGTATTTATAGTGAGAAGACCCTTGTGTGGGTAATTCTTGACACTCTAGAGATATTAGTACAATATTTTCGATGGGGTTTGTGACATTTTTTTATTTAGGTTCCCATTGAAATTCTAAAATGTTTTTACATGATTTTGTTACATTTTTTCAACAGATAGTGTGTTGTTCTATGTAGGAGTGGTGTCATCCTATGGAAACAATTTATGGTACTTTAGGAGACATGTAGGAATTCTATGCATTGAAATACTCTGATTGAAAGTGTATTGAAATGTAATGTACAATTATTATTGGGACTCAAAAAGATTATTATAGGTACATTATATGATAAATGATGTTTAGTATCATGTTTTCTTTGGAACAATTAGATAGTGACAACTATATACAAGAAAGATGTAGCAGTAGTTATATGGGATAGGTACCATGTATCTATTGTGGATAGGGACATTCATGAAAATGTAATTCTATAGGTATTAATATATGGATTTATAGATACATTTTTGTGATTTTCGATTAGAAAATTCAAATATAGATAATTAATTTGAACTTTTAGTTTCTAGTATGGATGGTTTAAGTGGGTTAAAGGAATAAATAAACACAGAGTGGTAATCATATTAGTTATTTTTGTGGTTATTGACCACTACTTTGATAGAGTGGTCCATAGTATCATGTTTTTTATTTTCTATTTCAAGGGTATGAAGAAGGGTTATAATATTATTTAGAATGTGGTAGGATGAGTCATATCTAGTTTTGAGATCTTGATGGATTTAGTGATTCAAAAATTATGGTTGATTCAGTTAGTGTATTGGGTGGATAAAGGGTTTTATGACTATTTCATTGAGTTTTGTGTAGTATGGTGTTATACATGTTAGAACTCAAGAAGCATTATGGTGCAACTTTGATGCTAGGAATTTTATTCTTCCAAATGGTTTGTGTATTCACTATCAATTTAAGTAGACATATGGAATTATGATGAATGGGTAATGATAATATTTTATTGTTACATGATGTCACATGGGATAAGGGATCATGAATAATATTGGATTTGATATTACCACTGAATATTTTGGTTTTAGGGATTGTTTATTACAAAGGGATTTGATAGATTTATTTTAATATGTTAGGGTATGGTGTGATGTTTTTTCTATCAAAGGCATAGTTGTAGCAATTAACATTTTAATATTGAACGATCAATGGAGAATTTTTATGAAAAACTATAATGGTAGGATCCACATAATACAAAATTTTATATATTTAAATCAGTAATCGATAATGATTCATGGAATCGAGTTCTGAAAGTTGAATATTAAATAATGTGTTTATATCATATTAATTTAAAGGATAATAAGAACTGTGGTTTTGAGTTTTTAATGACATATATACTTCCATTATATAATTTATATGAAAATTTATAATTTTTTTGTCTACTGTAGGCTCATATTTAGAAATGGGTCTCTAAATGGAAATACACGGGGTCTTAAAAATAGTAAAAAAATTGACATGTTTTTAGTTTTTATAATGGTTATCAGGGTAATTTGTTGAATTTTGGAGGAGTTCATTTGAAAAAGAAAATAAATTTTATTTTCAATGGAATATTGAATAGTAATAATAAATGGTAACACCCTAATGGTTTCTCTATAGAGGGTGTTGTTCCCTATCCATATTCATGAACCATGAGTCCAAATATTCATTACAAGTTATGAATATGGTTTTTGTTAAAAACCATTACATGATTGAGGAATTTACTACGATAGAAACTAAGGGAGTAGTAATATATTCCTCCTAGAATGAGTATTACATTGTAGGGAACCTGATCACTCAACAATGGTTAGATAGGATTTTCTTGGTTCAATATTTTGGAATAGTGTTGCATTGTGAACCAACTGGTCCTTTCACAATTTGACCCTAAAGGAGGAATTATATGTTTATACCCTTATTCACTCCTAAATCAAAACCTAATTGTTTATATGTTATGATTTTGATTAATCTTTTAAAATGGTGTACTTACATCCTTTGTTGGACACTTAACCCCAACACCCAAACCCCCTCATGTTGTATAGCTTTCCCCAAAAAATCACATTTTTTCTCCCATTCAACAATATCTCAATGGATTATAGTTATATCTAAAAAAATTATACCACATTGTGGGATGAAATCCCGAATTCCATAGATAATATGGGTCCAAATCAAGAGGACACATGGCGGTCTCTCTCAACTCAGTGAAATATTTTCTCCCTATTTAATGATCTGGGATAAATTGGGGAAACTAATTAGAGAAATCTCATATAAATTTATACTATATTATATAATCCTACCTCTATAAACCACCTTATAACTATATGTAGGAATATGGTAGAATGGGATTCCCCCATAAACATATGTCCAATTATGGTTTCCTTTTTTGATACAAAAAATGAGTCAAGGATGTTTATAATGGGAAATTGAAAAACATGATCCCCATCCAAACCTTAATGTATATTCTCATTTAATATTTCTAGTATTCTACTTATTATTTCTCATATCAATCATGGCTCACATGATCTTAATCAAATATGTTTATTATTCTATTTACATACAAAAATATATCAATTTCAGGCCATCCACACATGTATAAGCCCCTCTCAATCTTGTACTTCCTTCCATTTCATGACATGGATGAGCAAACCATCTGATAGTAAAATTATTGGGTGATTTTTCTATATAACCATAAGCTATGTAAATTAAAATATGTAGGATTTGATTCCTATATAAACATAGTACATTTTTTGGCCTCTTTTATATTCAATCCAATGTCCATCCATCAACAACCCCATCCTCTAGGGGTTATATTGATCATGACATTATAGGCATACTTACCTTTCTCGAATACTTACTAGTGAACCTAATCCTCCAATTATCTAAGGCTACATCTCCTAGAGGACTCTCCTTATTAGTCTTAACTCACAATGACACCATACCCCCCCCCCACACACAAATAGGGTTTCATTCTCTCCAATTAATACTATCACTTTTCCATGTAAATATGCCATGGTAATTTAACATCTCATTACATATCCTAGATAAAATATTTACCTTTCATGGAAGCCCATATTCCCTCTGGTTGTCTTAATATTTTCTCATTTTGTAAATTCCACAATTAGGTAAACCAGAAAGTTAAAATCATGTGTGAGTCTTAAATCATCCATTTTTAGGAATCATTCACCTAAAATAATATTTTATTGTTCTAAATATAAAATTATTTGAATCATTAAATTTCATACAACATTAAATGTTGTGATGTTTTCTATTAAGTGTCACCAAACTGTGATCTTTCATATTTCATTAACAAGCGTAAATATAAATCCATTTTTAACAGCCTTATAAAAACATAATAACAATGTAATTTTTCTATATTATCTAAATAACTCATGGAAATCATGTGTTTATTTAAACCATATCACCATATATTGATCATTATAACTAAATTAATTAATGATGGGTGTCATATAGTACGCATAGTTATTCCCATATTTACATGGATTTCACCAATCATTGACATAAGGTTATGTAGTACAGTCTTCATAAATTTTAGTTTGATTCATAAACAAGAAATAAATATATAAGAGAGACCCAGTGAAGGTCATATTTCCCCATAAATGGTGAATCTAACTTAAACTTCCATCCTCTAAACCAATGGTCATTCTGAAGTGTCATTTTCCAACTTTCATATTGATCGTCGAACCATGGAAAGAAGTCCACAATAAAATCTCTTATGATTGATTCGGGATCGATTGGGTGTTTCTAGTTCCACAATAAAATCCCATTGGAAACATACCGAAACAAAATGTTAATCTCCACATGAATATAGTTCCACCATTCTCAACATATCACATTCAAGTTTCATGACCTTTTTAATGTGAAATAATAATTATGAACCTAACAAGAATCATTAATTAACAAACAGTGTAACATGTTTCCCACTTGTTGATATATTATATTTGGCATGTTTCATGAAAAAAATGTAATGGACCCATCTTTAAACACTTGTGAAAAAAATTCATCAAACCTCCAACCATTTGTGAAACATAACTAACTGATATTATTTGTTTATTTTGTTCTCATTTAAAGGAACCATTTTAAAATATCTCTTTAACCTAATGTTATTACATCTTAATCCATTACCTTTTCTCAAATATAAACTGGTACAAAATTTTCATCCCCTACAACTAGAAGGATGATGTCAAACTTTCAGAGCCTCTGCAAGAAATTGGAGAATTTTATGGTTTGAGAGGACCATTGTCTTAGAACCATTTAGACCATAGTGGCATCAAGAAAGAGTATCAATGAACATATTTCTATTATCCAATCCTAGAAAAGTGTGTTATCATGATTTTAGTGAATCATATCTGCAACATCATCCGTATCAATTTCCTATCCATAGATCATGATAATAGGTACCTACATTATCATAGGAAAGTGAATCAGTTAGTCAACTATGATCTCATTTCATCCCAGGTGTCACATAGTTGTGATCTTGAAAAAAAATCCATCACTTGTATTATGTGACCACCATATCTCTTAATCATACTGAGTATTTGACCCATGAAATTCCCCATGTGGTCACACTAACCAGAGCATCTAGTTGATGAAAGTAGTTATGAAGTGGATGTAACCCTTCTGAATGGGATACTAACCTTACATACATTGAAGAATGACACCATCACACCATTGATGTAGTTGATTTGAAATCTCATACTCATATAAACACTAAGGACCCTCCAAATACATTGTGGTTACACTAATCTAAGTATATTTATATTTCACAACATCGAAATGTGTGTAGATAAAAAAATAATTCCCATAAAATTAAAGATCATTGGAAACTCCTGGTGAAAAATGTACGTCTTGAGTGGGAAAATAAACCCACTCCCATGAAGAAATTGGAACTTATTTTCATTAACACTATTGAATCACCTTAAAACACATTTCAAATAATGTGTTTATAGGCTTAAATCTATTTCAATGTCATATGAGTAAATCATCAGATCTTGAGAGATCTATAATGAAAGTAATTATAATATATTTATTACCACCTCAGATAAACCCCATATTCATACTCCTATTTATGTTCAGGAAACATATCATAGTATTGATGTAGTTACTCGAGAGATGGCCCATATTTCTACTACCCTTTGAGAGGAAAGACGAAATATTCTATCCAAAACACTTGAGTGGGATTATATTATGATTCTTATCTAAGATCCATGTTGATATGTTATGGTAGTGGTATATAAGAAAGCAGACATCCCTACTTACCTAAATCATTATGTAGATTAATGACATGAAAGACCTACTAATTGAATGATTTTACACATTCCATTTTAGTTATAAGGGGTTTCCGTGGTGTACTCTTTAGGAACATAATGTTTAGGATCAATTTTTTTCTTCACCCTAAATCTTATTCATATGCTTTATCAGTGGTTCAAGAGTCATATATGATGAATTCTATACTAAAATGTTTCTAGCCTCTCATAAAAAGATAATATAAAATAATTCCAATACAATGGTATACAATGACCTAAGTGTAGGAAAATATTATTATATTGGTTAGTATTGAGATTCTTAGATCCCTGTAATTCATATCAATGATGAATTGGGTGTTTAGAAACTCCCAATCATATTGTGAGATAATAATCATCTACAATGTTCCTTCTTATTATACTCTAATATATTGTTCTAAAGGTCCTCCTTATATTATATGATAAAGTGTTCCTCCACTAATCTAAATGTTTTTTATAGTGACTTAAAGTGAGGATGAATTATAATTGTCGAGTTCATTCATGCCCGTGACCTCAAATAGAACCATCATTAATCCATCTATATCAATAAAATACAACACTCCCCTCTATGATATATAATTATAAATATTTTAAGGTGGTCTGATATGGTGGATGGAACTTCTCGCAAAGATGATGATGAAAACATGGACACATAGAATGAAGTATCCAATGATAACCCCTTTTCTATATTCTCATCCATTTCCACTCCTCGATATACTATCATGGATATGTTGAGGTAGGAAATTATAGCATAATTTCCTTAAAACCATTGTCCATCCATTCATTAAAGAAATTATAAGTACCTCCCATTTCTTGTTTTTGATGACTATATCCATATAGTAAACAAACTACGATGAAACATTAAAATTTTAATATCTTCTACAGTGCCGAATCTGGGGTTAAAATTGTTATATAAGAACAAAAAAAAATTTCTCTATAGGTTATGGAAAATTTAAAAGATAATAACAAAAAAATTGTTAGACCTAAATATCCTATGATTGGGAAAGTTTAAAGAGGTTCACATCACTCCATATGAGACTCGAAGATTCCTCCATGGGATGTACCCTATAATTCCATATCTATGATAGAGGTAATGAGGTCAAGTATTGTGAAAGATAGAATCTCTGTACAATGAAACCCCCAAGCTTCTATGGTGATAAATGGGGTGTTAAATGGGTGGGGCATTGATAGCATCCAATTCAAATATTCTAATAAAATAATTTAGGAATTTAATATATGAATGAAAAATCCTATAACCATAGGAAGATATTATTTTGGGAGAATATCACAAACTAAATATCCATTTCACCTAGCATGTGAGTAATTAAAATCTATAAATATCATAAAAAAATTATCAATTGAAGGCATAAAAACCATTTCGGATGAACCTAATAACATGTGGGTGGTATTTTTTTATAACCATACCCAACCATTGAATCAAATTACCCTAAAAGACCTATTATCTGTTTGTGGTGAATGTAGTCAACCCCATCCCTCATAGATGGGGGTATTTCCTACCACTTTTCCGTCAATTTAGTGGTTTATATGTTGATCGGTGACCTCTAATAGCCATAGCCATCACCACTACTACCACTCTTTTATGTGCTGCTAACACTTGGTGTGTGATTGTAAATGAAGCTTGAGGAATAAAAAAATATTTCCATCCACAATTAAACTCTAGAAGAACATTTGACTAAGAAGATTAATCATCATAGGTGTCGTAACTGGAAATAATCCCTTAGGATAGGATTTATTCTCAATTTCATTGATGTTCCCTTCAAAGAGGATATAGTGAATGAGTAGTCAGTCATTTATTTATATATGGATCATATTGTTCCCATAAAAGGAATGTTTCATTGAATTGTTTCTTGTTAAATACATTAAAGGATACTGAACAAAGCATGATTGATGAGGCACACAATTAAGAGGGAATGAATACCCAAATATAAAGGCGGAACTATAATCTCCCTAATCTAAATATTAATTTTTGTGAAATCAATTCCATATTATTATGGATAATTTGAATGTAATAGTCATATCCTAAACACTACTAGAAACAGACAATTTAATCTCTATATTAGAGTGGGTGGTACTATAAGGGGATGAGACCCACCCTTTAAAATACTCAATGCAAAAATAATTAGTGGATATTTTCCTGATGAGTACAATATGTAACTAGAAGAGAATGTTTCTCCTCTCACTATTCTATAATTAATTTCACATCCTAATGTATTAGATTAAAAAAAAGGCAGCTTTCATCATTCTAGAAAGGGAACGCAAGCATAGTCAAACATGGGATTCAAGAGCTGATGAATGTAGGATGTAAACATAAATCTTTTACCACCACCATAATTCAAAGTTCAACCAAAAAAATATTTCCCCTAGTAATCATTAGTTCAATAAATTCCCTTAATCCTCAAATGGAATACATAGACGAGTGGTATTCCCTACGGAATCCTAAAATGAAATCACACCCTGAATTGGTGGATTATACTCTTCTTCACATCACAAAGAATACCATCATTCTGACCTATTTTCACGACCCGTCCTCAGGGCCCGTGTCGTGACTACCCCAAACCCACCTTCCATAGGGCAGGGGCTGGAGACTAGCACCAAAAGAGTAAAGCTTGATAAAAAGGGAAGGCATTGCCTTTATAAATTAAACAAACACTACAGAGTATGCAAGCTGAGTAAACACTATGTAAACTGAGTACAAAAGTATGTGCTGAAAAGTAAATGGGCCAGAATACAAACACAACTGAAAGTAAAGTATAAATGAAATGAAAGTACAAAAATTGAAAATTAAAGCAGAAAGTCCGAGCTGTCCTCTGGAAATTCCACCTGAAGGGTGGGTACAGATAGTCTCCTCTGCTCCCCGGCTTTGGTTGTCCGCTCTGAGTACGTCCCGTCCCGTGATCCACCTCCAGGTATCATCCAGCTCCACGAGCTCCCACATCGATCAGCAATGTCTGTTTTCTGCATCCAACACAATTTAGTGTGGGAATATCCCGTGTAGGGGTGAGTATACGATACCCAGTAGGGACTCTGAGATCCCCGAAGGTCTCCCAGAACCCACGAAGGATAAACCAGAAAGGAAATATACAATCACGAAGTAACAACCAAGTCTACTTAGGTATATGCCCATACATATACCTAAGTCATCTATTCTAGCTCAGCTCCAGCACATGAGCTCAAATACATCCCAGTCCACACAGTAAAACCGAACCCATTCCACATAGGAATTCACAACCCAATCCACACAGGAAAGAACAACCCAATCCACACCGGAAAGCAAGTCAATCATATCAAAGATAATGATTGAAATTCAAGACTCAGCTCTCATAGGTATACTCTTCGAAAGGTGATAGATATGATCAGATGTATCCACTGATTCATCTAAGCTATCGGACCCACATAGGAGACAAGGCCAGCTAAGCTTTCGGACTCACAAATGATACAAGACCAGCTACTCTGCCGGACCCACATAGGATACAAGTACATAGTCAAATACTGCCAGAACCACATAGGATACAAGAGTAGTAGTCAGGTACTGCCTGACCCACATAGGATACAAGAATAGTAGTAATCGTTGTCAAACCCACAAATGATTTCAGTACGGTCATCTTCACTGCCGAACCCATGAAGGATCTCAGTACAGTTGTCATCGTCGTCGCAGTCGCAGCCAGCTCTAGGGTTCCCGCATAAAAAATGCTTGATTCCGGGAGGGTCCATTCCATGAGGCAAGGGGTTTAGATACATCAACTAACCCTAAGTTCAATGTTGATGTATCCGAATGTTCCTTCTCATCAATAGGAACTCAAAGTGACAAACGGTACGTCAATCGGACGCCCGGTCTAAGAGTTATTGGCCTTTTCATCTTAGGGGCCTATTTGGTTTTTAAGTCAAAACCAACTCGACCATACTCAAACTACCTCCAAACCTCTAGAGGAGTAATCCAAAAGAACCGTCTCACTAAGAAGAATCCAACAAGTCGACGGAACGTCAAATCGGACGTTTGGAGCACAAGTTATAAGTGTTTCTACTCCGAGGGCCCGGTTGGTTTCATGTTCGAACCAACCTCTCCATAAATAGTTTTTTCCGAAACCTTGAGTTTAATATACTAAAATGACCCTCTCGATCCAAGGATCGGATCACAACTGACGGTGCAGTAATCGGAGGTTCGTAGCCCATGTTATGGACCTTTGAATGGAGTTGTCCGATTTTAGGGGGTTTTGGGCCCGGAACGACCCAACCCAAGACCCCCTGGGTCGGCCCGAACCGGGTCGACCCGACCCGGGTCTGGGTATAGCCCCCTTGGGCGCCACCCAGCCCAGCATGGGCAGCCCGGCCCAATGCGGGCGGGTCGGTCCACCGAGGCCGGTCCGAACCAGCGCGAGCGGCCGGGCTCGGCTGGGCGCTCGGTCCATGACTGAGCGGCGCGGAAGGGGGGGGGGGGGGCGCTACCCCCTTGATTAAAGAAAACTACCCCCTTTGGGAAGGCCACCCTAATGCCACCTGTTGGGGGGTTACGACCCCCCGAGCCTTTGAAATCCGGCCGGCCGTAATGGTCGGCCGGTTGCTGTCGCGGGACCTACTGGTCCCGCCCCCCTGAAGCGCCGGCGGCCGGAGGTCCAGCCACCCTCCTCTGCACTGCTGCGGCCTTAGGCCGCATCCCTCCATGTTTTTCTGGCGCGGCGTGACAGCACCGCACCCCTCCGCCACGACCCGTTCTTGGCCGCAGCTTCCTTCAGCTTCACCGGCGTGGCACGACGACGCCGCGCGCCTACACCACGATATACCTCGTTCCCGCGCGGTGTCGTTGCACCGCGCCGCCTCCGTTCCAAGACACAAAATATTCAACAACAAAAGGGGAGGAGGTTGGGCCGTGTTCGTGTGGTCCGACCTCCTTCGTTATTTTGATAACAGGCGGAAAAAGAATTGATGGAGTACGTCAGTTAATTCCGAACGTAAAAACAACCCCTACCTCGAAGAAGTTCGCGGAAGATAGCGTTGCGGAAAACGACATCGTGGGATGACTCTCCGTATACGTCGATGAAGAACATCTAAGGAGGAAGTGTTGTCTACCTTTCTTTGACATGGAGAGAAGATGGAACGACATGTGTTCACGAAGGGGACGTCGTCACACACTGTATGTGGAGAGTAGAAGATATGGCTCGTCGATCTCTCCTTGCGGTGACGACGTTCTTCGTCGAAGCCTTGGTGTTCTTTGCGTTCTTCAAACTTAGAGTATTCTCTCCCAAAGTTCTCTGACAACAAAACCAACCCCCAAATAAAATAAGGTTCATCCTTATTTTATTAACCCATGCCATGAATTCCAAATATTCAAAATTCAAACTCTTAATTAAATTAATTGAATAGCTTTAATCAAAAAATTTAATGTGAGAGTTGACCTGCATTAAGGAGGGGAAGAGGATGAGTTACAAAATAAATTCTAGAGAGGGGGTTTAATGGGGTGTTTGGTAAATTGAAGGATGTGGGGGCTCGTGTGGGCCCCACCCCAATTTCCTCTCAACTTTCTTTCCCATAACACTTAAACCATTAGTGGTGTAATAAAAATATAATTGTAAAACAACTATATATTTATTCTTCATATTTTTAACAACTCCTCCCGAGCAAACTCACCTTCGGAAATGTTGTTCGTATGCAATTACCAGCGCTGCGGTTTCATCGGTGCCCTCAGATTTCGATTCTGAGCATCAGTTCAAAAGTTAAGAAAACCCGCTCGTTCATTCACTGAACCTACCCGAGCTAAACTTCGTATATTGATTCTGGGAACACCGGGCCTCGAAATCTGGAGCTGTTAGAAACTGCGTACTCATAAAATACCAAAGAATTAATGGAAAAAAATTCATTGAAATTTACAGGTTTTTACATTACTCCCACCTTAGGGATTTATGTCCCCGTAAAGATACATCACAAACTAGGAGAACAAATGGGGGTACTGAGCATGCATCTGAGGCTCCTGCTCCCAAGTGCTCTCCTGGAGGATCTCATGCTGCCACCTGATGCGCACTAGAGGAATCGACCACCCACATAGGACCTTCTCCTTTCGATCCTCGATCTCTACTAAGACCTCCGCAAAAGTCGCCCTGTCATCGATGTCCAGCTCCCTATGGTCGATGATATGTGTTGGGTCGTGCACATATCTCCTCAGCTAGGATATGAGGAAGACTTCGTGCACCCGGTGCAACTAAGGTGGTAGATCCAGGCGATAATCCACCTTGCCCATCCTGCTGAGAACCTGGAGTAGTCCGATGAAGTGCAGAGATAACTTTCCACCCCAGCCAAATCTCCGTAATCCTCGTCGAGGAGAGACCTGTAAGAAAACTTGGTTTCCATCCTCAAACTCTAGTGGTCTCTGCCTCCTGTCAGTATAAAAATTCTGTCAGCTCTTAGCTATCCTCATCCACTCTTGGATGACCGGGACCTTCTCCATCAGGGCCTAGTCCATCTCTGGTCCCACAAGTGATGACTCCCCAAGGTCTGTCCAGCACAGAGTTGATCTTCAAGGTCGGCCATGAAATGCCTCGTATGGTGCCATCCCGATGGTGGAGTGGTAGCTGTTGTTGTACGCAAACTCCACCAAAGGTAGGTGATCCTACCTGTTGTGACCAATGTCGAGGACACATGCACGGATCATGTACTCAAGAGTCTGAATTGTCCTCTCTGTCTGAACATCCATCTGAGGGTGAAAGGCGGTTCTCAGACGTAGCTACATCTCGAATGCCACTTGCAACCCCTTCCAAAGATGGGAAGTAATGTGAGCATCTCGGTCAGAGATGATAGAAGATGGAACACCATGAAGTCGTACAATCTTCAGAATGTAGAGGCGTTCCATGCTCTCCACTGAGCCCTGCTCTCTGATGGGTGAAAAGTGGGCCGACTTGATGAGTTGGTCAACAATCACCCAAATGGAGTCATGACCTCTAGAAGTACATGGAAGTCCAGTCACAAAATCTTTAGATATACCATCCCACTTCCACTCCGGGACCTCCAAGGGATATACCAAGCCTGCTGGTACATGGTGATCCTCCTTCACCTACTGGAAGGTGAGTCATCGAGAAACAAACTCTGCCACAACCTTCTTCATCCCCAGCCACCAGTGTTGTCGTCTGAGATCCTGGTACATCTTCGCTATCCCTGGATGTACCGCCAAAGGGGATGTGTGAAACTTTCTCAGCACCTCCTCCTTTAAAGAAGCTGGTACCATGGTACGTCCTCTAAAAAGAATGATGTGCTCTCCTCCTACATAGAATCCATAAGGTGCATGTCCTGAGGATATCTGTGCATGACACGTCTCAAAGTCAACGTTCCCATGTTTTGCCTCTCTGACCCGCTAAATAAGTGGAGGTCTGAATGTAAGCGAATGAAGGAAGGATGCCCCATCTCTATCCATGAAGGATATCTGAAAAGCGGCTAGCCGCTGTGTCGCCTCTCCAAGTAGCGGAATGCCTGTCCTCCTGCTGAGAGCATCGGCTACTACGTTTCCCTTTCAAGGAGTATAGACTATCTCAAAGTCATTGTCCTGGAGGAACTCGAGCCATTTCCACTGACTCAGGTTCAGGTCCTTCTACAATATGATGTACCAAAGACTCTGGTGGTCAGAATAGATTGTAAAGCGCTTGGCCATCAGATAGTTCTGCCACATCTTTAGAGTGAAGACCACTGCTGCGAACTCCAGGTCATGGGTAGTGTAGTTCTGCTCATGCTGCCTCAACTTTCATGATCCATAGGCGATCACTGCATGATCTTGCATCAGGACACACCTGAGTATGGTCCCTGATGAATCAAATTAGACTACATACCCTACTCCCTCCTCCAGTAGCCTCAAGATGGGTGCACTGGTCAATCTCTGTCTGAGCTCGTGGAAGCTCTGCTGACATCTTTTTGACCACACAAATGGTTCCCCTTCATCGTCAAAGCTATAAGTGATGCTGCAACTCTGGAGAAGTCTGGCACAAACCTCCGATAGTACCCAACTAGACACAAGAATCTTCGTACTTCCATCATGATCCTGGGTGGCTCCCAAGCTAGTACTTCCTCGAACATCGCAGGGTCCACTTCAACTCCCGCCTCAGAGATGACGCGCCCCAAGAAGTGGACCTCACGTATCCAAAACTGACACTTCGAGAGCATACCATAAAGCTGGTTCTCTCATAGTGTGTCCAGTACAACCCACAAGTAGTAGCCCTGCTCCTCCTCAGTAGTCGAGTATATCAATATGTTGTCGATGAAGACTACGAAAAATCGATCGAGGTAAGGCTGAAATATCTTGTTCATGAGACTCATGAACACAGCTGGAGCATTGGTTATGCCGAAGTGTCCATATCGACATCTGAAGGTCGTCTTCTACACATCCTCATCTCGAACTCTGAGTTGATGATAGCCTGACATGCGGTCTATCTTAGAGAACCACTGTGATCCCTTGAGCTGATAGAAGAGCTATTCATTCCTTGATAGTAGATAATTGTTCCTCACACTCACCTGGTTTAGGCGATAGTAATAGACACACACTCGCAAACTCATGTCCGCCTTCTTGGAGAACAAAATCGGGGAAGCCTAGGGTGACAGACTGGGTCGGATGAATCCCTTACCCTGCAAGTCCTCCAACTGTACCTGTAGCTCTCGAAGCTCAGCAGGAGCCATCCGATAATCCGGAGTGGATATCAGGGCTGTCTTGGGGTATATGTCAATATAAAATTCTACCTCTCTGCAAGGAGGTAGTCCTGGAATGTAGTTATCAAAAACATCCGCATACTGATCCACCATTATAGGAAAACTCCGACTTCGCACGTCAACTGCTCCTAGGGTGAGGCTATCCAACTGATGAGTGATCGGTGGTCCTCTCCTCTGCATGAGTCTATCCTGCGCTGCAAAGGTTTCCTTCTCGCTGATGAAGGTGAACCTGCTCCCATCCGTGCAGACACACCGCACCTTGAACCTAATAAAGTCGATCTGAGCATGGACTGTAGATAACTAATCCATTACCAAGATGACTTCGTAAGGCATCGACGCTGCTACAAGAAGATCCCAGCCGAAGTTGTCGCCTCCTAGAGTAAGCTCACATGGCCGACACCAGTGTGTAATCATTGATTCTACTGTTGTAGGAGTCTCTAGCCATAAGGATTGATCCAACGGCTCCGTTGGAATCTACGAGCTCCGAACAAGGGCATCAGCAATGAAAGAATGAATCGCTCCTTTGTCTATAAGAACTGCAAAAAGGGTGGAGTAGACACATGTAGTACCTCAAATCATCTATGGTGCGCCATGGTTGTAGGCCTCCGCTGCTTGAAGCTGAGCCTGCCTCTACCCGCCAGCTCCCTATGGTCGGGGTGAACCTCCTGGTTGTGGTGGTGGAAGAGCCTCAAAGCGTCTCCCACCACCTATTGCTCGGCCAGATCCTTTGCCTCTTCCACCTGCTCCCGGAAGGCCGCCACGGTCAAACCTCTGCCTCTGCTTGGGTGGTCCCTCAACTGTCTGCAGCTCCTCTGCATGGCGGGTCGGGCAGTCACGAGCCATGTGGCCCTACCCTCCGCATGCATAACACATTCTGCTCCTCGGAAGGGTGGCTCTGTGTTGTGTGCCCGGCACCTCTGAGGCAGTATCCTGAGGTTGTCCGCCTGATGGTCTGGTCTGCTTGGACCCCTGAGTCATCCGTCGACTGCCAGCTACAGAAGACTCAGCTACATGCCTCCTTGCGGTAGGTCTTGCTACTGGTTTATGATCAGTAAGAAAGCTCTCTATGAGAAGCGCTCGCTCCAGTACTCCTTCCTGTGTCGGAATGCATAGAGAGATCATCAATGTCCTGATCTCATGCCTCAGTCGCTACTCGAAGGTCCGAGCCCGGAAGAATGGGTCACGTACCATGTCCGTCGAATAGCGGGAGAGATCAGTAAATCTCACTGAGTACTAGGCTACAATCATGTTTCCCTGACGCAGCTGCAGTATCTCCTTAATGTGCACTGCATGGAGGGTGGCTGGGAAAAACTCTGAGTGGAAGAGGCTCTCAAAGTCTGTCCAAAGGAGAGATGCCTCGTTGTGCACCTGGAGCATCAAGCTCCACCATCTGCCTGCTTCTGAGTGTAGGAGACTCGCTGCAAGGATCACAATGAGGTCATCTGGTGTCCCTACTAACCAGAAAACTCATACAATAGGCTCTAGGCAATCCTCGGCTACCTGAGGGTCCATCTCCCCACGGATCCCAGGCAGTCTCTAATGCTGAAACTCGTGCAGTTCACTAAGGCGACGTGCACTCTCAGTGGCTGGGGCTGGTGGCATCAGTGGCTCGGTGGGTAGAGGTACCGCCTGTGCCTCCACTGTAACAGTGCCCTGTACTGAGTCCTCGTTGCTCGGTGGGCTGTCGTCTCGCACAATGCTCGGAACCTTAGCTGGATGCCGTCGTGGGGCCATCTTGAAAAGAAACAGGTGCGCCACAGTCAAAACAGTATACCTGGTGAACTGAAAAAAAGTAATCACAAAGAAAACCTTGAAACACACATGCAATAAATGTTTTAGTGCACTGAGTAGGAAATCAGAAGTCAAGGTCCTGGTTTATGGATACGTCATCCGCCGCACCAACACTGGACTCCCTGGACTGATAACCACACTCAATACTCGTAACACTATTGCTTCACATAGAAGAATGAACAGAGTCCTGAGTTCTGCTGTAGAACCGAACTGCTTTGATACCAATTTTTCACGACCCATCCTCAAGGACCGTGTTGTGACTACCCCAAGACCGCCTTCCATAGGCCAGGGGCTAGTGACTAGCACAAAAGGCGTAATTCTTGATAAAAATGGAAGGCATTTCCTTTATAAAGTAAACAAACACCACCGAGTACGAAAACTGAGTAAACACTAAGTAAACTCAGTACAAAAGTAAGTGCAGAAAAGTAAATGGGACAGAATAAAAACCCAACTGAAAGTAAATTACAAATGAAATGAAAGTACAATAACTAAAATGTAAAGCAGTGAGTTTGAGCCATCCTCTGGAAATCCCACCTGAAGGGTGGGTACATATAGTCTCATCTGTTCCCCGGCTCCGGCTGTCCGCTCTGAGTACGTCCCGTCCAATGATCCACCTCCACGTACCGTCCAGCTCCATGAGCTCCCACCTCGATCAGCGATGTCCGTCATCTGCATCCAACACAACGTAGTGCAGGCATAGCTCGTGCAGGGCTGAGTATACACTACTCAGTAGGGACCCCGAGACCCCCAAAGGTCTCCTAGAATCTATGAAGGATAAACCACAAAGGAAAGATACAATCATGAAGTAAAAACCAACTCTACTAAGGTATATTCCCTTACATATACTTAAGTCATCTATTCCAGCTCGGATCCCGCACACGATCTCAAATACAACCCAGTCCACAAAAGAAAACATAACCCATTCCACATAGGAATTCATAAACCAATCCACATAGCAAAGCACAACCCAATCCACACAGAAAAGGAATACAATCATATCGATGATAATGATTGAAAGTCAAGACTCAGCTCACACATGTATACTCTTAGTAAGGTGATAGAGATGATCAGATGTAGCCAATGATTCATCTAAGCTGTCGGACCGATGTAGGATACAAGACCAGCTATGCTGTCAGACCCACAAAAGATAAAAGACCAGCTACTCTTCCAGACCCACATAGGATACAAGTACAGAGTCAAACACCGCCGGACCCACATAGGATACAAGAATAGTGGTCAGGTACTTCCGGACCCACATAGGATACTAGAACAGTAGTCATAGCCGTCAATCCCACGGAGGATTTCAGTACGTTCATCGTCACTGCCGAACCCACGGAGGATCCCAGTACAGTCATATTCATCGTCGCAGTCGCAGCCAAATCTAGGGTTCCAGCACACAGCATGCTCGATTCCGGGAGGTCCGCTCCACGAGCCAAGGGGTGTTGATACATCAACTGACATGAAGTCTGGAGTTTATGTATCCCAATGTTCAGTCTCGTCAAAAGAAACTCAACGTGATAGACGACGCATCAATTGGACGCCTAGTCTGAGAGTTATTGGCCTTTTCGTCCCAGGGGCCCGGTTGGTTTTTAAGTCAAAACCAACCAGACAGTACTCCAACTGAGTCCAAAACTCAAGCATAGTGTGACAAAATAACTGACTCACTAAGAAGAATCCAACAAGTCTATGGCATGTCAATTGGACGTCCGAAGCTCATATTATAAGCGTTTCCGCTCCGAGGGCCCGATTGGTTTCGTGTTCGAACCAACCCAGTCATACTCAAATTTTTCTGAAATATTGAGTGTAATATACCAAAACGACCATCTCGATCCAAGGATCTCATCTCAACTGATGGTGCGTTGATCAGAGGTCTGTAGCCCAAGTTATTGTTTTTTGAACGGAGATGTCTGATTTTAGGGGTTTTGGGCCATGACCGACCTGGCCCAAGACCACCTGGGTCGGCCCAAACAAGGTCGACCCGACCCGAGTACAGGTCCAGCCCACTTGGGTGCAGCCCAGACCAGCCTGGGCGGCCTGGCCCAGCATGGGCGGCCTGGCCCAGCGCGGGCGGCCAGGCCCAGTGAGGCCGGACCGACCCAGTGCGAGCGGCCCGGCTCGTCTGGGCGCTCAGTCTATGACCGAGTGGCGCCGTAGGAGGGTGCTACCCCCCTTTATTGAAGAAAATGGCCCCCTTTGGGGGGGCCCACATAATGCCACCTTCTGAGGGGTTACGACCCCCCTGACTTCTAGAATCTGGCCGATCGGTTACTGCCGCAGGACCTGCTGGTCCCGCCCCCTGAAGCGCCGGTGTTCGGAGGTCAGGCCCCCCTCCTCTGCACCATCGTGGCCTTAGGCCGTGGCCCTTGTCCGAAAGGAGCAGCGCGACGGCATCGCGCCCCTCCGCCTTCGCCCGCCCCGGCCGCAGCCCTCCCCGGTTCTCCGGCATGGCGCGACGGCGCATCGCCCCTCATCCATGGCACGTTCTTGGTCGCGGCTTCCTTCAGCTTCACCGGCATGGAGCGACGGCACCGCATGCCTACACTGCGATATACCTCGTTCCCGCGTGGTGTCATTGCACCGCGCCACCTCCATTCCAAACCACAAAATATTCAACAACAAAAGGGGAGGAGGTTCGGCCGTGTTCATGCGGGCCGACGTCCTCTGTTATTTTGATAACAGGTGGCCAAAGAATTAACGGAGTACGTCAATTAATTCCGAACGTAAAAACAACCCCTACCTTGAAGAAGTTCACGACAGCTAGCGTTGCAGAGAACGGCGTCGCGGGATGAAGCTCCATATACATTGATGAAGAACGCCCAAGGAGGAAGCGGCATCTCCCTTTCATTGACATGGAGAGAAGATGAAACGGTGTGCGTCCAATAAGGGAACGTCGTCACACACCGGCTGCGGAGAGAAGAAGAGACGACTCGTTGATCTCTCCTTGCGGTGACAGCATTCTTCGTCGAAGCCCGGGCATTCTTCGCGTTCTTCAAACTTAGAGTATTCTCTACCAATGTTCTCTCACAACAAAACCAACCCCGAAATAGAATAAGTTTCATCCTTATTTTATTAAACCACGCCACAAATTCCAAATATTTAAAATTCAAACTCTTAATTAAATTAATTGAATATCTTTAATCAAGCAATTTAATGTGAGAGTTGACCTGCATTAAGGAGGGGAAGAGGATGAGTTACAAAATAAATTCTAGAGGGGGTGTTTAATGGGGTGTTAGGTAAATTGAAGGAGGTGGGGGCTCGTGTGGGACCCACCCAAATTTCCTCACAACTTTCATTCCCATGAAACATAAACCATAAGTGGTGTAATAAAAATATAATTGTAAAACAACTATATTTTTATTCTTCACATTTTTAACAACTCCTCCCGAGAAAACGCTCCTTCAGAAAAGGTGTTCCTAAGAAATTACTGGCACTATGGTTTCATTGGTGCCCTCAGATTTTGATTCCGAGCACCGGTTCAAAAGTTCGGAACCCACTCGTTCATTCACTGAACGTTCTCGAGCTGAACTTCGTATATTGATTCCGGGCACACCGAGCCTCAGAATCAGGTGGCGTCAGAAACTGCGTACTTGTAAAATACCAATGAATTTAGGGAAGAAAATTTCCTTGAAACTTATGAGGCTTTACACCTATAATTGAATGATAGATCTAGGGATGCACTAATCATATTTTATTTCCGGGTGTGGCCTAATTATGGTCCTAATCAATTATTGAGAAAAATAAAATTTTAGATGCTTTGTATAGACTTTGGTGGGACGATCTTTATTCTAGTATAGTAGCATACAAATTACAGGAAGGGAAAACCACTTGTGTCAATTCAATTATCAATTTATCTCTACTCTACAGATTTCAATGTTCGTTAAAATCCCACATTGTAAGAAATATGAAAATTAGAGGATCTTTTTCTTTATATATTGATTGAATGGTCTAATTTTCTCACATAATACATAGCTCCTGTAAGTGATATTTTTGGGTCATTATATAAAAAAGATTTATAGAAACAATAGAAACCACAAGTCACATTAATGTATAAAGGTGTAATTTTGTATTTTATAGGAAAAAAATAACATCTTCAGGATATAATTTTGTGAACTATGAACATATCTTGAGAATTTAAAACTATTTAGAAAAAAACTATTATGCTAAAGTTGAAACTAAAACTATTTTTTGTTTGAACTAAAATTGGTGACTTATGTGCCACCTAAATAAGCCCTATATCACCTAGTTCATCATACATAGAAATATCAGTAGGAAAATAAACCTATTCCAAAAGTAATGAAAGACTATATTCATCTAATATATGATGATAGATGAAAGAAAACATACTTTTTTAACATGTATTGGTACTGGAATACTTAATCACGTGTATGGAAATCCTCCTCCCAAGGCTTCTCGATAATATGACACACTGAAAATTAAATTTTAATTTTAAAAAGAACCATTAGGAAAAAATATGGAAACCACATTGTTCAAGGAGAAAACTTGTTAAACATATAAAGATGACACAAAATAATTAAATAATAGACAACTATTAGAGGAATCAATCACCCAATATAATTTTCATTGATGTGCAGTAACCTTTGTATCCCTATAATCTTTGGTAAGTTCTTAAAAATTATTGGTCATATTATCCCATGTATGGATATATTCTTATAGATTTATCTTCCTCTTATTGAATCCTCATGATAAAATATGGTCTTATATATTAATTGACAACCTTTGGTCCCCATTTAGATAAACTAAAATCATTCTCACCAAAACTATATTAGCATCCTTCTTTATAGCTTTGTTTTTTAAGATCCTTTTTGTAATTTTTTTTAGAGTAGAGAATGAAAACAATAATTTTTTATTTTTATTCCACCAGAATTAATATTTTTATCTTCTTAGTATGATGTGATTCCTAAAATGGAACTTTTTACTTTTCACCAACATTATCTTGTTCCTTGGGAGCACAACATCCATCCATTTTATTTTCACCTTAAAGATTAATACTCATCTTATGAAATTGGATATGCACATTGGCTTTTCATTTAGGTGCCTTGTTTTTTCCACCCTTTTTGGTCGACCATGTTTCCATGGGTTTAACAATGTGAGAATATTACTTACACCCTATATATTTCGTAACATTAATTTAAATTCATCTTATTGAGTCCCACATTACCTTCTACACCTTCTTCTATATTGGGTTATAAAGTATACACCCAGGAATTTCCTTTAAACCTTATCATGAGTGATGATTTAATCCTTAATCACTAGACACTACCTCATAGAGTTCATGAAATTCAGTGTTTCCTCGTTTGGAGTAGGTTCATGGATAACAATAACTACATTGTATGAATCTATTAATTATACCGCATTCTATTACCCTTTGATTCTAAACGAGATCCATAATTTAAAAACATTAAAAATGGTTTCCCATATTAAGAGTCATAGATATTCTTCTAGGACTCAGCCTGTTCAGTGCATTCACCAATCCCAAATTAGATGTTGGGATTCCCTTCACTATGTTTCCATGATGCATTCTAACTAAAGGACCTTCCTCAATTTCTTCCTTCATCATATCATCCTATTTAGAATCAAATTCAAAACACATGACCTCTAAATAAGAAAAATGATTTCTAATGACAGTTTGTAGGCCCGAAAAACAAGATGCACACACCCCCTCAAACCCCATGGCCTTGGAAATTTTCACCCAATTTGGACTCTATCATTTAGTCCTACACCAGGAACAGAAAACAAGCACTTCACATTTATCCCAATTGTGTTACATGAACCTAAGTCAATATTCTATTTTTGATTCCCAATACCGCCCTGATACACTAATACCATGTTCCACTATCTCTTTCATGATGAACAGAAAACAATCTATGATTCTATGACAAACGGTTGGTTGAAAGGGAACTCTTCCCCCACCACAATCCAAAAATATTTTATGAAATTATTGAAACATTGATTTCAATACAAATTCACAGGGTGATATGAATGAATATAGATATCGTTCTACTTTAAGAACTTAAATATCATCTAACCATATTCTCTAACATTATAATGATTGAATGATTCTGAAAAGGAATATGTATTTATTTAAAAACCCCATAAACCAATGGTTGGAGTGTAACATTTCATATAGAACTCATAAGACCATCTAAATAAATAAAAATGATATTTTTCATACATATATGGAGCCCTTGACTAGGCCTCGATAAAATCATTCTCTAAATAAAAATAAATCCTAATATTCCAATAGTTGAGGAGGTGTAACGCCCTGACCCTAGAAGACCAGAGTTGGTTCATTATTTTATTACATTGGCATGATTAGATGGAATCATGTCCTGAACGAACGATCAATTTAATAGTCTTGGAAAATATATTACATACATGAATGTTACATTAAACATTTGAAAATAAAACACACAAAAAATGATCCTTTGAGAACACCATTAATACCCATGCTTAACCATTCTTATCAATCATAGTACATTTCTTGGATGCCTGGGAAAATTAAAACATAGAAAGGGGTGACCCCAGATTCCCAGTAAGGATAACAATATAATGGAAACATTCCAAAATAAGAATATTCATTTAACGCAATGTGTAAGACTAAAAGAAAAGAATTTTAAACATAAAATTAAGTGTAATATGACAATGATAAAATAAAATAATGCCATTTACTTATTCACATGGATATTTTACTAGCTTAATAATCACTTGCAATATCAATAACCACTTTCATAATGATGGAATGCATAAGTCCAAACATCATAACCACATAGTCATGGAATTGTGCCTAGACTACAAATAAGATTTTTGTCAAGGACATGTGAAAATACCCTATTTTGTCTCATGAGACCTAACAATGTATCAATGAGCTATAGAGGGCTTCACCCATCACTTAATAAGTCCAATTCATTCCTCATATGAAAAGGTTTAAACATAACATAAGCATTCGTATTAAAACTAGCATAAAAAATTTCAATTCTTTTACTATAAACCATGAATGGTTTAAAAATAACACATCAACTGTAAAACATATCACAAAACCATCAATACAGTGTAGAATATTTGTATCAAAATAAATCATCTTCAAACATGTTTAAAATCCATCAATGGATGTTGAAATAGATGAAAATGATTGGTAAAACACTTTGAGAGAAATATCAATTTTTATTGAAAACATTAAAAAGTCATACAATTTAGAAAGGAATAAATTTATAGAAATTTTTCAATCATAGTGTCCCATACCACTTGGAAACTATTTTAAGGAATTAACATTTTAAAAAAAATCATGTACATATAAATAAATCCTTAAAACCCATTTTGAAAACATGGAAATTAATGAGAATGATTTAGAAGAATAAATATTTGAAACATTTACAATGATGTTTTATTAAAAAATTCACTTAAAAGTAATACATTTGAAATTTTTTTATCAAACATGTACATGAATAATAAATACATCCTAGTAGATACTTACATAAAAATAACCTTGGATAATAAAGAGATTGTGTAATTAACCCTTACCTTGCACATTCCTTTAGTAGATGGTACGTTTAACCTCCTGTAAAAAGACTGTAGTATGTTATTAAATTATACTAGAACCGTATTAATATTTATGATATCATACATGATTCATGTATGACTCTATACTTCCCATTTAATAATAAAATCCATGTTAAATTCACATTTTGGGTAATAATCGCTTTCTTTATCGTACATGTCTAAACTTGTTACTCTTGATTGTATAACATAGATAATGATTTAAATACTTCAAGAATATAAATAATGATTAATATATCATATATATTTAGAATATAAATTTGTATAATAGATATATATATGAAATGGAAAACACCGTTTATGGAGACGTCAGACCGTCGTACACCTAAACACTATTTCTGTTTTCATTTTGCATAGAATGGAATTAAGTGAATAATATATATGTAAGAATATATATATAACTCAAATAGAAATATTATTTCATATATTACATACTTATTAATGATATATAAGTCATAATCATCGTTGAATGGTGAATGTGGAAATGAATCTCATCACATCGTGGAGACTGTAATTCAAGCATACGCACCAGTGACAAAATCATTATATTGATGGTGAAATCATATGTAATTGGATTGAATATCATATATAAAGAATAACTAACATGTTATATGTATTATTTACATTAGTTATACTCATTATTATACTTGTCCAAATAATTATGTGTTTGAATAACAAACTAGATGACGACATGGAGATGGTAATCCGTGCGTACGCATGTATAGTGACTTTGTCATTTATAGGATGGATAGAATAATGAATATAGTTGTACAATTTTTTTAATATCAACAAAGTATATAGAAGATACTGTATTTGTTATTTTATAATAGAAACAACAATGAAATAGGTAGTGGAAGAAAAAAATAACTTGAAATTGGTGATGAAATATTTACCTTTTTTCGGGTTCTTTATTTTGATTTGATGAAAAGGGATCCATAGGTTGGCTTTATGACCAAATGAAGGACTCTAGGATGAAGAGAAGAAATTTTGGAGGATATTTGGGCTGGTTTTGGCTGAGATAATAGGCTTTGGAGGTGTGAAATTAAGAGATGGAGAAGTATCCTTTTACAAGAGTGGTGATGGTCACTTTAGGAAAAGCTTGAAATATTATTTTCAAATAAAATAATTTTCCATTTGTGATGGAAAAAAATAAATTATTTAAATTATAAGGTGGTTATGGGTCAAAAACCTCCCAACAAATTCTTTATATATAGGTTTAGGTCATCATATTAACCGTATCGTTTTGATTTAACTCTTACTTAAATTGTTTGACATTAAACATGTCTCTTTGTATTTTTATATTATATGGTTAATAAACTTACTATAACAAGCCAAGAGAACCAAATGTGGTTCAATATTAATATATATAAACTTATATATGTCCTTTCGCAGAAAAATATATTTTTATTGATATTATATCAATTAAAAAATTATTATTGGTTTTGAAAACTCAATTATGTCAATTTTGACAATATTTAGTATTTTATTTTTTTGAAAGCCATAAAAACTTTATCACTTTGAATAAAATTTATATAACCAACCCTAAAATGTTATATTAACCTTTAAAATTATTTTAATTCATCAAAAGTCTAAATTTACAATTATTGTGATATTTGAAATATCAATTATTTTAATATTTCATTAATAAAGAAATTATTGCATCATCATTGTTTCATAAATAAATTAAATTATTTAATGTATAAATATTATAAATAAAATACAATTATGTAGGAAAGTTTTTTATCTTTCCAATTAATATTTATTGTTTAATTTAACTTATGTATAACCCTATATTTAAAATTATTTACTTATTGAACATAGAATTTATCTCTTTTAGCTCTTCTTTAAATAAAATAATAATAAATGTCCTAATCTTTTCCAAGTGAACCAAATGGGGACATATTTTATTCCTAAGGTTTTTTTGGTCGAATTATGCTTATCCAATATAATTAGGACATGTGTTAGGGTAATTATGATTTCATTTTTACCCTTAATTACCACATTTACTTTTAACCGTGGTAAATAAAAGTCCAAAGATACTATCCACCAAAAATTATTTTCATATTATTGAACCATATTTTACTTATTTATATTAACTATGCCTTCTGGATTTTTTAAATTCAACTCACAGAATCGGTAGAATTATGTTTTATGGAGATTTGCAAATGTTCATAGGAGGTGGGTAAAAGACGGTAATACGTTCAATAAAATTTTATATATCTAAAAATATTATAAAATGACTCCAATTAAAAACATTAAACTTATATAGGTATTATATATCTATTTTGACTTAAAATAAATTAAATAATATAAATTATTATTTAAATAAAATGTCGGTTTTAAATAATAATGCATTGCTTTTCACTATTCATCAAAAATTGAATGTCTTCAGAAAAATACAAAAAACATTACCCTAAGATAATTTTGATATTATTAATTCAAAAATGATGCCTTTTTTTCCAAATTCAAAACATAGAAGTTGCATTTATTAATTTAAATTACTTCCTATTGTCAAAACCAAAAGGTGGGTTTTTAAAAATTAATATCTATCAAAAGATTGTCATGTGTTTATGTCAAATTTAAATATGAAATTACTTATAATGACATAAATTGTATTAAATGATAAAAATATAATCTAATTATACTTTAAAACCTTTCAAATTAATAATTTACCACTATAAATTATTTCGATTACAAAAGTTGTCTTCCAATAAAACATAGTATTTGTCAATATTCCTCAAAATATGAAAGTTATAATAAAAGTACCAAAAATTTATCCAAACTAAATTTTTGGTTGATCATCTAAAGAATAATATAATTTTCTTAAATTGAATATATAAAAGTGTCAAATATTGGTTTTAAAAAGGGTTCACCATTAAAAGGTGGTAAAATCGCATTTTTTGAAAAATAATTCTTTTATCTAAAAAATGAATTTGTTCTTATATTATATATATGAAACACATAATATGGATGTTAAAATAATATAGAGTTTATAAGATTCAAAATGAAGTAAATTCTATTCATAACCACTTTTTGAAAGGTTAGTTTAGTAAGTTCTGGTGCGCTCAAACTCTGTGTTGCCTGTAGCACAAGCTATTGAATTACATTAATGAGATAACATACTATGAAATTTCGGGGTGTTACATTCTCACCTCCTTCAATAAATTTCATCCTCACAATTTGAAATTGTCTTTGAAAATAAATGGTTAAAAATACAAGAATTCCATTGTGGAAAACCCACATCGGAAATTGGTTTAATAAAATTTAGTCTTAATAAGAGGGGAAGGGAAATGAAAAAGTCACCACCAAATTATGATATTGATTAGGAGAAAATTGGTGGCAATTAGAGACAAATAATTGGACGGAAAATGTAAATATTTATTGGGATTGATTGATGTCATCAATCACAAACAAGTGTGAAATTTAGGGACTCAATGACATCAATCTATGATGATTTAAAATATCGTTAGTTCAACATAAGGTATTAGGAAAACACATTTTTAGTTTTAAGATCCCTTCCCTAAAGATTAATTATTAATTTATTCATAGAATAAGAGGAAAAATATACATGACATGTAGAGTTTCTTCCTTCAACTAATTCCTACCACACACTCATATTTCACACAAAAAGATAAGAGAATTAAAAAATATTCTATTTATCCTAATCGTACAGGGTTTAAAAAAATGAATTTAAAATTCATTTGGAAGACTATTTAAAAAAATAAATTATTACAATGAGGGAATCATGTATTCTAGTGGTAGGTGATCCACCCTTTTCGCCATTCGGTTGTGGGTTTAAGTCTCACAGCCTTGCCGATTGCGACGGGTTGTCGCCCGACCTCCGAGTTTTCCTTTTTATGACAATCCAAAAATAATATCAAGAAATCATTTAACCTTAAAAATAGTATCCAATGTCAAACATAATTGATTCTAACTTTTATACTTATCCAAAATACATCAGTCCAAAATCATAGTCCAAAATTTATAAAGAAGGTAAACACAATGAAGAACCTTTTTTCCATGTAATAACATGTGAATATTTTCATCATGTATTCTTTTAAAACACTATAACATCCTGAATTTACATAAAACCTTATTGATTACATTCATGATCGTTATTTCCTTATAGAATACTGGATATACTCCTTCAATAAAAATATGTTGTAAACTCCAACAATGATGGAATATAGAAATCATTAATATGTTCAAAGGATGTTAATAATATCCAATATAATTTATCCAAATAAATCATATCATATTCCAAAATCGCTAACTCAGTATCAGAATCATATTAAGGTTTATCATTCCCTCAAACATATATTTTCCGAAAATTTAATCTTCCATTGAGTTACTTTTCATGGTTCCACTCAATCTCAAATCCTTAATGAAATTGTACTGCAGTACAACACTAATATAATCTATAATTATTATAACATTTACATCATTAATACAATACTAAAATGAAAAAACACTTTAATAACAATATAGGAACTCTTAATCATTCTTCTTCACCTCCGGTACTATCTTAACTTGATTGTTATCCAATTACAACATTTGGGGTATAATCTGATGATTTGGACATTGATTCGCATAGTGTCCCAACTCCTTGAAAATGAAGCATTGTACATTTCAAAACATTTTATTACCCTTTTAGTCACATACTCGGTGTCCCTTTTCTCAATGCTTATAACAAACTCTCATTCCCTTAATGTATTTACCAAGGTGATTCTTTCCATAGTTATCACATATGGGAAAATCCTTCCTTCCCTTATTCCCTTTATCCATCTTTCTTTCTACCATCCTTTTCATCTTTGGCTTCCCTTCAAAGCCATAGGACTCATAAAATTATTTACTTATCTTATTAACACATGATACTATTTATTTATATGATGATAATACACAGGAGACTATTTCCTTTCTAAATGTAGGCTTATTACCATGAAATATATGATCCTTCTTACTCGTTGGATCATGCTTATTTTTGGAGTTATAATTCCATTAACTAGGAAAAATTTCTAAACAATGTCATACACTAGGATAGTTTATGAATCAAAATGCATAATTCCAAAATTGTAAAATACCAAACATAAATTGAAAAGTTTATGCATAAAATTCATAATCATAATTTTTTTTTCTTTGATAAGTATTTACTAATAAATCCTTTATAATGGCTTATAAAGAAAATATGAATTATCCTAATCATATCCCCCAGGAGTGTCGTAACCCAGAGTGCTGCAAGGCCCATTTTTGTGAACCAGGATACCCTGGGAAATCCCAAAACTCATTGTCAGAGTTTTCACTCCTAGGTACATCTCTTCCAGATCCACCTATACCTCCCCGTGTCTAGACAGGGATGTATTTCATAGAAAATACACAAAATCTCTACATTACCAAAATTCTAGGAA
The DNA here is from genome assembly GCA_963277665.1 of Viscum album. Classification (NCBI taxonomy): domain Eukaryota; kingdom Viridiplantae; phylum Streptophyta; class Magnoliopsida; order Santalales; family Viscaceae; genus Viscum; species Viscum album. Next base: position 1,460,192,976 of record OY728157.1, on the reverse strand, counting down.
GTTCTTCTATACTAATCCTAAAATTCTATATTAGGGTAATGTTCCATAATCAGAGTTTATCTACATCTATTTCCATGGTTGTTGCTAAAATTCCTCTGATACCAGCTATAACTCCTTGACCCCAAAATCCTAGAGTCGGTGCGTTATTTTAATACATTGGCATGATTACATGGAATCATGTCCCGAAAGACCGATCAGTTTAGCAGTCTGGGAAAATAGATTACATACAAAAATGTTACATTACACATTAGAATATAAAACCAAACATAAACGATCCTTTTAGAAAGCCATTAATAACATAGTTTAACCCTAATTATCTGTCATAGTACAGTTAATGGAATCCTGGGAAAATTAAAACATAGAAAGGGGCGAGATCATATGCTTAGTAAGGATATAAATATAGGATAAACTATCCAAAATAAGCATAAAAATTTAAAACAATTTATTAGAGTAAAAAAAGCCTTTTAAACTTATAATTCATTATAATATGTCAAAGATAAAATAAAATAATTCCATTTACTTATTCACAGGGTATTCTATAAGTCAAATAATCCCATGCAATATCAATAGCAACTTTCATAATGATGGAATGCATAAGGCTAGACTTCATAACCACATAGTCAAGGCCTTGTGCAAAAACTAAAGATAAGATTTTTTCAAGGCCTTGTGCCAAGACAATAGCTTATCTCATGATACCTACCGATGCATTGAGAAGCAATAGTGGGCTCCACCCATAACATACTAATTCCAATGCATTCCTCATATGAAAAGGTTTAAACATAACATAAACATTCGTTTTAGAACTAGTATATAGAATATAGATACATTATCTATAAACCATGAATGGTATTAAAATAAAACATCCCCAATCAAACATATTAAAAAATCTTCAACACAGTATTGAAGATTTGTGTCATACTAAATCATCTTCAAACAAGTTTATAATCCATCAATGGATGATGAAATAGATTAAAATGACTTGTAAAACTCTTTGAGAGAAATATCCCTTTTTCATGAAAACAGTAAATAGTTACACAATTTAAAAAGGGAGACTTTTAAATAAATTTTTTAATCAATGTTTCCCATACCACTTTGAAACTTTTGAGAGGAAATAACATTGTAAAAACATTCAATTCCATATAAATAAATTCATGAACCCATTTTGAAAACATGGAAATTAATGAGAATGATTTAGAAGAATAAATATTTAAAACATTGAAAATGATGCTTTATTAAAAAATTCCCTTAAAAATAATCCCTTTGAAAACTAATTTATGAAATGTGGAAATGGATAATAAATATTTACCAGTAGATATTTGTGTAAAATCAACCTCAGATAATAATGAGATCATAAAATTAACCCTTACCTTGCACAATCAGTTAGTCGAGGGTAAGTTTAACCTCTTGTATAAAAACCATAGTATGTTATTAAATTATAAAAGAACAATAATAAAATTTATGACATCATTCAAGATTAATTTATGACATTATAATACACATTTAATAATAATTTCCATGTTAACTTAACATTTCAGGTAATAATCGCTTTCTTTATCATACGTGTTTTAACTTGTTACCCTAAATTTTAACACTTAGATAATAATTTAAATACTTCTAGAATATAAAACATGATTAATATATCATATATATCTTGAATAAAAATATTTATAATATATATATATATATGAAATGGAAAACTCCGTTTATGGAGATGGTAGGTCGTACGTACACATAAATGTTTTTTCCATTTTCGTATCGTATTGAACGGAACTAAGTGAATAAGATATATGTAAATACACACACACACACGTATATATATATATATATCCAGTATCATTATTATGTCATATATTTCATACTTATTAATTATATATATTTTATAATCATTGTTTAATAGTAAATGTAGAAATTAATCTCACCGCGTCGTGGAGACGGTAATCCGTACGTACGAACGAGCGACAATATAATTATATTGATGGTGAAATACTATATAATTGGATATTATATCATATATAAAGAATAATTATAATATTATATTTATTATTTACATTATTTTTACTTATTATTATATTCATTCAAATAATGATGTCTTTGAATAAGAAACTACACCACGACGTGGAGATGGTAATCTGTACATACGCATGTATCGTGACTTTTTCATTAATAGAATAGATAGAATAAGGAATATGGTTATACCATTTTTATAATGACATCACAGTATATAGAATATAACGGATTTATTATTTTATAATTTTAACAACAATGATAGAGGAAGTGGAAGAAGAAAAGAACATGAAAGGGGTGATGAAATATTTACCTCTTTTTCAGGTTCTTCCTTTGGATTTGATCAAAAGGCCTCCATAGAATGGATTTATGAACCAATTAAGGCCTCTAGGATAAAGGTAGGAATTTTGGGAGGATATTTGGTTAGGGGATTCCAGAGCCAAAAGGCTTTGGTGTTGTGAAATTAAGGGAAGGTGAAGGTCGCTTTTATAAGAGAGGTGAGGGTCACTTTAGAAAATGTTTGAAATATTATTTTATAATAAAATAATTTTCATTTTATAATGGCCCAAAAATAAATTATTTAAAGTAAAAGGTGTGTATTAGTATAAAACCTCTCAACCAATAGGTTTTAGACAAGTTTAGGGCATCATATTAACCTTATCTTTTAAATTTAACTCTTAGTTAAATAGTTTGACATTTACCATGTTTCTTTATATTTTTTTATTATATTGTTAATAAAAATAATATAACAAGACAAAAGAATCCCATTTGGTTAATTATTAATATATATATCCATATATAAGTTTTTTTTCATATTGTTAGATTTTTATGAATATTATATCAATTAATAATATATTATTTGTTTTAAAAACTCAATTATGTCCATTTGAACACTATTTAGTATTTGATTTTTTTGAAAGCCGTAAAAACATTATCATTTTGAATGAAATTTAGTTAACCAACCCTAAAATGTCATAATAACTTAAAAAAGTATTTTAATTCATCATAAGTCTAATTTTACATTTATTTGGATATTTATAATATCAAGTAATTTAATCATTCATTAATAAGGTAATTATTGTATCATTGTTGTGTCGTAAATAAATTAAATTATTTAATTTATAAAAATTATAAATAAAATAATATTATGTATTATATTGGTTTATCTATCTAATGAATATTTATAATCGAATTTATCATATGTATAACTCTATATTAAACATTGTTTAGTTATGAAACATTGAATTTAACTCTTTTAACTCTTTTTTAAATAAAATAATAATAAATGTCTTAATCATATCATAGTAAACCATATAGGGTCATATTTTATTTCATTGGTTGTTTTTTGGTCGAATTATACATATCCAATAGAATTAGGACATGTGTTTGGGTAATTATGATATCATTTTTACCTTTAATTACCCTATTTACTTTTACCCATGGTAAGTAAAAGTCAAAAGTTACCATTCAACAAAAATTATTTTCATATTATTGAACCAAATTTAACTTACTGATATTAATCGGGTCTCTTGGAATTTTTAAATTCAACTCACTAAAGTGGTATAATTATGTTTTATGCAGATTTTTAAGTGCTCCTATGAGGTGGGTAAAAGACGGTAAAAAGTTTGATAAACTTTTATATATCTAAACTTATTATTAAATGACTCCAATTAATTACATTGAACTTATATAGTTATTATGTATATATTTTTCCTTAAAATAATATAAATTAAAATAAATAATTATTTGAATAAAATGTCGGTTTTCAATAATAACGCAATGTTGTTCACTATTCATCAAAAACAGAATGTATTCAGAAAAATACCATAAATTTACCCTAAGATAATATTTATATTCATAATTCAAAAATGAAGTCGATTTTATGATATTAAAAACATAGAAGTTGAATTTGTAAATTTAAAATTAATTATCTTTATCAAAACCAAAAGTAAGTTTTTTAAAAAGTAAAAACTATCCAAAGATTAACATGTGTTTATGTCAAATTTAAATGTGAAATTACTTATAATGACCTAAATTTTATAAATGATAAAAATATAATCTAATTGTACCTCAAAAAATTTCAAATTATTAATTTAAAACTATAAATTATTTCGATTAAATAAGTTGTTTTCAATTAAAACATAGTATTTTTTACTATTCGTCAAAATATGAAAGTTATCCGAAAAGTACCAAAAATTTATCCAAACTGAACATGTATGTCCTGCTTTAAAGAATATTTCATTTCATTAAATTGAATATATAAAAGTGTCAAATATTTGTTTTAAAAAGGGTTCTCCATTAAAACGCGGTAAAATTGCATTTTTTTTAAAAATACTTCTTTTATCTGAGAAAATGAATTTTTTCTTATATGATGTCTAAGAAACACATAATATGTATGTTAAAATTATATAAAGAATATTTGATTCAAAATGCAGTTAATACTTCTCGTAACTGCTTTTTGAACTGTTAGTCTAGTATGTTGTGGTGCGATCGAACTCGGTATTGCGTGCAACGCAAGCTATTGAATTATGTTAATGATGTAATGTACTATGAAATCTTGGGGTGTTACAGGAGGCCCATAGTTTATAATTCCTATAATCCCCATGATCCTATGAAAATATTTTAATATGAGTCAACTGATGGTTGATGTTGTCTGAATCAATCCATGAGCGTCCAATTTAGAATGGATGAGGCATAAAAAAACTCCACAGACAGAATTGAGAGTTATGGGAAACCACTAAATAATACTATAACATTAGGGATGAGTGTAATATTAGGGAATTAATAAATGAAATGAGGTTTTGAAAAGGGTTAAATGCATGAGTTTGATCCCCCATTGAAGATATTGCATGTCCCTCTCCTTCAAGAGGTGGATAGACGGATTGTAACATCCCATGTAAGTAATGAATAATAGATATTTTTATCTATGTCTATTTATGAATTAGATAGTGTTTTAGAGGCATAAAATGAGAATAAATCCAATCTTAAGCATGGAATACACTGATATTTTTAAAAGATTATTTTACTGCCTTTTAATGGAAAACCATTTTTAAATCAACCTTTTGACAATTTTATAATCTCTATTTGTCAAAATAAACATATTATTTATTATTGGTAAATTGAAATTTATATTGGATAAATTTTTTGTATTTTTCTGACAATGTTCATTTTTTTAATGAATAGTGAAAAATACTGCATTTTACATCAAAACTGCTTTTTATTCTAATTTAGTTATATGTATAGATTATCTTTTTAATTGGTATTAAAGTTTAATCTGAATATATTTTTACCATTAAATCCAATGGTGGTCATTAGGATTAATTTCACTTTTAATTAGGCATAAACTAATGCCAAACGTTTAATAGATATTGTTTCAAAAAAACCGGCTATTTGTTTTGACAACGGGAATTATTTTTAAAAAAATTATTGAGATTTATGTGTTTGGAATTTGGTAAAATGGGTTAAATATTTGGAATCAGAATGTCCAAATTATGTAATCATGACTCTTTTGTTCATGGACATTATGAATAGTAACGACGGTAATTATTTTAATTATCTTGATTAATGAGTAATTGGGTAGTTAAGGATAATAAAATATTATCAAAATAATAAAAAATGACACCAACATGTGTTCTAATGCTAGTGTTTGTCTCATGGGCGACCATGGGATGCCTTGTGCCAAACTTGGGGACACCATGGAATAACTTCTGTGTGAAAGTGTCTTTTTATCTTTTTATTGTTAAAGAAAGATAAATATAACAGAGAATGTATCACCTGAGTAAATTTTTTTTTTAATTTTGTCTAAATAAATGATATTTTGGACTATAAATATTCATTGGAAAGCTAAAAATATTTTCGAAATAATAGTACTTGATTCATTATTTTTAGGCATTAAATAAATTAAATTATTTAGGACATCATGATGATGCAGTGATTACCTCACTATTTAATGATTTAAATAAAATGAAAAGATAATATAAAATCTAAGACCTAAACATGTAAAATACCTATTGTATGAGTATATTTCGAACCCTTATCACCTTATCCTCAAAATACATCAATGTGGAACCTTTAAAATCAGAAACTCATTTGAAAATAAAGTAACATTTTGTAACTTTCCAAAAGTGCCCCTCCTCTCCTCTTATAAAAGGCCCCCACCTATACCACCTTACCCAACTTACAAAGACTATCTCTCAGCAAACACATGACAATTTTGTCTCTACACATCCCTCACTAACTCTTAGAAGCCTCACTTTGGGCAGAAGTCTTCCCAAGGAAGCCTTTGAGCTCAAATCAAAAAGAGTTACCCGATTTTAAGGTAGTGTCTTCTCTTGTGTTCTTTTGTTTTATTTTTCTTCTCCAACCCCCTAAAATCTTTTTACTCATTTATTTTGTAACAACATCAGTATCTCCAATATACTAGGATGTTTTTATAAGAATTATTAAAGCTACACTTACACACACCTACGTCTAATGGTTAAATAACATACTGTTTCTGTGGATGGCGAATTTCTACCTCACGATATGATGATTGTTCCATATTATTCTAACACCTTCAAAGGTGGCCATTAATATGTCACTATATTTATATATAATATTTTTATGTTTTCCTTAAGATTCTGTATTTTTCATTTATGTCATACCTTTATCGCTTCCATTATGGGTATATGCGATATCTTCATTTTAGGAACTGTGGACTACCGCCCCCTCAAAGTGATTCGATTCGTTAATACCATATGTGGTACGTATAAAGGATAGAATAAATGATATTATATATGATACCATACTGGAATTATAATACTATTATGTATCATTATGTTTTAATTCCATTACAGTATGAGATAGAAATGAATGTGGCGTTCATGTGTACGTACGGCTTACCGTCTCCATGAACGGTGCATTTTATTTCTTATCCCCAAATGTAATGTACTATTATAAGTACATATATATAATGGATATATATGATTTATGTTACATCTAAATGATGAATATAATTCTGGAATTAAAATATACATATCTCTCATTTAGTTCTAATTCCATTAATATGACATAGAAATGAAAGTAGCGTTAATGCGTACGTACGGCTTACTGTCTCCATGAACGGTGCATTTCATTTCTTACCTCTAAATGATTATGTAATATTATCAATTCATGTATATACTGGATATATATGATATATATGGCATCTAAATCATGAATATCATTATTGAGATAATGTATATTTGACTACGTGAACAACTTGTAAATATAAGTAGTTCATTTTTTACTCAAGTACCAATGATCGTTAAAATGACCGTTATAAACTTAAAGAATAACAAAGTGTTAATGATGTGGTAATAAATGATATAAAAGGAATAATGAACATGAAAAGGGTTTTTAAGCAAGTAGAAATTACCTCAATTTTATTATTCAGGAGATTAAAGAACGATCAAGTCTAGTCGGATACGAGGTAAGGGACTTCGTCTCAATCTCCATTCATTGAGGCATATTTGGTTTTATACAAAACTTTCTTTTATATGGTGTATAAACCCCTTTGACTATTATTCTTATTCAAAAGTAATCTTTTTTTATATGAAGCATTTTACTAAACGAAAAAAGGAATGCTTTTTTTGTTTTTTTGTCGTACGTATGCGGTGACAATGACTTCTCCACCACCGTGACCATTATTTGAGTTTCGGCTTCCTCTACAAGCCATACTTTTTTTAAAATGAAAAATAAATACCATGTTTTACTTTTATTTTATTTTGGTATTGAAAATGGTTTTCATAATGTTTTTATATCAATGTGTTTTATTGATATCTTGTGATTGAAATGTGGAAATGTTATGTTTCCTTTATGCATGTATTATGTGGTATGATTATGTTATGGTTCTTGGGCATTGTTATGAAGATGGGTGGTTCCATGATAAACTAAGGGCGGGTGAGCCCGATATAGCTCCTCAATGCATTGGGTAATGCGAAGGAGTTAAACGTTAAGGTTTCTCTGAAGAGATTTAGGGAATATACTGTGATGGGTATTCCAAACGTAACCAAGTGGGTTACTACCTATGTAAGAATGTAATGAATGCCTTAAGTTACCTTTATGTCTTATTATTTATATGATTTATTCATGATTTGATGAGGTATGTTAATGTTCTTATGCTTTATGAGTAAAGTATGATTTCATACATGGACTAATGTTTTCATTTCATACGTTTATATCCCTTACTAAGCTTATTAAGATCATCCCATGTTTTTGAATTATTTTTCACTGGTCAAGAGAAAGGTACATGATGTGATGATAGTGTCAATGAAGTGTCAAGAAAGAATCCATGTTTTATTTTAAATATGTTTCTGCTGATGGAAAAAATGAGTACTATACTTTATGTAACCACTTTGTTTAAATGTGGTATGTAATGCATGTTTTATGATCTAATTCTCTAAAACTCTAAACCTGAAAAGATCCTCAAGGTGTATTCTTGAAATATCTCAAGATTAAGTAATGTTTAAGGATGGGGCCTTATAGTTGGTATCAGAGGTCGGTTTAGATAACTTTAGGAGTTATAATTCTATTAAATGATTATCCAAAAATATTTTTTATGGTCAAATTGAAATGATATAGCATTTGAAGATTACCATGTTGCTTCATCTAAGACATGTTTGTTCAAAATGGTTTTCCGCAGAGGAAACAGGGAAGCAGTTCTTGGAAGGCATACAAAATGAAATAACCTTCCGAATTAGCATTCTGAGATGGTCAGAATTGGAACTGAACAGGTGTTTGTAGTAATGGTGTAGTTGACTCAAGAGATAAATGGTGGCGGTATCCATGCACGAGATCAGCCATATCAACCGCAGAGAAACATGTCAGTGGTGGATCATTTTATGAGGCAACATCCCCCATCATACAGAGGATCGTATGACCCTATGATAGATTAAGGGTGGATTAAATCACTGGAGAATACTTTCGATGTCATGGGGTGTTCAGAAAATCAAAAGGTTAGTCTTTCTATTTACCATTTGGAGGGTGAAGATGATCAGTGGTGGTTGATGGTTAGAAATATCAGGGACGCTAATGAGATTGATGCTATTGACTGGGATGAATTCAAAGGTATGTTTCTTGAGAAGTATTTTCCTAAGAATGTTCGACTTAGGATGGAAAATCAATTCTTGGAATTGAGGCAAGAGTAAGACTTAGTGGCTGCCTATGACGAAAGGTTCACTCGATTGGTAAGGTATGATAAAAATTTTATCTGAGACCTTGATAGTATAATCCATCATTTTTACTCAGGATTAAAGCCAAAATATCGAAGGGAATTAGCTTCTCGTGGGTTCAAAAGTTATGAAATTTTTTTTCGATGTGTTGAGAAGGTGGAAATGGAGTTTTCCGATGATCAAGTGTTCTATAACAACCAACAGAAGAAGAGACCAAGGTGGCAGGCAAAAGGAAAGAATTCTTCAAAAAGGTCTGACGGTAAGAAAACTATGTTTCTAGTTTGTGATAAATGTGGTAAAAGGGATGCTGGGGAATGACTTCTGAATTATGGAAAGTGCTACCGATGTGGTAATATGGGACATAAGGCTCATGATTTCTCGGAAAAAGATCAAGGTGATGGTAAGTCCAAATTCTATTTACAGTTAGTGAAATGTTTTAAGTTCAATGAGATGGGTCACTATAAAAACGAGTGTCTGACATAGAGCTTGAGTGATGGGAAGTAGTTAGACTAGAAGATGAAAGGGGTGGTGAAATCCTTTGAAACTACTTCAGCAGATGTCGGGCCATCAAATGAAGTTGTATCAGGTACATTGTTTGTTTTTTTCAGATTATGCCAGTGTGTTGTTTGATTCAGGGTCTACACATTCTTTCATCTCTGAAAACTTTTCTAGTAAAATGGGAATACCATCTCAAGAAATGACTCCTAAACTTGTGGTAAAAACACCTCGGGAAAATGTTGAGGCAAAAATAATTAATAATAATTTTCCTATCCTTATCCATGGAAACAACCTACTTGCGAACCTTATTGTTTTACCTCTAGCAGAATTTGATGTTATCCTGGGTATGGATTGGCTCCCTATTTACCATGCTAAGATTTACTGTAGAGCTAAAGAAGATTCTTTATAGAAATACATTCAGTTTGTGTACAAGAATGAACCCTTACTGTTGATAACATATCAAGAGGCTGAGAAACATGTAAAAGATGGAAATGAATGTTACCTTGCACACATAGTTGAAAATAAAGGAACTATTCAGATTAATGATATGCCAGTGGTAAATGAGTATCCTGATGTTTTTCCTGATGAGTTTCCTAGAAGAATACCAGATCGGGAAGTTGAATTTACTTTTGACTTAGTTCCTGATGCTAATTCAATTTCAAAACCCCCTTATCGAATGACTGAAACTGAACTTTTAGAGTTGAAGGAGCAATTGCAAGATTTATTAGAGAAAGGTTTCATTCAACCTAGCATATCACCATGGGGTGCTGCTGTTTTATTTGTTAAAAATAAAGATGGTTTAATGATACTTTGCATTGATTATAGAGCCTTGAATAACATCACTGTTAAGAACAAATATCCTTTGCCTCGTATCGATGATTTGTTTGATCAGCTACTGGGAGCTCGGTATTTTTCAAAAGATTGACATGAGATCGGGTAACCATCAGTTGAAGGTAAACGAATCAGATATTCCGAAGACTGCGTTCTATACAAGATATGGCCATTATGAATTTGTAGTAATTTGTTTTGGGCTAACCAATGCACCTGATGTATTCATGGACTTAATGAATAGAATTTTCCATGAGTTCTTGGATAAGTTTGTGGTTGTTTTCATTGATGATATTTTGGTGTTTTCTAAAATTAAAGAGGAGCATAAAAGACATTTAAGGGTTATTTTTCAAACCTTGAATGAAAGGAAATTGTATGGGAAATTCAACAAGTGTGAGTTTTGGTTGCAACAAATTTCTTTCCTTCGTCTCATTGTTTCTAAAGATGGGATAACTGTTGATCCTGTAAAAACAAAGGTTTCTTAAGAATGGCCAAGACCCACAAATGTAACTGAGCTTCGTAGTTTCCTTGGTTTGGTAGCCTATTAACGAAGGTTTGTTAGAAATTTTTCATGGTTATCTAGTCCAATGACTAAGCTAACTCGGAAGGGTTTTATGTTTATCTGGACAAAAGAATGTGATGATTTTTTTTAGGAACTGAAAAGAAGATTGGTGAATGCTTCAATTTTGGCACTAACTTCTAGGAATTGTGAGTTTGTTATCTACAGTGATGCTTCATTGAAAGGACATGGTTGTGTCCTAATGCAGAATGATCAGGTAATTTCTTATGCTTCATGTCAGTTGAAAACTCATGAGGTAAATTACCCTACAAATGATTTGGAATTAACTGTTGTTGTTTTTTCATTAAAAATTTGGAGGCATCATTTGTATAGAGTAAAGTGTGAAATATATACCGATCACAAAAGTTTAAAGTATATATTCACTCAAAAATAATTTAACATGAGATAGAGGAGATGGCTGGAATTAATCAAGGATTATGATTGTACAATTCATTGCCATCTAGGAAAAGCAAATAAAGTGGCTGATTCTTTGAGTTGAAAAAGTAATGATTCATTAACAATTTTGTGTTTGGAACGTGATACTTTGGTTAAGGATTTGATGAACCTTGTCATAAAAGTTTTTGGTGTAGGATGTTCTTCAGTTTTTTTTCAGGTATCAGTGAAATATTCTCTATTAGACAGAATCAAGCAAGCACAGAAGCAAGACAGTGAGTTTCAGAAAAAGGAAGAGATGGTTCAGAATGATACGTTTCCTGAATTCAACATTGACAATGATTTTTTTTTGGGATTTGGGATGATATTTTGTGTGCCTTGTGATTTACAGTTGAAGAGAGAGTTTATATGTGAAGCTCATAGTTCTCCGTTTTCAGTTCATCTTTGCAGTACTAAGATGTATAGAGATATGCAGGAGTATTACTAGTTGGATGGAATAAAAAGAGATATTGATGATTTTACTGTGAAGTGTTTGATATGTCAACAGGTTAAAGCAGAGCCGCAGTTACCGAACGGGATGCTTCAGCCTTTACCAGCGCCAGAGTGGAAATGGGAGAATATATATATGGACTTTTTTGTAGGATTACCGAAGACATCTCGAGGTAATAATGCAACCTAGGTTATTGTTGATCGCTTGACTAAATCTTCTCATTTCCATTCTATATGAGATATTTTTTCCCTAGATCAACTTCCCCATTTGTATCATAAAGAGATAGTTAGGTTACATGGAGTTCCTCTCTCCATTGTATCAGACCGTGATCCCAGGTTCACTTCTAACTTTTGGAAAGGCCTTCAGAAGTCGTTGGGTACTGAATTAAATTTTAGTACAGCTTTTCATTCTCAATCATATGGGAAATCAGAATGAACAATTTAGACTTTGGATGATATGCTACGTGATTGTTCGATCGATTATCAACGAATATGGGACCAACATCTTTCTTTGGTTTAGTTTTCATATAATAACAGTTTTTATTCCAGTATATAAATGGCACCATTTGAGGCGTTATATGGGAAGCGGTGTCGATCTCAAACTTTCTAGGATGAACTGGGTGAAAGGAAGTTGATGGGACTAGAATTGGTAGAAGAGTTTGCGGAAAAGGTTCAGCTGATAAAGAAACACATGAGAAGAGCTCAAAGTAGGAAGAAGAGTTATGCGGACAACAGGAGGAAGGATCTCTCTTTGGAGGTAGGTGATCATTTTTTTCTCAAGTATCACCATTGAAAATTGTGATGCGATTTGGTAAGAATGGAAAGCTGAGTCGAAGGTTCATTGGATCATATGAAATTCTGGAAAGAGTTGGATCTGTTGCATATCGAGTGGCTTTACCTCCGATTTTATCTCAGGTACACAATGTTTTTCATGTTTCAATGTTAAGGAAGTACATGCCAGATCCATCTCATGTTTTGAGTCTAGAGGTAGTTCAGCTGGAAGAGAACCTATCTTATGAGGAACAACCGGTCCAGATTTTTGACCACAGGGAGCAACTGTTATGAAATAAGGTGATTCATCTGGTAAAGGTTTTGTGGAAAAACCACATGATTGAAGAGGCAACATGGGAATCTGAAAATGCAATGAAGGATAAATATCCCCACTTATTCGATAAGTAAATAAATTGTGGGGATGAAATTTTCTAAAGGGGGGAAGGATGTAACATCCCAATTAAGTAATGAATAATAGATATTTTTATCTATGTCTATTTATGAATTAGATACTGTTTTGGAGGCTTAAAATGAGAATAAATCCAATCTTATGCATGGAATACACAAATATTTTCAAAAGATTGTTTTACTGCCTTTTGATGACAAAAAATTTTTAAATCAAACTTTTGAAAATTTTATAATCTCTAGATGTCAAAATTAACATATTCTTTATTACTGGGACATTGAAATTTACATTGGATAAATTTTTTGTATTTTTCGGACAATGTTCATTTTTTAATGAATAGTGAAAAATACTGCATTTTACATCAAAACTGCTTTTTCATCTAATTTAATTATATGGTTAGATTATCTTTTTAGTTGGTCGTAAATTGTAATATTAATATATTTTTACAATTTAATCCAATTTTGGTAATTATTATTAATTTTACTTTGTAATTGGTCATAAACTAATGCCAAACTTTTCATAGATATTGTTTCAAGAAAACCCGCTATTTGTTTTGACAATGGGAATTATTTTTAAATAAATTATTTCAATTGCTGTGTTTGTAATTTGGTAAAATGGATTGCATATTTGGAATCAGAAGGTTCAAATTATGTAATCAAGACTCTTTTGTTTTTGGACATTATGATTAGTAATGACGGTAATTATCTTTAATTATCTTGATTAATGAGTAATCGGGTAGTTAAGGATATTAAAATAATTTCATAATAATAAAAAATGACACCAACATGCGTCCTAATGCTACTAGTTGTCTCATGGCCGACCATGGGATGCCTTTTGGAAAACTTGGGGACCCCATGGAATCATTTTTGTGTGAAAGTTACTTTTTATCTTTTTATTGTTAAATAAAGTTAAATATAACAATGAATGTATCACCTGAGTAAAACAATTTTAATTTTGACTAAATAAATGCTATTTTTGACTATAAATATTATTTGTAAAGATAAATATCTTTCCTAAATCATATAATTTTTCATAATTTGTAGACATTAAATAAATTAAATTATTTATGACATCATGATGATGCAGTTATTACCTAATTATTTAACAATTTAAATAAAATGAAAAGATAATATAAAATCTAAGACCTACACATGTCAAAAACCTATTTGATGAGTATATTTCGAACCATTATCACCTTATACTAGAAATACATCAATGTGGGACCTTTAAAATCTGGAACTCATTTGAAAATAATGTCACATTTTTTAACATTCCAAGAGTGCCCCTCCTCTCCTATTATAAAAGGCCCCCACCTATACCACCTTACCCACACTTCCAAAGACTTTGGCTCGGCCAAAACCTGCCCATTTTTCCTCTCCACATCCATCTATAACTCTTAGCATCCTCACTATGGGCAGAAGTCTTCCCAAGGAATCCTTTTACCTCAAATCAAAAAGAGTTACCCGATTTAAAGGTAGTGTCTTCTCTTGTGTTCTTTTGTTTTATTTTTCATCTCCAACACCGTAAAATCTTTTTATTCATTTATTTTGTAACAACTCCAGTATCATAAATATACTAGGATGTTGTTATAAGATTTATTTGAGATACACTTACACAAGCCAACGTCTAATGGTTAAAGAACATACTAATTCTGTGGATGGCGAATTTCTTCCTCACGAAACGATGATTGTTCAATATTCTTCTAACACCTTCAATGGTGGCCATTAAGATGTCACTATATTTATATATAATATTATTATGTTTTCCTTATGCTTCTGTATTTTCCATTTATGGCATACCTTTATGGATTCCATTATGGGTATACGCGATATCTTCATTTTAGGAAGTGCGGACTACCGCCCCCTCAAAGTGATTTGATTAGTTAATACCATATGTGGTACGTATAAAGGATAGATTTAATGATATTATATATGATACCATAATGTAATTATAATATTATTATGTATCATTAAGTTTTAATTTCATTAAAGTATGAGATTGAAATGAAAGTAGTGTTCATGCATACGTACGGCTTACCGTCTCCATGAACGGTGCATTTCATTTCTTATCCACAAATGTAATGTAATATTATAAGTACATATATATAATGGATATATATGATTTATGTTACATCTAAATGATGAATATAATTCTGGAATTTAAATATACATATCTCTCATTTAGTTTTAATTCCATTAATATGACATAGAAATGAAAGTAGCGTTCATGCGTACGTACGGCTTACCGTCTCCATGAACGGTGCATTTCATTTCTTACCTCTAAATGATTATGTAATATTATAAATGCATGTATATACTGGATATATATCATATATATGGAATCTAAATCATGAATATCATTCTTAAGATAATGGATATTTTACTACATGAACAACATGTAAATATAAGAAGTTCTTTTTTGACTCAAGTACCAATGACCGTTAAAATAAACGTTATAAACTTAAATAATAACATAGTGTTCATGACAT
Source organism: Viscum album (assembly GCA_963277665.1). Classification (NCBI taxonomy): domain Eukaryota; kingdom Viridiplantae; phylum Streptophyta; class Magnoliopsida; order Santalales; family Viscaceae; genus Viscum; species Viscum album. The sequence goes on along the minus strand of OY728157.1, from coordinate 1,460,177,350 downwards.
GATAATAAATGATATTAAAGGAATAATGAACTTGAAAAATGTTTTTAATCATGTATAAATTAACTCAAGTTTATTATTCATGCGATTAAAGAACGATCAAGTCAAGTCGGATACGAGGTAAGGGACTTCGTCTCAATCTCCATTGATTGAGGAATATTTTGTTTTATACACAACTTTTTTTATACGGTGTATAAACCCCTTTTACTTTTATGCTTATTCAAAAGGAATTTTTTTTATATGAAGCATTTTACTAAACGAAAAAAGGAATATTTTTTTGTTTTTTTGTCGTATGTATACGGAGACAATGACTTCTCCGCCGCCGTGACCATTATTTGATTTTCGGCTTCCTCTAAAAGCCATACTTTATTTTAAAATGAAAAACAAATACCATGTTTTACTTTTCTTTTATTTTGGTTTTGATAATGGTTTTCATATTGTTTTTATATCAATGTGTTGTATTGAAATATTGTGATTGAAATGTGGAAATGTTATGTTTCCTCTATGCATGTATTATGTGGTAAGATTATGTTATGGTTATTTGGCATTGTTATGATGACAGGTAGTTCCGTGATAAACTAAGGGCAGGTGAGCCCGATATATCTCTCCAATGCATTAGGTAACGCGAAGGAGTTAAACGTTAAGGTTTCTCCAAAGAGATTTAAGGAATATACTGTGATGGGTATTCCAAACGTAACCAAGAGGGTTACTCCTTATGTAAGAATGTTATGAATGCCTCAAGTTACCTTTATGTCTTAAGATTTCAATGATTTATTCATGATTTGATGAGGTTTGTTAAAGTTCTTATGCTTTTGAGTAATGTATGATTTCATAAATAGACTATTGTTTTCATTTCATACTTTTATATCCCTTAATGAGCTTTTTATGAACATCCAACGTTTTTGAAATGTTTTTCATAGGTCAAGGGAAAGGTACATGATGTGATGATAGTTTCAATGAAGTTTCAAGAAATAATCCATGTTTTATTTTAAATATGTTTCCGCTAATGGGAAAAATGAGTACTATATTTTATGTAACCACTTTGTTTAAATGTGGTATGTAATTCTTGTTTTATGATCTAATTCTCTAAAACTCTAAACCTGAAAAGATCTTCAAGGTGTATTCTTGAAATATCTCAAGATTAAGTAATGTTTAAGGCTGGGGCCTTATACAGACGTATGTTCATCACCACCTAGGTTAGAGAAGAATAGGTCCTCAGTCGAAAATTCAGGGCTCTCGTGTTTCATGATACTAGGAAACTAAATTAATCTAGTCTCAATGATAATCTAGACTATTTTCATTTATACTGGTTATTTATCCACACTATCCAACACTACAATATTTTAATGATATACTCTAGAAATTAGTCAGTTCGTGAAATGCTGCATTAGGATAACACCCATTACCAATGCTCTATGTGTCCATTATCAACACATTGGAAATGATGAATGGAAGGAAGCCTGCTATATACAATAAAAAAGAACAATGACTAGATTAAAAGGAATACTAGTGACTAGGATCATGTTTACTATAGTAAAAAACTAAATAAACATGTAGTTTTCATAGTTTATGATAAAAATATGATAGTGATTCCCTTTACTATATCCTCTAGAGGCATGCATAATAGTAATATAGTGAATATAGATAATAAATATAATATTTTTTCAAATGCTAAACTAGTCCAGTAACTTATTGATTTCCAAATTCCTTTGTTCGAAATACGGGTTCCATCTTGCTAAATAGATCTCCCATTTGATGAAGAATTTACTTTTGACCATGTTAATGTATTACACATAACATTTCCCTTTTTTGAAAAATAATATGTATTTAAATCATCATTCCACAAGAAAAAATGTGGATTTAGGGTAAGAGGTCCACAAAGATGAGGGATAAAGGGATGTCATAGTCATGGTCGATATCAAAATAATTTCCGCACCCCCTTTTTAGTTATATATATCAATGAAAATCAATAGAAATCCCATCAGCTACCCCAAAAAAATCTCAAAGATTCCCATGAATCTGTTAGGAGTTTTCCAAATCTAATAGTCTTGGGGGAATGGTTGGTAGGTGTAAAAATTTTGTATCATTTTAAATTTGTGGGCCACCCATCTCAAAATCAATCCATCGTCAGTAAACATACCATTGAGTTTTTTATATCAATAAGGGTCATCACCACTAAATTTCAGAACCCTAATTCCCCATGTTATGGAACAACCTCATGTTATAGTTATAGACATATACTATATATGTATGAAATCTATAATTAGTTGGTTTTTGTCCATGAAAAATATTCAATCTATTTTTCTCTTCACCTATAAATATTGATTAAGGATCACCATGTCAAGGATATTCAAAGAATAGAAGATTTAAATATGGATGTCACCAAATATGTGGGTTATCATGTTGATATAAAATAAGTAATATTACATATATCCATATATTTCATAGAATTTTATCAAATGTCCATCATCCAATGAAATTTCAAACCCCTATATATCTCATGTTGGATAAAAATTGTTAAAACTCATCAGGATTTAATTGGAAATTGTTTTACGTTCAATATTATACTAATCTAGACATTCTGATTCTTAGATTATATTAAAATTTAATTTTATTCATAAAGATTATAATTTATAGGTGTGGGAAATTTGAAAAATAAATATCCTCAAGAGAATCATGATCAAAAACCAATTTGTAGAACCCAAATCCATCATTTTCTTATCGCAGATAGATTCCAATAATGGACTAAAGGGGGTGAATAAACATTTTAAATATTTAAAAATAAAAAATAATATAATATTATTATATAAATAAACAACATAGTCTAGTTTTTATATTATATTGTAGTATAAATAAAATATAAACACAATATTTTTATATTTTTTTCAATCACAATGATCCTACAATACTATTCAATTGTCTCTACCCTATGAGAAGATAATTTACAACTAAGTAACATAGATTTTAATGGTGTGACAACATGTTTGTAGGACCTATATTTTAAAAAACATGAAGGTAAAACCAATAAGTCTTTTTACTGTAATCACAACATAATTTCTCTTAACATTTTTTCGGGATTCATTACCCAATGAACATACCTTACATTAAGATGAATATATGATACATGATATTATTTTTAGTAGGAAATGAATTAAAAAAAAATAAAAATTCAAATATATGAAATTAAAAATAGAACATTGAATGAAAAAAACAATGTTAATAAAAAGAGAGTATAATATTTTGACGTCGATGTAGCTAATGAAACATTGTTTACATCAGTATAAATGAAATACAATTTATTGTTCCTTCATGATCAATGTAATGAAATAGTTTTCATGTGATTCTCACTACATTCCATGGTATCTATTTATAGACTAATCACTGATGGTCAACTCACTCCACACTTTTTTCTCATTTTAATGGAGTTTCATAAACTCATAATTACCATTCAGTGGTTATAAAAATTAATAAAATGGAAATATGTCGTTACCTATTCAAACATCATGTATACCCAAATAAAAATTTGGGTTCATTCTAATTCATACATAGAACTGATTAAATGACTTCCAAACATGTTTTATATAATATATGAGTGTTTTTAAAATAAATTAAAAAATCAAAAAAAAATTATGAAAGATTGTATTAATTATATGATAAATCTATATAAAAAATGTAGTATAAAATATATGGTACAAAATTTATTATTTCCATAAATACTCATATGATGTTCTTCTATCAAAAAAATAAAAAAATATCCATTAGTTTCAATTTAAGATATGTCTATTATATAAACTATTAAATTGTTATATTAGATAGTGGAATATAAGAAGTAATTATAAAATATTAAATCCATAATTGGATAGAGTATGTAAAGAGTACCACTATGCTTATGTCTTAATGAAAAATAATTTCCAACCATATTAAAAAAATATTTTTAATGCGAATTATATTATTTTAAGAAAAAAATAAATCATCAAAAATACTTAGATAAGACATAACGTTAAACAATTTATAAAAATAATGAACAAACCAACCATGTTGTAAAGTTACTGAAAATTGATGAAGTGTTGGAGTGATCGTGAGGTTCATGGTCGATCAACATACCATGAGGTCCTTGATAGGTGGTTGATATAGATTTTATGTGATCAAAAACTATATTATATTGTCAATATATTATAATTTATGGTCTATCCATAAAATCTCATCTTTGATCAATCATAGCGTGTTGTCTATCCATATGAACGTTTCATTTAGAAATTAAATATAAATGAAATATATAATCTATGGGAGAAAAACCATGAATGATGTATGTATAAGGGGAACATCTTCCAGGGGGAGACCCTTTCATTCACTATTGGATAAATATGTTGTATTCTTGCTTCCATGTGAGTGGAGGAGCATACCGGCATTGCTATTTTTTCTATTGTGTAGAAGGGATAATTATTTTGTAAATCTGACATAGTTAAATGTGGAGGGATTGAAAAAAAATATGAACAAAATTATGTTGATCTTTTAATGATGGATGTCTAGGATGATGTACTGAAAAACTATATATATATATATGTGTGTGAGTGAGATTATGAAGTAGATCTTTCATTTATTTTTATGTACTATTGTTTATATATATACAGACAAATAAAAATTATTTTTAAGTCAATTTGCTAACAATATTAATGACATGAACATGATGTAAGGTCAGATAATCATAGGATACATGAAATTGTAATGTTTGGTCAATGTACTTTGATCAGCAGATAAAATATCCAGGTGAAGCTGGTAGAAGAATGGTTGAGTCCTTCTTGAAGATACATCATACGATCGATAGAGTGTACATGGAATACAGTCAATGCTACTATAATATGTAGTATATAGATTAAGCCATGATCAAAGAAGATATTAATATGGTCGATATGTATCATCTTATAGTGTATTTATCATTTATACACGAATTAGATGTAAACATGTTTGGTAGAAAATATAGCATGTGGATTCCACAATAGTTTATCATAAAACTTGTTCCCCACATTTCTACCTGTACCTATATTTATAAAAATACTATATATATATATAATAAAAAATGTATTGTGAATATATATATATATATCAGTATATATTAAGAAAATATTATTTAAAAAATATATTTTATAAAAAAATTTAAAACTAAAAAAAACCATAAAAAACAAAAATTAAATCAATCTCATGATTAATAACATTATATTATTTAAGACATCCTATACAAAATTAAAAACTGAAAAATTTACACAATTCTGAATGATAGAAATTATAAATTAAAATAAATGTGAATTTAAAGAAATTTGATTTATTTTAAATTAAAAAAAATATAATTAAATGTGAAATTTAATTTCCTTGTGAATATAAGAACAACATCCCCATTTTGAAAATTAAAAAAACAATCATATAATTAAATTTATCTCCCATTTTGAATTGCTTCAAATTTAAAAACAATTATTATTATGACTCCTAAATGGATTTATATTTTAAATAATAAACCATTACAAATTCTATATATTTTACAAATTAATCTATAATATAATTTTTTCAGAAAGTAATTTAAAATGTATAAATTTTACCCTTTATAAGTGAATATATATTTCTAATATAATTATGAAATTTAAATTAATATTAAGACTTTTTTAAATATAAACATACTACAAAAAAATTTATAGAATACTTTTATCAGAATATAATATACTACTTATCATTGAATATCAGTTAGCAAAACAAAAAAATCAATATGAATTATAACATATAGTAGAACATTTTCATGAAAACTTAATAGTTAATAATATTACCCACGAATGAATATATCTGAATCTATAAAAAAATCATGTTTTAACCATATGTAATCAAAATAAACAAAATATTATACTTTTAACATACCATGTTAAAACTTCATTTTTCACAAATCATAATGTTTAAAATGGTATAGTGAACCTGTGAGTAAATTTGATTCATTTGGAATAATTTATAAAATGATATCTCATTTTCTAATATAATCCATTAGAATATTAAATACAACAAATATATTATTTTTATAATAGTTTATTAAACGAATTTTATAAATAAAAATAAAATAAGAATTATCACAAAAAATTGTAATTTTTTCAAAACTGGTATTAAACTAACATAATGATTTTTAATCCAAATAATTTGGTAAAAATGACTAGCTACAATAACATACTCAGCCACAATTGTAGATAATTCAACTGATTTTTTTAACCCTTTGAAATTAAATTCTTATTTTAAAAATTACACATACTTATTTTATTTATAATCCCAAAAACATTAAAATTTAGTCAGAATAAGATAGTGAATCCAAAAATTCATAATTGAATAAATTAAATGGATAAAAATAGTTTCTTTTATATATATAAATACACTCATAACTAATTTAAAAATAATTATTTGTTATTTGACTAAAATCAAGATCATAAGAAATAAAAAACAATATTAATGGTCGAGATGTAGTGAAAAAAGAATGTTGCCTATCATTCCTCTATATAGTTTTATAGAAACAAACTTTCTTGATTATATATAACTAATTTTGAATTATCATTAGTGTTTTAAAAGAATTTCATAACTCATGGAGAAATGTTTTAACATGTTTATTACATTATATAGATTAATTTAACAATACAACATTTTTCATTAGGTAATTTTTAATACAAGTAATTTTTTTAACTCTCCCATTATGCCCATTCCGAACATATTATTGATCATTTTAGAAAAATATTATAAATAATTTTCTGAACTAAATATTATATCATCAACATATATATATATATATATACAATGAAAATATCACTCAAAATGTTCTTTCTAAAAAATGTAAGATCATATTTTCCTATAAAAATTTCATTTTTCAATAAATATTGTTTTCAACTATCATAAAAAGATATAGGGAAATTCATAAGGTCAAATAAAGAGTTTTTATGTTTATTAATGTGATTTGGAAGATTTCAATTCTCAAATATAGGGTATTGTTTAACAAATACAATTTTAAAATTTATTCCATTTCATTATTAACAGCTTACATATATTTAAAATAATTTGATATTTTATAAATAATAAAATGATATTAATATTCTAATTTATATTTTCATAGTAGTAAGATACAACAATATTCAATTAAAATGTACTAATACCAAGAATAACCTCTAGTAACTAGTCTTTATTTATTTTTATCTTTGTTCCCAGTATAATCAATTTTACAATGAAAGATCCATTGAGTTTTTATTATTTGTATATAATTTAGTAATTATATGAAATTTAAAACTCTATATCATTTAAATTTATTTAAATCAACCAATATAGAATTAATCCAACAAAAATTATTGAACAAATAATCCATATTAATAGGCACAAAACCTGGGACAATTGAAGTGCGATAAATTTAATTTAAAATAGATTTCCAATTTTTCTTTTCAAAATCATCATTTCGGATTAATTTTTCTATATTATAATATTTATATGTTTTAAATTCTCTAGGATTTCTTGTAGAAGTTATTGTTTCTCTCTAAACTAATTCATTATCATTCTTTGATAGTTATTATCACCCAAATTGAATTCCTTGTGTTTATCATCACCTTTGGTTAAATATAAATTCTATTTAATATAGTTATTTTCATTAAATTTAACATACAGTACACTTTAACAAAAAATGGTATTTTATTACGAAGACTTTTTTTCATACTAGAATTAGAATAACTTAAAAATATTCAATAATCATATTTATAATGAAACTTCTCTAAATTATCATTTTAATTTTAAATTAAAAAAAATTAATCAAACACCATAAAATATAAAATTTTGTGTTTAACCCCTTAAAATAAGCCAAAAAGTATTCTATTTAAAAATTTCTTAATAGAAACACTTTTTAAAACATGAAATTTTTTATGGATAACATTGACCAAAAAATATTTAGGCACATTAATATCATTAAATAATTATCCTTCCATTTCTTGAATTCAACTATTTTTTTCAAACACACAATTTTTTTGTGGTGTATCGAGGGAAAAATGTTTATATACGATGTTTTTATAAAATTTATCTCATTATAAATATGTAAATCCACAACCACTTTCTCTTATTATAGTAAAAATTGAAATATTTTTAATACTTTGTATAATTTCATAAAAAGTGAAAAACAGGGTTGAAGTTTCACTTTTATATTATAAAAATTTAATCCAGATGAATCTACTATAATTATACACTATTAGTCATGTATAATTAATTCGACTCAAACAAGTCTACTATATAAGAACAAATAAGTTATTATATAGAAATTTAATATATCTAGCAGTACCAATATCATTCCCAAATTTAAATCTTTCTTTTTGTTAATTACCATTAAAAAATGAATGAAATAAAAAAAAATTACTTAAATTTAAAGTTAGAAATTTTAGAAATAATTAATTCTTTGATAACTTCTGTAAAATTATAATTTTTTCATTTACACATTTATTATGCCCTAATATATCATATTTCTTTATGTAATTTAAGAAAGTAACTTTATATTTGGTTCAATAATAAGATTTAATAGTGTAATCATAATATTTTGTATTTTTATAAAATAAAAAATATTTATATTTCATAATTATATATTTATTATTTTAAAAATGTTAAATTTAATCAATAATCAAATAAATATGATATATATATATATATATATTAAATTTATCTTCAAAAATCATTAAATAATAATTTTTAAATAAATGTTTTTTAGAGAATCCAAATCTCAAATACCCTTAATCTGACCATTAGAGTTGCCTCCAATTCTGATGAGGTCTCCATCAAATGAAATTAAAATTAGAAATTATGAAATATCACAAGTCATGTTCATAGAACACCCTATATATAAATACTAATAATATTTAATAATTATAAATTAAATTTCATAAATTAAATCAATCTTATTGAATGTTTTATTACACATGTTTCTTTAGGTCCAATTAGAATTTTAACATGAAATTTTTAAACCTAAATTGACGTAAAACATATATTTTTGGCCTACATGGATAATAAGTCCTTAACATTAAGTGTTTTAGAGTGGGAAATTTATTTTCTAAAACTCAAAGAGAATCATTGTCTAAATTCCCTTGTATTCTACATTTTAATCGTGTTAAACTGTAAATAAATCCTTTTTAAAATATTACAAATGTTGACTTATTATTAAAAAGTGATGTCATATAAAAAATCATTCTTGTAATATTTTACTTTTTTTCATAGAAATGAAATTATCATTATTCTGTTTACCTTGAAAAAATTGGATACACATTCATTAAGATGAATTGATTCCCTTTTAAAATCCACATTCACCTTTTAAATATCACCTGAATCAGTATATACTTTTTTATTATCACCAAAAGTTGTATTTCACAATTTTTTTTCTTGAATGAGTTTATTATACTCTTTCTCATCTTTATTCATGTCCAACAAGACTAGATTAATCCGTTTTCAGTGATCATTATCATTTACTGGTGGAAAATCATAACATTTTCATTTTCTTCATTTATCTGTAATATCTATGAATCAAATTTTTTTTGGGAAAGACAGATATTCATATTTTCATATCCATTTTTATGTTTCTCATTTATGTTGAACAATTTTTTTTTTTATATTAGTATATTTTTCTTTAATCCTAGTACTATCATTTAAAAATTATTTATTCTCCCTATATTGTTTTTTATCATTAAAATTCATAGAAAAAGAATCATAAGTAAAATAAAATTCTTTTTCTATTTCATATTCAGTTATTAAATTATTTAAAAATTTTAAATGTGTAAATAATTGAGTAATGAATTTGTTACATTCTAAAAATGTAAATCCATCTATGTAGGGTTTTCTATCTCTTATTCACTTCTTATCTCATTTATGGAATTTGAACAATTTGAAAAATCACATCCTCTAAATAATGATTCATTTTCTAATCTAATATGGTATTTATCTTTTTTAGAAATTTTTATTTTCGTAAAATAATATCTAATGTGTCCTTTAATCCTAAAAATTAATAGGATAATTTAAAAACATCATTATTATTTATTGTATTACGTTGCTTTTTATTATTTTTTGCTTTCTACTGAAATTCATCTTACCACAATTTTTTGTAGAAAATTTTAATTATTCTTTGTAAAAGTATTTATATCTTTATCAATCTAATTGAATTTATCTTAAGAAGATTTAGATAATTATTTACGATTAGATATAAAATCTATATATATCACCTTTATAGACACCTCATTAGTAATATTTTTCTATTAAAGTTAATATTTTAGAAAAGAACTGATTAGTTTGTCTAAATTATATTATCTAAAATTGTTAATTTCATTAATCAAAAAATTATTAAAATTACATAATTTTGTTAATTCTCTTATCACCCTTCTAAAAAAAATATTTTCAATTGAATCATTATATGTATTAATTTCATTACTATTGTATGTAATCTACTGAAACATTTAGTTCATTGAATCATCATCTCCCATTATGAAATACATGTTTTGTGCACATATCATTCAAATTTGTTTTTTATATTGATCATATTTTTTCCATACTAGGTAACTTTTGGAAATTTTAATATAATGTGGGTTGTTTTACAAGCTTAAAAATGGCTATACAAAGTTACACATATTTAACTACACAAAATATTATCAATTTTATAATTTAAAACATATTTTTCCATATCAATACCTAAAAGTGTCTCATGAATAGCTTCAGGTACATTATATGGTTTCTCCTTGTTTTTCCAATGATCCAAACATAACTTCTTTAGGTATGATTCTATTTGGTATTTCTAGTACCCATAATCTCTTCAATTGAAATATGTAGGCTTTTGAGGTATCCATTTATCATTCGTATTTACGACAATAATATTCAATCATGTTATTCAATAAACCATGAGGGTTATCATATTTTGGTTATTATGATAGAAAACAATTAGAAACCAAACCTATATCCTAAAGGATTTCACTCTAACACCAATTATTGGACCAAAATAGATGGAAATAATAGACTATAGGGGGTTAACATCCCTTTAAAATTTAAAAACAATTAATCAATGTTTGTTATTTTTTAATCAACTTTGTGGAATGGTATTTAGAGAATAATGAAGAATAAAAAAAATGAAAACTACAATTTTATAGTAGTTTGGATCACCAAGACCCTAATATAATCTTCAATCTTATCTACTCAGTTTGAATACTGATACCCACAATGAACCTCACTTTTAAAGGCAAGATAACCTCTTTAGAGAGAAAACTATTTTTATTACATGAAGGAATAATCATCCCAAATCTTTATAAGAATAAAAATTTTGTTTGACCTTAATTTTTTGATTATTTCAAACTTTGGACCTTCCATTTGATTAAGAGAAATAACTAACACCATATGTTCTTTTGACTAATAAAATCATAAATCAACACATTCAGTTACAATAAGATGAAATATAAGATGAAATTTTGAAAAAAAACACCGATGATCAATATAGATTATAATAATTGGAAGTCATTATAGATTCTGGATACATTAATACTAAAAATACAATGAAATGGATCTTAAATTACCCTATTTATCATACTAATGAAACAATATTCATAGAATAGGTCATCACTTTTGTATCATGTAACTGAAAAGGAGTTAAGTGAGTCAAACTGCATGCTCAGTATCTAATTAAATACTTATCTCTAATAGTCATTTTGCATCCCCCATTATTTATCATTATTTGGTTTTTTCCAAAACATGTCACATCCATTGAAAGGTGAGAAAAATAAAAAATATAAAAAGATGTTGTTACCTTCTTAAAAATCACGGGTATTGAAAAAAATAATTTTTCTGTTCTCTAATTCCTACATTGAAATTTTATCAATACAATATATGATGAAATTTTAAAAAAGGTATAAAAATAAAAACATTTTTGAATATATTACAATAATTTACTGATAAAAATATATAAAAAATAGATCATGAAATAAAAGATATGAAATTTTTTATATTCATAAATATTTTCATCATTTTGTTTCTACCAAAAATACTCAAAAATAATTCGATTAGTTTCATGAGTATATTTTTGAATACTATAAAGGATAAAATTAATAAAATAAATTGTTACATAATAACAAGAAATATAATATATAAAATCCATCATTAAATAAATTATGTTAATATTTCCACATTAACATCTTGTAACTGAAAAACATTTTTAATATTCATTAAATAATATAGTTTATATGATTTATAAGAATTTATGGCATAATAGAATCATAAAAAATAATTATTCAAAAGATGAAGTTACATAATTTATAAAAATCATGAATTAACTAAGCATGTTACATAATTACCTAAATATTACAAGGTGTTGAAGTGTTCATGATGTTCATGATTGATCTACTAACAATGAGGTACATGAAATGTAGTTAATAGAATAACCCTGTAATCATAAATGATAAAATGTTTTCAAAATATTTTAATGTACAATAAATAATTATTATCATGTGGATGATCTTTCATAACATGAATTCGATCAAAAAGAATGTTCGGTTCACCCTTTAAATATAGACATAATATAAACTCCATGGGAGAAAACATTAATGAATTTCTAGAGGAGGGGAGATGATTTCATCATGGAGATCCCATCATGCATGGTTGGATGAATATACAAGCTACCATTATTCTACATGATTGAATGAGCCTACCTCTCTAGATATTTGGGATTAAGTGAATAAGATATAATACATTTGTGAATCTTTAGTGTGAACATATGAGATAAGGATATGTTAAATTTTTTATTAAAAAAATACAGCCTTTTTGATGTGTGAAGGATAAAATATTATTCCTTTATGTGGAACTATTGTTTATATTTATATACGATGAAGAAAAGGATTTGTGTCTCTTGTTGATGAAATTCTATTTATATTTACATAGATATAAGATAAAGAATCCTATTTCAAACAACACATACATGATATATTTTGGTCTCTTCATGGGTTGTATGCATGTGGAATGTGTATTCGATGGGGTTTCTTCGCAATGTAAAATATCTTGGTGAGGCCACTAGATGCATGGTTAAAGCTACCAAAAATATAAATTTTTCGGTCAATGGAATGTCCATGGAATGTTATCAACTATACTATAACATGTGTTAGATATAAAATTTTAGAATTAGTGTAGATGTTAATGTGGTCAATGATTACGGTCATGTGGTTTCTTTAGTAGTCATTAAGAAAACAAATATACATAATGTTGGAAAAAATTCACCATGAGATCACAAAAATAGTTTGATATAAAAGGGTTTCATCTCATTATTGACTGTATCTATATTTATAAAAAAATTAATTTAAAAAATGAACACATTTATATTATAAATATATATAAATATTTATTCAAAACATATCAAAAAATTAATAAACTTTTTATAAAAATGTTTTATAAGATATTAATAATAAAATTAAACTCTATAAGAAAAAGTAAATCAAATAACATGAAAATTTATTATATTAATTTAAACATTCCAATAAAAAACACTAAAACATTAAGAATAGAATAAATTATAGACAATTTGAAATATAAAAAATTTTAATTAAAATAAATATATGGTTTTTGAAATTGAATAAAACATAAATTGAAAAATAGAATAATTCTTTCTTAATTTTCTAAACTAATAACATTGATTTTATAGAATTATAGTAGGACATATAATTTAATAATTAGTTAGTAAGACCAAAACTATAATGTCATGCAGGAGTGCCATCATCATAGAATCAATTCATAAAGTTTCCTCTTAATGGAAAGGTTGGAGAACTAAGTGGTGAAAGTGCCCCATTTCATATTTTGAACCCAAATATATATAGAAACAATATTTTATGATATTGAAGGATTGTTGATAATTAAAAATGGTGAAACATGGTTTAATTCCTACAATGGTTTGAGAATTTTCCCTAAAACCCCTTTAAACACACATACAGATGATTATTTATTTCCTTTAAATACTATCAACACAATAATTTTATATCCTGAGAGTTTCTATGACTTAAATACTTCACTGCCCTTTATTTAAAGAGCTCTACTTTCATTATTCGAGATAAAAAAATCAAAGGAAAATAATTTATATCTATAGATATTCATATAGTAGGTCACAATTCCATTATAAAACCTCTTCACTTTTATTTTAAAAACACTTGGAGAATTGTGAATCATTTTCAATACTTGAAGATACCTTTCTAAGGATCAAAAAGTATAACAATTTCCTTGTATCATTCCATGGTTTAGGGAATAACCCATTATCATGAACATCAATAAAATTGAATTAAATAAAGAATATGAATAAGTCCACAGAGATTCCACTCAATATTCATGGAATGCATCTCAACTACCATTTTTGAGCTCATTCATGTGAACTTGGTTTTAGGAATGGATACATGTACAACATTGATTAGTTATAATGTTCATAATAAAGAGAAAAACATTATATTTACATCCAAAAAAATTTATTTTTTCACCTATACAATAAAGATATTATTAGACATGATAATGATGTGGAAACTTGTAATCAAGGCCTACCAGAATATTATCATGGTTTCATGCAAGTATCCAAAGTGATGAATCCATATGATGTTTATATAGTAAAATCCAATATTGATAATGAAATCAAATATAACTTTATTCAATATGTTTTGTACCCAAAATGGCATGATTATATATTTCACATTAACAAAAATAATTGAAAAATATTATTTTTATTGGTTTCAAGTACCACAACTTGCACGATTTGAATAATGATTTCCCAATACCAATCATATAAATACAAGTCTATGAAATTTTTAGGATTATAAAGACCTTTCCTTCATGTATGGGTACTCAGGGGATAATCATTTTATCATCGTCCAAAAGGATAGATAAGACACTACTTTTATAGAAACCCTTTGGGTATTCTACTATAAAGTAATTCCCATCAGTTTTTAAAATAATATCACCATATATCAACATGAAATGAATTCCATTTTTATGAACATTCATAGTAAAATTATTACATTTTATATTAATTATTTAGTGGTAAAATCTAATAAATATTTTTTTAATCATAGTCACCATAAAATATGTCTCAAGAAACCAAGACAATATAGTATTAAGAATAAATCCTAATTATGTGACCTTGGGGTGACTTTGGAAAACATTCATAGCTTTATGGTGCACCATCATTTCATAGTTAATATCCCTAAGAAGATAATTGAGATCCTAAAAATTACCCCTCCTATAAATAATGGAGGATTGAGTGAGATTAAGGTAAACTTGGACTATATTATTTATTTTATATCCAACTTTTCTACAAAATTCCTCTCATTCTAAAACATGAATAAGAAAGTATATTTTTAAAAATTTTATTAAACTGACAATAAGTATTCAAAAAAATCAAGTGATATCAACTTCACCAAATGTTCAAGATTCTAATTGAATAGGGGAGGAAACATATATAGTATCTAACCACCTTGGAATAATTTCTCTATTCACTTGTCATAAAAAATCTTTTTAAAAAAGAAAACAACACAAATATCATAGCAGGATAATTATATATAACAAAACACAATTTGTTTCTTCCAATTTTTTCCCTCGCATAGATTTTCACATTAAAAAAATTATTAATTACAAGAAGAAACACAATGACCAATTAATATATCGTGTTAATATATTAAATTACATACTAAAGTATATAATGTTCATTGGAAATTATTCCTTCTGGGTAGTTTTCATTTAATTATTTGAAAACATATCCATTTCATAGAGGGAAATAAAGGGGCAAGTGCTAACTAATTTTATCAGACACATCCAACCCCAGATTTTTTTTCATGGAATATCGATCTATCTTGTGAAGAAGTTTTATCCTTCAATGATACCCCCTAGATATGGGATATTATGTTTATAGATCCTCTCAATGTACAAGTGAGAAATGGTTATAGAACTAGAAATAAAAATAGATTCATTATAGATGTCATCATTGTGTCCCAAGCCAATGTAATTCAACTATAATCTATCATTATTTCATAATGATTCACTAATAATTAATAGTGTACCTATCTCTCATTACAGTTTTTTATTTAGAAATAAAAATCCATGTGGCCCATATGAATGTCAAGGGTCACCTAAAACAAGTTATTATTTATATTTATTGTGAATATTCCATTAATAAGGTGATGTTTACTCTTATCTATGGGTATATAAGGGGACTAACTGAAAAAAACCAAACAAAACTATACTGAATCCCATCTCCCACTCATTTAATGATAGTTCGTATGAAATGGCTAGTTTATCGACATCTCTAGAGGATCCTGAATAGAAATAAATAGTATTCTTCATCACAAATCGTAGTGTGGTATCCCTAATTATATTCTGGGACATGGATGGAATCATAGAATTCCTCCCTACCTTGAGAATGATTATACAACATCATTTATAACCTATATAGTCACTAAATGGTTTCCATTATAATTGACTGTCTCCAACATTTTATAATTATTTTAGACCATTCTATGAAATAATATTTTTACTTATTAAAGGAGGATTAACCTTTAATGTTATACATGAAGTATATGTCTGTTTTTGTGGTCCCAATAAATTGATGGCCACACTATACCATAAAATTATTATAATTATATAATTGTTTCCATTTAAAACAACATACTTTTAAGATTTAACTGGGATGTATTGTGGTTATCAAAATAATGCTAACTTCATCCTTCAAACCCCAATGTTGTTAAAAATTTATAAATACTCTTGGTCATTTTTCAAGTGTGAAATGAATTTTATGTGGCCACATCCCCTATATATAACATATAAGTTCAATTAAATCATTAATACCACTATAATATTTTATATGTGGTATAAGGTTATATCTCTTATGGAATCTGTTACTAAGAATATCATTCTCTTCATGATGATTAAAATCATCCCCAAATTTGGAATCCCTAATACAATATTGTCATAAAATATCACAAATTTTTATTCTTCATAGCTGAAATGGTTGTTTAATGATTAGAATAATGAGTCTATTCATCTATAAAACTATCAAGAAATGGAAAATAGTCAGATAGAGTAATTTAATAACACTTTAAATAATATAATTCATATAATTTAGGCTAAAGATATGATATCATGGGTGGAGAAGATTGTTTATACCTTATAGTCTTATAACCCAACGACTCGTACCACTATGAATATAGACCCATCTTCTAATGTATATAGAATATTTGAAATAATACCCATTGAATACAAATACCCACTAATCAAAATTGATATAAGTATACATATATTAGATGGAAATAGTATCATATATATCTAGATGAGTCATAGAGGCCTCATGTGAAGAGTTTTCAAACATTTCACAAACTGGAAATCTATGAGAATCATATTATACAGTCCCTTAATAGGATATTTCTCCTTTAACCATACCTCCATAAAGAGATAGTTTTGTCCATGTTAACTCCAATGATATATGTGAATAATCTCCCAATGCTAAAATCAAAGAGGGCGGTGCCTGACATTATACATAAGCATATCTCGAATTGTGACTATTTTGTTAGAATGAAGGTTAGGGAAATAATGTAATGCACATTAATTGGTGTTGAATGTTTTAACATAAATATAATATAAAAAATCATTTTCTGACTCAAACCCTTCCTTTTGATAATTATTATAAATATTATAGGATATTTTCAGGTTGTATTGTGCATTTTCATTTCCTTCATAGACAATCTATTTTATAACATTTAAATAGATAGTGTTCACCAATATTTTTATTATTTTTTTAATGCAAAATTGGGTAAACATATCAAAATGAACAATAAGGGGATTCACAATATTGATGGGAAAAGTATTATTCATAGAAATATCAGTAGTTGAATTGTTTTTTATCTGTTATATTGGATTCATTAGAGAATGTAACTGATGGTTTTATACCTAATAAAAAAGTATCTTTTATAATATATGTTTATATAAAGTATATAGAGAATGGTGTTCATTCACATTATTAATTTTTTCATATCTTTCAAAGAACAAATTCTGTATGCTAAAAGGGCTAAAAAAATGGAATCTGAAATAATATAGACAGTTACAAAAAAGGTACTGAAAATGTTAATACAACAAAAATATATTTTTTATATTAATTTATTTTTATTTTAAGTAGCTTGAAGATTAAATTTTATATGTATTATTTAAAATTTTTACTGAAATTAGGTGCATAATATAGGATGAGTGAAAATTTTGAGGATTTAGTGATTTTTTTAGAAAATAAGGATCATTTTTTAAAACACAATTGATGAAAATATATTTCTCTTAGATATATTAATATGGGTATAATTCTTTTAGATGATTTGTAAAAAAATATTATATATGATATGAATAATGATATTGTCTTAAAAATAATAATAATGCTAAAAAATCTCATTTCAATTCAAATTATATAAAAAGTATAACAAAAAATTATTTGTTAAATAATTAAATATTGATGAATAGTAATATATAAATGGAAAATTTGATACATATTTTTTCCTTCTTAATTGTTGTGTAAAAACGGTTAAAAATAATGATAAGTGATGTATTTCTGTAAAATATGTAAATTGTGGAGTCATTGTAAATTTTGAAGAAAACTATCAATAGTAAAAAAACAAATATGTAGTTATTTATGATATGTATAAGAATCCATAGATATCATCTATGAATTAACCAAACAAATATAATAATTCAATTATTTACTCAAAAATGAATAGAATTATTTTATCTAAATATGAAGGTAAAATTATAGATAAATTTTAATAAAATGGATAGAAGTGGGAATGGTCAGAAAGATGGGACCTTGAGTGATGTTAGTGAAAAAATATTTAATAATAATATTGATAAGGAATAATTAATTATTGATTTATTTTGTGATACTAAGAGTAATGAATAAACATATTCTATAATGGAAACCTCAATATATATCATTCCATGATTTCAATATTGGAGAAAGAGATCATAAACATTAGGAATGAGAATCATTATTCATGGAACAAATATTCTCCTTGTGTATATAATGTTACATGTACAATAACTGTATTTAGTGTCATGAATACGGTTTTTATTGAGGAAAATATGTTAAAATTTAAATAATATGACAATTATAGAATAAATTTCAAGAAACAAAAGGAAATCAAATTAAAATAGATCAATACTAAAAAGGAATTTGAAAATTATACAGTAAAAATTAACAATTATTTTCAAAATGTTTTTGAAATATAACAACGATTCATTGAATGATAAGGAATATGAGAACATAAAATATTAAAATTAAATAGTGAAAATAACCTTATAAATGTTGGTTGAATGTCATAGTTGAAGTCACTGGTGAAGAAAATCTGTTTTTTGGAAATACAACATGAATTTCAAAAATCAAGAAAATATTTGAACACTAGCTAGAAGGTAAAACGTAAAATACATATCAATTTAATGATGGATGTAAATAATCCAATAAAAATAATTTCATTAGAGACTACTAAAATTCGGTCTCATAAAAAGTATCCAAAATTGATAACTAAGATATAGAAATAAATTTGATGTCATCATCTATATAATTGTCTATAATTAATGAAAAGTTAAATTAAGTATAGACATAAAATGAAATTTATCTACATAAAGAGATGTTTAACACTTTCACACATCACATTCAAGGCATACAATATATATGGTGGTCCAAAATTTCGATATATAATACATAGAGTATGTTCATAAAAAAATAAAATTGATGAAAGAAACCCATACCACATTGATTTCTTTAGATGAACGAAGAGAAGTAAAATTAGATTTTTAGTATCAATAGTGCATTAATTCTATAAATGAGAAATTATATAAAATAATTAATAATATAACATCATATTTGGTAGAAAAAAATTATTATAAAAATTTTGGTGTTTCCTAACATGGTAAAATAAAAATTTGATGTTATTAGAAACATGTCAATAATAATGTGAAGAGGGTATTTACAGGTGTAAGGAATTTATTTTCTCATATTCATGGACTAGTTTCATGGATTTATAATATAATGGTATATATTTTTACAACTATAGAGAGGGAAAAAATATTATCCATATGGTTTTCAAGTCTTCATTCCTCAGTGGAGAGTTAGATGAGTAAGCTTCCATTAAGAATCATTATTTTCACTTTGATGGTGAAGTTAAATGATATATTTTTAAGTTTAATAAGTAACATAGAGGGTTAAAAAATATCAAATATAAGGCCATTCCAGGCAAGAAATGTTTTCCATGTAAATATAATTCATGAATGATATAGAGGACATCAATCTATACTTCAATAAAGATGAAAATGTATCATTAACTTGTGTTTCCTTTGTGGATTATATTATTTTTATTAGAAATTAAGGCATTTTTGTGATGAATATCCATTAGAAGTGATGAATATATTTCAAGATTTCCCACCATATATATTAATGTTACTTTTTTGGCTGGAAATATTTTCATAATGAATATCCTATCATTCTATTTCAACAGATATAATTTCAATGTATTTTAAAAATTATTTGATGGTATATTTGACACGAAATTTCACATTAATATTAGTGGGAACAAAAAACTCAATGGTTGTAATGTTATAAAAGTTGATAAAAATTAATTTTGGAAACATTTTTGGATGATTACTTTATTTAATTGCTTAATGGCTATATAATGATTTTGTTATTAACATATGTTTCATGTATTTTGGTGATTTTTTTTCATTGAAGTGTTAAAATTCTAATTTATTATTCTATTAAAGGTGAAATGGAAATCAAATATAAATATTGAAGTGGTGGAATGGTGGATCCATGTTTATATATATATATATATATATATATATGTTAACCTATAAATTTAGTTTAATGATGAAAAAATGTCTAGTGGGAATTAATTTTAGGGTGAATGGTTTGTTTATTATAAAATAAATAAATAAATATTTTTTACCCGAATTACTTGTAAATAAGAATTACAACCAACCACTCATGTTATAACAAATTTTTCTAGATGAGGAATCAATTTAAAGATCTTAATTTCATATTGAATTTTTCTCTACTTGAAGGTTTTGACTCACACTGTTCTCTAAATCAGTAAAGAAATATAGTTTAGAATTCTCAATAAAAGAACATTTATATAAAATTTCACATCATCGAAGAGCGAGGGTAGGATATAATATTAAGTGTAGAATATTTTCCAACCGAAGATAGAAAATATAATTTATTACCTAAAAAAATTCCAATGATACATTTTTTTGATTGACGATCAATATGGGAGTTCAACTGCATTCATCTCAAGGCTATGATATTACGGATCCATACCTAATCTCGTAGGTTTTTAGGTTTTTTAATGGATGGTAAATAGAAAAATATTCCCTTTTTTAGTTTTTGTATTTACAAAATGTATTTACAAGTGGGGAGAAAAATAAATAATAGGGAATTAATATATATAAGTTTTTTCCATTGGGAAGGATGGGTTTTTAAGTGGAGAATGAATTGAAATAGATTTTTCAAAAGGAGTCATATCTTATCTCAATATGTCAAATGGGTTTTTGTGATTTTTTATTTTTAGAATGATATTATATTATTATTATCTATATATTTTCAGAAACATTTCATATATTGGTTCAAAATATTGAATTGAAATATAAAATAATTGTTATTACCAATTGGAATCTTGAGGTATCATGATCTGTACAATAGTTGATAAAAGACACTATTTATTTACAGCATGATTTTTTTATTCAATAACCATGTTCCCTACACTAAGTTCACTAACATAGGATAATAATTTTTTAACAAAGACTCATTGTTAAATATGATTACTCTGAAATTTATTTGTGTTCCATTGTTAATAATAAAATAAAATGTTCTGATTTTTTACACTATGTGTTATTTTGGGGTTTTTTTGGGATCATAATGTATATGTTGATATTAAAGTTATTTTTATTCATAGGGATATACTATTATGATATATAGTTGATAAAGTATCATTTTTCCTGTTCTATTGGTCTAGAGAACATGTTTCAGAGAAATAATAAATTATATGTTTTATTGTTTTGTATTTTTTCTATAAAAAATGAAAAAAAATATCACAAAAAAATAAATTTTATTTTCTGTGGTTATGGTTATAATTAAGTAAGATTATTTTTTTAAGAATTGTTAGAGGAATATAGAATTATAATAATATATTATAATTGTTTAATCATGATTTTTTATGTTTTGAATAGAAAATTTTCTATGTCTCGAACACATAAAATTCATTATGATCAAACATAAGTTTAATTTTTTTGAATTAAAAAACAATTTAAACATCCCAAAAAATATATTCATTTAAGATGATTATATATATAATTTCACTCTATAATTAGTTTATAAAAGTAATAATGATAATTGAATTTGAAAATAGACATTTTCCTCAAACATATGAGTCATTTTATACAATGAAATTTTGTAACTCTTGTTTGTGTAAGAATCATTTCAATGATATAAGTTATCTGTAAGAGTTGTTATATTCTCTTAAATGAGTAATTAAGATTTATTTTAGGCTCATTAATGAAATAGAGGATATTTATATTATTCATTCCTATATAATGTTTAAGTCTTTTATTCTATACAATGTGGCTTCAAGTCATAGAAAAAACATGATATTTCTGAAAAAATATGATATTTTTATAAAATAACAATTTCTATATATTAAGGACTACTTGGAAGATATAAATATTATAATTATAAAGGTCGATTTTATGGGAATCTAAGAGTATCATAGATTTATATACCTACAAGATGGGGTGAATTCTAATTTAGAAAACATAGATTAAAATATTTAAACTAAAAAAAGGGCAATTAAAGTAAATTTATATGACTTTAACTTAGTCTGACTATCGGATTCATGAAATCAAAACCAGAAAATATCCAATTAAACCAAAGTAAAATATTGTAATAACAATTTATCTTATTAATCAAAGTATGTGTTCCATAATATAAGTTACATCAACAAAAAAAATAGTATAGAAATCTATGTATGATGACTGAATTTATATAAAAATCATTGTCGATTTGAAACATATAAAAACAATAAATAGAAGAGCTATGTAAAAGTAAGATTTACTTTTATGATCTATTAAAAATGTTTAAAACTTATAACCATAAGATTATGGTAGTAAATAACTTTGAGTAAATGAATACACTATTTTATACTTATAGTAATGTTTTTCATTTCTTATAAAGAAAACTCTTGATACAAAGATCATAATTCATTTTTCAACATATCCCCAGAATCCCTTGAAACAATTATCTTATTGACTGTATATTTGTATCTCTAGAATCTACCAATCTAATGGATCAGATCCATCATTTTTCTATCCCTAGAATCCCTCAATCATAACAATGATCAGACATAAAATAAAAATCTAAATTTCTTAAGGAAAAAACTCTCACAAGGATTCAATTGAACATTGAATCTTTAAAGAAATACAAATAATAAGAATGGTAATTTCATGAAAATTAATATTCAAAATACTTGAGAGTGAATATATATTAGTTATTCTTCAAACTGTTCAAATGAATCACTACATAATGAAAATTATATAATGGTCATATTTTTAATATTGTTACAATGGACTCAGAAAGATTGAACTTCATAGTTCATTTGTAAATAACTATCAAACATAATATTGATTAAAACCATCATAGTGTTAAAATTATTCCTTACAATTTCATCAGGTGTATGTATTTTGATTATAAACTTTAGTCAGTATGACATAATTCCTTAATAATTATCTATTCAATATTCCTTATAAGATTCAGTACGGTTAATCTGTACCAGTATCTGTTCGACAGTCATAAATTTTTTCAGTACCTATGAAAAGAGAAAATAAATATTCTTGTATGATAATATTTAAGTTTTATGAATCAAACACATTCCAAATATATTTATCATATTAAGGAATAATAACATTATATCTATAATTCATTAAAACTTTTTCTATTTATGGTAGAAGGTAATTTATTCAAAAAAAACATACTAAAACACGTGGGATATAATAAAGTTAGTTAGTATATTTTAAGCAAGTTTTTGTGATTTACAAAACTGAAGGAATGGAAAGGAAATGAGAAGTAATTATAACTCAATAATCTCCCCCTTTTTTGAAATAAGAGACTAAAAACATAATTTAAAAAATTACATGAAAAACGTACATCACTTTTGTTCTCATATGAACATTATATTCAATGTTATTCTTTGAAACTTGACATACCTATGTTTCCAACACTTATAAATATGATGATGAATATAATGAAGTATTTTAATGGCTCTCCATTAAATAAACTTCCCCCTTAGGAATTTGTCTCCCACTAAGGATCATTTTCTGTTACTAAGGATCATTTTTTTTCACTTAATAAAATAATATTTCCTTTGAAAGGAAATCTCCCACTTAAAATATTATTCTCCTCCCATGTAAAATTCGCCAACAAAATATTTTTTCCACTTTTGTAAAATATTATCCCACCTTTTTATATTGAAAGAGTTTTGTAAAGATAGCGTAGTTTCCTAAAATGTTAGATAAATAAAACATACTAATCAATACTTAACTAACTAATCTTCCATGAATAAATTAAATTAACATGGAAACAATCAAAATTAGATAAAAAATTTAATAAAATAATATTTAGATAATTAAGATAATTAATTCTTAAAAAATTTCAATTTTTTTTTAAAAACATTAATAGTTCAAATGAAAAAAAAAATCTTTCATCATGAGATTGTTGACAAAATCTTTCAACTTCTTAAACACATAGAAATTGTAACACCCCAGGTAAATAAAGAATATGAAATTTTAACATTTATCCATATTTGTGAATAAAATATTAATATTACTTTAAAGGGGACACTATGCTCGATGGCGTACCCAATATGCAACAATGAGTTTCTTGGGAATCTTATGTTGCACTCTAATAATAAAATAATATTATTTTAAATGATAGTTATCGCCTAGCTGTTGTAATGGTGGGAATGAATAGAACTAACTAAAAAATGATTATATATGTTTATCAATTATTTTTACTTTTTACAATAACTGATAGAGGATTAAAAATGTGAATGAATCCAATTTTAAACGTAAACATTGTAATATTCTTTAAAAGGTCGATTAACCTCCTTTTGATGGAGAACCTCTTTTAAATACACTTTTTGACAATTTGATATGTTATATTTGACAAAATAAAATTCTTCCTTAGAATCAGGACATAAAAATTTACTTTGTGTACATTTTTGGTATTTTTCCGATAAAGTTCATTTTTAATGAATAGTCAAAAATGTTGTATTTTAATTCAAAACCTCTTTTTAATATAATTTATTTATATGATTAGATTATATTTTAAATTGGTTATAAAGTGAAATTAGAATATATTTTTACCATTTAATCCAATAGTGGTAGTTGGAATTCATTTCATCTTCAAATTGGACTTAAACTAGTGTTAATCTTTTGATACTTACTGTTTCATAAAAACACGCTATTTGCTCTGACAGTGGGAATTAATTATTAAATTAATTAATGTAACTTATATGTTTTGAATTTTTTAAAATAGACATCATTTTTGAATTTGGAATATCAAATATATCTTAGGGTGAATTTTTGGTATTTTTCTGGAAAACTTCAATTTTTGATGAATAGTGAAACCACTAAGTGGTACTTAAAAAACTGATTTTTCATTTAAATGAAATTTTACCACCACTGTGTTTTGAATTTAAAAAATCCAACATAAATGTTTGTCATTAAGATGTAAAATTTGATTCAATGGGATTAAAATAATTTTTTGGGTGAATAGTTACTTTTATGTTTTAATCGCGATTAGAGGTAATTAGTGTAGTGTAAGGTAAAAATAATGTCTTAATAATATGAAATGACCTAGAAACATGTCCTACCCTCATTGGATGAGTCATGGACGACGAAGAAAATCCATGGGTCAAGGTGGGGACCCCATGGATCCAATTTGATTGGAAAATGACAGAAATACCTTTTTATTTAAAGTTAAAATTAAAATGTCACAAACATGTGTTATTTTACTAAAACAATTTTTACATAGTGTTATATAAATCATATCTTTTACTGTAAATATTCACTAGAAAGATAAAAATATTTACTACATCATGATAATTTTTTTATAATTTTTAGACATTACATAAATTAATTTATTTTTGACACCGTGATGGTGCAGTAATTACCTCATAAATGAACGATTTAAATAAAATGAGAAGATAGGGTGAAATATAAGTCATAAACTTGTAAAAAACCTATTGGATTTATGTATTTTGAAACCTTATCACCTTATCCTAGAAATATATCTTTTTAGGACTTTTTAAATCCAAAAATCATTTTATAATAAAGTAATATTTTATAACTTTCCAAGAGTCCCCATCCTATCCTATTATAAAGGCCCCCACCTATTCCACCTTACACACACCTCTAAAACCTTTGGATCGGCCAACCGCTTCCCATTTAATCTCTCAAAATACCACTCTTAATCATTGAAGCCTCACTTTGGGCATAATCCTTTACAATGAAGACTTTGAGATCAAATCAAAGAGATTTACCTGATTTAAATGTAATGTCTTCCATTGTGTTATTTTGTTTTATTTTTCTTCTCCAAACCCCTAAACTCTTTTTATTACTTTTTTTGTAACAACAACAGTATCATAAATATACTAGGATGTTTTTATAATAAGGATTCGAGATACACTTTCACACACCTCCGTCTAATGGTTAAATAACATACTGTTTCTGTGGTTGGCGAATTACTGCCTCACGAAACGATGATTGTTCAATATTATTTTAACACCATCAAAGGTGGCCATTAAGATGTAAATATATTTATATATGATATATAATATTTTTATGTTTTCCTTAAGATTCTTTATTTTTCATTTATGGCATACCTTTATGGTTTCCATTATGGGTAAACGCGATATCTTCATTTTAGGAAGTGCGGACTACCACCCCCTCAAAGTGATTTGATTCGTTAATGCCATATGTGGGATGTATAAAGGATGTAATAAATGGTATTACATATTATAACCTACTGTAATTATAATATACCTTTATATCATTATCATTTAATTCCATTTAATACAGAAAAAAATGAAAGTAGCGTTCATGCGTACGTACAGCATACCGTCTCCATGAACGGTACATTTCATTTCTTATCTCCAAATGTAATGTACTATTATAAGTACATATATATATAATGGATATATATGTAATATTTTTCATCTAAATGATGTATATCATTCTGGAATTATAATATATATATCTCTCATTTTGTTTTAATTCCATTAATATGACAAAAAATGAAAGTAGCGTTCATGCGTATGTACGGCCTACCGTCTCCATGAACTGTGCTTTTAATTTTTTATCTCCAAATTCTATGGAATAGTATAAAATGAATATATACTGGATATATATGATATTTAAAACATAAATACTATTCTGGATATGATGTACCTATAACTACATGGAAAATTCTTTTGCAACAAGTTCGATTTTTACTCATGTACCGAACATCGA
Source organism: Viscum album (assembly GCA_963277665.1). Taxonomy (NCBI): domain Eukaryota; kingdom Viridiplantae; phylum Streptophyta; class Magnoliopsida; order Santalales; family Viscaceae; genus Viscum; species Viscum album. Next base: position 1,460,149,750 of record OY728157.1, on the reverse strand, counting down.
CAAAAACGTCTGATATAAACTCACTTAATTAACCAATTATTATAACCTTATAATTTATGATATTAACAGAATAATAATCTTTAATGTAGGTCCTTATGAAATTATAAATTGACCAAATTTTATTATTCAGGAGATTAATGAACGATCGAGTCATGTCGGACACGAGGTGAGGGATTCTACCTCTCTCTTTCTTTTTATGTACACTCCTTTATGTCACTTCTTTTAAGCTCCTCTTTGTTATGATGGGGGATGTTCTTTTATATTCCTATTTATGTAAATTTTATTGTAATATGATGAGAGACACTATTTGATCTCATCAATCCATTTTTGGATGTTTTAAGTGGCGCCGTTAGGCTGCCGAATTTTCGTAAAGGATTTTACATCTCACTTTTAGTCCTGTGAGATTTATGCTTCATTTTCCACCATTTCCTTTGAGTGGTGTATGTACTTCCCAATATTATACTCTTTGTGTAATATAATTTCATTTATGGGTATTTACATATTCATTGTATGGCCCTTCTTCAATTGGGTGTACGTTTTGAAAGTAACCCAATTCGGTAAGGGGACCTTTCACCCTCATTTTTTAAAAGACTTCTTTTATTATGTCTTTTAATTCACATACTATTATGTTGGTATATGTTATTATATATCCTTATTGATTTAAATTTTATTTCCAAGTGATGAGATAGCCTTCTTGTCTCTCATCAACTCTTTTTCTGAATTTTGAAGTCACGTCGTTAGGCTGTAGAATTTTGGCAAGGGAACTTCTTAACCAAATTTCCATTCTTTGGGTTAATCTCCTACTTTCAAATTATGACATGATATTATTATGTCCTATCTTGTATTTGTACTTTCTTTATCTGTACTTTTAGTTAATAAACATAATCGATCTATTTTATTTAAAAAATGGTCTTTGTATGGGACTTCGTCTCAATCTTCATTCATTGAGGCATATTTTGTTTTATACACAACTTTATTTTATACGGTGTATAAACCCCTTTGACTTTTCCATCTATCCAAAAGGAATATTTTTATATGATGTGTTTTACAAAATGACAAAAGGGAATGTTTTTGTCGTACATATGCGGCGACAATGACTTCTCCGCCACCGTGACCATTATTTGAGTTTTGGCTTCCTCTACAAGTCATACCATCTTTTTATAAGAAAAATAAATACCATGTTTTACTTTTCTTTTATTTTGGTATTGAAAATGGTTTTCGTAATGTTTTTATATCAATGTGTTGTACTGATATCTTGTGATTGAAAGGTGGGAATGTTATGTTTCCTTTATGCATGTTTTATGTGATAAGATTATGTGGTGGTTCTTGGGAATTATTATGAAGACGGGTGGTTCCGTGATAAACTAAGGGAGGGTGAGCCCGATATAGCTCTCCAATGCATTGGGTAATTCGAAGGGGTTAAACGTTGAGGTTTCTCCGAAGAGATTTAGGGAATATACTGTGATGGGTATTCCGAACGTAACCAAGAGGGTTACTCCCTACGTAAGAATTTTATGAATGCCTCAAGTTACCTTTATGTCTTATGATTTCTATGATTTATTCATGATTTGATGAGGTATGTTAAAATGATTATGTTTTATGAGTAAAGTATGATTTCATAAATGTACTAATGTTTTCTTTTCATACTTTTATATCCCTTACTGAGCTTTTTAAGCTCAACCCATGTTTTTTAAAAGTTTTTCACTGGTCAAGGGAATGGTACATGATATGATGATAGTGTCAAGGAAGTGTCAATAAAGAATCCATGTTTTATTTTAAATATGTTTCCGTTGATGGTAAAAAAATGAATTCTATCTTTTATGTAACCACTTTGTTTAAATGTGGAATGTAATTCATGATTTATGATCTAATTCTCAAAAACTCTAAACCTGAAAATATCCTCAATTTGAATTATTCATTTAATTCAATATTAAGTAATGTTTAAGGATGGGGCCTTATAGTTTGTATCAGAGGTCGGTTTAGATAACTTTAGAGGTTAGTGTATTCTATAGGCATAAGTGACATTACCACAATGGTTAGGATTTGAGAAAGAGTCCTAGTTTTAGACAAAGTGAATGAGTAAGTATATCTTAGTGTTTATATTTCTCATTAGTACATGATGGTTTTGTTGATATACTCACACTGACATTTCTATTTTTAAGGAATGGATGGATCTAGCAGGCACCAATGTGACAATAGGTTTGAAGGAAACTGTGGTGGTTCTCTGATTAAGAGACTGGATGAAATGGGGGATTCAATGAGGAAACTCGTGGTTGTTCTAAATCAACTATCAAGGAGTCATGATCAACCACTTGTACGGTGGTATGTTCTGTAATGCATCATGTATGAGATGACCAATCGATGTGGAAGTTCAGGTAATAATTATAAAGGTTACCATTAGGGTTTATATGATCCTTACTTTTGAGGTAATTATGGGTTATTATATATTATGATGGAAAATGAAAGGCATGAGATAAAATTGAGGTTAAAATATGTTATGATTATTTCTGAAGATTTTATCTCATTTTGGGAAAATTTTTAAGAATTATATATTTTTGGAAAAAGGAGAACATGCAGACCGTGTGACAACCCGTCGCATCGGACAAAGCTGCGGGAATCAAACCCACAACCAAAGTGCGATTGGTATTTATCGCCAACCACTGGACTACGTGAAGTCCCCGGTTAGTTTGAATATTTATTTTTAGTTATATGATTTTAGGAATCAAGAGTATGTTTATTATTGGTTATATGTGGAAATTATTAACCTATCATGGAGGATATATGATTAGGTTAATTACTTTTCAATATGAGAATTTAAGAGAAATCGATGTTATTTGGAGATAAAAGTTAATTTGTACCTTGGAAGACTATGTGATTAAATCCTTCAAATATTTGGGTTTCAATCTTAGTTTGGTTTACATTGAAGAATTTTATGGATGATTTTTTATCGAATGGTCTTCGTTGAACTTTGGGTTTTTTTGGAAAAATTTTGGATATTAAGAATAGGTTTTCTTTTTATAAAGGATTATACTTTTGTGGATTATCTGATCTCATAATAACAATTTTGGTTTTGTATTTTGTCTGTAGACATGGGAAATATATAGTTCCCTATTTTGGATTAGGTGATTCTCAAGAAGTTGATTATAGTACTCTTAATGCAAACAAGTCTTCCTAAATACTCATCATTTAGAGAAAAAATGAGTTTGATTAAGGAATCTAGTAAAAGTGAAAGTCGACGTGACAAGTAAGTATGTTTCATTATGATTTAGTTAAGCTCAAAAAATAAATTCCTCAATGATGAGTAACTTAAAACAAAAATTTTGTATGTTAACTTTTCCTACTGGGGAATCGAATACCATTTAACCCATCACAAGTTTGTGATTTTTTTATGGTTAACTTTCTCCTAGACATGATTACTATCACTCTCCATCAGAACATGACACTTTGTTTATTTCCTCCATGTCCATATTTTCATACTTCGAATCCTAGTATGGGTTAACTCGGGTGACCTTTGAACTTCCCTTTCTTTATTTTAAAGTGATTGTTTTACTGACTCTTGTTCTGATGTGGGATTTTCAATGAAGTTTCCAAGCCCAATTTTAAAATTGTGAGAACGCAATTCCCAAAAGGGGGGAGGGATGTAACACCCTAGGAAAATAAAGAATATGAAATTTTCACATTTATCCATATTTTTGAAAAAAATATTAATATTACATAAAAGGGGACGCTATGCTCGATGGCGTACCCAATACGCAATGACGAGTTTCTTGGGAATCTTACGTTGCACTCTAATAATAAAATAATATTATTTTAAATGGTAGTTAACAGCTAGCTATTTTAATAGAGGTAATGAACAGAACAAACTAAAATATGATTGTATATGTTGGTAAAATATTTTTTCTTTTTACAATAAATGGTAGAGGATTAGAAATGCGAATGAATCCAATTTTAAACGTAAACATTCTAATATTCTTTAAAAGGTCAACTAACCTCCTTTAGATGGAGAACCTCTTTTAAATCCACTTTTTGATAATTTTATGTGTTATATTTGACAAAATAAAATTCTTCTTTAGAATCAGGATATTAAAATTTTCTTTGTGTAAATGTTTGGTATTTTTCCGATAATGTTCATTTTTAATGAATAGTGAAAACTGTTGTATTTTAATTCAAAACCTCTTTTTAATATAATGTATTTATATTATTAGATTATATTTTTAATTTGTTTTAAAGTGAAATTAGAATTTATTTTTACCATTTAATCCAATAGTGGTTGTTGGAATTAATTTCATCTTGAAATTGGACTTAAACTAGTGTTAATATTTTGATACTTATTGTTTCATAAAAACACGCTATTTGCTCTGAGAACGGAAATTATTTATTAAATTAATTAATGTAACTTATATGTTTTGAATTTTGTAAAATAGACATCATTTTCTAATTCAGAATATCAAATATAGCTCAGGGTAAATTTTTGGTATTTTTCTGGAAAACTTCAATTTTTGATGAATAGTGAAACCACTAAGTGGTACTTAAAAAAATGAATTTTCATTTAAATGAAATTTTACCACCTCTGTGTTTTGAATTTCAAAAATACAACATACTTGGATTTCATTATGATGTAAAATGTGGTTCAAAGGGATTAAAATAATTTTTTGGTTGAATAGTAACTTTTATATTTTAATCACGATTAGAGGTAATTAGTGTAGTTTCAGGTAAAAATAATGTTTTAATAATATTAAATGACCTAGAAACATGTCCTACACTCATTTTATGAGTCATGTCCGACCAAGAAAATCCATGGGTCAACTTGGGGACCCCATGGAGCCACTTTGGTTGGAAAATGTCATAAATACCTTTTTATTTAATGTTAAAATTATAATGTCACAAACATTGTTATTTTACTAAAAAAAATTACATGGGGTTATATAAATCATATCATTTACTATAAATATTCATTATAAAGATAAAAATATTTCCTACATCATGATAATTTTTTTATAATATTTAGACATTAAATAAGTTAATTTATTTATGACACCGTGATGATGCAGTAATTACCTCAAAAATGAACGATTTAAATAAAATGAGAAGATATGGTGAAATATAAGTCTTCAACATGTCTCAATCCTATTGGATTGGATTATTTATAAACCTTATCACCTTATCGTCAAAATATATCCTTTTGGGACCTTTTAAATCCGAAAATCATTTTATAATAAAGTAATATTTTATAACTTTCCAAGAGTGCCCCTCCTCTCCTCTTATAAAAGGCCCCCACCTCTACCACCTTACACACACCTCTCAAGCCTTTGGATCGGCCAAACCCTGCCCATTTCATCTCTCCACATCCCTCTCTTAATCATTGAAGCCTCACTTGGGGAATAATCATTTACAAGGAATCCCTTGATCTCAAATCAAAGAGAGTTACCCGATTTAAGGGTAATGTCTTCCGTTTTGTTCTTTTGTATTATTTTTCTTCTCCAAACCCCTAAACTCTTTTTATTGATTTTTTTTGTAACAAAAACTGTATAATAAATATACTAGGATGTTTTTATAAGAATTATTAGAGCTAAACTTTCACACACTTCCGTCTAATGGTTATAGAACATACTATTTCTGTGGATGGTGAATTAATGCCTCACGAAACGATGATAGTTAAATATTATTTTAGCACCTTCAAAGGTGGACATTAATATGTCAATATATTTATATATGATATATAATATGTTTATGTTATACTTTTGATTCTTTATTTTTCATTTATGTCATACCTTTATGGTTTCCATTATGGGTAAACGCGATATCTTCATTTTAGGAAGTGCGGACTACCGCTCTCTTAAAGTGATTTGATTCGTTAATGCCATATGTGGGACGTATAAATGATGGAATTAATGGTATTACATATGATATCCTACTGTAATAATAATATACCATTATATCGTTATTATTTAATTCCATTTAATACAGAAAAAAATGAATGTAGCGTTCATGCGTACGTACGACTTACCGTCTCCATGAACGGTACATTTCATTTCTTATCTCCAAATGTAATGTACTATTATAAGTACATATATATAATGGATATATATGTAATATATTACATCTAAATGATGGATATCATTCTGGAATTATAATATATATATCTCTCATTTTGTCTTAATTCCATTAATATGAAAAAAAAAATGAAAGTAGCGTTCGTGCATACGTACGGCCTATCGTCTCCATGAACGGTGATTTTATGTTTTTGTCTCAAAATGCAATGGAATAGTATAAAATGAATATATAATGGATATATATTATATTTAAAAAATAAATAAAATTCTGGATATGATATACCTATAACTACATGGAAAATTCTTTTCCAACAAATTCTATTTTTACTCAAGTACCGAACATCGACAAAAATGTCTTATATGAACTCACTTTATTAACAAATTATTATAACCCTATAATTTGTGATATTAACTGAATAATAATCTTTAAATTAGGTCCTTAAGAAATTATAAATTGGCCAAATTTTATTATTCATGAGATTAAAGGACGATCGAGTCATGTCGGACACGAGGTATGGGATCCTACCCCTCTCTTTCTTTTTAAGTACACTCTTTTATGTCATTCCATTTAAGCTCATCTTTCTTATGATTGGGATGTTATTTTATATTACTAATACTATAATTTTTATGTTCATATGATGAGAGACCCTATTTTCTCTCATCAATCCATTTTGGATTTTTTGAGTGGCGCTGTTAGGCTGCCGAATTTTCGTAAAAGATCTGACCTCTCTCTTTCTTTTTATGTACTCTCCTTTATGTCACTTCTTTTAAGATCCTATTTTTTATGATGGTGGATGTTCATTTATATTCCTATTGATGTATATTTTATTTTAATATTATGAGAGACCCTTTTTGATCTCATCAATCCATTTTTTGGATGTTTTAAGTGGCACCGTTAGGCTGCCGAGTTTTCGTAAGGGATTTTACATCTCACTTTTAGCCCTGTGAGATTTATGCTACATTTTCCAGCATTTCCTTTGAGTGGTGTACATACTTCCCAATATTATACTTTTTGTGTAATACAATTTCATTAATGGGTACTTACATATTCATTGTATGACCCTTCTTCAATGGGGTGTACGTTTCGAAAGTAACCCAAGTCGGTAAGGGAACCTTTCACCCTCCTCTTTTTAAAAGAATTATTTTGTTATGTCTTCTAATTAACATACTATTATGTTGGTATATGTTCTTGTATATCCTTAATGATGTAAATTTTATTTCAAAGTGATGACATACCCTTTTTATCTCTCATAAACTCTTTTTCTGAATTTTGAAGTCACGCCATTAGGCTGTAGAATTTTTGCATGGGAACTTCTTAACCCAATTTCCATTCTTTGGGTTAATCTCCTACTTTAAAATTATGTCATGATATTATTATGTCCTATCTTATATTTGTCCTTTCAGTATGTGTAATTTTATTGAATACACATAATCGATCTATCTTATTTAAAAATTGATCTTTGTATGGGACTTCATCTCAATCTTTATTCATTGAGGCATATTTTGTTTTATACACAACTTTCTTTTATATGGTGTATAAACCCCTTTTAATTTTACTTTTATCCAGAAGTAATATTTTTATACAAAGTGTGTTACTAAATGAAAAAAGGGAATATTTTTTTCATACGTATGCGGCGACAAAAACTTCTCCACCGCCGTGACCATTATTTTAGTTTCAGCCTCCTCTACAAGCCATACCTTCTTTTTAAAAGAAAAACATATACCATGTTTTACTTTTATATTATTTTGGTATTGAAAATGGTTTTCATTATGTTTTTATATCAATGTGTTGTATTGATATCTAGTGATTGAAAGGTATAAATGTTATGTTTCTTTTATGCATGTTTTATGTGATACAATTATGTTTTGGTTCTTGGGAATTATTATGAAGACGGGTGGTTCCGTGATAAACAAAGGGCGGGTGAGCCCGATATAGATCTCCAATGCATTGGGTAACATGAAGGGGTTAAACATTGAGGTTTCTCCGAAGATATTTAGGGAATATACTGTGATGGGTATTCTGAACGTAACCAAGAGGGTTACTCCCTACGTTAGAATGTTATGAATGCCTCAAGTTACCTTTATGTCTTATGATTTCTATGATTTATTCATGATTTGATGAGGAATGTTAAAATGATTATGTTTTATGAGTAATGTATGATTTCATACATGGACTAATGTTTTCTTTTCATACTTTTATATCCCTTACTGAGGTTTTTATTCTCATCCCAAGTTTTTGAAATGTTTTTCAAAGGTCAAGGGAAAGGTGAATGATACGATGATAGTGTCAAGGAAGTGTCAAGAGAGAATCCATGTTTTATTTTAAATATGTTTCCATTTATGGGAAAAAACGAATTCTATCTTTTATGTAACCACTTTGTTTAAATGTGGAATGTAATTCATGATTTATGATCTAATTCTCTAAAACCCTAAACCTGAAAAGATTCTCAATGTGAATTATTCATTTAATTAAATATTAAGTAAGGTTTAAGGCTGGGGCCTTATATAAATCCTTCTCTAGTTTCACAATCATTTCCACTTAAGTATGGACATGAATCGACATCCTCTTTATTTCCTCAAAAAAGTCTTAATTATATTCCCCAAATACTATCACATAATCTTTGAAATATTAGAGTATTTTTATTTCTAAATCCATTTCTCGAATCTTCTCTTTTAAGGAATTTTCTTCCTCAGTTATTTCATCTACGATATCTCTAAATTATTTAATAAACATCACCCGATCTTCTATGTCCAATGATAACTGATTGAAACAAATTTCTAATTCCAACAAAAGATTCATGAAATCATAAAACTACTCTTCATTTATTATGATATGAGAATAAACCTAGTCCAAATGGTTTACAATATGATTGCATGATTATTTGTGTGTCCTTGAATTTTCTTTAAAATCCATTAAATCGACATTAATATGAATTTCTAATTATGATAAAACATTTCCTTTTTCAATTTTATCACTTAGACTATTCAAAATTAATTTTTACTTTTCCTCATGAATATGATTGTTATAAATAGTATCTTCTAACCTCTTAAAAGTGTGAATAATTAATTCAAAACCTTTTTTTCAATTATGGACTCTAAATCTGATGATTTTGAAGACGGTTTTGGAGGTTTGATTCTGCTAATATGGGTTTTTACTTCTTTCCTTTTATATTTAGCTTTCTCAAAAACTCATATTTCAACTTCTTTATAATTTTTTTATCATTATTAATTTGTATAATGTTTTCATATTTATCAGTCTTGGGTTTCATATATACTATTTTTTAGTGGTGATCTTATTCTTCATTCTTTGGGTAAGATTATGACTCTTATTTTGATGAAGATTCCTCTTCTTGAAAACATCCTAACATTTCTTTTTCATCTCTATTGCGTGGTAAACTTGATGAAAATGATGATGATGATTTTGATGAACCGTTATCAGAATTGGTTACATCATCATCATTATCCTCATTTTATTTATCATGTCACTCCTCTTCATCAACATAAACTTCTTATTTAATTTCCCACGTTATTATTCTTATTATTATCCTTATTTTTCTCTATATGTTCCTCATTATTTTCCTCTTTAATTTTCTCATTCTATTAAAATTTATTTTTTAAATTATTTTCCAATAACCTCTTCTTTAGCTTCCCTATCATAGTATTTTTCTTACTTTTCAGTTATGACAATATAGCATTTTCCAACTATGTCTGGTGAAAATTCATTCTTTGAAAAACTGGTATTGATTTTTTAATAACAATTTTCTTCCCTTTGTCTAAGATAGATAGAATATTAGCATGAAAAACATATATTTTATTCAAAATCAAACATTATTAGGTCATGATATCATAGTCTAGGGGAACAGGATATTATAGCTTCTATGAATCTCTTTATACACCTTTCAAACGATTTTCATAAATATTATAATCATACAATTTCTTCTTCTACTAATTTATTTTAGCTTTTTATTCAATGATTTCAGTATCCCATATTTTTAATGTCTTCTCTTCTCTGGGGTTTAGTCTAATTTACTGATCCCCTAGTTTCTTCATACCATTATATTTCATCTTTTTATAAAAAACATCATCAAGAATATTCTTTTCTGTCTTCTTGTTTTACAGATTTAATGTATTCAACGGTCTCCTATTTTTCTTCTAATATTCTTACCAGAGTTTCCTTGATGTTTTTCCTCTAATGAAACACCATCAAATTTTGTAATAAATTCTGTTAACATGTTATTATAAACCAACATCATTTTGGATATTATGTCCTTTCTAATAAATTAAAATGCTTCCATCATTCGAAAATATTTTCTTACTTTAATGATCTACAATCACATTACCACTGTTTTTCTTATAAAATTTGGATACATTATTATCTTTGATTTGATATAATCTTTTTTAATATTCTTTATAATGATATGTATGAACAAAACCAAGTAGATCTTACTCATATTAAACAAAATGTTGAGGATGAAAACCTCAAATACATTCAAAGTATCTTTTTATCCATTCATCAAAATGAGATATCCATATTTCCATAAGGCTATAACTTTATTGTTTGGAGTCAAGTGGGAAACCATTCTAACCAATATATATTCAAAAAAACAAATATTTTCTTTTCATTGTTATATTTAAAAGTACCAAGAATGTTAGGAAGATTTTGAGGACAATAGGATTCTCCTTTTGTGAGAACCTCAGCCATGTCATAAAGATTATTATAAGATACCTTATAACATGATTCATACATTTTGATTGAAATTTTACAATATAATATTCCTTCCAAAATTGAATGGATGCATAAAACACTTGAACAACCTCTAGGTAGTAATGGTTAAAATCCTTATCAGGTTTCTCAACACAAACCAATTCCCATCCTTGGAACGAAATTATTTTCGTCGGAGTATAATTTTATTTCTCAATCAATGATATTTCAATTATATAATCCCTAAATATGAACCACATGGAAAACTTTTCCTTGGTTTTTATCAGATCTATGACTAAAACTGGATATCGTTCATAAATGATAAATTATGGCCGGGTGATATTGAACAGGGTAAGAAATAAGGGGGGAAAACCATGGACAACTGAGGTGGGACATGGGGTGACCCACACATATATTGGAATTAGGGGTGATGGTTAAACATCAATGGGATAATAGACATTTTTTATTAAAATATAATATAATGTAACGACCAAGATTAATCTGATGAATGTTTTAAAATAATTTAAAAATCTCAATGTTTATAACACTTCTCTTAGATTGAGATTAAATAGGATCTGAAATGGTTTTAAAACATTGAAAATCAAACTAAATTTTTATAAAACTAAATTTATAACAACAATAATTAAAAAACTAAACTGATGTAATAGATTTAAAAGTAATATAATATAATAGTACCTTTCAGAGTAGAAAGTGTCAATTGTAAGATATGCATGTTATCCTTGTTATCTATAAAAAGATCAAGAATGTTTTAATATAAAATCTGAATAAAATATTTTCATTATGATATGTAATTACGATAATTTTAAAATAAATAACATAATATGATAGTATTTGAAATAAAACTAATTACGAGAATTTTTGAATCCGAAAATGTTTTTAGGAAATTTTATGTATGAGAATTTTATAACATATTCATATTCCAATATTCTTTTTTAAAATTCTGACTCAAAAAAGTTGTATAATAAATGTGATTTTGGAAAAAACATTATGGTAATGATTTTAGAAAAACTAGAAAATTTTAGAAAACTATATGTTTATGGAAAAAAAAATATTTTCAAAAAACATACATACTCCCCCTATGAAAAGTTATATAGTAATGTTAGGATATGTGTAAAAAAGAAGTAGATATAAATTATTAATTTACATTGATAATTTTTGGATTCTGTTTGGTATATTAAAATTTATCATATGTAAGGGTATTTGTAAACATTTCCCGATGTTATTCTTGTGCTCTGATGAATTGTAAAATTATATTTCCTTTAAATGTATGATCCTGAAGGAAATGGTTTCTTATATCAATTTTTGTAGAATGTGAGTGATGTGATAGTTTTTTACATGAAGAAAAGGAACCTGTATTATCACATATTATTTGGGATTTAGATAAAATCATGCAATGTTAATTGAGTGTAATACCCCAAGCTTCCACGATACACTTCTCTTTGAATAATACTGTACCGTGTGTTGTACGCAACTTCGAGTTCTAACACACACCACAACCAATCAAACTACCTGTTATGAATAGTAATACCCACTTTTTGAAATTTTATACATTTTATCTTTCAAAATGGACTTCATTTTTGGATTCTGAATATCGAAATTATCATAGTGTGAATTTTTGGTACATTTCTGATAACTTTCATATTTCAATGAATAGTGAAAATTACTAAATTATAATTAAAAACAACTTTTTTAAACGAAATAATTAATAGTGATAAATTATAAATTTGAGTGGTTTTAAAGTATATTTAGAATATATTTTGACTATATAATACAATGTTTGTCATTGGACGTAATTTCACATTTAAACCAGATATAAACATGTGTCAATCTTTTGATATTTATAATTTCTTAAAATCACGCTTTTTGTTTTGACAGTGAGAATTAATTTTAAATAAGTTTCTGTCACTTCTATGTTTTGAATTTAGAAACATGGATTCCATATTTATAATCCGGAGTTCCAAATTGTTTAAATAGGTTACTTTTATTTTTAGACATTTTTAATAATTACTTCGGTAAATATTTTATTTATCATGGTTAAAAGGTAACTCCATTAAATAAGGGTAAAATAATAATAATAAATTTCCCAAAAATGTGTCCTAACCCTATTGGATGACACTTTTCCGACCATGGGCATCTTTGGGTCTATTTTGGGACCCCATGTATCAACTTGTAAGTGATAATGACACTTTATATTAATTAAGTTAAAGTGAATACAAAAATGATATAAGAATATATCTTTTAGAAAAACAATTTTTACATGGGGTTACACATGTTATATTATCAAATATAAATATTCATTAGAAAGATAAAAGGATTTCCGACTTAATGGTATTTTATTTATAATTTTTAGACGTTAAATAATTTAATTTATTTATGACACAATTGTGATGCGGTAATTACCTAATTAAAGAAATATTAAAAGAATTGATATTATAAATATCTAAATAAATTTAATTTGAAACTTTTTATGAATTACAATATTTTTATAGGTTAATATGACATCTTATAACTAGTTATATGAATTTTTTTCTAAGTAATAATTCTGTTATAAATTTATGAAAAATAAAATACGCAATAGTGTCAAAATTGACATAAAAGTGTTTTTAAAACAACTATTATATTATTAATTGATATTATATTCCTAAATATCTAAGGTTCGTAAAAAGGACTTATATAGTGATAGTTGTATCGTTAATGGGACATTTGGGGTTGCGTGGAAGTTTATGGTATGTTTATTAACCATATAATATAAAAATACCAAGAGACATGGTAAATGTCAAACTAATTAAATAAGAGTTAGAAATAATAAATAAGGTTAATAAAGTGACCCAACCATGTCTAAAACCTATTGGTTGAGTTGTTTTCGACCCATTTCCACCTTATCCCTTAAATAAATCAATTTTTGTCCATTAGAAACCGAATATTAATTTATTATAAAATATTATTTCTAGCTTTTCCAAAGGTTCTCTTCACCTCCCTTATAAAAGGGCACTCCACCTTCTCTCTAATTCATACCTTCAAAGCCATCTGGATCAGTCAAAACCTACCCAAATATCTTACCGACATTAATCACTTGAACCTAGAGGCCTTAGTTTTATCATAAATCCAACCTATATATATTTTTTTTGATTAAATCCAAATGAAGAACCCGAAGAAGGGGTAATTTTTTCACCACCCTATTTCATGTTCCTTTCTTCTTCAACTTCTTTTTTCTTTGTTATTTCAGTTATAAAATAATATCTCTAGTATCTTCTATATACTGCGATGTTATTATATATATGTTACAACCATATTCAGTATTCTATCCATCCTTTGAATGACATGTCCCTATACGTGCGTACGTACGGCTTACCGTCTCCACGTCGTAGTGTAATTGTTATTCAAAACATTGTTATTTGGATGGGTATGATAATGATGTGAAATTTAATTAAATAATAAATATAACATGGTAATAATTCTTTATATGTGATATACATTCCAATTTTATATTATTTTAATACCAAAAGAATGATGTTGTGGCTCGTGCATACGTACAGACTACCATCTCCACGAACGCAATGAGATTCATTCCCCATCGTATCCATGCAAGTCTAATTATAATTTGATGATTAAAAATAATTTTTAAGGAATTGATATCATTCTGGATATGAATAATATACATCCTATCCATAAAAAACATGACTTATGTAACAAAACATATAAAAGAAAACGAGTAAGTTAACACCCGAAACGATGATAATACTAAGATATTATTAACAAAGCAATGATAAAAGATCATATATGATACCATATTAATGTATATAATTCTTTTATAATTTAAAAATAATTATTTCACCATTATACATGAGGTTAACCTACTCTCTACCAAGGAAAAGTACAAGTTAAGGTTTTATTTCACAATCTCTTCATTATCCGAGGTGGTTTACACGTAATTATCTACTGAGACCTCTTTATCATCCACATCCATGTTTCTTAAAAATGTATTTCAAATCATTATTACTATTTTATAGACTATGGGTTAAAGTCATTTATACCCTTGTTTTACTTTTTATAATATGTTTATAAAGAAATCGTTCCGTATTTTTCCAAACAATGACCTTTTTAACATTTTCGACATAATTAAGGTAAGAATGTGTTTTTTTATACGGCAGGTGCGGCTGTTTTCCTCCATTATAAAATCATCAAATCTTCCCTTACAAGATTATATGGTTATTTTCAAAGTAAATTTTTTCTTTTATAATTATGTGACTTTTAAATGATTTAATTAAAAGATATTTCTCCCAAATAGTTTTGATTTCATCCATGTCAACATCCATTGATGGATTTTAAGATTATTTGAAGTTGATTTATAATAATACAATACATCCATATTGTATTGAAGGTTTTGAGATATTTTTTACCGTGGATGTGTAATTTTTATACCATTCATGGTTTATGGAGAAAGTATTGACATTTCATATGCTAGTTTTATTACGAATGTTTATGTTATGTTTAAACCTATTCATATGAGGAATACATTGGACTTAATAAGTGAAGGGTGGAGCCCGCTATAGTTCTTCGATGCATCGGTAGGTCTCATGAAACAAACTAGTGTCTTGGCACAAGGCCATGACAAAATCCTATATGTAGTCATGGCACAAGGCCTTGACTATGTGGTTATGATAGTCTATCATTATGCATTATGTCATTATTAAAGTGGTTATTGACATGGCATTTTATTATTATACTAGTAGAATATCCATGTGAATAAGTAAATGTAATTATTTCATTTTATTTTTTCCATATTATGTTGATGTTCTAGTTTAAAAGGCTTTTGTTTGAGTTATATATTTCCTTAAATGTTTATTCTTATTTATTAATGTTTCTCCTATATTTTTATCCTTACTGAGTATCTGAGATCACCCCTTTCAATGTTTTATTTTTCCCAGGATGTGAAGAAGTATTTTATGACTGACCTACAGGGATAGTCTGAGGGGATATGAGTGTGGACTATAGAGGCTATGTTATAATAGTTTTTCATTTTATGATGTAATTTAAGACTTAGGAATGTATCTAGTGTTTCTAAGGCTACTAAACTAATCGGTCTTTTGAGACCTAATCTTTTGTGATCATTCCAATTTTATGTAACAATGCACTAATCATTGGGTAACTGGGGTCGGGGCGTTAATGTTGATATCATAGGATGTTTAGTAAAAACCTTGGGAGCCAGATAAACTCTTATTAGAGCACACAGAACTATGATGGACTTTGAGGATTAGTATAGAATAACTTCTTAGAATTTTGGTATTGTATATATTTGGTGAGTTTTCCAAGCAATACATCCATGTCTAGATATGACCAGGTAGTGGCGGCTCTAGAACATATGTACCTAGTGGTAAAACCTGAAAACACTGATTTGAGCGTGACTCGAATGGGAATTGGTGCACGAAAACGTGCCTTGCTGCTCTCTTGGTTACGACACTCCTGGGGGATATGATTAGGATATTTCTCATTTTCTTTACAAACCATTATGAAGGGTTTATGAGTATATACTTCCTCAGAGAAAACATTTTTATGATTATGGATTATATCCATAAACTATTCAATTCATGTTATGTGTTTTACAAGTTTGGATTTATGTGTTGCGATTCATAAACTATTCTAGTGTATTCCATTGTTAGGAAATGAAGCCTAGTGGAAGAAATGGAAACCGTATCAATGCATGAACTCCTTCTAGGGATTTCCCTCCTTCTCAAAATAACTATAGTGGAGCTAGTGATACAACCGGTGCTGATCAGCTAAACACCATACTAGGAAAACTCACTCAGGTTATTAAGAATAACCTTACTCGTATGGAGCACCCAGATCCACCACGTGGAGGATCAATGGTAGATTGCTTAATGAGGAAACAACCACCGACATTTAATGGTAGTACAAATCCCTTTATTATCTGAGCAATGGATAAATTTCTTAGAGAAAATATTCCATGATTTGGGGAGTAGTGAAAGGGAAAAAGTTATCATGGAAGTTTACCACCTCACTGGAGATGCTGATCAATGGTGGTTTTTGATTCAAAACATGATGGAATATGATAAAGTATAAAATATGGAATCGATGGATTTCAATGATCTTTTCTTTGAAAAATACTTTCCTCGTGACCATCGAGCCGATATGGAAAGGCAATTTCTGAGTCTGAGACAAAAGGAGGATGAGAATGTCGCATATTATGAGGCTAACATTACAAGGTTAACGAGGTATGCTGCAGATAATATATGTAACCAAAGAAGTAAGATTGATTGTTTCTTTGATGGGTTAAAGTTGTTTCTCCGACTAGAATACGTCTCACAATCCTTCTCTTTGTATGAAGATATTATCTCATGCACTATCAAGATAGAAAAATATTTCTCTAAGTCTTATGACTTTAAAGAAAAGAAAGAGAAGAAGAGACATGCTGATCTCTCCGGAAATAGAAATAAGGGGAAGAAGGGAAAAGTTTAATATCCATCTTGTAGTAAATGTTGGAAGAAACACCTCGGTACATGCTAGAAGGGAATGGGAGTCTGTTACAAGTGTGGTGAAAAAGGCCAGCAAGCTCGTGATTGTAAGGGGAATACATAAGATACCGATGTTCATTGCTACAATTGTAGGGAGATGGGACATTATTCAAATGAATATCCTAAGCATCACCAGAAATTACCTAATAAAAAGCCAAGGGGTCATGTCACAGCTTATGCTATTACTACTGCTGAGGTAGAGGCTCCGAAAGATGTAGTGGAAGGTAATTCCATGGTTTCCTCAAGTTTAGCAAATGCTTTATTTGATTGTGGATCATCGCATTGTTTCATATCTTCCCAGTTTTCTAAGAAAATTAGATATTTACAATTTGATTTAATAAGGATGTTTTCAGTCCAAATTCCTAAGGAAAGTATCATGGGAACAATGTTTTGTGAATCAGTCCCCATTAAAGCACATAAATGTTCTTTATCTACTGATCTCATAGTCATACCCTTTATTGAATTTGATATAATCCTCGGTATGGATTTTCATTTGAAACATGATGCGAAGATTTATTGAAAGAATAATGAGGTTATAATTTTTGATGATGATGATAAAGAACACCTTATCTTTATTGCAAGAATTGTTACCACCTTATTCTTATCTAGATCCACCCCTAGTAGCTCAACTAAATTCAATTATTGGGGAGGAAGAGAATGAAATAACTGTGGTTAAGGAAAGGAAAGTTCAAATAGAGGATGTTCCTATTGTGAAAGAATATGTAGATGTGTTTCCTGAAGATTTACTTAAACATCATCCAGAATGAGAAATTGAGTTTTCCATTGATTTAATTCCTGGTTCAAGGCATACATCGAATACCCCTTATAGAATGGCCACAGTGGAATTAGTTGAACTAAAGAAGCAACTATAGGAATTGACTAATAAAGTATTTATTCACCCTAGTGTTTCTCCATGAGGAGCCCCAGTCCTCTTTGTTAAGATGAAAGATGGATCTATGAGGTTATGTATCGACTATAGGGAAATCAATGCTATAAAAATAAAGAACAAGTATCCCCTACCTCATATTGATGATTTATTTGGACAATTGCATGGAGATTAATACTTTTCAAATATTGACCTTCGATTTGGATAACATCAGTTATGTGTGAAGAAGGAAGACATTACGAAGACAGCATTTCGAACCAGGTACGGGCAATACGAGTTTACAGTAATGCCTTTTGGATTGATTAATGCACCCTCTATATTCATGGATCTAATTAACAGAGTTTTCAAGGAATATCTCGATGATTTTTTAGTGGTATTTATTGATGATATCTTGGTATATTATAAAAGATATGAAGATCATGAAAATTAATTTCACATTATCCTGAAGAATCTTAGAAGACATGAATAATATTGGATGTTTAGCAAATGTGAATTCTGGCTTCAAGAGATTACTTTTCTTGGCCATATTGTCTCCAAAGTTGGAATCTCTGTTGATCCTTTAAAGACCAAGGCAATCCGAGAATGGACAGAACCAATGAGTATAACCGAGGTATGCAGTTTTATTGGTTTAGCAGGTTATTATCGATGTTTCATCCAGAATTTCGCCCGATTGGTTATCCCATTAACAAAACTCACACGTAATGGGGTTAAATTTGTATAGAAAAAAGAGTGTGAAGAATTTTTTGAAAAACTGAAGAGAATATTAGTCAATTCTTTTATATTGACTCTACCATCAGGGAATGATGGGTTCGTTATTCATTGTGATGCATTGATGAAAGGAATTGGTTGTGTCCTTATGCATAATGATAGAGTTATTGCCTATGCATCACGATAACTGAAAATTCATGAGAAAAACCATCCTACTCATGATCTTTGGTTAGCTGCTGTAATATTTTCTTTGAAGATATGGAGACATTATCTCTATGGTGAAGAATGTGAGATTTATACTGATCACAAGAGTTTGAAGTACATTTTCTCATTGAAACAACTCAACATGAGGCAAAGGCGATGGATTGAACTACTCAAGGATTATGATTTCACGATACACAAACACCTGAGGATGGAAAATAAGGTGGAATATTCATTGAGGAGAAATGATCATGAAGTTTTGAACAAAATGAGAGTTGAAATGTATCCTATTTTCATGGATCTAGTAAATATGGATATGGGAATCACCATTGAAGGTGAAACATCAATACTTTTTCAAATGGTTTCCAAACTATATTTACTAGAAAAGATAAAGTGTTCTCAGGCCGATGATGAAGAGTTTAAAAGAAAGATTAAAGCTGTGAATGATGAGATATTGAGTGGCTTTGTGTATGCAGATGGAATTGTGAAATTTTAGAGGAGACTTTGTGTTCCCGATATACCTAATTTAAACAGTGAATTGTTAGATGATGCTCATAGTTCCTATTTCTCTATACACCTAGGGAGCACCAAAATGTATAGAGAGTTGAGGGAACATTTTTGGTGGGACAACATGAAGAGGGAGATTTGTGGTTTTGTGTCAAGATGTTTGGTTTTTCAACAAGTGAAAGCTCAAAGGCAACTGCCTGGAAGAGTCATGAAACCTATTCCCATACCGGAGTGGAAATGGGAAAATATTACGGTGGACTTTGTCATGGGACTACCAAAGACTCCTAGAACGAACAATGAAATATGGGTAATTTTTGATCGTTTTACCACGCCAGCACATTTTCTTGCTATAAGGGAGGATTTACCACTTGAACGTCTATAAAGACTATATATTAATGAAGTTGGGAGACTTCATGGAGTACCACTATCGATTGTTGTTTATCGTGTTCCATTTTTTACTTCATGATTCTAGAAAAGTCAACAAGAGGCCTTGGATACTGAACTTTGTTTGAGAATTTCCTACCACTCTCAAACAGATGGACAATCAGAATGAACTATTCAATCCTTAGATGATAGGTTGAGATCATGCTCACTTCACTTTCAGGGTATGTGGGATCAATATTTACCTTTGGTAGAATTTTCCTATAACAATTGCTTCCATTCAAATATTCAGATGGCAGCATATGAAGCGTTATATGGAAAGAGATGTCACATGCCAACCTGTTGCGATTTTGTTGGTGAGTGAAAACGCGTAGGCCCGGAACTAGTGGAGGAAATGATGGAAAAGGTAAAGTTATTCCAAAACCACATCAAAGCAACTCAAAGTAGGAAGAAGAGATATGCAGACAACCAGAGGAAGGATTTGGAATTTCAGGTAGGGGATCATGTTTTCTTGAAGGTTTGTCCATGGAAGGGTGTTATATGATTCTGTAAGAAGGGAAAATTGAGTCCCAGGTACATCAGACCATTCGATATTCTTGAACGAATTGGGGCTGTAGCATACCATTTGGAAATGCCGCCAAGTCTCTCTAAAGTTCACAATGTGTTCCACGTATCACTGTTGAGAAAATACATGCCGGACCCAACGCATGTACTCAAAAATGAGGAATTAGAATTGGAACCCGATATTTCTTATTGAGAAGATCCTGTTAAGATTCTTGATATGAGAGAACAAGTGCTGAGAAACCGGATGACTCGTCTGGTAAAATTTCTATGAAGAAACCATAAGATGGAAGAGGCAACGTGGGAACGCAAGGAACTTATGATGAAGATACACCTGAGTCTTTTCACATGGTAGTATTCTAGAAATTTCAGGGATGAAATTATATGAAGGAGGGGAGAATGTAACACCCCAAGCTTCAACGATACACTTCTCTTTGAATAATACAGTAGTGTGTGTTGTACGCAACTTCGAGTTCTAACACACACCACAACTTATCAAACTAGCCGTTATGAATAGTAATACCCACTCTTTGAAATTTTATATATTTTATCATTCAAAATGGACTTCATTTTTTCATTTAGAATATCAAAATTATCTTAGGGTGAAGTTTTGGTACATTTCTGATAACATTCATATTTTGATGAATAGTGAAAATTACTAAATCTTAATTAAAAATAACTTTTTTAATTGAAATAATTAATAGTGATAAATTATGAATTTGAGTGGTTTTAAAGTATTTTTAGAATATATTTTTACCATTTAATACAATGTTGGAAATTGGATGTAATTTCACATTTAAACCAGACATAAACAAGGGTCAATCTTTTGATAGTTATTATTTCTTAAAAACATGCTTTTTGTTTTGACAGTGAGAATTAATTTTAAATTAATTGTTTCCACTTCTATGTTTTGAATTTAGAAAAATGGATTCCATATTAAAAATCAGGAGGTCCAAATTGTGTAAATAGGTAAATTTTATTTTTATACATTTTGAATAATTACTTCGGTAAATATTTTATTTACCATGGTTAAAGGGTAAATCCGGTAAATAAGGGTAACATAATAATATTATAATAATAATATTTTACCCTAAAACATGTCCTAACCTTATTGGTTGATACATTTCCGACCATGGGCATCTTTGGATCGATTTTGGGACCCCATGGATCTACTTGTAAGTGATAATGACACTTTATATTAATTAAGTTAAAGTGAATACAAAAATGATATAAGAATATATCTTTTAGAAAAACAATTTTTACTTGGAGTTATGCATGTTACAGTTTCAAATATAAATATATATTAGAAATCCAAAAGGACTTCCAACTTAATGGTATTTTATTTTTAATTTTTTGATGTTAAATAATGTAATTTATTTATGACACAATTGTGATGCCGTAATTACCTAATTACTGAAATTTTAAAATAATTGATATTATAAATATCTAAATAAATGAAATTTGCTACTTTTTATGAATTCCACTAATTTTATAGGTTAATATGACATATTATAACTGATTATATGAAATTTTTTTGAATTAATAATGCTGTTATGAGTTTATCAAAAACAAAATATGCTATAGTGTCAAAATTGACATAAAAGAGTTTTTTAAAAAGCTATTATATTATTAATTGATTTTCTATTCCTAAAAATATAAGGATCGGTCAAACGACTTATATAGTGATATTTGTATCATTAATGGACCACTTTGGGTCGTATGGAAGTTTATTGTATGTTTATTAACCATATAATATAAAAATACAAAGAGACATGCTAAATGTCCAACTAATTAACTAAGAGTTAAAACTAAAAGGTAAGGTTAATAAAGTGACCCAAAACTGTCTAAAACATATTGGTTGAGTTTTTTTTCGACCCATTTTCACCTTATCCTCAAAATAAATCAGTTTGGGTCCATTAGAAACTGAATATGAATTTATTATAAAATAATATTTCTTGTTATTCCAAAGGTGCTCTTCACCCCTCTTATAAAAGGGCACTCCCCCTTCTATCTAATTCATACCTTCAATTACATTTGGATCAGCCAAACCCTGCCCAAATATCCTCCCAACATTCTTAAATTCATCCAAGAGGCCTTAGTTTTATCATAAATCCAACCTACGGATTCCTTTTTGATCCAATCAAAATGAAGAACCTGAAGAATAGGTAATGTTTTCCCCACCCTCTTTCAAGTTTATTTCTTCTAAAACTTCTTCATTATTTGTTATTTCCATTATAAAATAATAACTCCAATATATTCTATATACTATGTTGTTATTATAAATAAGGTACAACCATATTCAGTATTTTATCCATCCTTTGAATGACATGTCACCTTACGTGCGTACGTACATCTACCCGTCTCTGCGTCGTGGTGTAATTGTTATTCGAAACATTATTATTTGTATGGGTATGATAATGATGGGTAATTGATGTAAATAATAAATATACAAATATAATTAATCTTTATATATTATATACCATCCAATTATATATTATTTTAATATCAAAAAAATGCTATTGTCTCTTGTGCGTACGTACAGACTACCATCTCCACGAACGCGATGAGATTCAATCCCCATCATATCCATGAAAATCTAATTATCATTTGATGATAAAAAAATATGTTTAATGACTTGATATCATTCTGTATACGAATAATATACAACCTATCCATAACAAACACGGCTTATGTAACAAAACATATAAAAGACACCCGAAACGATGGTAATACTATGATATTATTAACAAAACAAAGTTAAAATATCATATATGATACCATATTAATATATATGATTCTTTTATAATTTAAGAAAAAATTATTTCACCATTATACAAGAGGTTAACCCACCCTCAACCAAGGAAATGTACAAGGTAAGGGTTTATTTCACAATTTCTTCATTATCCAAGGTTGTTTATACGTAATTATCTACTAGGACCTATTTATCAACCACATCCATGTTTCTTAAAAATGTATTTCAAATCATACTTACTAATTTAACGATTATGGGTTAAATTCATTTATACCCTTGTTTGAATTTTTATAAGATTTTCATAAAGAAATATTTCTGTCATTTTCCAAACAAGTCCCTTTTTAACCTTTTTGACAAAATTAAGGTAAGAATGTCTTTTTTTATACGCCGTGTGTGGATATTTTCCACCGTTATATAATCTTCTATGATTCCCTTACAATATTATAAGGATATTTTCAAAGAAAATTATTTATTTTATAATTATGCTACTTTTAAATGATTTAAAAAAAGAACTATTTTCTTCCAAATAGTTTTGATTTCATCCATGTCAACATCATTTGATGGATTTTAAGCTTATTTGAAGTTGATTTATTGTGATACCAAAATTCCATATTGTATTGAAGGTTTTGTGATATGTTTGAATGTGGATGTGTTATTTTTATACCATTCACGGTTTATGGAGAATGCATTTACATTTCGTATGATAGTTTTAATATGAATGTATATGTTATGTTTAAACATATTCATATGAGGAATTCATTGGACTTAATAAGTGATGAGTGGATCCCTCTATAGCTCCTCGATGCGTCGGTAGGTCTAATGAGAAAAACTAGTGTTTTGGCACAAGGACCTGACAAAATATTATTTGTAGTCTTGGCACAAGGCATTGGCTATGTGGTTATGATAGTCTAGCATTATGCATTCCATAATTATGAAAGTGGTTATTGATTTTTCAGGTGATTATTAGACTATTAGAATATCCATGTGAATAAGTAAATGGAATTATTTCATTTTATTTTTTCAATATTATGTGGATATTCATGTTTAAAAGGATTAATTTAGTTATTCATTGATTTAAATTTTTGTGCTTATTTATGAATGTTTCTGGTATATTGTTATCCTTATCGAGAATATGATCTCACCCCTTTCTTTGTTTTATTTTTCCCAAGATCTAAAGAAGTATTTTATGACTGACCTATTGGGATAGACTGAGGGGATATGATTGTAGAATTTGTAGACTATGTCATAGTAGTTTTTCATTTTATGATGTAATGTAAGACTTATGAATGTATGTAGTGTTCCCAAGGCTAATAAACTAATTGGTCTTTTGAGACATGATCTTTTTTTATCATACCAATGTTGTGTAATAATGCACCGACTCTGGGTAACTGGGGTCGGGGTGTTACATTGAGTGTGTGTTGCATCCAAAACACATGATCCAAAAACTTTGAGTTGCAATAGATTCGACTTTATTAGTGGAATGTGTTGTTTGTTTTTGTATTATATGAATAAGGAACTAAAGAATGAAAAAACAAATGACAGGTTCCATATGTAATTTTTCTATCCATTCTCTAACCACGAAATGAAGCATCGAAAAAAAATTAATTCAAACACATTTTCAGATGACTATAAAAGGCATAAAACCCAAGTTACCTTAAGGTAACTAGAAAAAAGTAGCTTTAAAATGAGATTATTTTGCATTTTCATGATATCATTCACATAAGAATACTAAAAACATCAAATCGGGGTGGATAACAATTAAGTAGAGGAAAATTCTGATCTTTCTTCTAAAATTATTTTTATCAATTTATTTCCCATCCTCATCATGTTATAAATAATTAGAGGTTCCAATAAGAGTACTAATACTTTTAGAGTTTTCATATCTGATTTTCTTAAGAATATATTTAATAATTATATTGAGATATAAAATTTAATAGGTTTTTTTAAATTTGAAAACCAAGATAATATGTTAACTCACCCATCAAAATCATTTCATAATGATACTTCATAAGATTCATAGAGGAATTTTATATATATTTTGGAGTTGATCTGAATATAATTTCGTCAATATAAATTTGAAAAATCATAATATATTTATTAACTTCATTAATAAAAATGGTTTGATCAAAATATCGGTTAAACCAAATTAAAAAAACTAGTTAATATATCATATAAAAATTATGGGGATTGTTTAAGTCTATATAAATCATTGGTAAGTATATAAATATATTTGAGATGTGATTTATTTTCAAAATAAGGGTTTTTTATAATCATCCTGTTAGTCATATCTGTTAACAAAATCAAACTTCACATCAAATTGAAAATGTCTGAAATTAAATAATGTTGTAAATCCTAGAGGTATTGATATATATTCAAGTATAGATACCACATCATATGTTTCTTCATAATGTATTCTTTCTTATTGATTATCACCCTTATCAATAATTCTCTCTTTTTTTCGAGATATAATTTTATTTTCATCACGCTTATTCCAAAAAAAGTCACTAATTATAGAATTTTCGATTGGTCATTTACTAAAGTACATATTTTATTCAAATCAAAATCATTGAGTTCATCTCGAATTTCTTCAATCTAATCCTCATCACTAAAATCCTAATTTGGAATCTTAGGATCAATTTGGGACCAGAAATGTAGATGTTCAATTTTATTTCATAAGGAACTTCTAGTCCAAACTAGTTGATCTACACCACCAATGATACTTTAACTAGGATGATTCATATGACAAAACTGAGTTCCTGGGTAATAAAAATTCTATTATTCAATAAAAGATAAAAAATATTCTATAGTATTTAATTTAAAATATAATTCTTGGGTTATTTCCTTTTGAGAATTACATTATAATAAAGGTGGAAAATATATATTATAAATAACATCCTAGGATTTGGGTTGTGGTTGTTTAAAAACAAAGGGTTAGGTTTTATAAAACATAACTTATATTATTTCCTCAATAGTACAAGAATTTTTATAAAACAATTTATATACATTAGAAGTAGGGGAATAGCCTAAAATATTACATAATCAGATTTGGGTGAAAATTTATGTAAATAATCATTAATATTCAGAATAAATACATTGTAACCAAAAATCATTGAAGAATGAAACTTTTGGTATTCTTATTGTCTAGAACTCATAAAGAGTTTAAAAAAACATTCTAATTAAAACACAATTTATATTATAGGAGACAGTACTAACCACTTCATCCAAAAAATACTTATAAACAGAGTATTCACTAAACATAGTTCTCCCTATTTCTTGAAGAACTATATTTTTTATTTTAATTAAAACATTTTTCTAGGTATATCTAGGAGATGAAAAGGTATATTATATGCCTTTATTTATAAGAAAATTGTCAAAATCATAATTTTAAAATTCATTACCATTATCACTATATATATTTATCAAGGATTGTTTTTTCTCATTTCTAATAATAGATAAAAAATTACAAATAACTAAATACGTCATATTTTTTTGTAACAAAATAAACACAAGTATATCTACTATAATAATCAAATTTGATATATACATTATATTATCCACCAATACATTTAGATTGTTTTGGAAAAAGTAATTCCTTGATAACTAACATTAAAACATCATATGTTTAGACTTCACTTGTAAATTTTAAACAAGACTTATGATTCTTTCCATATTCAAAAGGGTCTTATGCTTTTGAAGTATCATACCTAGGTTCTAGTATATCCATAACAAGTCTTTTCATATTAAACATAGATAAGTTTCTAAGGTTACAACATTATAACATTATATTCCATAACCCATATTGATATTCAATTGTAGTAAGGAAAGGTATGTCTTGGCTCTTATGGTCATCTATGATTAATGTGTAAACATTATCAAGTCTATTAGTATAAAGAATAAATTCACCGTTATAATTATGTCCTAAGCATTTATCATTCCTAAATATCACATATTAACCTTCATCACATAATTGACTTCTTAATATAAGTTTTTTATTAATAACTAAAAAAATAAAACATTTGAAATAATTAATTTTCTGAGAAGAGATATGTTCCCTACTCTGATAATCTATACATGAGATTTATCTCAAAAATTTACATTCCCACCTTTCATCTTGATTATATTCATGAAGAAATCCTTGTTTCTAATCATGTTCATAGAACATAAACTATAAATGTACCATATGTTCTTATTTTTGGTACTAACATTATAATCCAAAAACAAAAAGATATTTTTTTCAGAACCCGAACTTCCCTGGATTTAGTAATATTAGGAAACAAAACAATAGGAATCCAAATTTGTTTAGATACGTAAGCCATATAAAAAATATATGGAATAAAATTTGTTTAAGGAACAATTATTCCTCCAAAAAAAACCACTTGTCACTTAGATAAAAATGGTTTACTTTTGGTAACAATGAAACAATAATTAGAAAATGGTTTTTATGTAAAAACATCTTTTCAGAACTTATACCATGAGGACCACTTTGTTTGTACATTTTATCATAATTTTATTTACTTGTGATAAAATTTAATAAATGTTTTATCAAACTAGATATTACAGATTTTAGTATAATAAATAAATTTTTATCCTCATCAGTTTCAGTTTTATAATTATATTAAGTTTTTAAAAAATCATTCATTGAAATAAATATTTCATAGTATTATAAAATAGTTTCTTTTTTTTAAATTTCTTTATCATGATATTTTGAAAGATCTGATATTTCATGACTCAAAATTATTATTCGTGAATATTTATTTGAAATTTTATCATTATCATTACCATGTATTTATACAAATCTATCAATTATTATTTTCAAATAATTTTTCAAATATGGAAACCTTATCATAAATATAAAAAAATTTATCTTCTGTTGGGGTGAATTATTCAATTGAATATGTAGAATTTTTCTTATTGAGATAATTTTATTTCAAAGAAATTTTGGTCGTATTTTCAACTATGTGTTCCTTATCCATTAAAAAATAATATACCACAAGTATGTTTGAAGAGGGTTTATATTCCTCTATTTGAAACATTCATATTACATTAAGAATAATCACCACCACTGGAACTATAGGTGTCATAATATGTCAAAACATTCTTGAAATTAGATTTGTAATAATTTTTCTCTATTTATTTCAGAATTGATAGGTCTGATAGGCTAGATTCCCTAAGAGGGGGTTGAATCACGAAATGTCAGATTAAAAAAACTACCCCTTTTGACCCGGCTTTGCTGTTAGACAAAACTCTCTTCTCTCTCCTTCCCATTGGAAAGTATAAATAAACCATAAAACATGGACAAGACAAAACTTTTTTTTCAAGGTTCAACCTCACTGGGATACGTCCAAGAAGTATACACCACTAGTGTGCCAATGTACCAATTCCACTATAAGCACAGTATTGTTTACAAGTTCGAAGTGGACTCACTGTCCCTCCAGGTTTACAGCCACTCACAATTTGAGAACTCGTTGATCTCTCCATTGAAATGAGCTCACTGCTTCTTTAGAAGATCCACTCACTGTTTATAGACCTGTTTTTCCCTTCATTAACACTAACAAATGCAACTTCCAATGTATGTAGATGCCATATTTAAGTCCAAATTTCATCCACTGATGAATACCCCTTTTCCACTGAACACCGGGAAATTACTTTGTGCATACCTTTACAAATCACCATACATCGCGAGGCACAAAATTTTCTGAAGCTATAATAGGCCTTCATGTAGCTCATTCCTTTTCATGAAGAACCCTTGTGAAGCATTCTCGTGAAGCTCAAGAATTTATAAAACATAGGCCATCGCGGAGCTCAAGTCATCGCAGAGATACTTCCCTCACAAAGCTCACTGACGCAACGAAGATCACATCACTTTTGCGGATCTAGATTCACCACCGTGAAACTCTTATTTCACGAAGCATTCCGCCTTCAAGAACCACCTTTGAGAACCAGTAGAAAAATATTTTCATCCAAAATTATCTCTACTTCGCTCGAGGGGGTCGAAGTCTATTTATAGGTGATTCCACTGACCCTTGAACCTTCCATGCAAAGTCAATGCCATGTCAGCTCAAATCATGATGCTCCAATGTTCCCACCAAAATTCTCTCAAAATCATGAAGCACCATGGAACTTTTCCAATCTCAGATCTTGTCTTAATCATGGAGCATTCTGTCAATTACATCCTATCACTGCCCCAAAGCACCCTCGCATTCCCTTCAACACATTCATTCGTGAAGCTCATCGTAATCATGAAGAATCTCCATCAACATTCTTCTAGTCTTCACAAAATACAATCCATGAATCCTATATTCATGAAATTCATGCATTTTCCATATTTTGATGAGATCTTCAAGGATATCCACTTTTCGCGATGCTCACCAAACTCCAAATTTTGGACCCAAAAAATTTGGAAATCACCTGAAAACGGTAACACCTTGTATCTGTTGTTTTATAAAGAATCCATATTTTCCATTCCTTTGACATGGTTCTTTGTCAACATGGATTGTCAACAACATCTCTGGATCGTGACAATTCACCTTGAAAACCTACATTGTTAATAAACATAGTCAACCCAAAATTCTGCAATGTTACCTTGAGAGATTTTTTCCCAACAATCTCCCCTATTGGGTTTTTTGAAAACTATTCTTATAATGATTGTCTACACATTGATACCTCACATATTATCCTTCCATCATTACCCAGCCTTGGCCACTTGCGATTCAGATAGCGACCCAAGATTCACTCACCACATACTCTAAGCCCACTTGATCAATGATCGTCATGAGAAAAAAGAGTAAGTGAAAAGAAAATCAATGAATCAATTCATTTCTACCGCCAACTATTGACACCCAACTAATACCAATTTACGAATATATTCTAGTTGTTGATACCACACAGATTCCAATTGGTGATAGCTGGGAACCTTCTCACACATTTCGAACATCACTATTATGCTTTTATCACAATCCTCAACTGTCGTGACATCTATTCTTTGATCAATCACATCTAACATCGTTAGATTTAAAACTCTTACTACCTCTATCTCATTAATCTCCCCCAATCTTCTTGCCCCACCTATCAGCTTCTCCCCATGTCTTTGACAAAGAAATTTTCTCCCCTCATTAGCCATAATTTCTCCCCCTTGAGGAGTCACTATTTGTACTCCTTTGACAACAAACCCAAAGGTCACTCCTTTTTGGTATGAGACATTGGAAACAACACATATGAGAACAGTAGAGAAAAACACACCATACCTTGAGGAGAGGGGGGGGGGGTGTCCCCAAACCAAATCTTTTCAAGTGTGGGGAGTCGACTGAACTCCCAGAGCCATTCAATGCCTCTAAAAATCTACCTTGGGTAAGGCCTTTGTTAGAATGTCTGCAACCTGAAGATCATTAGGCACATAATCCAATTTTACAGTCCTTTTCTAAAACTTTTCCGTGATAAAATGATACTTTATCTCAATGTGCATTGTCCTTGAGTGATGGACGGGATTTTTGCAGAGATTTATAGCACTTGATTTATCAGACTAAATTCTGATCGGATACTTCACTTCAACGCCCATATCATCAAGCTATTGTTTCGTCCATAATAATTGTGTGCAAGCTTATGTTGTGGAAATATAATCATCTTCTGCAGTGCTCAATGAAATGAAATCTTGCTTCTAGCTTATCCATGAAACAAAAAATCTACCAAGATAGAAAGCACCTCCTGAGGTTGATTTCCGGTCATCCATTGAACTGGCCCAATATGCTTCAGTATATCCCAATAATTATGACGGAGATTTATCACTATATATCAAAATGAAATCCATCATTCCCTTGATATACCAAAGTATTATTTTTGCTGCAATCATGTGGCTTTCCTTGGGATTAATCTGATATCTTGATTCTTGGTAGGTGGCGAATAAAATTCCAGGCCTTGTCGCAGTCATGTATAGAAAACATCCAATGATTTTCCTGTATCCTGTGATCTTAATTGCCTTACCATCCTCATCATTGGACATTTTCATCCGGGTAGCAATCAGAGTCTTCATCTCCATGTAATATTGCATTAAAAATATTCTCAAAACCTCCTTAGCGTATTTGAATTTAGAAATGAAAGTTCCATTCCATCCTTGTGTCACATGTTGACTATGGAAATACATTAGCTCCCCAGTCATTGACATTTCGAACTCACTTTTCCTAAATTCATAGAACTATCCACACTGCGATTCTTCTGATCTACCAAATATTATGTCGTCAACATAAACCAGGGCCATAATCCTTTTATTACTATTGTTATTGAAATAGAGATTATAATTAACTCCCCCATGCTGTAAACCAAGATTCTTCAAGTACTAATTAAGCCTTGAGTACCATGATCTTGGTGCTTGTTTCATCCCATACAACACCTTCTTCAATCTGGAAACCGTGTTCTCATCCTCATGAATGAGAAAACCATCTGGATGCTCAATATACACCTCTTCCCCCAGAACCCAATTCAAAAATACAGATTCGACATCCATCTGGAAAACAAATAACTTCTAGTTCACTATATTGGAAAGGAATAATCTGATTGTCTATATTCTCACAACCGGTACAAATTTCTCATCAAAATCTATTCCCTCTATTTGGGAGTATCCCTTTCACACTAGTCAGGATTTTTTACGAATCATTGTTCCAACTTCATTTATCTTGTTGCGATAGACCCATATTTTCCCGATGAAATTATTATATGATGGCCTCGAAACAATCTCTGTTGTCTGATTCTTCTCAATCTGATCATGTTATTCATTCTTTACATGAACCCATTTTTTATCTTCAACTACATCTGAAAAGCATTTTGTCTCAACCAGAGATAGGAAAGATGTCTGCTGTAGTGATTTCTTTCTTCTTGTCTGAACTAGAGCTGACTGATCACCAATGATATTCTTCCTATCAATTTCTGCTCGACTCCTTGGCTTTTGTGAGGATACAAATTTTGATTCCTCATGCTCATCATCAATATCTTCTTCTGAATCAACATCATCTACTTCTACTCCCCCTACATTGATTTCTTCCTCATCACTGTCATCAGGATGTTTTTCACTACGTTGTTGAATGATATCTTTATTCTCCATAACAGTTACATCATTGCTCTCAACTAATTTTACCATCATTTTCTAAAAGCATTTATATACCTTACTTTTTCATTAGTAGTCGAGGTATATCCATTCATCTCCTCATGACTCATATTTCCTATTTTTTCCAATAGAGGATAAAGAAATTACTTCCAAATATATTAATGTATTTGAATGTTGGCTTCTTTCCATACCACATCTCGTACTGAGTCTTTCCTTCCTTCAGACACAATAGAGCCCTGTTAGAAATGTAGATCGATGTCAAAACTGTTTCCTTCCACAATTTCTCTGGTAGGTCTTTTTCAATGAGCATTATTCTGGACATGTTGTTAATGATCCATTTTCTCCTTCTAATAGCTCCATTCTATTGGGGAGTTCATACTGAGGAAAATTTATGCTTTATCCCATGTTTCTCGAGATAGCCTTCCACCTGACTGATTGTGAATTTTGTACCATTGTCTATACAAAGCTTTAGAATTTTATGTCCAAGCATCCTTTCACACTCCCTCTGGTACTATTTTAAGCAGCTGAACACATCCAACTTAAGGGAAATTACAAATACCCTTGTCATTATGCTATATTCATCGATTAAAAGAACATATTACCTCTTTCCGTCAGTTTCTCTTGGTGTGATAGGACCACAAACATAAGCATGCACCTATTTGAGCACTCTTGTTGACTTCTTTTCTATTGTCTTATACATATTTAAAATAATCATCCCTTTCGGGCATGCATCGCACGTGTGAGAATGATCATGTTATAGCTTTGGAAGGCCTCTTTCTACCCCACAATTTACCTGATCTTCTAGGGATGGTTGGCATAGATGACCAAGTCGTTAATGCCACAACCTTTTTTCTTCCTCTCTGGACAGAAATCACATATCTTCTTCTCCACTTACGAGGTAGAGATTTCCCTTAATTCTTTTTCCATGTGGAACCATTGACCCATCTCATACTTTTACCAATACATGTCTTCTTATTAAACCTTATAGAATGTCCTGAGTCACATAGTTGACTGACATTGAGAAAATTGTCCGTGTGGTCTTCTACTACTAAGAAATTCCGCATGTCTCATCTATTTTCCCACAAATGTGGCCTTTCCATATCCAATAATCATCAGGCCTTCATCATTTACAAAAATAAAAACTCCTTCTTTGTCATATTTTTATCCTATAACAAGATCCTTATTACCTGTCTTGTGATATTGGAATCAAATCTCAAGGATCCACACACCAGAGCGATCTGATGCTTTAAAGGAAATTTCTGCCACCACTGCCTTCTCATACTTTTTCTTGTTGGTCTATATTTTTTCCCTCACACATGGTATGGATTAAAACATCTGATCTTTCTTAGATTATGATGGACCAACTTCATCTAGAAAATCTGTAAATATATTTTTCATTTTCAACTCACCTATTTGTTCATTGATCTGATGCTTGCGAACATTTTTATTCTGCTTTGGCACATTCCAATGTATGGTCGAAGGACTGTACATAGCCATGTGTACAAATCCTCTACACCAAAAACAGTGTCCTTCAAAACTTTTTCTCAAGAACCGTTCTCTATTTGGCTGCCACCTCTATTCTTGTGCCCTTCGATATCTCTTGGATATTTAACACACATACTTTGAATTTCCCATCTTTCCCCAATAATAACACCTAATATAAGGTGCATTCTTTCATGTCACTTCTGCATTTCCAGTACCCCTGGGATATTTAAATAATCTTATTCTACTTTGGGCCCAAATCTACTTTCAATCTCGAAATGGGTTCTTGTGGTTTGACTTCAATTTTCACAGCTTTTTGTTTTCGATCAATCTCCCCATCAGCCTTAGCATCTGAACATAATTGATACATAAGTTTTGATTAACTACTATTTTCCCCTTTTAGCTTATCAATTTTCTGAGTGATATGCTTTCCTAATGTCCCAATATGAGTCAATAGTTTTTCTTGATCCTCATCTATTTTCCACAAACCAACAACTTCTCCTTGAAGTTCTTTAATATGCTTGATTTGAACTTTCCTTGTGTTATTCATGCCCTCGATCTCCCTTTTCTGTTCATCAATATTGATTTTATACTCACTGATTGATTTTGAGTATATAGGGGTTGATGATTTGAGTTTCATGATTTCTTCCCTCAACTCAGACTTTTCTTCTTCCTACTTCTTCATATAGAGTTTTGCGTCATGAACAACTTTGTTGTCAATCTTTGTTTGGGCTCTCCAAAAACTCATCTCCTCAAGAGAGTCCACTAACTAGGCTTTCAAATCAACTCTTCCCTCAACATATTCATCTTTTTATTAATCATATTTCATTTCATTATTAATCCGATAAATACCGACAACTGCCACAATATCATTTTCTCCATAATATCTATAGTACTCTATCTCTTCATCCTCCTCAACATCAGACTCGTCTGAACTATCATATTCTTTTGAATTATGGTTCTTCAGTTTAAAGATATTTTTCTTCAACTGTTTCTTTCCTTTCCTATAGTCTACAAAACTCTTATTGGGAATTTTTATTCCATTGATATCGGCATCCTTTCTCATCTCATATGCAACAAGGGTGTTGTGTAGGTTATCCAATGTCAGCACGCTCAGGTCTTTATCTTCCAAAACTGTAACATTCGGATTAAACTGAGGTGGAAGTTTACTCAAGATGTGCTTCACAATCTTTATGACGTCAATTACATATCCATGACCTCACATGTCTTCCACAAAAAAATTTACCCTATTGAAGAATGCATCAACAGACTCATTTAGGTACATTCTCAGATCTCCATACTTGTTCCACAACACATGCATCTTCGCCTCTCTGACCTTTGTATCCCCTTCAATTATATTCAATCGCTTTTCCCATAGGGATGGTTATGTTTTTCATGAAATCACCTTTGTATATATATCATTAGAGAGGGCTCCCACAAATACATTAATTATTTTGGAATCAGTATCCAACTCTCTACGCTCAGCTTCTGATAATGCACCACTGTTAATATCGGCTGTTATCCAATGAATCGCTGTTGTGAACTCATCCACTTCTAATGATCTGAAGTAGTGTTGAATTTGATTCTTCCATAGCTAGAAATTGTTTCCGTTTAAGATTGGAATCCCTCTGTGATTTTTGACAACCATATGAGAGAGAAACACTAATATCAACCTTTCTCTAATAACATTTGTTAGGTCCACTAGGATAGATATTCTGAGAGGGGGGTGGGGGGGGGGGGTAGGGTGAATCAGGGTATGACAGATTAAAACAACTACTCATTTTGATCTTGTTTTGATTCTAGAAAAAAACCCTCTTCTCTCTCCTTCTCATTTCAGAGTATGAATAAACCTTAAATAAAACACACGACACATCAATTTTTACTTGGTTCACCCTCACTTGGCTACGTCCAAGGAAAATACACTGGAAGTGTTCCAATGTACCAATTCCACTATAAGTTCACTGACGTTTAAAAGTTCTAAGTGGCCTCACTTTCTCTCCTAGTTTACAAACACTCACAATTTGAGAACTCACTGCTCTCTCCACTGAAGGGAGCTGACTAATTCTTAAAAAGATCCACTCAATGTTTATAGACCTATAAGTCTCTTCATTACCACCTAATAAATGAATCCTCAACTGTATGTAGATTCTATATTGAATTCCAAATTTCATCAACTGATTAAAACCCCTTTTCCACTGAAAAATGGGAAATTCCTTTGGAAATACCTTCGAAAAGCACAATACTTTGCTTGGATCCCAATTTTGTGAAGCTCAAACAAGCCTTTGTGAAGCTCCATATTTTTCATGAAGCACCCTGGTGAAGCACTCTCGCAGAGATCAAGCATTCGTAAAGCATAGGCCATCACAGTTCTCATGTTGTCACAGAGTGACTTCCCTCATGAATCTTACTGAGCCAACATGGAGCACACAACTTTCACGGAGCTATATTAGCCACTGCGAAGCTCTTCCTTTACGAAGCACACTGCCTTCACGTACCATATTTGCGAACCGAGAGAAAAATATTTTCTTTGAAAATTATCCCTACTTCGCTTGAGGGGGTCGAGGTCTATTTATAGGCAATTCCACCATCCCTCAAACCTTCTGCACGAAGTCAACACCACTTCAGCTCAAATCGCGAAGCTCCTTAGTTCCAACCGAAATTATCTCAAAATCTCGAAGATCCATGGGAATTTTCCTATTGCGGAGAATGACATAATTGTGGAGAGTTCTTTCAATTAAATCACACTACCACTGTGAATCTCCCTCGAATTCCCTTCAACACTATCATTCATGAAGCTCATCGTAATTGTGAAGCATCACTGTCAATATTTTTCTGGTATTCGCAAAATCTAATCCATGAAGCCTATCTTCTAGAAATTCATGCCATTGCCATATTTTGATGAGCTCTTCAAGGATATCCAATTTTCGTGATTCTCACCAGGCTCCAAATTTTGGACCTCAAAAATTTGGAAAACACTGGAAAATGGCACCACCTTATATCTGTTCTTTTATACTGCATCAAGATCATTCATTCCTTTGTCATGATTCTTTGTCAACATAGATTGTCAACAACATCTATGGAATGTGAAAATTCACCATGGAAAACTGATTTATCAACTAACACAATCAACCCAAAAATGTTGTAATGTTACCTTGAGGGACTTTTACCCAATAGGAATTCCTTTATTTTTTTCTTCCTTATTTAGCATTAGACAATCTGGTTGAATATATTCATATTTATTAAATTCATAACTTGTTGCTTCATAATCTTTCATGATGTCTTTATCCTTACAAGCATCCTTATAACTGTATTGAAAATAATTATTTCTGAATATTTTATTTATCCATATAACTAGATTAGCTATCTCATTATCTGAATGTTCTCATGTACTTGAATCTGATTGAACAACATATTTATTCCTCCTCAAATATTTTAAAACACTCTCAGCAGATTAAACATTAGAAGGAATTGTATAAGTAGCAATAAAACCATAACCATCATTTTCATTTTTATCTTTCTCAACATATCCTTTAATTCTACCCTCATACAACATAAAGTAACCAATAATATCATCCAAATTACTATTATTAATCTTTATTTTCTCAACAGTAAATTTTATTTTGGATTCCCACTCATTGGGAATGATATAAATATTCTTTTCCACAATAATTTCATCACCAAGTCCTTGTTCACCAAAATACTGTAATATATTTTTGATTATCGTGAACCTCTAGTTCATTTTTACAACTGATTCTCTAGAAATGAAAGAAAATTCCTAATATTCTACTTCATCATATCTATTTTCTTCTCAAAAAAATTATATTTACCAAAGTGTGTGACTCCAATATTTTCTATATATTATTTGTAGCTTCACATAGAGATATATAACTATTTATAATTCTTATCATGGAACACAAAATATTATTGCTTAGTCTTTAGATAAATTAATACTCATGTTTTTATAAATGTGGAAAAATAGTGATTTAATTTAATGAATCTTGTAGTCTCCAGTAATAATGAAAAATTATCAACTCCAGTGTAGATAACACAAGTTTTCATCAAATCTATCCAATACTCATAATCTACCCCTTCAAATATAGGTGGTTAGTTTTGATTTAGATTTTTTATTGAACCAACATTGAGACCTTTCATCGTAAAAAAATTAAAAAACTATTTTGCATAAATACACATTAGTGTAACATTATTAATAAAAAAATTTTATTTCAAATACATTAATCAACCAGAAGTACTAAATACGTAAAAACTCACCAAGTATATGAGAATTAAAAACCTAATCTGATACCAATTGTTTGATTAAAAGAGTAACTTAGATAGATACACTTATAATAAGGGGTAAATTATAGGGTAGTAAATAAACATGACTAACAATGAAATAAAATCGATATTAAAAATATTTACCTATTTAAACCACAATAGTAGGGTAGTAAATAAACATGACTATAAATATACATTGTTTTATAATTTTTGTAAATTATATCTTTTTTTATCTGGAAAGACCCAAATATGAAGATTGGAATTTCTCTACCTTCCTATCCCCAAAATCCCTCAACACGATAATTAGATTTTCTCTGTCTTCATATCCCCAGAATACCTTAATCTATTGGGTCAGATTCACTATATTCCTATACGTGGAATCCCTTAATTGTATCAATGACCTAACCAGGAATAAAAATAAAAAACATTTTATGGAAACAACCCTAAGAAGGATTCCTTGTAATGATAACTCACTAAAGAAAAACAATGTCTAGTAATAATAATTTCAAAATAAGTATTCTTAAGAATACTTGAGAGTGAAAATGTAAAAACTATTATTCAAAATCTTAAAATAAATTTCTATTTTTAGGTAATCCTCCAACATTAATATTTCCATGTTTTTTGTAGTGTCCTTGAATAGCTAGCGCTTGAGAGCTCATTTGTAACTGAATTCTCAATGTTGTATTGATTAACACCATCATAGTGTTAAAGGTATTCCTTACAATAGAATCAAGTCTATGTATTATGATTATAAAATTTATTCACTCCAATGGACTTCCATTTCAATATGAAAATCTATATAAGATTCAGTTTGTTTAATCCTTACCAATATTAGTCTAAAAGTTATGACATTTGTTAGCATGAAATATAAGAAAAAATTCTATCTTTTGGTCAGATAAATTGTATGTCTGATATATCATAAATATTATTCATATGATGATCAAAATGAGTAATAGTAAGTTTATATTTTTAATGACTTAGATATATTTTTATTTATGGTAACATAAACTGTTTTCAATAAAAATATACAAAAACAATTGGGATATAAAAATTTAGTAATCATTTTTTAATTGTGTTTTTTATTTCCTAAAAAAAGGAATAAAAAAGTAATTAGTGAAAATTATTACTCAAAAAGTTTCTATGCATTAAATATCATGGTTGTAATTTTTCATACTATAATATTAACAATAGGGTCCAAATCACAAGGATTATAATAAGGCCATGATAGAATCCATGGGGGAATGAAGGCTAGAAATCGGTTACCAGTTTGATGGATATTTAGAAATCATTTCATTATGTAATTTTGTGTTCATATAGAAATATATAATATCAAAATATGAGGTGACACTATGAATATCTTTGTCAGGCCATAACAAGAAATAAAAGTTGAGAAATAGTTCTCCTCGTTTATTTTCTATGTTGTGAGGAACACTAACATGCCACGATAGATTGTACAATTACACAAACTAATGGATGTTGTATGAGAAGAAAACTTATAATTTTTAAGTTGTTCAATCATGTTATCTATATTATTTTTAATTTGAAATTATTATTTGAAGAATATTGTTTTTATCAATATAAGAAACAAATATTTTTATTTCTACTAAGCAAATATTTTATATTCGTTTAAATATAATCCTATAAAAAAATTTGAAGAAGAGTATGTACGTAGTTTTATATTTATAAAAGGATGAATAATAATATGAAATATAACATAAATTAGTATAAAAATTTTATTGAGGACTAATTTAGAGACAATCAATCTTACATTATTAAAAAAAAGTTTTAATATTTTTATTATTTCTTAATGTTGTACATTGTGTGGTGTCATATTATATAATAGTAGTTCATGGATACTCTTTATTATAGATAACCCATAATGGTGACACAAGTGTATTGTATTATCGTAGGTAAATCTAGATAATTACATTGATTACAAATTGTTATGGATTTCTAATCGTGTAAAAAATTTGGTGTACAAATTATTTTCTCTTTCAGGGTTTCCGTGACAATAACATATTAATCAACATTATCTGATGGAGAATGTTTTTTCCAAAAATAAA
This sequence comes from Viscum album, assembly GCA_963277665.1. Lineage (NCBI taxonomy): Eukaryota > Viridiplantae > Streptophyta > Magnoliopsida > Santalales > Viscaceae > Viscum > Viscum album. Next base: position 1,460,109,531 of record OY728157.1, on the reverse strand, counting down.
CATCAGAAGAATAAAATTAACATCTTACCCCCCTTTTTCTAAAATAATATTGTATTCAAATTTCAATGGATGTTAATTTTATAAATAAATTGGGGGTGGTCTCCAATATATTGTAATCCCCTTAAATTATAAATTAATAACATTTTATTCAATAGTGTGTATGACACGCAACCCCAAGTGTAGAAGGAATTATAAAATAACATTTCATTATGATGTATTTAATATTTAAAATAAAATCAATCTATCATATAGTTTATAATGCACAAAATGCTGAGTTGGCATCATTGAACACAATAACATGTTTCTTCGATAGCTTGCGTTACATAATAGACCGAGTTCTACCAAATACTTTTAATATTATTATTTAAAATGAAAATTATCTCATTACCATTTAAATAATGGTTACTAATATAAATAATATTTTTATAAAGATATATGGTTCAATTGATTGGGTACTAATTAATTTTAAATTAATATCAAATCTATTTGAATATAAATGAAATGTATTTATACAAAACTATTTTATGCACTAAAGAGGTTTTATCATAATAAATTAAATTAATTATTATTAGTAAAATATATTATTGTAATTTATATATATTATTTATTTATTCAAATTTTTTAACATTCATCTAATATATTTTATTTTCATCAGATTAGAAAAAATCCAATTTTACCTCTCCAAAACGCAGTTTTGCTTCCTTTTAATGGAGTAATTGTTATTAAAATAAAGTTTGACATGATTAAAAATTTTAAATAGAGAAAATAAATTCATTTTTAATATAATAATTTCAAAATTATCTTAGGGTGATTTTTTTTATTTTTGGAGTAATTTTATATATTGATTATTATTAAATATTACTGAATTTGAATTGAAAACTGAAATTTTTCTAAATAATTTAAGATGTTAAATTATATTTCCAAATCGTTTTAAATAAAAAATATATCAATTATACATCTAATAATCCAATTTTGGTTATTGGAATCATTTTTAAAATGAATTTATATCTAATAACATAGTAAATTGTTTAACATGTCAACATTAAAAACCTTCTCTATCATCCTATCTGCATGATTAATTTTAAAATAAATTCAAAAAAATTTGTGTTTTGAATTTGAAAAATTGGATTATATTATTGTAATAAGAATAAAATACACTTTCTATTAATTTCAATTTTTTATCAAAAAAATATAGTGAAATTTAATTAAAATTAATTATAGTAGCTAAGGTGAAAAAGAGTTTACTTACACGTTAAATATTAGTCCTAAGGATCAAAATTTCCTAGACACATGTCCAAAACCCATTATATTCCATATTATACCATATAATATCTTGTATATAATATATTTCATTATTTAAGTAACATGATGTAATTTATCCCACCAAATAGTATTTAACATTTTGTATTTACAAGATTGTTGCTCATCATCCACTATAAAAGGGATCTCACACCAAACCCCTCCCCACAAATAATCAGACATCTATAGTGATTTGGATCATCCAAAATATGACAAAATAAACTAAAAAGATTCTTATTATCATCCTAGATGATTTTTATGAATGTAAATCAAAACAAGTAAGAATTTTGGAACAAACCAAAATGAGTTACCCAAAGAAGAGGTAATGTTCTTCAACGAGAAATTTTGATTCCAATATTGTTGTACCCAATAAATTTTTTTTATTTCTTGAATATATATTAACCTAATTATATCCAATATAATGATATGTTTTTTATCTATTGGCATGACATATAAATTCAATCAATTCTATCAAATGGGATACACAATCATCATTCATGTGTACAGTGGGATACCACCTCATAGAATGATAACGTTTGTTCATCCATTACAACCTTTCAAGGATAGAAATAATGATATATTTATAGTTTATATATGATATATATGATATTTATAATATCTTTTTTCTTCTGTAATTACTATATAATACACTCCCTCATGATTTCCATTGTGTGGTAATATGATAACATCGTTTGTGTGTGTATGGACTACCACCTCCTCAAAGTATGTGATTCGTTCATTATTTACATGGAATGTATGAAGCATGATTTTAATAAACATATATGATATATATATAACATTATATTGTATTATAATTAAATTATACATATATCTCACTTACATTATATTTCATTTAATATGATAACAAAATGGAAATAGCATTCATGTGTATGTATGGCCAACCGCCTCTAAGAACAGTGTATTTCATTTCCCATCACTACATTGAATAGATTACTATAAATACATATATAAAAAAATATATTACAGTTACTAAATTATTTAATTTTAGGAGATGATAAAATCCTGATCGACGTAAGATGAACAAAAAATAACATGTTAAACATACTCAAAAAGATATAAATTTAAACCTAAAACAGTGAAAATAATAAATGATTATTAACAAATGGGTGATAAAATGTTATAAAATGAAAATATATTATATTATAAAATTAATATATCTATTCATAAATTTATTATAATTTTAAAATTTTTATGCATGAGGATGTAATGGAGTTCAAAAAAAAAAGAGTGTAAGGTAAGAGATTCTCATCTTACATTTTCTTTCATGAGGGACACACTATTTTCACCACTTATTTCATTTGTCTGGTGTATATACTTACATTATTGTATTTTATATAATGAATATAATTTTATTAATGATATTTAGTGTTTCATGTTATTTTAGTTATTTTATGTTCTTATAATACAAAAGTGACCAAGTGGTACAGGGATTTAGAGTCTCACATTTATTTCATTGAGACTTATTAAATATTCCCCACTAATTTATTTTATGTATTGTATATAATTACATATGAAATGTTATTCCATGAAATTCATTAACTTATTGATATAAAATGTTTCAATTGGTTCTATTCTTTAATATATTTCATGATTCAAATATTACTCAAGTAGTAAGGAATTATCGTCTAACTTTTTCTTTTGAGAGGCCTACACTGTTTTAACCACATATTTCTTATCTAAAATGTATCTACTACCCCAACTGTTTTGTATATCATTAATAAATTTACCATATATTATTTGAAGATTAATTTTATTTTATTCCTTTACTGGGTCGTATAATTCAAAATTCACCAAGTACTAAGGGATTTCATATAAGAATACTTTCATTGGATTATTTCACTATTTAATTGTCATTAATATTCTAAGATTGTGTGTATAATGAATTTTTATATTATTTTTTATTTCAAATTTTATTTATGTGTATTTATAACTGATACTCATAATTGATTCATTTATTAATTCTCACTTCAATTTAATGACCATTATAAAATGTTTATTTCACAATCTAAATCTAATCGACATTGTTTATTCTTGTCTTTACATTGATATATATTATATGATAATTAATTAAAACCCATTTAATTTACATATCCTATAATTATGCATGATATTTATCAATTAATAGTACTATGTTTAAAATATTTTGTACATAAAATGATTTTTAATAATATCTGACTTCATTTATCTTTTATGTCGGAAATATGTTTTTTACAAAACAATCTTTTCTAAAAATGATTTAAAAAAGCTTTTTTTCATTTGAAATGATTTATTTTTAAAAAATTCATACAAAAATTATAGTCTCCTTCTAAAAAAGGAACATTTCATACCTTTTTATAGTGAAAAAGGAATGTTATTTGTACCGTTTATATATTTAATCACTATAATTTCTTTGTAGCTTGCATGAAAATTTTACAAATAAATTTTTAAATAAAATGTTTATAAATAAGTGATTTTCAAATATATGGATTTTTCAAAAATTATTTTCAAAATGAAATGGGGATTTTCTTCAAGATTTTTGATGGCCCTTTATTGTTTTTCAATTCATTAATGAAACCAATCATTATTGTTAATCTAATTGGTATATATTGTATTGATATCGTCATTATTATTTCTCTATATGGTTTATGTTTATTTTGAACAATGATTGTATTAACATTCACTTCCTTGATTAATATTTCCACCCACCTTCAAATATTCACTATATATTAAATTTTATATAATTATCCACACCAGTTATCAGGGGTACTATTATTTATTAAACAATATATCATTTATATATATGGTGTTTCTGTTTGAATTTTTTTTGATTAATTGTGTAAATACGTTTAAATCTATATCTTTTACTCTGTATAGATATATGATGTTAGGAAACATTATTTATAAATTAAATTGATTATTTGATATTTGAGTAAGGGTTTGGAATTGAATACATTTATGGGGACTAATTAATATTACCCCATTGATTCATCGATTGTCTCAGGCTACGGGATAGTTGGATAGCCCTAGAAGGTTTTTCTACCATTAGTTTTAAAGAATCTCGTGATTTGTCTTCCTAGTAAAGTTTCATATACCCAAGAAACATAGAATATTATATTTATCCATTTGCTACATTTCGAATTCAATTATTATCATCCAAAGGATTTCTATCATGAAAATATATATTGATGAATTTCATTATTAGTTTATTCATTAAATGAAATGTTTTCTAAGTTATTTACCTTTCCATATTGTTTTTTACTATATAGTTATTTAAATGGAATGTGTGGAAAATTAATTAATTTTTTATGTTAATTTTTATCATTTATTCATTATTTATTTGACTATAAATAACCCTTTCTGAGAATTTGAGCTCAACCATATTTTCATTCCTTTTCTCAAGATTCCATAAAGTTAAATAAGAGTAATATGTAAGTATATTCTTAATAGAGTGAAGTTGTTCTACAAAAATAAAAACAATTTTAATTTGTATATTGTAAATATAATTCATGTTTCATGTATGTATCTATTTTACCAAGACTATTAAACTGATCAGTCCTTCAAGATTCTATACCATGGGCTAATGTAAATGTAATGGTAGTAGGCACCAGATCCGGGCTATAACGATTAGGGTAAGTATAGTTTCTATCCTAGAATGTTTAGTAGAAACCAAGTGAATTATATTTATGAAAACATAGAGTAGGTATCATAACACTGTGATATAATTTGAGTATATGTAAAGATGAAAATCCTAATGTTTTGGTAAAGTGAGATTATGTGGTTTTTCATTGAAATACATCCCTTTCCAGATACTAAAAGTGGTCATAGTTCTGGAAGAGATGTAAATGGTTTAATAACTCAGAAAATTGTGTGTCGGTCGTGAGTCGATCGTAACCTAGTATGCTACAGTTGGCCTTACTACGCAGCTCATTTGACACTATCGAGGGATAAGATCAGGGTAATTCCCATTTTCATTAAAAACCATTATGATAGATTTGAATAAATAATGAAAATTAATAACCATGGTTAAACATAAGGTTTTTAAGATGTAATATAAGATCAATGGATTAAATAACTTTTTATATTTTTTGTGATGTTATTCTACCAAGATTACTGATATTTTGGAAGAAATATATAGTAATAATATTAATTAGTTTAGTACAGGTTTTAGTGGAAGTTTTATTTTAGGAATAACTCATTTATATTTTATATAAATAAGATCAAAAGTATTGAAAAAAATTAGAGTTGATAAAATAATAATATTATTATACTTTGTAAAAACATAGGTTGTATTGAAACCCATAGTAAAATGGTTATTTAATAATTAATTTCATTTTAGGGATGTATATCATAATATTTTGGAAACATTATAGAATTTATATTAATTAGGATTCATGAAAGTAAAACATGGATACAAGCTGAGAAACTATCACCTCTAGTGAGGCGGTGGGGATAGAACCCATGACAAATGTGTGATAACGGTTTTTTCCTACCAATGGTATACACAATTTCATGGTTAATAGTTTATTCTTATTATATTAAAAAAATTGAATAAACATTAATGAAGTACAAATATTATATATTTTTTGATATTATTATTTTAACCATATTGGTATTTTAAAATAGTTAGAGATAGATATAAAAACTTGTTTTTTGGAATCTTATGATCTGTTAAATGTGATTTTTAGTGATTCAGTCATAAAAAGATCATCTTTGATATTCATTTCTTATAGTAAAGTCAAAATTTTGAAATTTATTTAAGCACTACCAAAAGAAGATATTTATTTTATGAAATTAAAATATATCAATAAATCACATTTCCATATATTATTAGTCAGTAAAATAATTTATCAACATTGGGAAAATGATTTAAAAATTAAATGATATCAAAATAAATTATTTTTTGTTAAATCACTAGTATTTTAAATCATCGCAAATTTATATATTTTAGGCACTTAAATTTAAATTTATCATTCACGTGTTTTTTATAAATGATTAAATCACTCCCTATAAATATTTACATTTTTCTCCATGTCTATATCTTCACATTCCATCGATGTTCTCCAACATCGAATCCTGGTTATGTGTTATTCTATACGACCTTCATACTTCCCATTATATCTTATTAAGTGTATTTTTAACAACCCTTCTCATTATGTGGGTTTTTTATAACAATTGTGTGTCCAAATATCACATGCTAGATTACTGAGGTCATGTTTAAATTGTGAGGGCACAATTTATTTATGGTATAGACAATGTAACACCCAAAATATCCAAAATAATAACATTTTATTCAATAGTGTTTATGACACGTAACACCAAGTGTGTATGGGAATAAAAAATCATAATAATTTATGATATATTTAATTATTTTAATAAATTAATTCTATTATATACCTTAAAATCCATTCAATTATGATTTATCTTCTGTTCATATAATAACAAGTTATTTTGAGAGCTTACATTACACGCAATACCAGGATTTACTTAATAATATTTATATTATATCATATCCCCTAAATTACCAGTTATGAATAGAAATAAATAAATTATAAAAATCTTTAGTTTAATTCGATGGTTGTAAATTAATTATAAATGAATATAAAAACCAATTGCACGTAAAAGAATTGTCTCAATAAAAAAAGATTTTTATGAACCAAAGATGTTTTGTCCTAATAAATTAAATTAATTACTATTTTTGAATAATATTGATGAAATTTAAATATATTATATATCCAAAAAAAAATTTTTAAATTATCCTGATATATTTAATAGTCATAATATTAAAGAAACTCCAATTTTAGTGATAAAATGTTGTATTTTTCTGAAGGTAAATTTAATACCTTTTAGTGGAACACTTATTTTAGAAATAAATTTTAAAATTTTTAAAAATTTATTTCCAAAAATATAATTTATTTTTTAAATTATAATTTCAAAATTTTCATTCGGTGAATTTTTGGACTTTTTATGAGAAGATTCATTTTATGATGAACACTGAAATATACAGAATTTTAATTGAAAAATTAAATTCATCTAAATAATCTATACTATTAAAAAAACTTTTTTATTTTTTTAAGAAGAAATAGTTAAATTAAAGATATATAAATCTTATTTAATTAATTATAAACATTTTCATATTAAATTTAGATATAAAAACATAGTAATAATTAGAACATTTTGACCCTAAAACCATATTTTTCATCCTGTCTGCGGGGTTAATTTTAAATTAATTCTTGACACTTATGTTATTTTGTTTTGAAAAAAATATTGCGTATGTTTTAGTAATAATAATTAATAATTTATAATAATTTAATATTTTTTTATAAAAAAAATATTATTGAATGTAATTAGAGTTCATTACAGCAATTATGTTGAAAATGAGTTTACATAGTGGTCATACATTAATATCGAGAGGGTAAATGACCTATACCCACATAAAAACACAATTGGATATCATAAATAGATGAAGTAAAAAATTTTATTTAAAAAATTTAATTATTTGATGCACATAATGTAAGGGAGCCTCATAATAGTTTTTACCTTTTGTTATTTACAAGAATGCCACTCCTCCCCCACTATAAAAGGGAACTTAACCCCCTCACTAATTTACACATGTCATGAAATTTAGATCAAAAACCCCTTCGAAAGTATACTTCAAATATCCTTCCCTTATTCATAAAATATTATTTATTGAAAAAATCAAACCACGTGTGGATGTTTTTATAATGTAAACGGAGTTTTCGGAAAAATATGTAATACTCTTCAATTAGAAATTTTATTCTATTTCTTTCTCCACCACTTCAATTATTTCTATTTCATGAATAAATAATAACATCAATATATTAAATATACTAATATGTGGTTATTTTATGTTTGTGACCTATAAATTCACACACATCAATCAACTGGATAAGCCATCCTCATTCCTGTGTATGATATACTATTGCCTCACGAACTGATGTCCTTTGTTCTTATGTTACCACCATTAAAGGTTGGAAATAATGATGAATTTATAGACTATATAATATATATTTAATATTTATAATATCTTAATGATTAATTAATTATAATATAAAACATACTATCATGATTAGCATTGTGAGGGAATATTACAAAAACGTTTGTGGATGTGGAGACTATCACCTACTATAAGTTATGTGATTCATTCATGCTTTACATGGAATGTATTTTAGATGATTCTAATAATAATATGTGATAAATTTATATTTATATAATATTATAATAAACTTAAAATATATATATATATATATATCACTTACATTTTCATTCATTTAATATGATAATATAATTGAAACAGTGGTCATGTGTATGTACGGCCTACCATCCCCATCAATAGAGTATTCCATTTCCCATGAAAATGTTTTATGGATTAATGTAAATTAATACATTAAAAAATTATATGAAATATTAAACATTATTTAAATTATTTATATGATAAAATCATGATTGATTTAAGAGGAAAAAATTAATAACTAAAATCATAATTGAAAAAAACAAAATTAATAGGCGAAATGGTGAAATTAATGGATGATTATTAACAAATGGATGATAAGATGACATAAAAGTATCATATATTATATAAAAAATATTAATTTGTTTCAAATATAAGTTATTAACTTATTTAAAACCCTTATAACTGATTTTGAAATGGAATTCAACAAAAACGGCGTCTAAGATAAGGGATTATCATCTCGCTTTTTCTTCCGTGAGGCACGCACCATTTTCACCACTTATTTGTTTTTGGTGTATATAATTCCCATATTGAATTTTATATAATGAAAAAAATCATCAAGTTATTTAATGTTAATGTTGATGTTAATTTTTTTCTGGGGATTATAATTGAAAGGGTACCATGTTGTAAGGGGATTTCTAGTTTCACTTTAATTTATATGAGAATTGTCCCATATTCATCACTCATGTTTTTATGGTGTATATCACTATGACTTATTATATCATTATTTTCATTTATTTCATGATATCATATTTTTTAATTGATTCCATTCTTTTATATATCTCATGATACAAAATATACTCAGGTTTTAAGGATTCTCATCTCATTATTCCTTCTCTGAGGTGTACACCATTTTCAGTACTTATTTCTTATGTGTGGTTTCTCTTATACCCATATTTTATTTTATATAATAAAAATTTTATCTTAATGGTATTTAATGTTTTAGTTGATGTTTATCATTTCATGGGGATTACAATTCAATATTTACCTTGCAGTAAGGTATTTTTTCTCAATATCATTTCATTGATGAATATTATAATGTATTGAACCAAAATACTATTATATAGTTTATATAATTCCCCAATACATCAAATATCATGAATAATTCTTTTTTAATTTCATTTTATGTTTACATTTTAATTATTTCATATAAATGTTGTTGAACATAAAGGCTAATAATTAGAAAATAATTTTATATCATAACATAGTTTCATTTGGTTATATCACTCCTTCATTGTCTTTATCATACCAATATTATGTGTATAATGTATTTCTGTTATATATTGTTGTATTTTAACTTGTTTTATATGTATTTTTTTTCTAATTCAAATATTCTATTAATTAATTATTTATTACATCAATATAATGATCATTATAATGTTTTTCACCATCTCATTATAATCGAGATTGTTTATTATTGAATTTCCATTAAAGGAAATTATATGGAAATTGTTTACTAAAACAATTATTTTACTAATCTAATTTTTATTCAATATATTTTTCATGAAACACAACCATTTTTCATGACTTTGGTACTTAAAATTTTTTATAACATTTTTTAATACAACCAGACTATTTCTCTCTTCGGTCGAAAATATATTTTCTTCCAAAATATTATTTCCAATAAATGCTTCAAAAAAATACAATTAACATATTTAATTGATTTATTAAAATATTTCAAGGGAATCATCAATTCAGCATCATAAAAATGAACACTTCTTACAATTTTACAATGATAATGAAATTTTATTTATACCTTTTACATAATTATCCATCACCAAATCCTGGAATCTTCCATTTTCAATTTTACAAAGATATTTTTAAATAAATAGTTTTTAAAGATGTTATTTTCGATGAAAACGATTAAAAAATAAAATAAAAAATAATAGGATATTTTCCTCAATAGTGTTTTTAAATATCTTTTTCTTTTATTTTTATTCATCATCAACAAAAACCAATATTCATACTCCAATGAGTATATGTTGTATTGATGAGATAATTTTAATTTTACTTGATTTTTTATGATTAATTTGACTACGAATGATATTAAAATTCACTTACTTCATTCGTCTTTGTTGCCGCTTGAAATATTTTCAAAACATTAAATTTCTCATAATTATCCATATTATTTTTCATAGATATGATTATTTCTTAATGTTTATATCATATATTGATACATTGTTTAAATTTTACAGTTATTTGATTAACTGGGGAAATATTGAAAAATATATATCTTTTACTCAATACATATATTTGATGACATTACACAACGTTTATAAATTAAATTCATTATTCAATATATGATGAATTCTAATACCTGAAGACATAGGTGGAGTTTGTTTTAATGATTTCCCCTAAATCCATTAGTAGTTTCATGGATGAATTTCAATCATAGTTTACGAATTAAATAGAATGTGTAATCAGTTATTAACCATTTCATATTGATTTCCCCTTATCCAATTATTTAAATGGAATGTGTGCTCAGTTAATTATGGGTCTATATAAATTGTATTCATTGATTCATTATTGTTTTTTTGTATTTAACACTTACTATGAAATTCATATCACCTTTATTTTACTTTATTTAAATACTATTACTTGATGTTTACTAGGAATGATGTGAAAGGATATCCAAAATGGAATAATTTTATTCTCAAAAATGAATCAAATATTTTTTTAATTTCTGTATTCGAAATATAATGAATTTTTTATGTATGTATCTAGTTTACCAAGATTATTAAATTGATCATTCCTTATGGATTCAATACCTTGTATCTATTAAAATTTCTTATTAGTAGAAACCAGATATAGGATATATACCTCAGGGTTGCTTCTTATATATTTATTGCGACCATTCCTCTCCTTGATAAAATTCTCATACACTACTTTATATAAATCAGTGAAAAGGATCTCCATTTCTTACCATATGTGATTTCAAGCCAACTGTATTCCCTTGAAATATTTATGTATCCACTATCCATAACCACTTAAAAAATATTGTGAACCACTCATTGATATAATGATATAAATTTTATACAGTCTAAGGTCTTCATTTGATGTGTGTTTTCCCCTATGTTAACTGCCTTACTCCCAAATTCAACCATTGGACATACCTTCTATAGAATAATACTCTCAAAAATACATATGGCCATACAATAGTCTAAAATAACTTATTATAACACTTTCACCAAGGCCAATTCCCTTAAATTTGTAATCTATACTGGCTTCCTCCAAAGTCTACCGACGTACAAGATGGGTTTGTTCACAACATCATGCTCTCTTCCCACCTTGGATTATTTTGATAATGGTAATACGATATCATATTATGGATCCACAAAACTTTTTTTCATTGAATGATATGATCCTCAAGATACCATATCAAATTAAATCATTTTAAAATGAGTAACCACCCTCTTATCAGACCAATGAAATATTCCTGATCTCATCCCTCTCAATGAATCTATCTCAGTTATTAAAAAACATTACCATACTCTCCATCCACATGCATAATCCTTTAATATTTTTCCAATTTCTGGTAAATTATTTATTATCATTAGAGGTAATATAATTTTGATCATTCCCCAATATACCTTAATTCTATCCATTTATTAAGAATATACATAAAGGGTTGAAGTTCTATAAATCAAAAAAACCATTTCTATGTCTATTTAGTCTAGTAGTCGATTTTATATGATACTAAAAAATAGTAGTTTTAGTTTTAGTTTTTTAAACAATAATAGTAAATTTCCTAGGATTCATGACCTTAAAATGATCTTTTATAGTCCTAGTTGAGAGATCATAAAAGGAACTTCTATAAAAAAAGTCAAATTGCAATAAAATGATGTTTTTAGTCCTGGACACGTTTTCATAAATGTAACATCATTTTTCATGATTACATTACCATAAAATGAACCAAAATGGTATTTTTCAAATGAAATTTAAAAGTAATTTGTCTTTTTTAATAGAATAGTACTATTTGGGTTACGATTGTACTGGGGCCAAGTTGGAAAAATTAATTGGTTGAAAGAAGTTTGCTTGGGGAATTTTTAATTTTTTCCTTAACAAAAATATTACCACACTTTGTAATTATATTTATTTTAAATAGTTTTTCATATGTATATGATCAAAAAATTTCTTATAACAATTCCCATTGTATTTATTTGTATTTTTTTAATCTAGAAATGGTTTCTAAACATGACATTTTGGAAAATTAGTATTCAATAGAATTTTCAATATCTAGTCATATGATGTTATCGATATATCAAAATACCTAAAATTATTGAAGGTCTCACGATACTTAATTTTTAATAAGTGTGGAATTTATAGTTCATCGGCCAAAAAATTACCGAATGTAGGTTTTCAAATACAGTTTTCATGAAACAGTTTTTATGAGAAATTTTTATGGATTATTATTTATTCTGAAAGTTTCCAATATCATCATTTATAAAGAGTTCCTGATCAAAGGGTTTTTTAAAAAGGAGGATAAATCACTTGTATGTAAACAGTTCATACTATGAATTTGTAAGAAATAAATTCAGATATAATATTAGATGAAGATCAAATTGAAGAGGTATGAATTCAATGAATTTATGAATTATTTGTTTATTGTTGGTATTTTCATCAGGTGAGAGTGATACTAGTTTTTAGTGAGGTTTTATGAGGAATTATTTAATATCTATGAAAAATTTAAAAGGAAGATAATCTGAGTTCCTGATATAGACTTCGTAGTATTGTCTTATTAAATGTTCTTTAATTTTATCAGAAAACATTGATTGAATAAATATGTTTATTAAAGTTAATAGAGGTCATTTTTTTCTTGAGATAAATTATTTTTCATAGATAATACTAGAAACATTTTAACAAACATATTTTCTAGGGAAATGAATATTGTAATGATTTTAAGGGGAAAAAATCCATAAAATTATTTTTTTGATAGAGGTCTTTATAATAGATCAATAACATTGATAATTTTGGAAACATATGAAATTTGTATAATTTTGTTAAGGTCTTTTAATGTTAAAAAATTCATGAATAAAAATTGTGATTCTTACCATGTTTTAAGGATGTTTTAAGGAAGGTTGTGAATGTTTCAAATTATAAAATATTTGAATGGGAATTTTTGAATTGGTGTTTTTATTAAAGAGGGAATATAAATTGAACTTCCCGCCTTTTATCTTTATAAAAAAAATATATAAAGCATGAAATTGATATTATTAAGAGGTAACCATTCATGTTTATACAAAATTTAAAGTGCTGGAAAATTAATTTTGTATTGGGACATCAGAAAAACTCATCAAATCGACTTCTGTTATCTAGTTCTATGACAAGGTTATTTATAACCATGGAATATCTTAGTTTAAGGGAATAATAAATCTATAATGAGTAAATATGTTGTGATTAGATATTAAAATAATAACATTATTGAATAACCTATCATACAAATAGGATAGAAAAGAAGAATCAGACAGATATATTCTTGAAATCCAGAAGAATAAAAGAGTATGGTTTTGGTTTGTTAAAAAAATATCTGATTACACTTTATCTGGATGGAGTAATTTCTAGAAAGAAATAATATATAAGGGGAAACAGATAATTGAAAATGGATAGAATATTCATAAATATTTTTGAAAAAAATAGAATAATTTCTTACACACTTTTATGTAAGAAAGTGAATAGGAGGATTTCCATGAATTAAAAAAGTTATGTTTGAATAAGTTATATAATGAAAGAATTATGAACCAATAATTTATAGTTTATGAACATATTTCAGAATCATATCTATATCTTTTGTGAAAAATAAGAACATACACTTTTGTATAGAAAATAGTTCCATGAATGTGAAAGGATACTTCTTACCTAGTTTTACTATATAAAGATATTTTTTAAATGGATTGTGATGTATTGGATTGTTTAAAAATTATTCCAAGAAATAGGTACTATTTTTGAGTAGTGGACCAGGTAAATTCATATTATCATGTGGTTGTTCTTGTGATATTTATTTTAGTAAATTTACAACTATTTTATTGGTTGAGAGGGTTGTTTCATAAATAGGAAATTATTAAATAAAAAGTTATCACTAATTCACCCACTCCCCCTCTTAGTGATCACCTAGATCATGCTTGGGCCATTAAATTGGTTTAAGATCCAAGGTCCCCTTAATTAATTCTTTTCTGATGTTGTAATAAAATAGAAGTTGTTATGGATGTTTAAAATTCTTTGAATATTTTTGGGATTCCTATCTTTATGGAATGAACTATCCTGTCTAAAAATATATAATGTTTCTATATATTATGTCACATGGTTATGATTTTATTTAAGGTGAGACAAATTGTTTCCCTCATCATGCTAATAATTCTCCACTAATAGCATATAATATGAAAAATCTAGATAATTATTGGTGAGAAAGAAATGATATACTCTCCTCACTCTTTGAAATTTAGTTTCTAAGACATAAATGATTTGTTATAGATAAATTTATCTAGGAAATGTTTAAAAACATAATTGAAGAAATATAGATTTTATGAATACCATATTACATATATAGTGGATAAATTATAAAGACCATAAAATGGGTGACTATGATTCTAATTTTTACATCTATAAAAATATGAATGACATTGTAATCACCATAATATGTCTTTATGAGAATCTAGAAGATTCAAATATTGATGAAAATATCATAATAATTCTTCTAAAAATGCATGATTCCAAAGTCTCAACATTGTAATATAGAGATCATAAAACTCCATCTCTATGATATTTAAATTGAGATCATATAAAATATGAGATTAGAAGAGGAAAATTTATCAATAGAAAATAAAATATTGATCGAGAGATTTACTTCAAATATGTAAATCATGGAAAATCATTGATAGTTCTCAAAGTTGAATAAACTAGTGACATTGAAATTGAATATGTGGTTAGTTAAAATTTTGATTTATTTATTTACTTTTTCAAAATATTTATGAAGATAAATAGAAATTTAATAAAAAGGATGATACCATAAGAATAAATTTGTAGTAATGTAATTTTGAATTTCATTAAAAAATTCCCTCAAATAAAGGGAGATGAAGATACTGATGAAGATGAAATAATTTCCAGAAGATCCTTTATGAATAATACAAACCATTCTAAATCCAATCATAATGGGAACAGATAAATATTTATAAATTTCAAAAGGATAATATATATTTCTAAATATTTTTTTTAAAAGGTTGGGGCCGAAGCCTCAATTTATTATTTAAATCAAAGACCTCTTTAGACTAGGTAGAGGGAGACCCATTACATAGCCTGAAGTCCCAAGGCCATGTAGCCTAAATACAAGAATTGAAAGCCCATTTTTTGGCCCAAAGGACCCCTCAGTGAACATTACTGCTACAGTACCCACGCTATTATAGTACCTTCTACATTATAGCCGCCCCTACAGTCCTGCTACTAAAATTCCATTTTTTTGGATGAAATTGATAATCTAATTAAATATCTTGAAAAAACATGAACCAAAATATTCAATATAAAGTAATGATAAGATTAAAAGAAGGAATAATTATAATTTCTTCAATAAAATGATTCTATAACTAAGTAAGGAGTTATGAATTTCCAAAACTCAGTTACTGAATCTGGTGAATGTTTTGAGAATTATAAACCTAAGAAATATTGATAAAGGATATCTTTAATGACTGAAAATGAAAATAAATATGTTGAAAAGATTAATAATGATTTTAATTGATTTGTGAATACCAAAAAAAAAAATTTGAAATTTATGAGGTATTAATATTTTTGATGTCTGAATTAAATGTTTCGACAACTAATGATTTATTGAAGATATGAATAATTCCATGTTGGAAGAAAAAATTTCTAATGATAATAGAGATTTAGGGGTACAAAAATGTTCCAAAATGGGAGGAATGAATGTTGAAAAAAAATTCTTACAACTCCATGAAATATGGTACTTATATTGGAAAATATACCTTCTATGGTTGCATTTGGTATTATGGTGGATTTGGACATATAAAAAAATTCAATACGTTTAATCACCAACATTATAATAATCCCAAGATGAATTGGATGAAATTTCTTAGTGGGATTCAACCCATATAAAGAATGAAACTTGATAATGTTGGTGTGAATTTTCAAAATACATTCCATCCTTTGGATATTATCCTTAAAAGATGTCAATATCCAATACATCATGAAAAAGGATGTCTTCTTCTTTTATCATCCACCAAAAAAATCTTCATAACAATTCCCAAACTCTATTTTTAAATTAAGGATAATTAACGGTAAAAAATCTTGTTGTTGAAACTTATATGAATGATACAAAAGAAGAATGACCCTAGGTTTTGGACAGTGGGTTCTATTCATATATGAAACTATTTTTGAAGCTAATGAAGAATGTAAATGATATTAAACAAATCCTGGTGACTTTTTGTGATAATGAGTCACACTGAATCAAAGGTGTTGGATATTCTATAATGGGTGAAGGAAACTATAAATAAAAACGAGCCTTATTTATTGATAGGATAAATCCCAAATTATTATGTGTTTCACAAATTTTCAATTAAGGTAATAAAGTTGTATTCATAAATATGGTTTTTAAAAATATATAATTTAGAAGAGTTCTTATGAGACATCAAAAAAGGAATGTTTATTGTAGTTAGTGATGTATGAAATTCATGAAATATGAGCTAAATTGAATAAACTTATCTATTGAACAAAAAACTGCGAAATATGATTCCAATGAATATGAGAAAATTAACCAAGAGATGTATTACTCTGGATATTTCTAATATAAAAAGATGAATAGATTAGTGTTGCTTCATTTTCCAGAAATGGAATACAAAAAATTCCACTCTTAAAAAAGTTGAGGATTCATTAGAATCATCCCATATAGCTAATTCATTCTTATATTTGTGGTCCAAGGAGTATTGAATCTACAAATGGATATAATTACATCATTTCCTTCATTGATTATTTTACTTTAATTACATGTATTATATATTTGAAAAACAAGTCAGAAGCTATGAAAATGATTAACAGTTTTTGGTTAAGTGCTGAATTTTTTTGGATATAATATAAAGTAGTTATGAAATATCTATAATGGAAAATAAAAAATTATGAGTTCATATATTATCTAGAAAACAAGGAATTCATCATGAGTTCAGTGCACTTTACACACCAAAATACAATATTGTTCATAAAAGAAAAACAAAAGTATAGTGGAGATGGTACATACGATGTTGATCGAGCATGATAGTTCTCATTATTTTTTAAGGCATGTGATGAGTACAACAATTTAAATTTTGAACCCAATTTTCTATAGACCATGTTTGAATATGACTCCTTAGGAAATATTTTACATTGAAACTCTAGGTTTGAAATACCAATGTGTTTTTGGAAATTCATGCAAGATAAAATTCAATTGTGGAAATCATTGAAATATTCACTATAGAGGAGTTGATGGAAAAATTTGTGGATATGCAACTCATGGTAGAGGATAATGATGTTTTAAAATGTAAATTTTAAATATATTTGACTATAAACATATAAAATATCATCAATATGTTAATGTGAATGATTCAAAAATATATGTAGATATGGAATATGGTGATGATTTTATTTTTTGTTAAGGAACATTAAAAAATATCAAACATTTGAGATGCTACACAAAAATGTGGATTCTGACTCAACTATTTCTCGTGTTGATGAGGAATTTCATACATCCCAAACTCATTTAAAGAAATAGATGGAAGCTAATAACATCCTTGGTGATCTATAATAACCGGTTCAAATTATAAGAACATAAAGGTTAGTTTCACATTCATCCATGTACTTAAAGGTTGTGAAAAAAAAATATAATTGGATATTTTGGGAATCAAGAGTGTGTTTAGGCTATGAATGATGATTTGGACTAGGCTGATAAAAAATATATAGTGAGAATTATTCCCAATCAAAAAAATAAAAATTTATTGGTAAAAACTTGATGTTTTGAAATAATTTTCTTGAATATAGTTAATTGATACGAATCACAATTGTTTTTAAATGGTTACATACAAATTGAAGTCATTAATTTTGATGAGAATATTTATCCAGTATCAATATTAGAAACATTGATAATATTCTTTAGTATTACAACATAATAAGATTATGAAATTTTTAATATGAATGTAAATTTATCTTTTCTAAATGAATATCTTGATGAATAAGTGTATATTGATAAATCATGTATCTTTGTGATTAAAAAGATTAAATTAGTGTGTGTTAGTTGAATAATTAGTTGTATATGTTTAAGAATGATTTGAGAGAATTGTATTCTAAATTGGTTACCTACTTATTGAAGTTTAATATTAATAAAGGATGAGTTAAAGGTAATATATAAATCATATAAAATGAGAAGGTTTCCCTAATTTTGTTGGTATATGTTGATGATGTTGTCTTTTTGGGGAATGATAAAGATCAATTTTTAAAAAAATCTTAATAAATGATGAATTTTTCTGTAATATCCATACTTTTAAAAATGAAATATTTTCATAGCTTTCTAATCTCAAAATATAAAGAATACTTTTTTCTATGTCAATAAATATATTATGAGGAATTTATTATGAATTTTGGAATGGAAGATTCAAAACCAATTTCTGCCCCAATTTTGGTGGGATTAAATTTGTTTAAATACAAATAATTTATGTAAGTGGATCCTTAGGTGTTTAGGAAATTCGAAGTTAGTTTTTCATTACCAAATGGCCTAATGAAAAGATAATGAATATTCTTTTAGCTTCTGTGAAATATTATAGAGTGCTCCAAAAGAATCTCATTTCAAGTCTAGAAAACAAATTTCTCAAATATAATAATGGCATAACAAATTTTTGTACAAAATATGGAAATTCAAAAAATATTGATTTTTTGTTCATATATACATTGATTGGGTAGGATTTTTTGATGATATAAGATCCACATATAGTGGATTTTTATTTCTAGGAGAAAGTTGTTGTGTTTGAATAAAAAAATAAATTTTTTAACTCTTATATTAATTGAATTGAAATATGTTGTTGCCACTCATGCTATAACACAACTCATGTGGGTGAAGACTCAATTGGAATATTTTTTAGTTTAAGTTATGTTTCCCCTTCAATGGGGTTATGATAATAATTGTGTTTCAAATATCACTAAATATCTTGTGAAATATTCTCATCCAGGAAAATTAATATTAAATATCACTTTATAAAAGTGCGTGTGAAGAATAATGTATTGAAGATAGAAAAGTTACTACAATGAAACAATCTATTTATATATTAAAAAACCTTTTCCAAAGGAAACATTTTACAAAATGAGGATGAACATGGTTGTAAAACCTCTTTTACTCTATGTTTTATGTATTTGTTATGTCCCCTCTCTATTATTGCTTTTGGAAAGTGTTTTACAGGGGTTTTGGTAAACCTTTTATGTAAAGCATGTTGTTAGGGGGAATCCATAAAATGGTTAAGTTGTGATTTCACCATGTGTGAAATTTTTTAATAGATTATTTAAGTGTATAAAGTAAACGATGTTCATGTATGATTATTTTAAATTTTTATGAATGTTTCTATAAAAAAAATTAAAAGGGTTTTATAGAAAGAAAAAGTTTCGAATGTCTCTATTTATGGAAAACCTATTTTTTTGTCTATAATTATTTTTTCTAACATCGATTTTACTCATATAGGATTATAATTTTTGGATAAGTTATCCATATCCTCTTTTACAAAGAGAAAATGATTTATGATTGTTGGTTTACAGAAAAATCCGGGGGGGGGGTTTGGGACCATGTTGGCTAGAATTTTTGATAGAAATAAGTTTGATAGAGAAATTTTTTTTGTTTTATTTTACAGAAAATAACCTCTATTTTTAAATCTAGTGACCAGACACTGGGTAATGTACATAAAGGGTATGCTGTATATGTTTAAAAAAACTTCTTATAACAAATTTCATTGATAGTTATTATTTAGAGTGTTTTTATCAAGAAATGGATTCCATATATACCATTTTGTGAAAAATTTATCAATCATATTGTTCAATATTATTTTAGATGATGTTATGATGATCTCAAAATTCATTACTTCATAGAAAATATAATAATTCATAATTTTCATAACATGGTGAAGTTTATGTTCATTGATGACAAAATTTCTAGATATTGTCTTATAGATGCTATTTTTTATATAGATTTTATCTGATAAAGAACTTGTGATTCATTACTATTATGAAAGATTCCGACATAATGAATTATTTACAATTCTTTATCCAAGTATTTTTATAGAAAGGTGGATAAAATCACTAGTGTGTATAAATAATATGTTACGAATTTCTATCAAATAATCCTATAAATAAGATTCTGAATTGATGACCGGAAAAAGATCTTAGAAAAGAATTATTATTTCTATGATGTTGAGAAGTTTGGGAATTTTGGAGGGTTTTTAATCTACTAAAAATGGTCTAAGTATTCATTCTATAATTAAGATAAGATCCTTAATTTTTTTAAAAACAAAAAATGGATATCATTATATTTAAAAACATAAACATCTAGGTAGAGTCTCGCTAAATATTCTTAATGTTGTGGAGAAATAGTTTATCCGATAAAGATGTATATGAAAGATAAAAGATGTCAATATTGTTTTCAGATAATGTTTCTTGGACATAAAATACCATATGTAGTTGAATAGATTTATTTTACAATCAAAGGAGTCTAGTGAATATTTTGTTGAAGAATATTTTTGGTAAAATCATTTTCTAGATATAGGTCATGATAACAAATGAAGAACTTTACAATGTTTGTAAAGGTACCAAAATGTGATGATATTGATTTAGTCTTTTCTTATTCCAAAATCCATAGAGAAAAATCATGATTTTCACTAGGTTTTATGGAATATTGAAGGATGTTTGTAAATGTCTCCAATTGTTATTTTTTAGTCAGAGTTTTGAATTTTTATTTTCATTGAACTGGGAAAATAAATTTTTGCTCCCAGCTTGGCTATTTCGAGCACACATATGTAAAAGGTGAAAGTTATGTTATGAAATAGTGACAATTAATGTTAGAGAAAATGTTTATGTATTATAGAATATGTTTTTTATGTATATAAGATTAAAAAAATTAGAAACTTCTATTTGAAAAAGTTTTGAGTTGCTAATTTCCAAAAAAGTAATCTCTTGGTTGAGGTGAAGAAAAAATTTGTAGAAACCAGAGAATTGTTATCAGGGTTTCCTAGATGAAAATTCTAGATAAAATCACTAGATAGTAAAGATCATATATGATAATTGGATAGAATAATTCTAGACGAATAAAAAAAGAAAATATATCTGTTCATGTTTGTTGTAGAATCCTAAGATGGACTATTTTCTAGAAATAATCATTTTCGGAAAGATGGGTCATATAGTGGGAAACGTAGATTGGGAAACAAATATTGGAATTGTAAAGGCTGATTGGACTATGATTTCTACAAAATCATGAGAATAAGTTCTTACCTGCATCTAGGTATGAAAGTGAATAAGTAGTATTATAGGAATAAAAAAGTGACGTTTGAAAAAGCAGCACAGTGACAATGTTATAAACCTATTAGTAATATATTCTAAACATGTTATGAAATCATATTTATATATTTTTGTGATAAATTTTCACATGAACCCTTGTATTATCATAGTTTCATGAATGTTAAGTGATACTTCCTTTATATTTTTACCATATAAAATATTTATTTTCTGGTGGGTATTTTGGTATTGGATAATTTCTGAACCATTCCAATGACTATATACTCTTGTTGAGTTGTGAACCTTGTGAATATTTGTGCTTATTTGGTTATACTTGTGAGTTTACTTTCAAAAAATTTATAACCATTTAATTTGAGTTAAATTTTTTTTTCACAAAAAAAACATAAAAGAAAAATAAATCATAGATTCACCCTCACCCTTTCTCAGTGACCACATAAATCATGGTTGGTCCTTTTAGATTAGACACTTGGAAATATATGGATCTTTTATTTAAAGGGAAATATATCAACTCATATATAGTTATTTATATTATAGATGATGGTGATTTAAAAAGTTCCAATCTATATGGATTTAAAATATAGTATGACTACCTAAAAAGGGGGATGTTCATAAATATGTTCACACAATTAAATATAATTGATCAATCGATTTCATAAAAATATTCAATGATATTTTTACCATATATTATTTCAATAATATTACTTAAATCTACTAGAGAGTTCAAGACAACAAAATAAGACCATTCATTGGAAGCATTGACCTCTATCTTCTTGACCCCATATTATAATTCGAATCATTATTACACAATCAAAATGACATAATAATTTTGAATGTGTCCACATATCATAAAAAATAATATATATGAACAATTGAGGGAACTTATATATTTATCATGATGTTAAAGAATATATCTATGAATGTGATCAATTGATTATGATCTCTTACTTTTGATGTTAAACTAATGTTTTTCATGCTAGTGCTTTATTTCATTCATGTCTCCTATCATTTAAAAATCGTATCGTCAATAAAAATTTCAATATTCTTTAAATTTACTAGCATAGTTGGGGTAATAACGAATAAGCATGGGTGTCTATTTATTACCTACAGGGGGTTATAAATTTATACATCTCAGCTAGAATTTCTTTTATGGCCCTAGAACAACGAATTGGTTTTTCACATGCTATGTATCTTAGTACTATGTGATAAAAAATATAGTGTGAATGTTCAAGTATAATAGTTCATTCACTTCCATGGAGAATGCTCATGAAACCATTTAAGAGTTTATTCCCCATATGATATCCCATTAAAGGTAGGATAGTGGGATTAAATTTACACCTCTTACCACATTAAAACGAATTGGTAGTATATTCATGATGATAAATAACACATAACTACACTACCTTAGGGTGTTGGTGTACATTATTCACTTTATCTCAGTTTCTTATAAGGTGTTTCCTAATTTTTAATCCATTAACCATTTCCATCTTTAACATTTCTCATTCATGATTCCTTGGGAGTTCAAAAATGAAATTCTTATTATTCAATTTTAACATACCATTTAATAGAGAAGGCGGCACCACCAAAGGTTATATACAGTCAATGAAGAAGGGAAATCATCCTCTTTCAAGGACACTGACATCTATAATAAATGCAATCATAATACTATAGTAACAAATATATTATTATAAACCCATGTGTTTGAGAATTAATTTATTTCTCCAAGTTAGGAACCATTAGATGATTCCAAAATTCAATCACCATTAAAAAATGGGAACTATAAAGAAAATAATCCCTATACTAAAATAGCTAACTACCCATGTAGTGTTCCAAATAGTACTAATCGAATATTTCCTCCATGAGGCTGAATTGTTTTTCACAATCCATGGATTAATTCCATGTGTTCAAATAAAATATGATAACCCTATAGTTTCTCCATGTAGGCCATTATAAGGACTTACCCCCAATTTAATATGGATAATATATGTTGTGTTCCTTCCATGGAGAAATTTTATCCAATAATCACAAAGGACCTCTCCATGAGTAATTTTGATGAGTTCCTCCATATATCTACAATCCCAACTATCTAGTTGGTTTTAACCATGTCAATTAATCATAAAACATTCAAAATAGATGTTCATCCCATTTTAACTTCAAAAAAAATCCAATGTTTTTCTCCTTGTGGTGCCAATCCAGAATCTCTATAGATCCTCACAAGGGAATATCAGGAATAGGTTTTCCTAATAAGAAAATATATTACTGAAGTGGGTCACCTCCCTATCTAATTGATTGAAAGACTAGAAACCACTGATTCCATAACCATAGTGACATATACATTATATCTAGATTTCAACCCTAGTGAATATGTTTCAATTTTCCTCTATGGTAAAAACATCATACTGGGGTGAAGTTTCTCCAATTCTTGGTAATCGATAATACTACAACCCTAGAGTTTATTCCCAATATGATCAAGGAAATAAAAAAATTTGATGTCCTCCACATGACATCAAATCCAAAAATAGATTATCATTGAGGCCCCTTCTAAGGTACTTTCTATTATAGAAATCGTTATGATTTTATATTTCTTCAATAAGAGGGTTATCCTAACATATCTTTTAATAAAAATAATAATATATAATGTGTGTCACTTTAAAAGATAAAATTATCCACAAGGGTCACTTCATAGAAAAATAGTAGTACTTTACCTCAACTAATGGGAAAACTGAGAAACCATCATCATAAGTGCCTCCTCAAAATGGTAAAATCCTAAGAAGAGAAATAGATATTCATAAATTAAAAATTAATAATAAAAAATCATATAAATGTTAATTTTATTGTCTATTATTTTTAAGGAACCACTATTTATAGATGGATAAAATTGAAATGTCATGTAGATGAATCATATTGTGGAATAAATATTGATCATATTCTAGACCATTTCTGCATATCAGTATGATATTCCCATGACCATGGAATAATAATGTAAGCATAATGTTTATTTCATCCTATGGGTGACACTTAATCATCTAAAATTATAGATCCATTCATAATAGTCACACATTAATCACTATAAGTTTCAAGATTAGTAGCTCCATCATTTTTTACTTGCCTATATTTTGATGGTATGGATTCCTATAATGAGAAAAAAGTGATGTATTCTCTAATAACCCTACCTCAATATCATAGGCGACTCCACCAAATTATTGGTGATTCCCCATCTAATATGCATATCAGTGTGTGGGGAGATTATGGATCTCTATAATTTACCCCACTTAGTGATGAACAAGGATTATTAAGAGGAGAAAACTATAATGTGATCAAAATATAATAGCTCTTGCGTCTTATGTTTGTATATTCATGGTATTTAGTCAAATGGGGTCTAACTATCCATACAAATAAAAAGTTATATATGATGAAGAATAAATCCCAATAAACTAATATACAAATCTACAAGAATAGTAAATCAAGAAATCAATGTGTAAAAAGTTATTTCAATATATTTTAAACCATTATTGATAACTAAAACCTCTCAACTAGGGTTTATAGAACACACGTCATCCCCAGCTCATGGAAAAATGGGAACTTTAATGGTGGAGATATATAAAATAAAACATCATGCAGAAATATAGGTTCTTCCACATCCCATATATAAGGGGGAATTACTACCTCTATAACCACCCTAAAAATCACCATTCTAATGACACATTAAACCTTAAAATATAGAAAATTATGGCCCTTATAATACTATAGGTCTAGGGAAATTTCCATTAACATTTCACAAAAAATGAATATCCTCTCAAGGATGGACACAAATCTCTAATTGGAGAATCCATGATTTATGATTAAATAATTTCATGCATAATCCCTTACATTAGAGTTACACTTAGTGAATGTTATGGGTTATTATCACTTCATAATTTTCCAAGAAACAATATTTGTTTCATCTCATCCTATTCCCTATGAGATATTTTTAAATCCTCAAATGGGTTATATGTCCAAAAATATTCTATCATGATTACGCTAAATTAAGATTATTATCATTCACTTTAAGTGTACTAAGAGTCTCATGAGGATCCTTACTCACATTGATGAAGATCTTATTCCTTTCACATGAACTGTTTAGGTACATATTGTTGATTTAAAGCATATCTGTGACGCCAAAACAATACTAAAATATATGAAGTTGATGAGTTAGAATTTATTCAGTATATAATTAACACTAATGTGTAATATGGTGGGTTTTTAACTCAAAAACTAAGGATAAATCATGATTATAAAGCTCCATAAAATATCCCATTACCAATGACTAAATAAGACTCTTATAATGAAAAATTGTAAGTTATAGTTTTATTCACTGCTCCCCAACAACCCAAATGGGACGAATGACCTCCCATTAAGGAAGTGATTTGACATTATGAATATGAGTTTGAATTTTTTAGGTAAGAAAATGCTAAAATACATGGATTAAACATACTCTATGAGTATAATTATCAATATGTTTCTATTATAATTCCTTCAACAAGATGTTTTTAAAAATGGTAGATTACATGATTGAAATCTGTATTCTAAATCTATCCAAATGAACTGTGGTAAAAATTAATAGTCTATGACACCCCAAAATTAGTTAAATTTTTTTATTCACCCATTGAGAAATAAAACCCAATATATTAGGTTATTTATCCAAATATATATTTGGTTGGTTATTATCCAATGATGTAGCTATACAAACCATAAATGTTTTCTCAAATGTTACCACTCAAAATTCACCTGCTTAAGTAATACCAAAATTTTATTAAATCCAATGAATATGTTATATATCAAATAGAAAATATGGATGTTTGGTGTGTATTGGTGAAACTAGAGAGGATTCTATAACCAAAATGGGTTGATTTTAATAATCCTCCACAAAACATTCAAAATCCCACATTGTGTTGCCAGCACGACACAACTTCTTGGCAGGGGGCGAGACATCTCCTTCCATGGATCTCACCTTGAATGGTCCGATAGGGGGGTGATGAGGATCTTTCTTATTATTGTTTTTTCTATCTGCTTCCTTTTTGTCTTCAAAAAATATTGTAATCATTCGGGCTCTGCTTTATGGGCATATGTGCCCTTGTCATGTAATGGGTTGCCTCTTCTCCCAGTCCATTTAAGATGTTGTTTCATTCTAGTTCACTAAAGACATCTAGCCTCTCATCCTTTTAAAATAAAAATTTATATATATATATACCAAAATTGATTATATTGAAATTAGCTAATCCATAACTAACAATTTTTCATAAAAAATATTCTTAATTTAAGGCTGTTGATATAAGTACAATATTAAATTATAGTTACTCCATTTAATTACATGGGTTCTAATATTATAAAGGATTTATGTTCTTATGAAACACATATATGGGATTTCATTATGAGATGTGTGGGAAGCCTATGTCCCTTCAATGAATTGGGTAATGATAAATATTTTATGAGATCAATAGGGCACATTGGAGGAAATCCCATGCCTGAAACAAGAGTGTACACATGAAGGAATATCATGACCCAAATAATAGGGTACAGAGGTTGAAATATCAATCCCTAAACAAGAGGGTAAATGGGTGGACATACCATTCCTGAAACATGAGGGTGCACGGGAGTGAATCCCAAGATTTAAGCAGGTGAAGGGGTCATCATACCAAGCCTAACATATTTTGAATTTGTTTCTATATATCCATGACATATGATATAATATTGTTTTCTATCTTCAAAAATTCCATGTCTTATTCCAATGTTATGATTTCATGGGTTATGTTCTTTATTCCCTTATGATTCATGTCGTATGAACTACCAATACTTATTTCATGAATCATTCATATGATATTTTGATAATTATGGTGTGATATTAAATTGTTATGCTTATGTTTTTATACCCTTGTTATGTTAAGATATTTTCCATGTTTACCCTTACTAAGAATTTTAGGTCACCCCTTTTAAGGTTTCCTTTCCCCATGTTATAAGGAATGATTTTACTTAGGAGTTCTAAAGGGAATGATCTTGGTGTGAAACATTTACGATCATCCACAAAACTATAAATTGTGTTCTATGTTTCAAATGGATCAAAACTATTATGATCTTTGGGCTTGTTTTTCTGTTATTTATTTTTTATATTGAAAATAGATGTAATTTTTATGCATGAAAATGATGGGTCATTATAGTTGGTATCAGAGTGAAGGTTTAGTGAACCTTTGGAATCTAGGATAAGAAAATATATTTAGATCCCTAGAGATATTTCTATAGATATTTTTAGGTATGTGACTATAGATAAGCTGATGGTTTCATAGGTTTAAAATTAGGTATCATGATTTTGAAAACGTATAAGTGATTTTCCATTATTATGTGTTTTTCTATTATGTTAAATGTTTATCACACTATTATTCCTAGTTTTAGTCAATGAAGGGAACTATAAGGAACTCGATTAATGATGGGTATGATGAAAATTTTTTTGACGAGAAGCCAAAAGTGATGGTTATTGGAGTAAAAGATGCTTTGATCATGCATGTTCATTTTTTAAAGAACATTATCAATAATATATATCTTAACCAACTCTCTGACTCACTGAGGAAGATAAGAAAGGTGTTCACTAAGAGTTCAAGCAATAGAGATCATAGAGAGAACAAGAATTAGTTTCCTTTGTCTTAATAATCTAGAAAAAATCACCTAAGTTAAGGTATTAGATGAACAAGAATGTGTTCGGATTACGGAAAATAATGAAACAATGAAAGTAACTATAGTGGAAAGATTAAGGGTTTAGTTAATGAAATGTATGGGAATACTGGCCTCCCAAATACTTCATTGAAGGAAAATTCTTTAATCGAGGAATGAATGATCATTATGAAAAGAGATGTTGTAATGCCCCAACCCCCAAAACCTAGAGCTGGGGAAATATTTCATTACATTGGAATAATTACATGTAATCAAATCCCGAAGTACCGATCAGATTATTATTTTGAAGAAACCAAAAACATAATTGAAACCAATTTTACATTTGGAGAAGAAAACAACATATAATACAAAACAAAATATAATAAATTTAATCCTTGAAAACCCAATACATGATCTCTTCTTTATAATCTAGGAAGGAAAAAAATGAAATTTGTGGGCTCAAATGGATAGTAAGGGTTACATATAGTGGAATCATGAAACAATAACAATTGAATTAAAATCAATTAAACATAAACAATTTGGCATGGTGAATAATTTCAAACAAACGCCATCAATATACTGAGTATGAAAATGTATCCATGGATTTTTTTCATATTGAAAGCCTCATAAAAAGTACTAATTTAATTATGAATAAATAAATTTTTTATGATTTGGATTTCATGTTTTTTTAACATGAACCATCATACTATTGAGATGGTTTTAGTCGATGGGTAGAAACTCGTCTAATACTTTTTTGGAATCAAACTCGAAGGGTCTTTCACAAACTATTTTGTCTCATGAGATATGTCGATGAATAAAGTGGATATAGAAGGCCCCATTAATCATTAAAAGTATAAATAATTCTTACAAAAATGATTAATTCCAGAAAAATATTCCTTATCAATTTTTGTAATGATTAGATGATATATATTCATCTATACTTCCATAGTTAAAACAATATTCAAAATAAAGTATGTATGTAAAAGGGTATACAGCTAAGAAAAAATAATATCCATTATAAAAAAATATAGATATTTAATAGTAATATAATTTCAAATGAAAAATGATTTCAAATATTCATCTAATACCCCACATAAAGATAATTAGGTGAACAATAACAAGTCTCAATGAAATTGATATTTGGATGAAGTCCCTTACAACTTCGTAATCAATCGAATCACATGACCAAATATTAATAATAATACAATTGATAATTGAATATTATTAATATGAAGAGAATAATTATATTATATATCAAGTTGCAGAATACATACACTACATACAGAAAATAAGTTACGGATAATGGAAATTTCGCAAAAATAAAAGTGAGATGAGAAACCCCTTACCTTTTGCCAGAATGTGTTCATTTGGAAAAGAGATAACACTCCAGAATTGAATTTATAAATTATGAATGAAAATATATAAGTTTAAATGGATATGTATAGAGTTTGGTTAGATGGTATGTGGATGAAACATTAGATCATTCATTTAGTGATAATTGATTAGATTATTATAGTAGTTATTGATCATAATGAACTTATTTGGTTTTATCATTTAGTATTACGTACATATGTTACTTCAAAAATAGAAAACAAGTTATATTATACTTTTAACAAACTATATCAACCATTAATATGGTTTTATTAATATCTTTGATGAGTAATTTGAAGAATGATACTTCATCGTCCACAATGGTTGTAAATTGGCACCTCCCGAATGATGACTTCGTTTATAAAATAGAATAGGGAGGGTAAGGCTATTGATAATTCTTATTTAATTAACATGATTTAATTCTAGTATATCAATTATATTGTAGTTATCGTGATCAATTGGACATAGGAGATTAGGATTGAATAGTAAAACAAGATAAATTGAAATATAATTAAATGAAAAAAGAAGAGGGGTTAACACATGAGATAACCTCCTTGAGAACTTCCTTAAGAGAAATAGTTTTGGTCTTTTGGAAAGACCAAGAACTCATGGGAATGGAAAGGGACTAGCAAAAAGTATTTGTGAATAACTATTAGAAGCCTCAATGATTAGAGGATGGAGGAGAAGAGTGAGTGAGGGGTGTATTTTATAATGGAGGAGAGGAGTAATTTCTCATTATTTTATAGATTGTTTTATAGTTTTTCTCAAGAAAATAAATATTATTAATTATTGTGACAAAAAATAGTAATACGATCATGTTAATTAAGACCAATGGCAATTTAAAACATCAGTAACTAAATAATGATGCATAAATTCATTTATTAAGCATATTTCGTAAAATATCTACTTTCACTATTCACAAAAAAAAATTAAATACTTCAAAAAAATACCACAAATTCACCATAACCATTTTTTGATGTGTATAATATAAAAATATATTCCATTTTTTATAAATAAGTTTCTAAATGTGTGAAATTTAATTTTAAATTAAAAATATTATGTACTCAAATAATATAGATTTTAAAATTATAACTTATTTTATAACACCCTATAAAATATCTAAGCTCTCATTAGATTATCTGAAAAACAAAAAACAAAAAAATTGATTTATGAATTCATTTTATGAAAATTAGTTTTTATTTAAATAAATTTAACTACTAATAAATTGTAATTAAATATTTATTACTCAAAAAATACCATCAATTAATTATTAATTTTCAAAATATTCACATTCATTTATAAAGTTCCCAAATATAATTTTTACATTAATGCGTAACATTACTATTCCTAATGTTCATATTAGTATTAATAAGGATACATTACTATTCCTTAGGTTATAATTACTATTCATAATGGTATTTTACAATTCACCAAAAAATAAGTTGATCCTATCATACTTTAAATAATGTACTGAACGCAACTATGTTTGTCTATTTTTTAAAATTCAAATAACATAAATGGAAAAATTATGATTAATGGATAGGTTATAACTATCTCCTATAAATAATGAAGTTTTGTTTCATAGAGACTCGATGTTTTATGCATTAGAGGCAATCTAATGAATTGTAATTATTTAAGATGAAACGTACATGAATTGTTGGGGTGTTATATTCTTCCAACCTTCATAAATTTCATCCTTGAAATTTGTCATGTATATAGAACTCTAAAAAATGTCGCTGATTTCTTTTCATTACATCCTCAGGTTCCCAAGTTTCTTCCTCCACTTTACAATTTCTCCAATGAACCATTTCCAGTCTAGTTTTTCATTTTTTCAGTATTTTCTCTCTTATATTGAGAATCTTGATTGGATCTTCAGAGTATGAAAAATCAGGTTGAAGTTCTATTTCATCATAGGTGTGTACATGATTTGGGTCTATTATGTACATATTTAATAATGAAACATGTAACACATCATGAACTTCGGATAAACATGGGGGCATCACTAAATGGTAAGTTACATCTCCAATTCATTCTAGAATTTCAAATGTTCTGGTGTACATGGGGCATAGTTTCCCTTTCATATCAAACATTAAGACACCCTTCTATGGAGATGCATTTAGCAATACATGATATCCCACTTGAAATTAAAAATACTTTCTACAATTTTCCACATCACTCTATTCCTACATTGTGATTTTTTTAATATGGGAATGATTATTATTTACCATTGGTTTTGTCTCCTCAATAATTTTTCAGCCTATAAGTTTCTTCTCACTAGTTTCATCCAAACAAGGTAGATTTCAACATCGCTTTCCATATAAAGATTCACATGGCACCATTTTAATACTATAATGGAAACTGTTATTATAATAAAACTCTACTAGAGGTAAGTATTGATCCCACATACCTTGAATGAAAAGTGATCTTGATCTCAACATGTCTTTCAGTGTCTGAACTTTTGTTTCAGACAATCCATCGATTTGGGGGTGGTAGGTAATACTCAAATGAAGCTCAATATCCAAATCCTTATGAATAGTTTTCTATAATGTTGACTTAAATTGGTGATCTCGATCTGAAAAAATATATAAAGGTTCTCCATGAGGTCTTCCAAATTCATTAATATAGATTCTTTTCAAGTGAAAAAGTGGTAAATCTTCTCTTATTGCAAGGAAATGTGTCGAATTTTTTAATACGGTCAATAATTACCCATGTTGCATCATTCCTTCTATGTTTTTTAGTATTCATGTGACAATTCCCATTTTAATGTCATACCACATCCACATAGGAAAGGGTAGGGGTTTCATGAGTACTCTAGGATGTTGTCTCTCAGCAGTCACCTTTCCGAAAAGTAGACACCTTGACACATAGTCAGCAATTTCTCACTTTATGTTATCCAACCCAAAATATTTCATTATACATCTATACATCTTGGTGAAACAATAAGGTATAGAGAAATTTGAGCTATGAACATCCTCTAATAGTTCTATTTTAATATCTATTACTAATTAAGTAGATAACATCTTTCCAAATTCCATAAATCCATCCTCAAACACGTTGTCTACCAATATTCCATCCTTAATGGCTATAATTTTCTATTGAAGTTTCTCATCACTATAATGAACACTTTTTATCTTCTCTAGTAAAAATGTTTTATCAATCATTTTGAAAATAAAATATGTTTCCCCATCCATAACAATTCCCATATCCATCATTACTAGTTCCATGGACATATGATCTATCTAGATCCACATTAGGGTAAGAAGTCCATGATATTTCCTTCATAATTCATATTCTAACATATTTTACTTTCCTGGGTGGTTGTGTATTGAACAATTATAATATTTGGGTAACTCGAGTCATCTTCTTTTCCTCATAATGAGTTCTTTCTAAAAAAATGTATTTCAAACTCTTTTAATCCATATATATCTCACATCTTTCACTATAGAGGTAGTGTCTCTATATTTTTATAGAAAATATAATTGTTTATAACTCAATATCATTAGTTTGAAAAATTTTCTCATTATTCATCAACTTCCTTAATGTATAAGAAATAACATTATCATTTTTCATAAGGACACAACCCAATAAATTCTTTGATGCATCATTGTATATCACAAACACATCATTTCAATATGGAAGAGTAAAAATTGGAGTATTTACCAATATTCATTTCAATTCTTCAATACATTCTGCACATTATTTTGTTTATATGAACATGACACCTTTACATGCGATCTTGGTAAGAGAGTTATACAATCAAGAAAAATTATTAATGAAACACCGATAATAAATTTCTAAACCAATAAAACTACATACCCATTTATTTTTTCAGATATTATATTATTGGATTTCCTTTTTCATTGTAGGATTGATTTATATTCCATCCTTAGAGACAATATGGCCATGGAAAGAGACATCTTGATGCCCGAATTCACATTTACTAAAATTCCCATATAACTCTTTCTTCTAAGATTCTTCAGAACAACGAGCAAGTCTGTTGGTGCCAAAATATTGGACGCAAAGGGAATAAGGAAAAGCCCTTGCGCTGCCTCATCCAACCACAATGTGGAGCTCCCCCGAGCAACGTTGCCACTGCGAAGCCCTAGAGGCGGTAACGCTCCGTGAATTCCCTGACGTTCGCGAGCCCGTCGCGAAGCCCCAGAGGCGGTAAGGCTCCGTGAACGCCCTGAAATTTGTGAGCCTGCCGCAAAGCCCTAGAGGCGGTAATGTTCCACGAGCACCCCTGATGTTTGCGAACCTCCGCAGAGTAGAAGAGGCGGTAACCCTCTGCGAACCCGGTTTATGTTCACGACCCGCCGCGAAGCAACCGTAGCCCCTTCACGCCATGTGAGCTATGCTTTGTGGAACCCCTTGTCTATAAATACCGGGCTCCCCTGGAGCCCCTGGGATGGACAATCCAACATTTTGTCTTCTCAACTCCTGAATCGCGAAGCACCCTTCCCCAGGGAATCATGAGCTCCGCGAGTTATTTTTGCTTCGCGAGATGCCTTCGCCTTGTCTCGTTTGGAGCCCCTCATCCGATAGGAATTCCCTTCGCAAAGCCTAAGGTAATTCATGAAGTAAGGGGATTCCCAAGGGAACCCGGGCATCCGAGGAGAGTTTATGCTTCGCGAAACACCCGTCCTGTACAAGTGATCCATTTTCCAAGGCAGGGCCTCTCTACTTCACGAAGCACACTGCTTCACAGCACCTTGATTTGCGAGGCACCTCTACTTCACATGGAAGTTCTCCGCGAAGACCCCTCCACTTCGCTAACCACCTCCCATTCACACCTCTTCCCCATGCTAAGTCCAAGGAACTACACTTCTCAAAGCACACCCCTTTTCTTAGCAATTCATCTTCCCGTGCGACCCTCCATGTTTGCATGATGTGATTTCAATGTCCCATGGACAACACCACTCATAGAGTTTCTTTTCCTAACGCTTCTTCGCATAGGCACGCTAACGGATATTGCGTATTCTCATAGCCACACTAACATGGACCCCTCGATGGTTAGCTCTGCGACCCCCCTTCACCATGGCCTTGCTGATGACTTGTCTCCCCCAAGGGGACGAGGGTACCGGTCATGTAAGTCCTAGGGGTGTGAAGTAAACCCACATCGTCTGAGCTGCAGGACGTTAAACTTTCAAGCACCTAGTCCTCAACACCTGACGTTAAACTGTGACCCGACCTCGTGCCTCGCACGCAGGGTCCCCCCAGATCAGACATTCTTTACGCCACTTGTCTCTACGGGAATGGAATCACCCTCACATGGGATGATATCCTCCATCTCAGAGTCACGTATGTCCATAGGGGAAGGGAAACCACCTTGGTGTAAGCCCCCTAGCCTCTCTTGTGGAAGGTATCACCCATGCACCTCCATATTTACCCACTACCAAGGTTAGTGGAGGGCGCGATAGAGAACGAGGCACCTTCCATATTTGGTCCCAAATCCCTCTCTCGTTGCAGTTTTCCACACTTTGGGCCTCCATCCGGGAGTAATTCCCAGCACCATGGGCCGCTTAACGCGTAAGCCCCTCTTCGTTTCTCACGGATGCACCCTTCGCGACGTGATCATCGGGTCTCTACTGCCTCTTGTTTATCACACCGAGCATGACTCACGTGGGCTTAGAGTAAGCATCGACCATGGAAATGCCCTGTCCAGCATGACGTTAAACTGCATTCCCCATCCAGCATGACGTTAAACTGTATGCCTCTGTCCAGTATGATGTTAAACTATATGCCCCCGTCCAACATGACATTAAACTGTACATCTGTCCAGCATGACGTTAAACTGCACATCCATTTGAACTACGAGGTCTTTGATCCATGTCAAAGCATGGTACGTAGGAAGCCTCCACGAGGTTCAAGCCCACCGCCCGTCATTTCTTCACTTCAGGATCCACCGTCGTACAACATGACTTTAAACTACATTCTAGTCCGACGATAAGTCATTATGACCAACCCGAACTATGAGGACTTTGATCCATGTCAAGGAACGGTACGTAGGAAGCCTCCCTGAGGTTCAAGCCCATCACCCATCGGACCAAGGTCCTTTCTTCATATTAGTTCGCTGACACCCACCATTTCCTGAGCTACGAGGACTTTGATCAATGTCAAGGCATGTTACGTAGGAAGCCTCCCTGAGGTTCAATCCCACTACCAGTGGACCCACGGGTTCACCTCCACGTCGGTTCGCTGACGAAACCCACATCCCGAACTATGAGGACTTTGATCCATGTCAAAGCATGGTACGTAAGAAGCCTCCCTGAGGTTCAATCACATCACCAGTGGACCCACGGGTTCACATCCACGTCGGTTCGCTGATGAAAACCACCACCTAAACTATGAGGTCTTTGACCCATGTCAAGGCATGGTACGTAGGAATCCTCCATGACGTTCAATCCCATCACCCGGTCATTCCAACATCATTCACGTCAGTTCACCCTTGTCCCGCATGATGTTAAACTGTATTGCACATCTCATTTGAACTACGAGGAATTTGATGCATGTCAAGGCATGGTACGTAGGAAGCCTCCCTGAGGTTCAAGCCCAACAATTATTGGCTTCGACCGTCTCCTTGTCAGTGTGCCAAGCCCCTCCTGTAATGACCTGAATCCGAAGCCCCTCCACTGGTGCCCCGTATCCGGTGCGCCACATGACCTCTTGCGCGTTTCCCCAAATGCTAGAGGATTCCGACAAGCAGTGAGGGACATGGTGAGTTAGTGGGTAAACTATGCCCTCATTCGGTAAGGTATACAAGGTAAGGAAGACAACAATCAAGAGCTGAAGTAGTAACAACATACATAACAACTGAAACCAACAGCAGATGCAATGAATACATATAGTAATGATGATAATGATGCAGTATGTACAAGTATCTAAGGAAACACATAAAACACAACAACATGATGAAATACAACTGAAACCAATTGCAAAAGAAAAACAAAGAAATATCCTCATCGCAAGCCACGGCTCGGTCCCATGCTCCCCAGCTCTAGTGCAATCATGTACCTGATGTAGAAGGGTGCTTAACCTTATCTATACCTGCAAAAACATAGTCTTCTTGGTCCCAAATAGGGTGTGAGAAACAAACCCAGAAGGCAATCACAGAAAGATTTCTGCCTACCAGGCAATGAATATATGGCATCAAATAAACAAGAAGTAGTAAACAGGAATGTACACAATAGCTACAATCCAAAGTTCTAACCTATAAGGTTCTCAAGTAAACAACCAGTAACAAAAGTAAATAGGTAACCCTCCGGGTAGCTCTCACAGCCTAACCCCTATGGTTCAACCTACAAAGCACTAGCAACCCTCTGGGAGGCACACACAGTCTCACCCCTCTAGTTCAGCTAAAAGGTAGACTCTCTAGGGAAGCACTCACCGTCAATTCCCCCTACAGTCTCATATTGTACTAAAGGCTCTCTGGGAAAGTAGTCAACACCTCATTCCCCCTGTGGCCCGCGTCCAGGAACTATAGACTCTCTGAGGAAGCACTCATCATCAATTTCCCCTGTGGTCTTGCATCGTATTCAAAGACACTATAGAGAAGCCTTTACGTCGATTCTCCCTATGGTCTACTACACTAGGCACTCACAGTCCTGTGTGGAAAAGTAAAAATGCTCAGCATGCGTACATCATACAAGAAAATTGCAAGAACTACTTGGCTATCAACTAAGGCTCAACAACATAAAGAGAAATAGCAGTTCCACTATCATACGACTAGGCATGGCAACTGGAAAACGCCAAACATGCAGAACATGCATGGAAAAGAAATATGAGCACAAAATAAATTACACTACTCACAAGAATAAACCTCTACTAAAACAATCAAGAAAAGGAGGAAACCAGCAGGGGAAAAACAAGAAACCCACAATTCCCCGCCCAATGGAATTTGTGGAATTTGCACAAAATACTCATCAACATTCTTCAGAAAGGCACAAACCACCAACCTCGATCCAAGGAGATCGATATAAATGAACCTAGATGATATATTCCCCTTAAAACGATGAAGATCTGAGAAAATGCACAAAATGTTGATCCCCTGATAACATGGAAACGAGGAGGAATAAATAAACAAGACTCAAGGAGAAGGAAGAACTCACCGCTGCGATTCCAACGCAACTGACCGTGGTTGAATCGGAGAATGGAAGGCGAGGCGGGAGTTCATCAAAGTTCCGACCATATGATCGCTCTCGGATGGACAGAAACTAGAGAAGAAGTTGAATTCGGGAGTTAGGTGTGACCCCAGTCCATTTAATGGAAAAATGAACGTACACGGCGTGTACTTATTGAGTACACGGCGTGTACTTTAGTTTTCTGTACTCTGAATTAACCGGCCTCCATCTCACCCTTACACACCATGTGTGTGGCCTGGACACGACCATCACACGGCTTCAAGCGAAAATGGAAGTAAACAGCGTGTACTCAAGAATGTACACAGCGTGTACTTCAAAAATTTCTAGAAAATTAATTTTCCTCAAAAACATCAGAAAAAGGAAAAACGTACCTGAAAAGAAGATCCAGGTTCTAACAAACTTCCCCCCTTAAAGAAATTTGTCCCTGAATTTCCCTAACGAGGCTGAGAAGAAGAAACCCCGAACAGCTCCGGCCACTAAGATTGTACATCGGTCTCCCTCTCCCAGGTCTCGTTCTGTACTTGTCCGTGCTGCCATAGAATCCGTACCAGAGGAACAGACCGCCCGCGGAGAACCTGCGTACTACGATCGACAATTCGGATAGGATTCTCCTCGAACAACGCATCCTCTTCAAGCTCGACTTCCTCAGGCTGAAATAAATGAGATGGGTCTGAAAAGTAATGTTAGAGATGAGATATGTTGAAGACGTAGTGCATGGACCGATACCTCGAGGTAGCTTCAACCGATAGCCGACCGGACCCACTCTCTCAAAAACCTCAAACGTCCTGACGTACCACGGTGAAAGCATACCCTGTATCTGAATCCTATTGTGTCCCAACCTCGGTGCGACATGCAGGAAAACCTAATCACCGACCTCTAACTCCAGAGGTCGTCTCTACTGATCAGCAAAAGACTTCTGTCGAGACTGCGCTATAGCCATCCTCTTTCCGAATTAGCTCTATCTGCTCAGAAGTCTCCTAAAAAAATGAGCTCCCAGCAAAGCTGCCTCTCCTACCTCCAGCCAGCATAAGGGCGATTAGCATGGCCTACCGTACAAAGCCTCGTATGGTTCCATCTAGAATGGTCTCTTGGAAACTGTTGTTGTAGGCGAACTCCACCAGAGGAATATGCTTCTTCCAAGAACTGTCAAAGTCAAGGATGCAAGCCCAGAGCATATCCTCAAGCACCTGGATCGTGCTCTTGAACTGGACAACAGTCTAGGGATGGTATGCTGAACTCAAAAGTACCTGTGTACCCAAGGCTTTCTCAAGTCCCTTCCAGAACCGAGAGGTAAAGCGTGCATCTCTGTCCGAAACCATAGAGCGTGGAACTCCATGCAGACGAATGATCTCTCTAATGTAAATTTGTCCCAGATCATCATCACTAAAGGTCTCCTTGATCGGCAAGAAGTGATTAACCTTCATAAGCCTGTCGATGACAACCCAAACAGCATCGTTTCCCTGAGGCGATCTCGGCAACCTGGACACGAAGTCCATCGCAACATCGTTCCACTTCCACTCTGAAATGGGTAACTGCTGTAAAGGCCCCACTGGTCACTGATGCTCTGCTTTCACCTGCTGACAAGTAGAACATCTCATGATAGAACCAGCAACGTCCTTCTTCATACCTGGCCACCAGTATTGGCGATGAAGGTCCTGATACATCTTGGTGACGGCGGGATGAACTGCCTAAACAGAGGAATGGAAATCCCGCAATAGCTCCTCACGTATGCCTGCTAGCACCCATACGCATCCTTGGAAATAGAAGATCTCATCTTCACCCACTGTCCATCCAGGAAGAGGGTCCTCTCCTGACACACTCTCCCGCAAGACTAAGCCTTCCGTGTCTAGTAGCTACCTCATCCGTACCCGATCAAGTAGTGTAGAGGTAACAGCTACATAAGATAAAAAAGTATGTCCTAGTCTATCGTTCACCTCGAGATGCATCTCAGAGAAGAGAAATCAGTTGCCACTCACAACTGGCCGCCTGAACTGCCTGAATCTGAGTTCTCCTGCTCAACGCATCTGCCATGGCATTACCCTTACCCGGCATATAGAAAATCTCGAAATCAAAAGACTGAAGATACTCAACCCACCTGCGCTACCTCAGATTCAGATCACGTTGAGTGAAGATATACTTGAGACTCTTGTGGTTAGTGAAGACCAAAAAGTGCTCTCCTAGAAGATAGTGTTTCCAAAAGTTCAAGGCATGAACAACAGCTACCAACTCCAGATCATGCGTAGGGTAGTTCCTCTCATGTGGCCTCAACTTCCGAGATCCGTACGCAACGACTCCATCTCCCTGCATAAGCACAACTCCTAGACCAGTACCTGACGCATCATAGTAGACTGTATATTTCTTTCCTAGCTCTGTCAAGACTATTATCGATGCGGACGGCAACCTCTCTTTCATCTCCTGAAAGGCTGTCTCACAAGAATCTGACCATAAGAACTTCACCCCCTTCTTGGTCAGACCTGTCAAAGGTGGTGATAGATGTGAAAAGTCTCGAATGATGTTTCGGTAGTATCCAGGAAGCCCTAGGAAGCTCTGTACCTCAAAGACGTTATTCGGATGCTCCCAGGAAACTACAGCTCTCAATTTCTCTAGGTCCACTAACACTCCTGTCTCTGAGATGACGTGACCCAAGAAGTGAATCTGATCCATCCAGAAGTGGCACTTAGAGATTTTAGCATAGATCCGATGCTCACTCAGTGTACTCAGAATGATCTCAAGATGTGTGTATTGGTCGTGTCAAGTGTGAGATTACAACAAGATATCGTCCATGAAGATCACAATGAAGTAGTCCAATTAAGGATGAAACACTCAGTTCATCAGTGCCATGAAAACTGCAGGTGCGTTCGTGAGACTGAACGACAAGATTGTATACTCGTATAGACCATATGTGCTCCTAAAGGCTGTCATAGGTATATCTGATGGTCTAACACGCAAATGATGATAACAGAACTCAAGTCGATCTTCGAGAACACCCGGGCTCCTCGAAACTGATCGAAAAGGTCATCAATCCGCGGTAAGGGATATCGGTTCTTGACCGTAAACTGGTTCAACTTTTGATAATCCACACAAATCTGAAGGGTATCATCTACCTTCTTCGCAAACAGAACAAGATACCCCCAAGTAGAAGTATTGGGTCAGATGAAACCCTTAACTTGTAGCTCCTCCAACTACTTCTTGAGCTCCTGTAACTCAGGTGCAGCCATCCTATATGGAGGAATGGACACCGGTGGTGATCCTGGAATGAGCTCAATAGAGAAGACTACCTCATGCTCTAGTGGAGAACTCAAAAAGTCTTCTGGAAAGATGTCCCAGAAACGATCAACCACTGGAGGAATGTCCAACTGTGGAGTCCCCTGATCATCCAGATAAAGACTAGAAATATGGGTCATCACCCCTCCTAGATGATGATGCTCGAGTCCCTCCTGACTCGCCCGAACGTCCCATTCCCCTCTATGAATAAAAGGTCCACCCTCTGCTGAGATGAAACTGACTCTACGGTGATAACAGTCAACGACTTCTTGGAAGGGAATCAACCAGTCCATGCTGAGGATGACATCATAGCCTCTCATCTCTAGGATATAGAGATCCCATAAGAAGTGATACCCTGCATCCTCGAGAGGGAACTCTCTACACTGGCATACACTATAAGTCCTCATTCCCAAAGGTGTGTCTAGTTTCAATGAGTCGGCAGAAGAAATGATGCAAAGCCCAAGGCTCTCCATGACAGAAATGGAGATAAAACTATGCGTAGCACCAGTATCGAAAAGGGATGAAGATAAAACTGATGCTACTAAAATCATACCTCGAACAGAATGGCCGAGATCCTGCTCCTGATAAGTCTGCTCCACGGCAAAAGACTAGCTTGTAGCACGCCCCTGCGCCCCTGGCTGACCACTCTGAGCTGAACCTCTCTACTGGTGCTGAGGAACTAATGGCTGACTTCCATGGCCTCGACCTCCACCTCGGCCCGAACGGCCGGAAGAACTCCAGTTTCCCAAATGGTGAGAAACTGGTGGGGCTGCTCCTGAATGAGGAGTCATGGAAGAACACCGGCCACTAGCTACTGGTGAGAAAAACTGACATAAACACTGAATTTGACCCATCTTGCCACAAGATTGGCACTCCATGGGGTCTCTCTGGCACTGCGGCCTCGTGTGCCCTATCTGGCCACACTGGTAGCATGTCACCTGGCTTCCTGATGATGTGTCTCACTTCCTTGAATCACCGTGTGTAGACTCCCTACGGTGCTTCTTGTTGTTATCTAGAGGAAATCTAAAACTAGAAGTAGAATCTCCCTGGATCACAGCTCTGTAGACTCTCTGATTGTGCTCTAAAATCAGTGCCTGGTTGACGATGGAAGTGATGGATGTAAACTGGAAGATGTTAACCTGCGAGTGGATCTCTCGCCTGAGTCCCTCCTCGAACTTCTTTTCCAAGAACACCCCACTCTCATCCCGAAGGGGTGTAAAACACTACAGCTCAGTGAAAAGAGAAGAATACTCCATGACATATAGAGTACCCTGATCTAAGCTCATGAACTCCTGGGCACGATCGACCCTCAGGGTCTCTGGGTAGAAGTAGTCGTAGGACACGCGCTAGAACTCCTCCCAAGTCATAGCCTGCTGTTGACCCGCCTGTGAGATCACATCTCACCACCTCTTGGAGGAGTCTCGGTGCATGTAGGTGGAGAACTTGACCCTCCTCTCTGGAGGCGTCTCTAGATGCTCAAAGATAGTCTGCATGGCTTCCAGCCATGACTCTCCAGCCTGAGGTCCTCCCTCCCCCAAGAACGTGGGAGGATTCTACTGCTGGAAAAACCGCGTCAAGTCTATCATAGTCGAGGCAGGAGGCGGTGCTCCCTGGAAGGTCTAAATCATCCTCATGAATCCCTCCCTGAACTGCGCATCAGTGCCCACAACTAGTATAACAGTCGGTGCCAAGGCTGGCCTGACAGGAGGATCGGCAGGAAGTCCCTGATCAGCACTGTCTGGCGTCTGATCCCTGCCTGATGACATACGTACTACGGGAGGATGTCTCGGAGGAATATATATGAAAGGTCAAAAGTACACCTTAGATTAGTAAAATAAGGGTAGAGAACACAAGAGTACAAAACGGGAACAGGGGAAGAAAAACACAAAAGATTGTAAAACACGACTACATGGCGTGTATAAAAACTACACGACATGTCTTCTTAAGCCAATGACATGGGCGTGTAATCCTGCCCTAAAAGTCATGTAACCCTCAAACTACATGACGTGTTGACCCCCAAAACATGACGTGTACAAGAAAACTAGTCCCCTGCCCGACTCTCTTTACATGGCTAACCCACATGGTCCGACTTAGCCAGAGACTACACGGAGTGTTCGAACAAACACGGCGTGTACTAGACAAGGATTCAGAGGCCCGTGTTGTTAAAAACACGACTGTCTACACAGCTGAACCTTACACGGCGTGATCCGAACAAAAACTGCGTGTATAGGCGAAGGTGACACCGTCCTGTGTTTTTCGTGACACGGCCGGGTAGCTGGACATGACTACAAGTCTTGTTCCGAACAAACACGGCATGTGGAAAAGAAGGTTAAGCCGGCCCGTGTTGTTTGTGACATGACCGGGTACCTGTAAAGGACTACACGGCGTGTTCCCTATGGACACTATGTGTTCAACCTGAGCTTCCTCGACCCATGCTGTTAGTGACACGACCGGGTACACGGCTCCGAACTTACACGGCGTGTACCTACCATACACGGTGTGTTCCCGAAGTTACTTTCACGACATCGTGTTCTGCCCACACGGTCAGTGACACGGCCTGAAAACTACATGGTGTGTGTCCAAAAAGTACACGTCGTGTATTCTGGGTTTTTATGGGCAGTAGCACAGAAACTGCACAGAATTCCAAGAAATACTAAAGAGAAG
The DNA here is from genome assembly GCA_963277665.1 of Viscum album. Taxonomy (NCBI): domain Eukaryota; kingdom Viridiplantae; phylum Streptophyta; class Magnoliopsida; order Santalales; family Viscaceae; genus Viscum; species Viscum album. Next base: position 1,460,065,353 of record OY728157.1, on the reverse strand, counting down.
GGAAATAGGTGCCAAATTCCGATCTGTGAGGGGCCATAACACCTCACGAACCAAAATTTGGCGTTCATTTTTAAGAAAAGAGAAAAACAACCAGTTTTTTAACATGATATTAAAGAATATATCAAGAATATATCACAACAGCATGCATAATCTACATAGAGTCTATCACAACAGCATGCAAGCTGCTAATGCACCCTAGATGGCATGGCATGAATGCATGGAATGTGATTTATAGAAATGACTATATGATGAATGAGATGGTATACCCTCATCTCATCGGGTTGTGAAAGAAATAGAACTGGAATATCAAAACAATAATAGCACAAGTCATGTGAATCACTCTAGGTGAAATCAGATCAACTATAAAATATCAAAACTAACAAACTGTAATTAACAAGGTTGTATGGATTTTCCCTGTACACGGGTTAGCTACTCCTGAGCACAGATTAATACCAAGTACCGAATCCATCCTATCCCTGGCTAAGGTCTACAAACAGTAAAGAAAGAGAAAATAACTCCTCTGATACCACTTTGTAACGACTTGAATCTAGAGCCCCTCCACTGGTGCCCCGTACCCGGTGCGCCACATGACCTCAAGCGTGTTTCCCCAAAAGCCAGAGGCTACCTACTAGCAGCGAGGGTGTTTGTGAGTCGGTGGGGAAACTATGCCCTCATTCGTTATGGTATTCAATGTAAGGAAGACAACAATCAAAAGTGGAAGCAGTAACAACATACATAACAACTAAAACCAATAGCAGAAGCAATGAATACATATTTTAATGATGATAATGATGCAGTAGGTACAAGTATCTAAGGAAAATAGCAAACACAACAACGTGATGAAATACAACTGAAACCAAGTGCAAAATAAAATCAAAGAAAGCTCCTTAGCATCACGAGCCATGGCTCGGTCCCATGCTCCCTAGCTCTAGTGCAATCAAGAACCTGAAGTAGAAGGGAGCTTGCCCTTATCTATACCTGCAGTAACATAGTCTGCTTGGGCCCAAAATCATTGCCCAAACAGGGTGTGAGATACAATCCTAGTACGCAATCATCAAAAGATTTTTACCAAATAGTCAATGAATACATGGCAGTAAATAAACAAGAAGCAGTAAACAGGAAATCACACAATAGCTACAATCCACAATTCTAACCTATAAGGTACTCAAATAAACAACGAGTAACAAAAGTAAACCGGTAACCCTCTGGGTAGCTGTCACAGCCTAACCCCTATGGTTCAACCTACAAAGCACTAGCAACCCTCTGGGAGGCACACACAGTCTCACCCCTCTGGTTCAGCTAAAATGTAGACTCTCTGGGGAATCACTCACCTTCAATTCCCCCTATTGTCTCGTATCGTACTAAAGGATCTCTGGGAAAGAACTCAACGTCTCATTCCACCTGTGGCCTATGTCTAGGAACTACAGACTCTCTAAGGAAGCACTCATCGTCAATTTCCCATGTGGTCTCGCATCGTATTAAAAGACACTCAGGAGAAGCCCTTATGTCAATTGTCTCTATGGTCTACTACACTAGGCTCTCACAGTCATGTGTGGAAAAAGTAAAACATGCTCCACATGCGTACATCATCCAAGAAAACCTCAATAACTACTTGGCTATCAACTACAGCTCAACATCATAAAGAGAAATAGAAGTTCCACTATCCTATGACTAGGCATGGCAACTAGCAAAATGCCAAACAGGCAGAATAAGCATTGCAAAGAAATCTGAGGAAAAAATAAATTACTCTACTCACAAGCATAAACCTCTACTATAGAAATCAAGAAAAGCATGCAAACAGCAGGGGAAAAACAGGAAACCCACCATTCCCCGCCCAAGGGAATTTGTGGAATTTTCACAAAATAATCATCAAATTCCTACAGAAATGCACAAACCACCAACCTCAATCCTAGGAGATCGATATACGTGAACCTCGATGACTGATTTCCCTTATAATGATGAAGATCTGAGAAAACGCGTAGAATGTTCGTCCCACGATAACATTGAAACGAGGAGGAATCAAGAAACAAGACTCAAGAAGAAGGAAGAACTCACCACTGCGATTCCAACACAACTGACCGTGATTGATTCAGAGAACGGACGGTGAGGTGGGAGTTCATAAAATGTCCGGCCATACAGTTGGTCTCAGACAGACGGAAATTGGAGAAGAAGATGAATTCGGGGGCTAGGCGTGACCCCTGTCTGTTTAATGGAAAAAAGAAATTACACAGCGTGTACTTCTTGAGTACACGACATGTACTTCAGTTTTTCATACTCCGAATTAACCGGTCTCCACCTCACCCTTACACACCGTGTGTGTGGCCCGGACACGGCCAGCACACGGCTTCAAGCGAAAAAGGAAGTACACAACATGTACTCAGAAAGTACATGGCGTGTACTTCAAAAATTTCCAGAAAAAATATTTTTCTCAAAAACATCAGAAAAAGGACAAACTTACCTGAAAAGAAGATCCAGGTTCTTACACCCCCCCCCCCATTTTCATCTGAATTATGTGGAATTTGATCCTTTCCATGGCATGATATGTATGAATCCTCCACAAGGTTCAAGCCCACCACCCATCGGACCAAGGTCCACCTTCACATCGGTTCACCGACACCATCCCGAACTACGCAGATGTTGATTCCCTGCCATTGGGATACGTAGGAAGTCTATTCAAGGATCAAGCCCAACTTTACTATCGCCCTTGCGATGTTACCGTTTCATCCCCCCCCCCCACTTCATTCATCCATCCATCATCCATCCTGATTCTCACCCAGGCCGCCAAATCCCGGTGAGATCATGCCCTCCACTCCCCTCCACAGCATCTGGTAAGCCTCCCATGGACAGACCCCGATATCGGGATCCCCTCAAGGGGAATTCCTCAATCTAATCCACTCCAGCTAGTGTTCTGATCAGGCCGATCCATATCTGCTGGACGTAAAACATACGACATACCCTGTGTTAAACATAGTAAGATGAGGAAAACCTCAGATACAATCCTATGGAATATTATTCCCCACACTCGATGTGGGATGCCTCAGGGCTCCACGCCCTCGAGAAGCCCTATGATAAGGGAAAGAAGACAGACACATCAATTCCCTAGCATTAAAACATGTTAATGATGCCTCAACGTGACTACTCCCCCGAGTGAAGGTTGCTGCCCTGACCAGACCCTTTGTAATGTCTGGATATAATCAGTTTAATTAACCGATTTCAATGGAAACATGGAACTGGGAAGAGTATCACGAACAAAGTATTAAATCTATGAGGGAGACCCAGACCAGGTGATGAGTTACGAGGAGGAATCCAGGGAAGGAACAACCGACATCCCATCATCCCAGTTTTGATCATGGAGCGGACGTCCCGGAATAAGGAGCGGATGCCGCCCACCTTTGGAAAGTGGGAATGCGGGGAAACACAAGAAATCCATGCTTATCGCGCCCAGGAGGACGAAAGCGCACACCCCATCCAAAGAATCAGGAATAGAAATGGTGAAACTGAAGTGAAATGCTTCTCCTCAATATGGAGATTAGTAGCGCTCGAGACATCACTAGATTGACGTGTTACCAGATTCAGATATCCAATGTTGGGCCCCGTTAAGCAAATAGCGGGCCTGGTGTGAAACTCGTCGGAATTTTGGGAAGTAGAACGTGGGGAATTTCATTCTGAAATGTGTTGGCGTGGATTACTCTCACTTACCATGGAAGATGGAATGACGCTGGGGCACTGGATGTCAATCCTTTTCCTCACAGTTCTGATGAGTTAACCTCCCTGCTTCTCAGGAACCAGGTTGCTGCTATGGAGACACGATCACCGCCCGCTCACCTACGCAAGGGTGGGGGAAATACCAGCACCACTTCTCTACATGGCCCCATTCCTATCATGATGACTTCTACATCCGTGAATACAGGACGCCCACGTCCCCTCTCCCCGTCAGAGATCATCCAACGAAGGGTGATCAACAACCTTGTACGTAGGTACGAGGAAGAAGGGGTCATCCCAACTCTGGATATGGCCCGCCTGGACCTGGAGGCATCCAAGCCCCGCTGTGAAGGCCACACTCAAAGGCCGCGTAGGGATCCCCTTCTCCCCACCCCAATGTTCAATCGTTTCGAGAGCTTTTCCCTGGAATTCCTCAACGACTCCTCACCTTACGCTGATACGATGGATGTTGTCCGGCTCATCCCGGTCAGAGTCCCAATTCAAGGACACCAAGAAAAGGCCCCCATATAGCTGCTTCCACGCCCCCATCTGGCTTCTCCAGAGGAGTAGGTATGCTATGTCCCTGCACCACTTGTGCCAGCACGTCTGACCAGATGCCAGCGTTGGGCCCGAGCTGAGGATGCCCATCAAGGGGCGTCGACGTCAACAGCTAATGTGGCCCGAGCCACCGCTGATGTGCATCATGGAGTCCTTGCATACACTGAGTAGGGTCACTCCTTCAGCCGACCCAGATCAGCACCCCAACCGCCCCACGGGCAGGCTGGGTTGACTCTCCGGGTTGCAGGCCCAAGCGGTGATCGCCGCGAACCAATTCACGGTGATGTCGCCCCGTACGGAGGGCCTCCCCGTACCACCATTCCATAGAGTGTGGGCCTTCCCCGCTCAGAAGATCGTCATGGAGGCATGCCTCGTGCTACCCCCATCCCGAATGAAGACCTACCTCTTGGAAGTGATGCCCACCGCATAAGTCTCTCCCGCACCCACCATAACGGGTATGGAGTTCCTCCTCCTACCCCTGACCGTCGATGTGAAAGTATAGTCCATCCGGTCCCTCTCCAGCATGGGGATCCTCCATACATCCTCTCTGCAACTAGAAAAGGTCCTCCTTGCCCTGGAAACCCGAGGGGTGAAGGTCAGTCTCGCTCCACCCCAACCAAGCTTGGAGGTCCTCCCCATGCTCATACCGGTTCCAACAGAGGTTCCGACCACACGGGTGCTGTCCATGGAGGTCCTCCCTATGTATCCTTTGTCATTTTCCCATGTTCCCCTCACACCCCGGCTGTCTTAAGTGCATTTCCACTCCGGCATGGCACCAGTGCATTCCCGACACTATAAGTCGAGAATCAGCCTTGTCCTGAAAAGACATCCAAGGGCATGAGAGCGGGTCATCGCCACCACAAGAAGAATCTTGGGAAATCCCAGGTGGAGATCAAACCATCCCACTTCTCAGATTCTGAAGAGGAGTGCGACTCAGCGATGAATCCTTCTCCCCGCTCATCTATGTCAAGGACCGTGGAAGGAACATGGCGTGTCAGTCTCATTCTCCCTGAATTCTATCTCCACTGGATTCCCGCCTCTCTCTGCATGTACATCCAGGAGGTGGAAATTGTGGAAATCCCACAGGTTCCGACCGTGAAATCACCACTGTGGTCACCAGAAGCGCCCTCTACCTCTACCAGAGATCACAGAGAGCTATTTTGGGGACCAACGACGGTATAGAAATGGCGTGAACCATCTCCCATGACCGCAATTCCTACGCCAGAAGATGTGGCTATCAGCTAGTCGTATTGTGACATTGTGGTCAGGTCACCTCACTCATCAATGGATGGCCCGGAATTCGGTGGCCATTCAGCTTGTTCGCCATATTATCCACTGCCCAGTTTATTTTCCTAGCAGTCCGCTTCAGTACCGCTATCGGTCCCTCATCTGCCCCTAGTTTACGAGTGGGGTAATATGGGGCCAGACCCTGAATCCAAGCATAGGAGCTTCTAGAACAATCTTGCAGTGAACTACTTCCCAGAGAAGTTCTGGCCAGTGGCAGTGTCAAAATTTTGTGCACCGGAATCCCTCATCCCGAAGGAAGTACAGTGCTTTCACCAAACCCTATGGGTGATGAACTTTCGTCTTCGTTATGAGCGGGTAGTGTACCCCAGAAGCCAAGAGCAATTCGAGGAAATCAGTGAGCAATCCCGCGTGGATGATTTGGCCGCACTCTCTATGGCTCAGCGCCCTAAGTCACCAGGCTACCAGAGCTCCCTCCAACAAAAATGCGTTCAGAGTTTCAAAGTACTCCAAAAAATCATCATGGAAGCTACCCCCCATGTGCGAGTCCTTGGATAGGGACAGTATTCCGGCCTCTTATTTATTCCTATCCAGTGGAAGCCCGATTCGTTATGCGACATTTAGGGCATGCCCCCAAGATGGGACGCATTCCACATGGCTGATGTAGTGGACAATGAGGACGAGCTTGAATTTCTCGATGGAGACTTACCCCCTGAGGGTGTACCACCACTGCTGGACCCGTCAGGGAGGATTATCCGTCAGTAGAGGAACCTTCTAGGCCTCCTTGTATCCACCGAGTCGCTGTTACTTAGCCGAAATGCAGGTATGTGTCAGGAGAATGTTGGAACCGTCAAGAACTCTGACTCGTCCGCTTCAGCACAGAAGATGGACGAAGACCCCGAAAAGGCCGCATTGTGCCAGTATCTCGATGAGAAGAAGAGGCTGGTCGATGAACTTCTGGCTGAGCACACTGCAGAGTGACGACCCGACTATGGTAATCCCCTGCCAGGGAAGTAGGGGCAGGAATAGTTTCCCCCCGATGAGAAGCCTCTGGGAAACCTTGATCATGCTACTTCGGTAGACAGGGCAGAGGACAGAACTCACGGCAAGAGGGTGCAATACTTATTGGCAAACCCTCCTGAACGACGAGGCAGTCCGAGGAATCCAGCATGTGTTCTCCCAGCCACCCCACAGGCCATTCCACCAGTTGCTGCATGAGCTGGTGAAGCCATCTACCATGTTGAAGAACCCGACAATGCACTTTTGGATAGGGAACCCCGTCAAGATAGGGACCCCCACTCGGATGATCATATAGTAGCACTCATCGCCTGCCTTGAAGCATTAGAAACGCAGCAGGTGGTAGTCCCACTAGATGGAAAACCATATCCTGCATGGGTGGATGATATTTTAGTGTACCTCTGAGTTCTGGGAACCCCAATTTCTCACCCTTCAATGGGACAGGGGACCCGCCACAACACTTGGCCCACTTTTCTTCTAGGTGTGGCCCCATGCTGGGGACCCCGACATGGCATGAAGCCGCCAAACTCTGATGTTTCGTGTTGACATTGGCGGGCCCTGCATTTGTCTGGTACAGTCATCTCGCTATCGCATCGGTGACCGGCTGGAAGGATCTCCACCGGCAGTTCTTATACCATTTTAACTCCACCACGTGAAAGGCCATCATCACAAACCTCTTCATGTGCAAAAAAAGGCCTGATGAGCGAGTTAAGGACTTCATCGCCCGGTGGAAGCGACTTGAATACTCCCTTGACATGCCACTGACTCAGGAAAAATTACCGACGATGTGTGTAGGGAATGTTAAAAGAGAGCTAGTTCCTTCCCTGATCACCCAGAACTATTCTGGAGGGTTCCGAGATTTCTCAGAAAAGGCTCAGCACCTCGAGGAAGCTCTGCAACAGGCTAGTCAGGCTCGTCTGCTACCCCCATGATCCCAGCAAGGAGGGCTACCAGAGCCGAACCCGCTGCGGCGGCCCAAATAGAAGACCCTAGGCAGCTAGAATTTCTGCCAGTGGCACCGACCCCGCAACCCCACAGAGGTCCTCCACCTCAAGCGCAGGCTCCTTCCCAGCAGTGACCTCCTCAGAATCGAGTGGTTCCCCGCGCAACGCGCCACCACCACCTAGGTGGGACAATCAGGAACTTCCTCCTCGGTAGGCCCCTCCGTCCCCTCGTCAGGGCCAGGATCCTAGGGCCCCCCTATCCAGAAAGAAGGCACCAGACTTACTCGTTCAATGAGAATCAGGTCCCTGGCTACTTCTGATGTGCTCTAGAGCAAGGGATAGTGTGCTTACCATAGTGTAGAAGGCTAACAGAGGAGAATCTCACCGATTTCCCCAACTACTGACCCTATCACCAGATTCCGGGGCACACCCTCAAGCAGTGCTATGTGTTTAAAGACTGGATTCAAGACCATGTCGACAACAACATAGTCAGGTTGGCCTCAGACTTGAAACAAGTAGCGGGAGTCTTCATAGGGTCGAAGATCAGTAGCGACAGCGACGGCGAGTGGCAGCAGGTTCCTAGTCATGGGTCCCAGAAATACGACAACTGGATGGCTCGAAAATCCATCACCTGTTCCCATGGTATCATCTGGGCATGCCTGAACCAGTCGGATCCTTTAGAGGAAGCAGCCAGTACCTCTGCATCGCCATCACAGCCGACCTCTTCTCAAAAGGGAAAGTAGTGACGACGCAAGAAGAAACAATGTGATCAACCATTGCCGTCATCATCCCTCACTCTTGGCGACTTTATGCCCCCTGAAATGGGGATTCCCCCAGAATCCGCCCAGTGGTGGATGATTCATCAAGCAACAGCCAGGGGTACACTTCGGTTAATACCATGGAACTGGTAAAGCCCTATATGACTCCCAAAGAGGGGGAACGCCAGGCGAACCTCCCCAACGTCCCCAGCCAATGTCAATGTCAGTGGAACCAAAACCACATGGGTCATCAAGGCACATCAGTGGGTGCTTTCAGTCAGGCCATGCACGCTACTGAAACCAGACAGTAGGCTCAGCAAAGAGCCCGGCATGTGCAAACTCATTTGATGCCCTTAGATCTACCTCCACTGTCGTTTGTGCTACTAGATCAGGTAGAGCTGCCTCGTACGTATCGCGATCAGTCTTGCCCGGTTGCAGGCCAATTTCCATTGTCTGGTCCTAATCCGGAGGCTACTCTCCAGGCCTGAACGAGTAGGAAGTGGGATGTACCCAGTACCAGCCAGTCGCCAGTTCAACCGGTGGGACCCACTATGCCTCCAACTGCAGAACAACCTCCTGTAAGCAGAGGCTCACATTTGGCACGAAATTATGATGTCCTGAGCACCTTACCGGCATTCCAGTAAGGCTTTCTATCCTCAAGGCTCTTCTCCTGTCATCTGGAATTCATGAGCCACTTGCCGAGGCCCTAAGGAGCCCCCTCAAGTTTGAGACGGAGGTAGTAGCTACATAAGCCTTCCACACTGAGGTAATTGAGAACGCTGAATGTCAGGAAGTTATCTCATTCTCCGGTAAAGACGAAGAACCTCCCATACAGGGGCACATTCTCCCACTGTACTTTACTGGTCAGTTCAATGGTGTGGAAGTCCGCCGCTGCCTCGTTGACATGGGTTCTGGGATCAACCTAATTTTGACCCACACACTGTAGAAGCTGGGTTTGTCAGAGGATGATCTAACTCCCTCCGACCATATAATTCAGGGATATGATAGGACTGAGCAATCCCCAGTCAGCAAGATCCGCATAAAGACCCAGTTCGGTGGCCTAATTTCCAGCACCGAGTTCAAGATTTTCTCCCAGGACACAACCTACAACGCGTTGATGGGCAGGCCATGGCTCCATCTGCACGCAGCGGTCCCTTCGTCATATCGCCAATGCCTCAAATACCCCCTCAATGGTCGAGTAGCCATGCTCCAAGGATTGCGTCTCCTTTCTCCTCTTGTGAAGCCCACTATCTGGACACCTACTATTAGAAGAGAAAGGATAAGAAAATACTATCAAGGGAAGATGAACCCACCCCGGTCACGAGAGATCCCTGGGCAAGCCTGGATGACTCCTACATCTTCCTGATACATAGATTGGAGGCCACGACCCCCGACATGGGGCGTTGTTTTTTTTTGTTTTAGGTACAAAAGGAAGGAATGTTCCCATGTCCAAGCGACGACAGAAAATCACCTCATACTCCTACACCAACCAGGATTAGGTGTAAATACCTGTAAATTTCGAGGAAATTTTTTTTCTTAATTTTCTTTGGAATTTTACAAGAGCGCAGTTTCTGACGGCACCTGATTCTGAGGCCCGGTGTGCCCGGAATCATTTTCCAAAGATTGGCTCGGGTACGTTCAGTGAATGGGCGAGCGAGTTTTTCTAACTTTTGAACCGGTGCCCGGAATCAAATTCTGAGGGCACCAATGAAATCGCAGCGCCGGTTTTCGCTTAGAAACGCCTCTTCCGGAGTTGCGTTTGCTCGGGTGTGGTTTCTAATTTTCGGGCTTAAAGTTAAGAAATAAAATAATTTTGCGACAACTTTATTTTATTTCACTTAAGCCACTTGGAAGCCACTTGAATCCACTTAAAGGCGGCATGAACTGAGTTGAACTGGATAGGATGCTATCCGGAAATATCCTACCCCCTTGGTAGGATATTTGTGAGGTGGGGCCCGCATGAGCCCCGCCGTTTCTTTCCGCTAAGAAACGCACCCGTGAAAACCCGTCTTAATGAAAGTCAACTGACGCGTTTTCTAAATTCTTAACAGACCATTTAATTGGGCGGTTTATTTCGTGAATTAAATGGCCTGTTTCTTTCGTTGAATTAATTCAACGAATTAATTCAATCATTTCTTAACATGTTTCCGTGTGTTGGAATATTAATAAAATAAGACCAACCCAAAATCTTTTGAGAAGATTGGAGAGGATCCTTGTTTCTTCTTCTCCCTCGCGAAGAACGCGAAGAACGTCGAACCCGGAAATCGACGACGCTTCCGTCCGAGACGTCCTTCTCCGCCCCGATCTCCGATCACCGACCGTTGAGGTGAGTGATTTCGGATTTCCTCGCAAGGTTCCTTCCTTTTTGGTTTTAAACACAGATTTAATTATTTATAATTTAAATCTGTTGTTCTTGGTCCGTTGAGCTCGCCGACTCAACGCCGGATTTCGCGACGACGCGACGCCTCCCCGTGACAACGCGACGATCCCTCTCTTCCGCGACGAGCTTTTCCGCGAAGAACGCCCGCGCGCGACGATCAACGAGGTAGGGATTTTATAATTTTGGAATACCCCTCTTATTTTCCCGTGAACGTTCTTTGAAAATTAAAGAGCCGGTTTCAAATGAACAATTTTATTTTATTAAAATTGTCGGTTCATGTGTTGAACAATTTATCCCGTTGTTTTTTTTATCTAACGCGGAGGGTGCGGGTCAAACGAACACGGCCCGACAACCCTCCGTCGTTCTTCGTGTTTTGCGGATTTGGCAGGCGACGACGGAACGTGCCGCAACAGGTGTTTGATGATCCCGCAGTAAAGAACGGAACCCGGGAGGAACAACGGCGCAGACGGGAAGGAAAACGGGCCACCGGAGCGACTCCGGCGGCCCGCGGAAGCCGGTGGTGGCGCGGGTCGCCGGCGCGGCGGCGCCGGCGGCCGGAGGCGGCGGCACCCCACGGGTGTCCAACGCGACACCCCGCGGGAGTGTCCCGCGGGGCGGCGGCTTTCCCCCGCATCGGCCGGTCGGCCGCTCGACGGAGCCGAGCCGGACCGGCCCTGGCCGGGCCGGGCCGGGCCAACCGGGTCGGACCCGACCCGGTTCGGGCCAACAAGGGGGGGTCGGCCCGGGCCCGGACCCCACGTCTTCGGATGGACTTCGTTCAAATGGCCGTATCGTGAGCTACGGGCCTCCAAACGACCCTCCGTCAGCGGTAACGCGATCCTTGGATCGAGACGGTCGTTTTGGTATATCGCACTCAAGGTTTCGGAATACTTTGAGTTCGGCCGGGTTGGTTCGTACACGAAACCAACCGGGCCCTCGGAGCGGAAACGCTCATATCTTGAGCCACCGACGTCCGATTGACGTGCCGTCCGCTTTGTTGAGTTCCTCTTTGTGAGAAGGATCTTTTGGCTTACTCCGCCCGTGGTTTGGATGCAGGTGGAGTACGGTCGGGTTGGTTTTGCCTTAAAAACAAACCGGGCCCCTGGGACGAAAATGCCAATAACTCTCAGACCAGGCGTCCGATCGACGCGCCGTCTGTTGCGTTGAGTTCCTGTTGACGATGCGGAACTTTTGGATACATCAAATCTGGACTTCGTGACAGTTGATGTATCAGCCTCTCGGCTCGTGGAGCGGACCCTCCCGAACGAGCTTGCTGTGTGCGGGAACCCTAGTGCTGGCTGCGACTGCTTCCTCGACGGCGACGACTGTGCAGAGATCCTCTGTGGACTGCGGCAACGATTGTGCAGAGATCCTCAGCGGACTGCGAAGACTACTGCACTGAGCGATCCTACGTGGATCAGTGCTACAGGTCCTGCGTGGACCCGGTCCTGTGTGGGCCCGATCCTGTACGGATCCGATCCTGTGTGGGTCAACACTCAGTGGTTCTGTGTTAGCCAACTCCTACAGGTCCTGCGTGGGCCCGATCCTGTGTGGGTCTGATCCTGTGTGGGTCACTGAAGATATTAGTTACCTATCGATCCTTCGTGGGTCCGACGACTTATATGGATCAGAGATCATCTTTTCGTCAACCGAAAAAGTATACCTGTGTGAGCTGAATCTTGTGTTTCTCTCCTTTGTGGATTGTGTTGAGCTATCCTGTGTGGATTTACTGTTTACTCTCCTTTGTGGATTGTGTTGTTCTATCCTGCGTGGGTATGCGTTTTACTTTCCTGTATGGACTGGGTTGTGAGAGGGCTCGGACGTTGGAGCCGATCGGGGAATTGATGACTTAGGTATATGTATGGGCATATACCTAAGCCGTGTCAGATGTTACTACGTGATTGTATCTCTCCTCCGTGGCTTATCCTTTGTGGATTTCAGGAGACCTTCGGGGGTCTCGGGGTCCCTACTGAGTAGCTTATACTCATCCCTACATGGGCTATGCCCACACTTCGTGGTGTTGGTTGCAGACGACGGACAGCGCTGATCGTGGAGGAGGCGTGCGGAGCAGGACAATACCTGGAGGTGGACCACTGGGCGGGACGTACTCGGAGCGGTTAGGTGGGCCCAAGGAGCAGTGGAGGCTATCTGTACCCACCCTTCAGGTGGGACATCCAGAGGACGGCTCGACGCTGCAGTTTTTCCATTCAGTTGCTGTTTTTCCTTTCAGTTGTACTTTACAGTTGGGCTTGTATTTTCGTCCCCTTTTACTTTCAGCACAGCTTGTACAGTTTTTACTTATTGTTTACTTTTCTGCTTGCTTACTCTGTGGTGCTTGTTTACTTTTCAAAGGCAATGCCTTCCCTTTTTGTTGGGATTTACGCCTTGGTGCTAGTCGCCAGCCCCTGGCCTATGAAAGGCGGGCTTGGGGTAGTCACAGCACGGGCCCCGAGGACGGGTCGTGACAAATTGGTATCAGAGGGGTCGGTTCTACCGCAGACTCTGATCTTTCTTCTATGTGAAGCAATAGTGTTTTGCGTATTAAGTGTGGTTATCAGTCCATGGAGTCCAGTGTTGGTGCGGCGGCCGACGTATCCATACACCAGGACCTTGACTTCTGGTTTTCCGACTTAATGCACGAAAACATTGATTGCATGTGTGTTTCAAGTTTTCTTTGTGATTAATTGTGTCAGCTCACCTGGTATACTGTTCTGACCATGGTGAACTTGTTTCCTTTTCAGGATGGCACGACGAAAGCAGCCAGCTAGGGTTCCTAGAGTAGTGCGCGACGACAGCCCGCCGAGCGACGAGGCCTCGGTACAGGGCCCATTGACAGAAGAGGCACCGGCGGTACCTTTACCCGCCGAGCCCCCGATGCTTCCAGCACTGGAAGCTGACGACGCACGATGCCTCGGAGCTCTGCACGAGTTCCTGCGCCAGCGACCACCCAAGTTCCGTGGGGAGTCGGACCCCCATGCAGCCGAGGACTAGTTGGAGGTGGTCGTCCGAGTTTTCAGGTTAGTGAGGACACCAGCAGACCTCATGGTGATCCTCGCGGCGAGCCTACTGCACACAGCAGCCGGACGATGGTGGAGCCTGATTCTCCAGGAACACGATGAGGCCACCCTAATATGGACGGACTTAGAGAGCCTCTTCCGCTTAGAGTTCGTCCCAGCCACCCTCTGTGCGGTGCGCATCTAGGAGCTTCTTCAGCTACGGCAGGGCAGCTTGACGGTCGCTCAGTACGCGGCGAGGTTCACCGACCTTTCTCGGTACTCGACAGACATGGTACGGGACCCCTTCTTCTGGGCCCGGACCTTTGAGCAGGGTTTGAGACACGAGATCAGGGCATCGCTGATCTCCCTCAGTATCCCGACCCAGGCAAGAGTACTGGAGCGAGCCCTCCTGATCGAGAGCTTCCTGGCTGAGTCCACAGCGAGACCTACCGCAGGGCGGTAGATAGTGGAGTCTTCGGCAGCTGGTAGCCGGCGGATGACTTAGGGTTCCAGGAGGACCAGACCTTCCGGCAGGCGACCTCGGGACACTGGCTCAGCAGTGTAGGGCACCCAGCCTGGAGCCAGTCTTCCGAGAGGCAGACAGTGCTACGAGTGCGGCGGGCGGGGCCAGATGGCTCGTGATGCCCGACCTGTCATACCGAGGGTCAGCAGATGGTGGAGGGACCACCCATGAAGAGGCAGAGGGTCGACCGTGGCGGTCCACAGGGAGGAGGCGGACGAGGTAGAGGAGCTGGCCGAGCAGCAGGTGGTGGGCGACGCTTTGAGGCTCTGCCACCACCACCACCAGGAGGCCCGCCCCGACCACAGCGAGCTGGCGGGCAGAGACAGGCTCTGCTCCAGGCAGCGGAGGCCTACGACCACGGTGCGCCAGAGATGATTCGTGGTACGATCTGTGTCTATTCCACCATTGCTGCAGTTCTGATAGACATAGGAGCGAGTCACTCTTTCATAGCCACTGCCCTTGTTCGGAGCTCGGAGATTCCGACAGAGCCGTTGGCTCGATCCTTACAGCTAGAGACTCCTACGGGAGCAGACTCGACGATTACGCACTGGTGCCGGCAGTGTGAGCTTACTCTAGGAGGCGAGAGCTTCGGCTGGGATCTTCTTGTAGCGGCGTCGAGGCCTTAAGACGTCATCTTGGGCATGGATTGGTTATCTACGGTCCATGCTCAGATTGACTGCATTAGGCGCAAGGTGCAATGTGTGCGCACCGACGGGAGCAGGTTCACCTTCACCGGAAAGAAGGGAGCCTTAGCAGCACAGGATGGACTCACGCAGAGGAGAGGTCAGCCCATCACTCATCAGTTGGCTAGCCTCATCCTGGGAGCAGTTGACGTGCGGAGTCCCAATTTTCCTGCAGTGGTGGATCCGTAAGCGGACGTCTTTCCCGGCGACGTTCCAGGACTACCTCCTCGCAGAGAGGTAGACTTTTATATTGACCTGTACCCCAGGACAGCCCCGATATCCACTCCAGCATATTTGATGGCCCCCGCTGAGCTTCGAGAGCTGCGGGTACAGTTGGAGGACTTGCATGGCAAGGGGTTCATCCGACCCAGTGTTTCGCCCTGGGCTTCCCCGGTTTTGTTCGCCAAGAAGGAGGACGGGAGCTTGCGACTGTGTGTCGATTATCGTCGCCTGAATCAGGTGACAGTGAGGAACAAGTATCCGCTACCCAGGATTGATGACCTCTTCGACCAGGTCAAGGGAGCACGGTGGTTCTCGAAGATAGACCTCAGGTCAGGCTATCATCAGCATAGAGTTCGAGACGAGGATGTGCAGAAGACGGCCTTCAGGTGTCGGTATGGACACTATGAGTTCTTGGTTATGCCTTTCGGTGTGACCAACGCTCCAGCAGTGTTCATGAGCCTCATGAACAGGATCTTCCAGCCATACCTCGATCGATTTGTCGTGGTCTTCATCGACGACATTTTGGTGTACTCGACGACGGAGGAGGAGCACGCCTACCACCTGCGTGTTGTACTAGACACACTCCCAGAGCACCAGCTTTATGGAAAGCTCTCGAAGTGTCAGTTCTGGTTACGTGAGGTCCACTTCTTGGGGAACGTCATTTCTGAGGCGGGAGTTGCAGTGGATCCCGCGAAGATCGAGGCAGTGCTAGCTTGGGAGCCACCCAAGAGCGTGACAGAGGTGCGGAGTTTCTTGGGCCTAGCCGGATACTATCGGAGATTTGTGCCAGACTTCTCCAGAGTTGCGTCCCCACTCTCAGCGTTGACGAAGAAGGGGAAACCCTTTGTGTGGTCAGACAGATGTCAGCAGAGCTTTCAGGAGCTGAGGAAGAGGTTGACCAGTGCACCTATCTTGAGGTTGCCTGAGGAGGGAGTTGGATACGTAGTCTACTGCGATGCATCAGGGACCGGACTCGGGTGTGTCCTGATGCAGGAGAGGGCCGTGATTGCCTACGGATCACGTCAGTTGAGGCCTCATGAGCAGAACTACGCTACCCATGACTTGGAGTTGGCAGCAGTGGTCTTTTCCCTGAAGACATGGCGACACTATCTGATGGGCGAGCGCTTCACAGTCTTTTCTGACCACCAGAGTCTCAGGTACATCTTCTCTCAGAAGGACCTGAACCTGAGACAGTGGCGATGGCTCGAGTTCCTCCAGGACTATGACTTTGAGATAGTCTATACTCCTGGGAAGGGGAACGTGGTGGCTGATGCCCTCAGCAGGAGGACGGGCATCCAGCTACTTGAGGAGGCGACAGAGCAGCTAGCCACTTTGCAGATATCCTTCATGGATAGAGACGGAGCAGCCTTCCTTCAGTCTCTTACAGTCTCTCCTCCACTTCTACAGCGAGTCAGAGAGGCACAGCATGAGGACGTTGACTGTAAGACACGGCGTGCACAGATATCCTCGGGACAGGAACCTGATGGTTTCTCCCTTGGAGCAGAGCACGATGTCCTTTTCAGAGGACGTACCTTGGTACCAGTCGCTTTACAAGAGGAGGTGCTGAGAGCGTATCACACTTCTCCTTTGGCGGTACATCCTGGAGTGGCGAAGATGTACTAGGATCTCAGACGACAGCACTGGTGGCCGGGCATGAAGAAGGCTGTGGCAGAGTTCGTTTCACGGTGCCTCACCTGCCAGCAGGTGAAGGCAGAGCATCAGGTACCAAGAGGCTTGGTACAGCCCTTGGAGGTCCCGGAGTGGAAGTGGGATGGGATATGTATGGACTTTGTGACTGGACTTCCACGCACTTCCAGAGGTCACGACTCCATTTGGGTGATTGTTGACAGACTCACCAAGTCGGCACACTTCTTACCCATTCGAGAGCAGGGCTCAGTGGAGAGCTTGGTGCGTCTCTACGTTCAGGAGATTGTACGACTTCACGGTGTGCCATCGACTATCGTCTCCAATCGGGACGCTCGTTTTACTTCCCGGATTTGGAAGGGGTTGCAGGAGGCGTTCGAGACGCAACTACGTCTGAGCACCGCCTTTCACCCTCAGAAGGATGGTCAGACGGAGAGGACTATTCAGACTCTCGAGGACATGCTCCGCGCATGTGTCCTCGACTTTGGTCGCAGCTGGGAGGACCACCTACCCTTGGTAGAGTTTGCGTACAACAACAGCTACTACTCCACCATCGGGATGGCACCCTACGAGGTGTTGTACGGCAGGCCTTGCAGATCCCCTTTGTGCTGGACAGACCCTGGGGAGTCAGCACTTGTGGGACCAGAGATGGTCCGGGCCATGACAGAGAAGGTCCAGGTCATCCAGGAGCGGATGAGGACAGCACAGAGCCGGCAGAAGTCCTATACTGACAGGAGGCGGAGGCCACTAGAGTTTGAGGATGGCGACCACGTCTTCTTGCGGGTCTCACCTCGATGTGGTTTGAGGAGATTTGGCCGAGGCGGCAAGTTGTCTCCACGCTTCATCGGAACCTTCCAGGTCCTCAGCAGGGTTGGCGAGGTGGCTTATCGTCTGGCTCGGCCACCTCAGTTGCACCGGGTGCACGACGTCTTCCACGTATCCCAACTGAGGAGATACGTGCACTACCCGACACACATCATTGACTATGGGGAGTTAGACGTGGATGATGGAGCGACCTTTGCGGAGGTCCCAGTGGAGATAGAGGATCGACAGGAGTGGGTCCTACGTGGGTGATCGATTCCTCTTGTGCGCATCAGATGGCAGCACGGGAACCTCCAGGAGAGCACTTGGGAGCGGGAGGCTCAGATGCGTGCTCAGTACCCACATTTGTTTCCCTAGTTTTTGATGTATCTTTACGGGGACGTAAAGTCCTGAGGTGGGAGTAATGTAAAGACCCGTAAATTTCAAGGAAATTTTTTTTCTTAATTTTCTTTGGAATTTTACAAGAGCGCAGTTTCTGACGGCACCTGATTCTGAGGCCCGGTGTGCCCGGAATCATTTTCCGAAGATTGGATTGGGTACGTTCAGTGAACGGGCGAGCGAGTTTTTCTAACTTTTGAACCGGTGCCCGGAATCGAATTCTGAGGGCACCAATGAAATCGCAGCACCAGTTTTCTCTTAGAAACGCCTATTCCGGAGTTGCGTTTGCTCGGGTGTGGTTTTTAATTATCTCGCTTAAAGTTAAGAAATAAAATAATTTTGCGACAACTTTATTTTATTTCACTTAAGCCACTTAGAAGCCACTTGAAGCCACTTAAAGGCGGCTTGAACTAAGTTGAACTGGATAGGATGCTATCCAAAAATATCCTACCCCCTTGGTAAGATATTTGTGAGGTGGGGCCCACACGAGCCCCGCCGTTTCTTTCCGCTAAGAAATGCACCCGTGAAAACCCGTCTTAATGAAAGTCCACTGACGCGTTTTCTAAATTCTTAACAGACCATTTAATTGGGAGGTTTATTTCGTGAATTAAATGGCCTGTTTCTTTCGTTGAATTAATTCAACGAATTAATTCAATCGTTTCTTAACCTGTTTCCGTGTGTTGGCATATTAATAAAATAAGACCAACCCAAAATCTTTTGAGAAGATTGGAGAGGATCCTTGTTTCTTCTTCTCCCCCACGAAAAACGCGAAGAATGCAAAGAACACGAAGAACGCCGAACCCGGATATCGACGACGCTTCCGTCCGAGACGTCCTTCTCTGCCCCGATCTCCGATCACCGACCGTTGAGGTGAGTGATTTCGGATTTCCTCGCAAGGTTCCTTCCTTTTTGGTTTTAAACACAGATTTAATTATTTATAATTTAAATCTGTTGTTCTTGTTCCGTTGAGCTCGCCAACTCAACGCCGGATTCCGCGACGCCTCCCCACGACGACACGACGATCCCTCTCTTCCGCGATGAGCTTTTCCACGAAGAACGCATGCGCGCGACAATCAATGAGGTAGGGATTTTATAATTTTGGAATACCCCTCTTATTTCCCCATGAACGTTCTTTGAAAATTAAAGAGCCGGTTTCAAATGAACAATTTTATTTTATTAAAATTGTCGGTTCATGTGTTGAACAATTTATCCCGTTGTTTTTTTATCTAACGCGGAGGGTGTGGGTCAAACGAACACGGCCCGGCAACCCTCCGTCGTTCTTCGTGTTTTTCGGATTTGGCGGGCGACGACGGAACGTGCTGCAACAGGTGTTTGATGATCCCGCAGAAAAGAATGGAACCCGGGAGGAACAACGGCGCAGACGGGAAGGAAAACAAGCCACCGGAGCGACTCTGGCGGCCCGCGGAAGCCGGTGGTGGCGCGGGTCACCGGCGCGGCGGCGCCGGCGGCCGGAGACGGCGGCACCCTACGGGTGTCCAGCGCGACACCCCGCGGGTGTCCAGCGCGACACCCCACGTGTGCCGCGAGGTTGTCACGCGGCACCCCGCGGGTGTCTGGCCGACACCCTGCGGGTGCCGCGGGAGTGTCACGCGGGGCGGCGGCTTTCCCCCGCATCGGCCGCTCGGCCGAGCCGAGCCGGACCGGCCTTGGCCGGGCCGGGCCGGGCCAACCGGGTCGGACCCGACCCGGTTCGGGCCAACCAGGGGGGTTCGGGCTTGGTCGGCCCGGGCCCGGACCCCCCGTCTTCGGATGGACTTCGTTCAAATGGCCGTATCCTGAGCTACGGGCCTCCAAACGACCCGCCGTCAGCGGTAACGCGATCCTTGGATCGAGACGGTCGTTTCGGTATATCGCACTCAAGGTTTTGGAATACTTTGAGTTCGGCCGGGTTGGTTCGTACACGAAACCAACCGGGCCCTCGGAGCGGAAACACTCATATCTTGAGCCACGAACGTCCGATTGATGTGTCGTCAGCTTTGTTGAGTTCCTCTTTGTGAGACGGATCTTTTGGCTTACTCCACCCGAGGTTTGGACGCAGGTGGAGTACGGTCGGGTTGGTTTTTCCTTAAAAACCAACCGGGCCCATAGGACGAAAACGCCAATAACTCTCAGACCGGGCGTCCGATCGACGCGCCGTCTGTTGCGTTGAGTTACTGTTGACGATGCGGAACTTTTGGATACATCAACTCTGGACTTCGTGACAGTTGATGTATCAGCCTCTCGTCTCGTGGAGCAGACCCTCCCGAACGAGCTTGCTGTGTGCGGGAACCCTAGTGCTGGCTGCGATTGTTTCCTCGACGGCGACGACTGTGCAGAAATCCTCCGTGGACTGCGGCGACTTCTGTGCAGAGATCCTCAGCGGACTGCGACGACTACTGCACTCAGCGATCCTACGTGGATCAGTGCTACAGGTCCTACATGGGCCCGGTCCTGTGTGGGCCCGATCCTGTGTGGGTCAACACTCAGCGGTTCTGTGTGAGCCAACTCCTACAGGTCCTGCGTGGGCCCGATCCTATGTGGGTCCGATCCTGTGTGGGTCACTACAGAGATTAGTTACCAATCGATCCTTCGTGGGTCCGATGACTTATATGGATCAGAGATCATCTTTTCGTCAACCGAAGAAGTATACATGTATGAGCTGAATCTTGTGTTTCTCTCCTTTGTGGATTGTGTTTATCCATCCTGTGTGGATTTACTGTTTACTCTCCTTTGTGGATTGTGTTGTTCTATCCTGCGTGGGTATGCGTTTTACTTTTCTGTGTGGACTGGGTTGTGCGAGGGCTCGGAAGTTGGAGCCGATCGGGGAATTGATGACTTAGGTATATGTATGGGCATATACCTAAGCCGTGTCAGATGTTACTACGTGATTGTATCTCTCCTTCGTGGCTTATCCTTTGTGGATTTCGGGAGACCTTCGGGGGTCTTGGGGTCCCTACTGAGTAGCTTATACTCACCCCTGCATGGGCTATGCCTACACTTCGTGGTGTTGGTTGCAGACGACGGACAACACTGATCGTGGAGGAGGCGTGCAGAGCAGGACAGTACCTGGAGGTGGACCACTGGGCGGGACGTACTCGGAGCGGTTAGGTGGACCCGAGGAGCAGTGGAGGCTATCTGTACCCACCCTTCAGGTGGGACTTCCAGAGGACGGCTCGACGCTGCAGTTTTTTATTTCAGTTGCTGTTTTTCCTTTCAGTTGTACTTTACAGTTGGGCTTGTATTTCCGGCCCCTTTTACTTTCAGCACAGCTTGTACAGTTTTTACATAGTGTTTACTTTTCTGCTTGCTTACTCTGTGGTGCTTGTTTACTTTTCAAAGGAAATGCCTTCCCTTTTTGTTGGGATTTACGCCTTGGTGCTAGTCGCCAGCCCCTGGCCTATGGAAGGTGGTCTTGGGGTAGTCACGGCATGGGCCCCGAGGACGGGTCGTGACCTTAGGTGATCCCAGAACCTCCTACCCCTGTGCGGTATCGGAATGTCAAGCTCATGGAAATGGCAGTACGTCATATGTGTCTCTTCCGCAAGGCTGTAATTAACCGACTCAGGCCGACACGTCACCACTGCTTTGATGTCATCAAACGTGGACCCTTAGGCCGAAGGCCAAATGGTATAGGATCACCTTCCTTCATTGCTATGGTGTCAGTGGTGCATGGGTCTCCTGATATGATGACCACTGCTTCCCAGGCCGACACCAGTTGATCATCCGGGTTTGATATCTCAAAAGAAGCTCCCCCAACGAGAAATCCCCCCATGGGTGGAGAAGAAGATCTGAAGGATTCTCCCCCCGCCTTTGAAGAATGCGTCTCTACCACGGTTGATGAACTGGTACATGTTAACCTTGGTAGCGAGACAGATCCGAGACCCACATTGATCAGTGTAACCATGTCCCCCGTGGAGCAGCAGTGATATGTAGACTTTCTGAAACAGCACTGTGATGTGTTTTCCTGGAGTTACGATGAAATTCTAGGATTAGATCCTCAGCTAGACGTTCACCGCCTTGGTCTTCCAACAAACCTTCGTGGTATTATTCAGCCTCCCAGAAAGATGCACCCTTCTCACGGTACCATGGATGAGGCTGAAGTTGATAAGCTTATCAATGATAGCGTCGTCAAGGAAGTCCAGTACCCCAAGTGGCTTTCCAACACTGTTCCAGTCAAGAAGTAGAATAAGCAGATCAGAGACTACATCGACTTCCACAATCTCAATCGCCACTACCCAAAGGATGATTTTCCCCTTCTGGTGACCGAGTTATTGATTAATGCCACTGACGGGTTCCAAGCCCTCTCTTTCATGGATGGGTATTCCGGGAACAACCAGATCTGGATGGCCCCCGAGGATGAGGAGTCCACTGCCTTCAGGGCTGTCCAAGGTACTTTTTGTTACCGGGTTATGCCCTTCAGACTAAAAAATGAAAGTAAAACCTATCAGCCGGCCATGCATTGCATGTTAAAGCCGATTATCGGGATGCTAGTGGAATGCTATGTGGATGATCTAGTGGTCAAATCGCGCCAGCAGCAGGACCATCTCAAAGACCTTGAGAAAGTGTTCAGTTTCTTCCGTTCCCGCCACCTGAAGATGTACACGTTAATGTGTTCCTTTGGGGGTCACCTATGGGATGTTTCTTTTCTTTGTTGTTAGATACGGGGGCATTGAGATCAACCCAGAGAAGATCAAGGCCATCTGCCAAATGCCTCCCCCGAGAAATATTCGGGATCATCGAGGTTTCAAAGGCCACTTAGCCTACATACACCGATTCATGCAAATCTGGCCGGCTAGTGTAATCCCCTTCACGGCTCATGAAGAAAGGCGCCACCTATGAATGGGATGAATATTGTCGGTCCACCTTCAAGGAAATCAAGCAGTATCTGCTCCAACCTCCAGTTTTGATGCCACCCATCTCTGGAAAGCCGCTGGTCCTTTACGTGACTGCCCTGGAATGGTCTCTTGGCTCGCTTCTTTCCCAGATGCACAATATGGGTGAAGAGAATAGCCTCTACTATCTCAGCCGCGTGCTCCATGATACAGAGATCAGATACTATCCTATCGAAAAGAGCTTCCTTGCGCTCGTGTTTTCAATACAGAATTTGCGACATTACCTGCAGCACCATTAGGTATAGTTGGTCTCCCGGGTAGACCCAATGAAGTACATCCTGAACCGCCCCATGTTGACTGGCGGACTAGTGCGGTGGGTGGTGATCCTCTACAAGTTTGACATCAGGTTCGTGCACTAGAGAGCTGTCAAGGGACATGCATTTGTAGACTTGTTATCTGCTCATCCAACCACCGAAGATCAACCCCTGGACCTGGATTTTCCTGATGAGGCGATCCTCTCAGTCGATCATTTAATATCATGTTGGGAAATTCACTTTGACGGTGCCTCTCCGAGCCTCACCGGTACGAGGCTCAATAATCCTAAGCTCAACAGAGTGGTTCTGGGTATCTTCTTCATCACCCCCGACACAAGTCATCATGCCATACTCATTCTTGTTGTCAGAAGGATGCACCAACAATGAGGAAGAGTACTAGGCTCTCATCACTGGCCTCGAGTGGACCCTTGAGATAGATGTGCCCCATCTACATGTGAAATGAGATTCCGATCTAGTAATCAAGAAATTAAATGGAGACTATATCGTCAGGAAGCCGGAGCTTGTGCCATTGTTGGAGTGCACCCTCTGTCTAATGGAATAGTTCTCTTCTCGACCAGAGGTTACCCATGTCCCTCGGTCACATAACGGTCGAGCATACGCTTTGGCAGGATTAGCTACATCGCTCGCAGAACCTGAGCAAGATGATTTGATCATACATGTGGAACACCGAAGAGTCATTGCACCCTTCACCCCAGAGGACAACGACGACCAGTAGGTAAGTCATCTTACCGCCAGACCTTCTACGTCCGGGGCCCTAGGTTCTTCAGGCACAGTGGTTGAGGTCACGACCGACTGGAGAGCACCTGTTGTCAAGTATGACCAAAATGGTTTCCTCTCAGATGATCGGGCCGAGCGCGAGCTAATCCGATGCCGTGCATTGCAGCTTACCCTTCAGAGTGGTCCTAGTTTTGAGTAGATCCTCTATAAGTGGATCTTTGATGGTGTTATCCTCCGTTTCATTCCAGGAGTTGAGATTTATCAGGTTATGCAAGAGGTTCATGGTGTTCCTGTGGTGCCCACTAGGCTGGGCCCAAACTGTTCCTTCAAATCCGGAGGTTGGGGTACTTCTGGCCCTCCATGATCCATGATTGAATCGAGTTTTCCAAGAGATGCCACACGTGCCAAGTTCATGCCAACATCCTACATCGGCCTCTAGACCCTCTCCATTCCACCAAGTATTCTAGTCCATTTGTGGGGTGGCGACTCGATATCGTGGGACCATATCCACCGGGGACAGATCGCCAGTGTAGGTTCACCCTTACTACTACAGATTTCTTCTCCAAGTATGAAGAGGCAGTTCCACTCAAAGTGGTCAAGGCCCATTCCATCGTTGTCGTTCTGAGGCCCATTATCATCCACCAGTTTGGAGTCCCTCACATTGTGCTCACCGATAATGGAACCAACTTCTGAGTAGCCAAGTTGATGAAATTGTACACCAAGTACATCATCCGTTTGAACCATACCTCTCGCTATTATGTGAAAGAAAATGTATAGATCGATTTGTTCAATAAAACCCTCTGTGACATTCTGCAGAAAATGGTTGGTCAGAATAAGAAAAGTTGGCCGGAAAAGCTCCCCAATGCCCTCTGGGCTTATCGGATGACGACTCGCTATTCTACCCAGGTGACCCCATATTCCCTGGTGTATGGGGATGAGGTCGTCCTACCCATTGTGATCCTAATGCCATCGTTACACACTGCAGTCTATGACTAGCATGCACCAAATAAGGTGGCCAAAATCTGCCTAACTGAATTGGATGAACTGGATGAGAACAGGCTTCGCGCCCAGCTGAATTTGCAAAGACAACAGAATAAGATAGCCAGAGTTTTCAAAAAGAGTGTTCACCTTCGCACTTTTTGTCAAGGCGATCTAGTGTTGGCCCTTCTAGCGCCAATGATTCCTAGTAGGAAACCACCCAAGGAAGAGCCCAAATGGGAAGAACCTTACATCATCCATAAGGATTACCCCAACGGAGGATACTCCTTAGTGACCACGGATGGTGAGCACATAACTCCTCCCACCAACGCCAAGTTCCTCAAGAAATACTTTGCCTGAGCCCCTTGTCCTACACGGCCTTAAGCTGTATGGTCCCACACGACCCTAAACTGCACGTTACGGTCCCGCATGACCCTAAACTGCACCATCGTCTTGAATGACATTAAAAGTGTGATATCGTCCTGCAAGACGATAAACTGCCAAATGGTCTGAGATCTATGACCTTAAACTAAGATCTCCCATCCGTCCTTACTGTAAGATGTTAAACTAGACGACAATCAGGACATCCTGAAGGAGGCTCAGCCTCAGGCCCCTTGGACTCTTCGGTCCCCTAGCCCCCATCATTACTGTAAGACGTTAAACTGCATGCTAGTCAGGGCTTCCTGACTGAGGCTCAGCCTCAGGCCCCTTGGCCTCCTCGAGCCCTCGGCCCTCGTCCTCACTGTAAGACGTAAAACTGAAAGCCAGTCAGGACTTCCTGACTGAGGCCTAGCCTCAAGCCCATTGGCCTTCCCCGACTCAGACTCTCTTATGGGATTGTACGGTGTGGTGTGGGATTATGCCCTCATTCGCGTCGGGTTACTCTCCGTATCGTACATATACCTAGATGAGATGTGTCCCTCATCCCGCATGATGTTAAACTACTTATCGTCCGACACAACATTAAACTGTGCTTCAAGAACTATGTATGTCTTTATTCCCATCCTAATGGGATATGTAGGAATGCTCGGACGCCTCGTCTTGAGCCCAGCCCCGAGGTCTTCTCTTTTACTGTCCCCCCTGGGTATAGTTTCCTCAGAGGATCCTTGCATGACGAGGAGTAGGCTTCATTATCCCCGCTCATACAATGATTATAAGAGTCGCACCATGTGCCCACTCCCGTTCTTCTATCCTCCCACATCCTCACTGCATGACATTAAACTTCATCGTCTTCGAGAACTACGTATGGATTGATTCCTTTCCTAATGGGATATGTAGGAACTCCCGGTCATTTCATCTATTGACCCAGCCCAAAAGACAAAGTCTTCTCCTCAGTTTAAGACATATGGTAGGATGTACAATTTTTCCCCAACTCACATCGAGCAAGCCTCGACCCGGCTATACGTCCCCCCAAGGGATGTTCGCCTCTTTTGTGGATGGGTACAGCTATGCTTCACCCACTCCTTGACTAGAATTCCATCACTTTCCTCAACTAGAGGGACCACCAAGAACATTCTGGATACAACACACAAGGTCTCTCCTACCGATACGGGCCAATGACCCTGAGGGTTTCCGAGCAACAAGCCGATACAAGTCCCGCGTTGCGAATTTGGTCAACGGTTGAATCTCATTTTTTGCTCCCATATCAGGTCACCATAGAGACATTGTGTTTCGAACATGATCAACTGTCTCCTGGATCTTTGGGTCCACCCTGAGATTTCCCAAACATCCAGTGCAGTGATTCGTTCTGCCCCATCTCGAAGTGAAAAACGTCCCTCCAGGTGGTGCCAGCGGTCGGGCCCACGACCCCAATTATCTTATAAGGGATATACAGAGTGGTGTAGGATTACTTCCTATTTCACATCGGGTTACTTTACATGTCGTACACATCCCCAAATGAGATACAGTTATCTCTTTCACTATCCTCATTGCAAGACGTTAAACTGCAAACTGGTCAGGCCTTCCTGACCGATGCATAACCTCAGGCCCCTTGGCCTTTTTGGGCCGACGACCCCCGTCCTCACTGCAAGACGTTAAACTGCAAGTTATTTAGGCCGTCTTGACCGAGGCCCCACCTCAGGCCTTCCTCACCGAGGCCTAGCCTCAACCCTCTTGGCCTTCTCAAGCCCTAACCCAAATTATTACTCGGAGTGTACTGTGTGATGAGGGATTATGTCCACATTCACATCAGTTTGTTCACCATACCATACACCTACAGTGAATCCAATTCCCCGACCCTTTTCCTCACTGCAGGATGTTAAACTGCGAGTAGGCCAGGCCCTCCTGACCAAAACCTAACTATCAGTCCCCTTGGCCTCTTCGGGCCCCTGGCCCAGGTTCTTTCCTACGAGAGTTTGCGGAGTGGTGCGAGATTATGTCATCATTACTCGCTTTGCCGCACACCCCCTAGATAGGGTATCTTTCCCCCTGGGTATCTTCTAGAACTATTTCTGGCTTGATTCCCATCTTTATGGGATACGTAGGATCACCTGAATGTCTACGCTTCGGGTCCAGCCCCATCTCTCGAAAATCATCATCCCACCTTGGCCCCTTGGCCTACCGTTCCTCCACGAGGGGAGTATGTGGCGTGGTATGGGATTATGTACTCATTAATGTCAGTCTTGTAATGACCACGCTTTTTACCTCTCCCTCCCGAGCTATTTCATCCACCCTTTTCGGTGGTTCACCAATGTGCCTAAGAGTACTCTAGTTTATTACCTAGAATTTTGGACTTTACTCGGACACGTCTGCACATGCTTTTCAGGCTTTGTGTATCCCTTAATCAGGGCATCCATCACCTTTCACACCCGGAGGGACCCCCATGAATGGCCTGGATACTACGCCCAAGGGCTCTCCTACCGTTATGGTCCAATACCCCTGAGGGTTTCGGACAAAAAATTGATTAAAATACGGTGTTGTGAATATGGTCAGCAGTCAATGGTCGTTTTTTGTTCCCACCTCAAGCTAACGCGATGTGGAGGCTATTTTCCCGCCATGGTTAATAGTTATCCTCCATCGCTACACCAACCCCATTAATCCCAAAATTTCGGTTACACGATTCACATCCTTCTCTATCCTCATCATGTCCATTTATAGTTTCGAAATTCTTGATAGTATTCCTCAGTGCACATCTGCGTGTTAGGGGAAGAAAGCTGCGTTAAAGGTGTCATGAAGGTTTCATCACCAACTTCCCCTCGATGGATGTTTCGTGTATTGCGATAAGGATCTTCCCCCTTGTTTCCCAAACCGATTTTAACTCATGTGGGATTAGGGATCAGGTCAAGGAATGTGCTTACCTAGAATGTTGGCATCAACCCTTTGTCCGAGCTCTCAGACCATAAACTAAGATCTCCTTAGAACTATGTTTCGCTTGAGTCCCATCCTAATGGGATACGTAAGACCTCTCGAACATCTTTGTGTTCGGCTTATTTGGGGGCTAAACTATTCCCCTTCACCTCTCACCTCAATGTGGGCCCCTTGGCCTGAGGTTCCTCTCTCGGGATTATATGGTATGGTGTATGATTACATCCTCATTCACGTCGGTTATGTCACATGACACTGTACACATCCCCTGTCTAGCATCGTCTCTGCTACGTCTGCGCTGCATGACATTAAAATGCATTCTTGGTCTTATCACAAGAACCTAAACTGTGACATTATCCTCCTGGCCGCATGATGGAAAACGACACTGCATTTTGATGACCATGTTATAGAGAACATCACGTTGGTTATTGGTCACATTCCAAGCATTTTTCAATGCCTATCATGGCTTGATTCTTGTGTCAACACCAGGGCTTGCGACCTTAGGCCTATTGCTTCAATAAAAAACCACTCACCTTAATGGAAAAACAAGATTTATCAAATTTCGATTCTTTTGGTGCAAGGGTCGCGCCCACAGTTCCCTTTTTCTTTGGCACTCGTATCTTACCATGTCACCCTTCAGAACTACGTATGGCTTGATTCCCATCCTCATGGGATACGTAGAGTGCCCGGGCTCTTCCCCGCAGGCCCAGCCTAACTTTCATGTTTGGTCTCTTGACTCGAGCACTCCCCAGAGAATGCATGGTAAATAGGGTTTATGTCCTCATTCACGTCGGGTTTTGTAACAACCTTACCGTGTGTCCCCTGCTCTCATTACCCCTACATGGTCCGAGCTCTAAGAACATAAACTAAGACCCTTTCATGAAATATGTGCATATTGATCCCCATCCCCATGGGGTATGTTGATACACCTTTGCGCTTTTCTTCGGGCCCAGCTCAACTTCAGCTTTCGGTCCCTTGACCTAAATCCTGTCTCAATGGAGGGTGTGCGGTGTGGTAAGTGATTATGTCCTCATTCACATCGGGTTGTTCACCGCACCGTACACACCCCCGGTTCCCATCCACATGGGGTTTTCGTAAATACCTATCACGTGCCTCCAATATTTCCTCCCACCAATGGTCCGAATTCTACGACCCTAAACCAAGATCTCCCTGTGGGAAAGGACTCTACTCCCTCTATCTAATACGCCTCATTTTCATGTTCAAATGCGTTTTGAAAAATAGCTTGAATTGTGGGATTTTCATGGGGACATTCTCCTCTTCTAGTGACCAAGCTTCGTACTCCCGCTGTTTGGATCCTCATCCACTTCCAAATCCAAAAGGACTGTCAGACGACATGGATACTAGGCTTAAGGGATCTCCATTAATTCTGGACCTAAGGGACCTCCAATCGTTTCGGGCCAACATCCCTATAGATCTTTGAAAACATTTTTGACATGGTCCCGTGTTTCGAACATGATCAAAGGTAGACCCTCATTTGTCTGTCCCCATTCTAGGCTAACGCGATATGGATGCTGCATTTCCGCCACACTTAACATTTATCCTCTATCATCACGCTATCGTCATTGTGAACCAAATATCGAGCCTCATGATTCACACATTTCCACTTCCTCATGTTCAAGTGGAATTCCAACATACTCGTCTCTATCTCTTCGTGCAACTAAGTGCACTGTATGATCATGTTAGTATGATGGGGCCAGTATTAACCGAGCGTCCCTTCACAATAGCCTGTCCCATTCTATTTCAGGAATGTCCCACTACTACTTCTTGTATCCCACACCTAGCATGACTCAAGTGGGCTTAGTAGTTTTGGCAGGATGTGTACCAGCATGACCAGGATTCTCGTTGTCCCCTTAGAACTATGTATGTCTTGATTCCCATCCTCATGGGGTACGTAGGAATGCCCGACCACTCCACTTTGGGCCCAGCCTAATCCTCACTCTTGGTCCCTCGACCTAAAGAGTCTCCTCCGGGGGTACGTGGTGTGATTGGGACTCCACATTCATGCCGGTTTCATAACTACCACAACATATTCTACCTGGGCTCTTCCTATTCACTCCACGTCCTATCGTATGATGTTAAACTATATGATTCCATATGTCCTCAACGCACGCCACTAAACTACGATCCTACCCTGAACAAGTTCAGGATTCCCCATGTTAATCATGGGATGCACCAGAGCCTCTACCAGAGAGGATTTCATCTGTCAGTGTTGGTCTATGAATACACTATTCTTCCAGAACTACGTGTTGATTGATTCCCATCCTCATGGGATATGTAGAGACACCCTGGTATTTTTCCTAGGGTCCAACCTATAAGAATCATTAATCATGTTCTTCCCCTTTCCGGCACCCTGGTCGGACCCCTCGTAGAGGACCATGTAACTATGACACTGCCCTGAACAAGTTCAGGATTCCCCAAGATCCCATTGGGAAGTGACAAACCCCCTCACCAGAGAGGCCATGTCCCAAAGAAGGAATGATCCATGATCAAAACGATATGCCCATCAGGCGTACTCCCCCCACGGTGGTGTAATTACGCGAGTGTTGGATTCTTTTCGGACAAACCATCACTCCATATTCCATGATTTGTGTGCCCCTTATTCGGAACCTCATCCCCTTTAATGTCTTAAGGGACCCCTTAGCGGCCTGGTCTCATGCCGCATCAGCTCACCTATCGTCCTGGCCCAACATTACGGAAGACTGCTCGTATTTGGAAGGACCCCCTAACAGTATGGATGTTCAACCTAGGGTCTGCCTATTGTCCTATGCCAACATCCCGAAGGACTGATCGACAACATTTGTGACATGGTCCCGTGTTGCGAATTTGTTCAACAGTCGACCCTCATTTGTTGTCTCCATTTTAGGCTAACACAGTAAGGATACCATTTCTCGGCCACGGTTAACGATTGTCCGTTATTATCAAGCCATCCCCACAGTGTTCCGAATCTTGGGTATCATGCTTCACACATCCCATTTCCATCTGTTTAGACTGATTTCAGCACCCCTGACATTGCACCGTTTGTGCATAAGATCACGCTGAAGATTCAGTAATTCGGCTGTTTTGAGAACTTCCTTCTCTGGCCAGGTCTCTCCCATTTTTCGGAAATCCGGACTGGTTATCCAAACCTCGGATTCCCAAAGCTTGGTTTCCACTCCTATGTTGGGTGGGATGATGAGGCAACAATATCTTGTTTCTCACATCGGGCTTGACCTATGTGAGCATAGGGAATTGTCTTCAGACGTCCCATAAACATTGTAGGTATGTAATGAACTGATGAAAATAGTGGAAATCGTGCATGCTACGACATTCATAGAAAGAAGAAAGTCGAAGCACGAAATTACCATTAAAAGGTTTGTAATTGTTACAGTACCCGGGGGTCGACTCCCCCCATGGACGGATTGACCCAGTCAAAAGAGAGTTGTAGCTCCACCACCCTTCGACTTGTGGAATCCATGAATTCCTGGCGCTGACTCATTTCCAGCTCCTTCTCAACAACGGCGGGGTGCAGTTCGTCAGCCTTGGAACTGGCCCTCTATATGCCAGCCTGAATGGCGGCCATCTCTCCAAAAGCCTGTGTCGCATGCTCTTCTACCTCTTCTAGCTAGGCCTTCAACCGTGAGTTCAGCTCAGATTGTGTATTAAGAGAGGCTGAGGGCTCATTCGTCCGAGCCTGCAGTTGTTGGTCCTCACTTTAAGCCTCCTAGAGCTTCTTGATGTATGTCGCCTTCCTCCGCTACCGGCCCTTTCTAAGCCGGCGATCATATTCTTAGATCTTTTCGGCCATGAGATCTTCAATGAGCGCATGAGGAAGTTGGGAACCCACTCTCCCAACGCACAGTTCGCGCAGCTACAAGCGATGTCTTTCCATTTTGTTCAGCCATAGCGCTTGGGGGTGTCCTTGATGAAGCGCGTGATTATCTTCCACGATCGGCGGTGGACTATGCTGATGTCTTCTTCATCAGAGGTTGTTTCATCCTAGTCTGCACGATTGGTAGGCTCATATGCAGGACACGCCTGCAGGAAGACCTCAGTAGGATCTGCATCTGGCGTTGAATCTGGCGCGACATCTGGTTCCGAAGCAGGCATGACGGGACTTTGGTCGGACGATTGATCCTCATCATCAGACTCTACCTCAATAACCTCAGGCACGACCATGCTGGTGGTCTCGCCAATAATAGTGTGTCCTGTAGCTCGGGTAGGTAGGGGGACTATCTCTACCATCACCGACATGCCCCTAGGAGGGATGCCACCAGACATTCCGACCAGCCTTGCCACAATAGCCCATACCAGTCGAAGAACTATATGACAGAGAGGGACATGAACGTTAGTTGGCACTATCTACATATGAAAGAAATGAATCCAGTAGAGGAAACATACAGATATCAAACTCCTAGTGCTGCTCTTGAGTCGATGCTGATAGGACCCCGAGGCGTAGCCCATCGTATACTATTGTAAGGTCTGGAGATTCTCGAGGAGCCACCTCAGGTGCTCTGGCCCAACCAGATGTAGAACTGGATGTAGCCGTAGGCGTGGATTCTGAAGGTCCTGCGTCATCACCCGCCAAGGGGAGAGAGCGAGGCCTGCGTACAAGTTCCTCCTGCATGGTTCAAAAATTGGTATGAAATCCATGATGTCATGAGTACAGACCTTGATGAAAGAATCTTGGAATTCTACCACTAGAGCCTCTAAAAAATCATCAGAACCTGAGTCTTGATCTATGACTTTTCCCTCATAAAATAGGCTCCCTCCGCTTGCCTCATTCCCCCGGGAGGGTTCCTCCGATTCTTCCAGCAGGGGGATGTGCTCCCTCAGATCAGCGACAGACAGCTGTGAAGAAACCATCCGATCCAGCAATACCCTCACCCGGTCTGTCATTGGGCATGGGACACCACTGGAGTGAACGTATTCCTCCATCTCACCCAAGTATTACTCCGCCTCCACCGGAGATGCCGCGAAACCATCCTGGACTGGGCCAATTCCTGGTAACTCTAGCCCGAGACGATTCAAGTGTTCCCATATCTTGGGTGGACTTTGGAATTTGCCTATTGACATCCCAAATGTCCCAGGCCTCCGAGAAAATTGCATCCTCTGGCATGTCAATGTGGCGCAGCCGCTTCCCCGGAGCCTGAGTGGATATCCTATGAAACCCCCTCGGTGGCCGCCCCTCCATATGGATTTGCTCTTCTGGGACCACTGGGGCCACTACCACCACTGGATCTGCCGTTGCTTCCATACCCTTGGCCGGTATAGTTCTCTCCATCATGGCTGCCCCACCACCACGAGAGGCCCCTGCTGCCCTCCGACCACGACCTCGGGATAGGGGAGGCCAATGGTCACCAGCCTGAATGGTTGGATGCCTCAGCATCCCCCCCGGATAAGCGGCCTCCCAGTTGATGGCATACTCATTCAAAAATCCGAAAGATGCGGTGGATGGAGGCAATGCAATTCACATCTTCCCATCTTCCTGTGTGAACTTGAGCCACAACTGCCTCATCACACACAGGTTCTCCTCATGACGCACCTCCCTATAGACCTACGTGGTCAGCCGCTACAGGCCCCGAAACTACCTCGAAAACCGATGTGGGGTGTACGGTTCGCAGAGCGGTTCACGGTCCACCCGTTCCACCAAGAATCCACCTCAAAAGGCCAGGAGATAAGCCCAGTGCTGTTCTGTTCCCTGCCCGTCGTCGGTGAGTACCCCTGTCGGCAACAGAAATGGATGGAAGTTAATCTCATCCTCCCTCCACACCTGGTTCAACACCATCAGTATGATTAATTTCAATGGGAAGCTCCCGGATGCGTTCAAAATGGAGGGGTGGAGATTTTATACCGGGGGCGAGATAGTGGTTGGATACTCATAAACCCCCTGATGTGCGCCGCCATCCACCCATAAAGAAGGTGGAAGGGTCTGCATATCCTTGGAGGCTTCTTTCCCTCGCTAACATGATGCATCATCCTGTACAACTTGGCAGGCATTGGAATCCCCAGGTTGACCTGCTTCCCCATGGCCAGCATGGACGCCATGATGAACGAGCTGGACCGCACCCCCATGTTGGAATCCCTCACCGGTAGGACCCAACTGTAGATAAGGGCCCAGATGAACGCCGCTAGCCTGACTATCGACTGTTGTTCAGTGCTGACACTAAAACCCCATGTCTTCCATTGGATGTCCTCCAAGATCCGCCAATACGAGTTCTCCTTACCCCGTTGAGCACCTTTTGGGAAATTTGGAGGCCTCAGAGGGAACTCTCGATTCTCATGGATGTTCAGGAAATTCTCGAACCACTTCTTAAAGTGGACATCTCTCACTGCCTCCTTGTCCTCCCCAAGGACCAGTGCCATCAGTGCCAACGCCAGTCGCGACATCTGCTCCGGATCATCTCACGCTCTCATGACGGGGAGGAACTCATCATAAATGACCCCCAAGATTGGGACCCCTGAGATCTGATGGGTATCCCATAGACTAATTCCCACATCCCCATGGTGTAGTTGAAAGTTATTGTTCCTGGACAACCATCTTCTCAGCAGCTCTGACATTTGTCGTTTCCGTTGGTAGATGTGGAACTGGGAGGCCCATGCTTCCTCATACAAACCCACTCTCCTCAGCTCAACCCCAAAATACTCGCATGAGGAACCTACCTTGTAGTCCCATGCCCAGTCATTGGGGACATTTTCGCCCTAGTGCAGGTCCCACTCATCAGACCACCCTTTCATCATATCCTGTAGAGCCGCCTTCAGTATGGTGCGGTACATGGGAGGGGACGTCTCTGGTTGCAGCGGCTCCCCGATAATGTTATTCTGATGGTTTTTAAGATAGTCGACGGTGATGGGTGTGAAGTCTTCCTACGCATGACCATCGGCCGCCCTGAACCATAGGCATTAGTATGGCATGCTCCTGAACCAGCAAGCTGGTTCGTCCCTACTTGCCTCAGGAATGAAGACATCATCCCTCAGCCCGAAGCCATACAAGGGCATCTTTTTTCACTGCAGATAATTCTTCTGACTCTCTGATAGAATTTCTGTCTAAAAAATATGGTCCGAGTGACTTTGGACCATCTTTCTAAGGCCCATAAATTTGGCCATCTCATCCCTCCAGGCGGCGTCTACATGAAGCCCCAACACAGCTTCTTGATGGGCCATTTTGGTTTCGGAACTTGAAAAAAGTTCGAGTCGTGTCGCGAAGGTTGCTCACGAAGATCTCTGGCAAAGCTCGAGCGCAAAACCAAGACATGGAACCTGGCCTAGGCCTATAAGAAGAAGTTCTCTTGGCGCGGTCGTGGAGTCAGAAACTCACGGTTCGCCGCGCAGCCCGATTCCCAGAGAGCAGACGTGGAGTACGCGGAGCTTCACGAAGTCGAGAGCGCAAAAGGAAAAAAGTCATGAGAGGACAAAAGAAAGGTCAGCCTCCCTATTTATAGGCAGTTTCCATGGAGCTTCGCGACACGTCCTTCCCGCGCGGAGCATCATGGCGCGTCTGGACCGCACGGCCGCTGGCCGCCCCGCGCACCTACTTCATGAGTCCGCATCGCGAATTGCCGATAATTTTGGCGATTTTCCCTCAGAATTCGACCATTGATCCCTCCGTGGCTCCATGTCTGAGGGTGGGAATTTGTTGGCACTAAAATATTGGATGCAAAGGAAAGAAGGAAAAGCCCTCGCGCTGCCTCACAAAGCCCCAATGCAGATCTCCCCCGAGAAACGTGGCCGCCGCGAAGCCCCAGAGGCGGTAATGCTCCGCGAACACCCTGACGTTCGCGAGCCCATCGCGATGCCATAGAGGTGGTAACGCTCTGAAAATGCCCTGACGTTCGCGAGCCCACCGCGAATCCCCAAGGGAGGTAATGCTCCACGAGCCCCCTGATGTTCGCGACCCACCATGGATAAGAGGAGGCGGTAACCCTCTTCGAACCCGGTTGACGTTCGCGACCTGCCGCGAGGCAACCGCTGCCCCTTCGCGCCGCGTGATCTCTACTTCGCGGCGCCCATTGCCTATAAATATCGGGCTCCCCCTGAGCCCCTAGGACGGAAAATCTGACCTTTCATTTTCTCAACTCCCGAATCGCGAAGCACCCTTCAGCCTGGGAATCATGAGCTCCCCGAGGTATTTTTGCTTCACGAGATTCCTTTGCCTTGTCTCGTTTTGTGTCCCTCTTTTGAGAGGGATTCCCATTGCGAAGCCTAATGGAATTCACGAAGGAAGGGGATTCCCAAGGGAACCCGGGAAGCAACGTAGAATTTATGCTTCGCGAAACACCCATACTGTACATGTGATCTATATGCCAAGGCAAGGTCATTGTACTTCATGAAGCACACTACTTCACAACACCTTTCTTCGTGAGGAACCTCTACTTCGCGAGGCAGTGCTCCGTGAACACCCTTCCACTTCGCGAAGCACCTCCCATTCACACCCCTTCCCCATGCTAAGGCCAAGGCACTCCACATCGCGAAGCACACCCCTTTGATTGGAAATTACTCTTCTCGTGCAACCCTCAAGGTTTTCACGATGTGATTTCAAAGTCCCATGGACAACACCACTCGTAGTGTTTCTTCGCATAATGTTTCGTCACATAGGAATGCTAACGGCTATTGCTTCTTCGCATAGCCATGCTAACATGGACCCCTCGATGGTTCTCTCTGAGACCCCCCTTCACCATGGGCTTTCCGATGCCTTCCCTCCCCCAAGGGGAAGAGGGTACCGGTCATGTACGTCCTAGGGGTGTGGAGTAAACCCACCTCGTCCGAGCTTCATGACGTTAAACTGCCAAGCACCTTGTCCTCAACACATGACGTTAAACTGTGACCTGACCCCATGCCTCGCATGTAGGGTCCCCCCAGCTTGGACATTCTTTACACCGCTCGTCTCTGTGGGAATGGAATCACCCTCACATGGGATGATATCCTCCTTCTCAGAGTAGCGTATGTCCACAGGGGAAGGGAACCCACCTAGGTGTAAGCCCCATAGCCTCTCTTGCGGAAGGTAGCACCCATGCCCCTCTGTATTTCCCCACTGCCAAGGTCAGTGGAGGGTGCGATAAGGAACAAGGAGACTTCTATCTTTGCTCCCAAATCCCTCTACCACTATGCTTTGCCGCACATTGGGCCTCCATCCTAGAGTAAGTCCCAGAACCATGATCCGCGTAACACGTAAGCCCCTGTTCGCTTCTCGTGGATGCACCCTTTGCGACGTGATCGTCAAGTATCTGCTGCCTCTTGTTTCTCACATCGAGGATGACTCATGTGGGCTTAGAGTAAGCATCGACCATGGAAATTCCCCGTCCAGCATGACGATAAACTGTATGCCCCATCTAGCATGACGTTAAACTGTATGCCCCCATCCAGCATGATATTTTTACTGTATGCCCCCGTCCAGCATGACGTTAAACTGTACATCTGTCCAGCATGACGTTAAACTGAACATCCATTTGAACTATGATTTCTTTGATCCATGTCATGGCATGGTACGTTGGAAACCTTCACGAGGTTCAAGCCCACCGCCCGTCATTTCTTCACGTCAGGGTCCACCTTCATCCAGCATGACATTAAACTGCATTCCAGTCTGACAGTAAGCCGTTGTGACCAACCAGAACTGCGAGGACTTTGATCCATGCCAAGAAATTGTACGTAGGAATCCTACCTTAGGTTCAAGCCCATCTCCAATCAGACCAAGGTCCTTTCTTCATGTTGGTTCACCAACACCCACCATTTCAAAAACTACGAGGATGTTGATCCATGTCAAGGCATGGTACATAGGAAGCCTCCCTGGGGTTCAAGCCCACCACTAGTGGACCCACGGGTTCACCTCCACATCAGTTCGCTGATGAAAACCACATCCCGAACTACTAGGACATTGATCCATGTTAAGGCATGGTATGTAGGAAGCCTTTCTGAGGTTCCATCCCATCACCAGTGGACCCGCGGGTTCACCTCCACGTCGGTTCGCTGACGAAAACCACCGCCTGAACTACAAGGTCTTTGATCCATGTCAAGGTATGGTACATAGGAATCCTCCATGAAGTTCAGGTCCATCACTCAGTCGTTCTGACCTCATTCACGTCGGTTCACCCCCGTCCCACAGGACGTTAAACTATATTCCACATCTCATTTGAACTATGAGGACTTTGATCCATGTCAAGGCATGGTACGTAGGAAGCCTCCCTGATGTTCAAGCCCAACAATTATTGGCCTCGACCGTCTCCCTGTCGGTGTGCCATCCCCCCCACCCATTTTCACCGGAACTAAGTGGACTTTGATCCT
Source organism: Viscum album (assembly GCA_963277665.1). Classification (NCBI taxonomy): domain Eukaryota; kingdom Viridiplantae; phylum Streptophyta; class Magnoliopsida; order Santalales; family Viscaceae; genus Viscum; species Viscum album. The sequence goes on along the minus strand of OY728157.1, from coordinate 1,460,027,041 downwards.
TTCCAAGGCATGGTACGTAGAAAGACTCAACGAGGTTCAAGCCCACCACCCATCAGACAAAGGTCCACCTTCACGTCGGTTCACCGGCACCATCCCGAACTACGCGGACATTGATTCCCTACAACGGGGATACGTAGGAGGTCTCTTGGAGGCTTAATCCCAATGTTACTTTCGCCCTTATGATGGTCCCATTTCATCCCCCCTTCCACTTCATTCATCAATCCATCATCCATACTGATTCTCACCCGGGCCTCCACATCCCGGTGAGATCATACCACTCCACTCCCCTCCACAACATCCGGTAAGCCACCCACGGGCCGACCCCGATATCGGCATCCCCACAAGGGGAGTTCCTCAATATGATCCACTCCAGCTAGTGTTCTGATCAGGCTGATCGGTCTCCGATGGACTTTAAACTTGCGGCACACCATGTGTTAATAATAGGAAGCTAAGGAAAACCTCCAATACATGCCTATTCTATATGGTTCTCCGCACTCGATGTGGGATGCCTCGGGCCTCCACACCCTTGAGAAGCCCTATGATAAGGGGAAAAAGACATACTAGCCAATTCCCTAGCGTTTAAACACGTTAATGATGACTCGACATGACTACTCCCCCGACTGAAGGTTGCTGACCTGACCGGACCCTTCAGAATGTCCTGATAGAAGCACTGTAATTAACCGGCGTCCATAGAAACATGGCACTGGGAAGAGTTTCAAGAACAAATTATTAAATCTATGAGGGAGACCTGGACCAGGTGACGAGTTCCGAGGAGGAATCCACAGAAGGAAGAACCGAAATCCCATCATCCCTGTTTCGATCAAGGAGCAGACGTCCTTGAGTAAGGAGCAGATAATGCCAGCCTCTAGAAAGTGGGAATGCGGGGTAGCACAAGAAAGTCACGCCTGTCACGCCCAGGCGGATAGACACGTGCACCCTAGAGAAAGCATTAGGAACAAAGTCTTTATCATGTTCTTCATAGCTATTAGAATATTTCAAGATGTCATCAATAAATACCACAACAAATTCATCAAGGTATTATTTAAAAACTCTATTAATTAGGTCAATGAAAATGGAGGGTTTATTATTCATTCCCAATGGAATTATTGTATAATCATAATTCCCATACCTAGATTGAAATCCTATCTTTGTAATATATTCAATTCTCACAAGCAACTGATGATATCCAAACCTAAGGTCAATCATCGGAAAATATTGAGCTTCGTGACTCTAATAAAATAGATCATCAATGAGAGAAATATAATACTTGTTCTTTATTCTAATATCATTTATTTATCTATATCCAATGCATACCCACATGGATCCATCTTTATTCATGACAAATACAATAGGTGATCCCCATAGAGAAACACTAATGAGAATAAATCCATTTTCACTCAATTACTCTAGTTGTTTCTTCACCTCTACTAAATTCACACTGGACATTCTGTAGGTAGTCTTTAATATAAGTCTTGCACCAGAAATTAATTCAATAGAGAACTCAACTTCCCGCTTTAGAGGATGTCTAGGTAAATCCTATAGATATACATAAATGTATTCCTGGATAATAGGTACATCTTCAATTTGAATATCCATAGATGATGTTTTCTCTTCCACCCTAAGAATTTCATTTATAAGAGGTACTAAAGTTGGATTTGGATAAGATATAGATGATGATCTTTCTACTCTAAAGATAAGTGATTCTATATCATTCTCAAAAATTGTAACTTCTTTTTCTTGAAATAGATTTTCTCATCCTTATTTGAAATCCTATTCATAGCGAGAATTTTTTCAAAGTAAATCACAGGTATGATGATATGTTCAAAAACTAAAGTATATTTACGTGTACAAAGCAAATTGACTGACACATATTTGTTTCAATAATACTTCCCTTACGAGTTTTGACTAAAAAATCATTTTTTATGTCAAATTTGAAATGCCTAACTTTATTATAAAACCGGGAAGATATAAAATAATGGAATGATCCAGAATCAAATAACTCATTTCCTAAATTCTAGGAAATAATTAATGTACCTTCCAATGCGTCATTGAGAACTTAATCCTCCATAGTTGTGATTACCTAAGCCAACCCTTCATCTTGTGGCCTTTAATGAGGAAATTTTCCTTGATGTTTAGGAAAATAATTTCTAAATCATCCCATATCTCTACAATTATAGAATTAAACATCATTGATTTGTCTCTTTCTATTAAATTTATTAGAAAAGTGACCATTTTATCCACACATATAACAAACTCCAAAGATTTAAATCATTTTCGAATATAGTTCTTTCTATATTTCATGCATAATAGTAATTTCTTCAATCCATTCTTCTACTTTAGATATTTATGATTTCCATGATTATCATAAGACCTCATCTAATCGTTATTTGCCTTGAAAAAAATAGAACTAGAAAATTCATTCTTCATTTTTGTGGCACTTAATACTTTTTAATCATATGAGTAAATGGATTAAAAAACCAGTTTTATTTGAATACTTGGCCTAATACCTTAAATTATATGATCAATATTTTATTCTGAATCACGTTTTTATTCTATAACATACATGGCTATTCTTTTGAAAGTAGCCTCATACTCTGCAACACTATCTTCTACCCTTTGATTCAGGATAATATATTTTATCTTCAATTATGTCCATTTCTCTTTAGGGAAATATTTATCTTCCTCTATCGTATTCTAGATCAAGGACCACCATTAATCAGCATCACCCTTGAGACAATTTACTTCATGTACTACCTTTAAATATTCATTGCATCTTAATTCCTAAAATAAATTTTCAAGGTACTTGATACAATATTTAACTATCACTTGATTGTTGATCCCACTAAAAGATAGGGAATGCTATTGAATTAAATGTTCCAAAACTGGTTTATCATTGTTATTAATCACATCCTGAGTTTGTTGTCCTAATATTGTCATGACCTATTCATCTCCAACACTAACTATGTTGAATTTCTCAGTTGGGAAGTCCCTACATTTTCCATAGGTATTTATTCCATTTCTATAATTATGCACATTCACTAAATAATTTCCAACACTAAATTAGTTTATAAATCATAATTCATAATTTTGAACAAAAAAAACATTTATGCACAACTAATATCATAGTCCTAAACATGATTTCTATTTTCATTTAAATATTTTATAATTGTTCATAAAGAAAATTTGAATTATATTAAGCATATCCCCCAAGATTTTAAAACCCAGTGTGTAGTAAGGCCCATTGTTATGTAGTAGGTTACCTTGAGTCAGGACCATAACACATTGTCAAAGTTTTTACTCTGAGGTACATCTACAACAGAACCATTTCCACTTGTAGTATCCATATAGGAATGTACTACATGGAATATACATATAATATCTACCTTACCAAAATTATTGGATATTATTGTATACAAATCCTCAATTTCAATCTTATAGTTGTGCTCCCCAATCTTTGTTTTCTAAATCTAGTCCCCATGATATCTACTAAACTTCCTCTAATTCCAACAGTAACTCCTCAGCCCCAGCAACCTGGAGCCAATGCATTATATTATTACATTAGCATCATTAATAGGCATAAAATCCTGAAGGACCGATCAGTTTAATATAATTGAAGAAACCAGGTACATTCATGGAACCCATTTTATTTTGGGAGAAGAGAAAAAAATATAATACATAACAAAAGATAATAAATGTCATCCTTTAAAACTCAATATATGATCTCCTCTTCATAACATGGGGAGGGGAAACAAATGAAATGGGTGATTGCAAAGGTTTGGAAAGTTTTAAAAATAGTGGAAGCATGAAGAATATTAATTTTATAATTATCAATTAATCATAATCAATTTTTCAGTGTTGATAATTGAAAAAAAACTCCATCAATAAGCTGAGAATTAAAATACATCCATAGATTTTTTCATAGTGAAAATCTCATGGAAATTAATAATTGAATTTGGAATAAAAGATATGATTATTATTTGGACATCATGTATCTAGAAGATGAACCATAATACCATCGAGATGGTTTATTTCTGTGGGTATAAACCCATCAGATTATGATTTAGAAACACACTATAAGGGTCTATCGCCAACTGTTTTTTCACAAGATCCATGCCGATGTATAGGTTGGATATAGAGATCTCCTTCAATCACTTCATGTGCAAAGAGTTATTATACAAAGGATTAATTCCAGAATAATTTTCCTTATCAATTTTTCTATTGAGTATACGATATATATTCATCAATATTTCCACATTTAAAACAACATTCAAAATAAACACCATATGTAAAAGGTTATATAGCTAAAACAATAATAATATCCATTATAAGAAAATATGTATATTTAATAGGAAAATAAATTAAAATTAAAAATGTTCTCAAATGGGAAGTATATGAAACACATAAAAATGATTATCTGAATAATACCAATTAAGTCTCAGAAAATGGAAATTGACATGATGTCCCTTACCACACCATAATCAATTGAATTGCATGACCAAAAATTTATTATCATAAAATGGATGATTCAATAACATGAATATAAATCCAATAACGATATTATATATCATGTTGAAGAATCCATACATCACATACTAGACATATGTGGAGAAAAATGGAAATCTCACGGAAATAAAAGTGAGATGAGAAACCCCTTACCTTATGCCTGAATATAATCTTCACATGATCTTAATGCCTAGAATAATCATATTAAATACATTAATTAACTATTTCATGAACTGATCTAAATGTATTTGATTTAGTATAATTTTATTATGTTCATTTATGTATTTTTGGATGAGTTATAAGATACAAATTTATTTCTCAAGAGCATTTGTTTCCTTGATTTTCAGGATCAACATACATGTGTGTGAGTATAAAAGTTCTCGTGGAATGGATATAATTCTCTAGAATTGAATTTATAAATTATTAATGAACATACAGAAGTGTAAATTGTTTTTTATATGAATTGGTTACATGTTATGAGGATGAATCATTCTATAATCCATTTAGGGATAATCGTTTAGATTATTGTTGCGGTTATTGATCATAACAACCTCATTTTGTTTTATCATTTAGTATTAAGTAAATTCATTAAATACCGAAGAGAAAATGGTTATATTGTACATTTTATAATTAGTATTAACCATTAAAATGGTTTCATGAATATATTTTAAGAGGAATATGAGGAATGAATCTTTTTCATCCATGAAGATTGTAAATTAGCACCTCCTGGATGATGGTTTCATTTATGAAATAAAAGAGGGGGAGTAAGAAGATTGATAATGGTTACTAAATTTACAGGATATAATTCCATTATATCGACGATAATAGAGTTATAATGATCAATTGGACCTATTATGTTATGATGGAATAAGTAAATAAGAGTAATTGAATTTAAATTAAATGAAAAAGGAAAAGGATTTACCTCTTGAAATAACCCCTTTGAGAACCTCTCTAAGGGAAAGGGTTTTGGTCTTTCGGAAAGACCAACGGCTATTAGATGTGGTGAGGAACTACAAAAGAGTATTTTGGGTGAAATTTTTAAATATTAAAGGCTTAGAGGGCTGAGTAGAAGAGGTAGTGATGTGTGGTTTTTATAGTGGAGGAGAGGAGTGATTTTTCAATATATTATTCATTATTTTATTATCCTTCTCAATACAAAAAATAGTTTTGATTCTTGTGACCTAAAATAGAAATATGAACATTTCATTTAGAACTAATTTCCATTTACATAAGTCATGACTCAAGAATCATTCTAAAATTCATTAATTTAAAATTTTATAAATTATTGAATTTAACTATTCACCAAAATTTTATGTATTTTAGAAAAATCCCCACAATTCAAACATATTTTTTTTAATATGTAATAAAATAAACTTTATTTTATGCTAATATTTTTTAAATATTATATATTTATGTTTTTTCATTAAAATCATTATTTACTCAAAAAATAATGATTTTAAAATTATAATTGATTTTATAACACCCTAAAAAAATATCTAATGTCTAAATAGAATGTCCTAAAAGAATAAGAAAAAAATATTGATTTTGGAAAAAAAAATTAAAATGAATTTGTTTTAATAAATTTTTTAACTATACAACTAATATTAAATATTTATTACTCACAAAAAATACCAACACATAATTATTAGTCTTTAAAAAATGTGCTTTCATTTATAAGGTGCCTATATTATATATAAAATTTAATGGGAAATACTACTATTCATAAGGGTAATATTACTATTAATAAGGGTTTGTTTCTATTCATAAGGGTAATTTATTATTCAATAAAAATGATGTTAATCATATCAGACTCTGAAAAACTTACTTACCGCAATTTTTTAAGTCCATTTTTTGAAATTCCAATCAATAAAGTGGAAATATTATGCTTAAGGGACAATTTATGACTTTCTTCTATAAATTATAAAGTTTTGTTTCATATTGACTATGTGTTCAATGAAATATGAGCTATCTAATGAGTTGAAATTATTTAGAATGAAACATAACATAAAATATTATCGTGTTAAAGATGTCTTAAAGGGAATGCTATTGAAGAGAATCAACAATGTTGTACAAGTAATGGTTTTATTTTTGATAATGATGAGACTATAAAAATAATTATGAAAGGAAAGAGGTATTATGTAATTGAATTAGGTATCAATTTTAATGGATTAATGAAAATGAAATAATCGAAGTGTTTATGTATTTGGATTCATGAATTATGATATATGAATGATGAAACATTCAAGGATTGTTCATTTTGTGTTAGCCAATCCAAATATACATGTTTATGTTTAATTTTTCTCATAAATAAAAAAGTGATTTTATGGTAAGGTGGACTTTTGAATAAGAGAAGATAACCATTAATATATTAATTATGCTAGTATATTGATTATTGGATAAATATTTATTGCATATGAATATGTAAATTAGATTATACTGGTTATTTAAGGATTATTTAAAAGTGGGTTATGAAATCATGAACAAAGTTTACAAGTTTCTAGTACATAAAGAATATATCCAATAAACTTTGGGAAAAGGAAACATGCATGTTTTCACTAAGGATGTATGGTAATTAGAGTTATTACCAAAACTCAAGAGATTAAATGATGAAGGTATTAACATGTTCGGAATGTGACAACAAAGAGATACCCCATGATATATGAGAGATACATGTTAAGAGGAATTAGCGTAGTTTTAGATTATCATCTTTTAGAAGGATTATAAGTTTTAAAATTTATATAATTTTTTATGTTAAACACTAGGTGAGGTTTTAGAGTGAGAAGTATAATCTCTCTATTTGAGGATTTATGCATATTTGAAAAATTGTGATACTCATTATATTATGATAATAAAAGATTGAATGACTAATCATTATATTTTTATATATCAAGATTTTGTAATTACAAATTCAAATTAATTTGTTTTAATAAAAGATAATGTGGAAATTTATTAGGGCATAAAAACGGTGAGGTTGTCCTAATACCAAATAAGAATATCATCTCATGAAAATTATTCAAAATTAAGAAAAGGGATTGTTATGTAAAATGATTTCATGTTATCGTCATTTTTTTGGATATCTATTTCCATATTAATGCAACTTTAGATAATGGTTTTTTATTGTTAACTTTCTCTGGATCACCCACTTTTCAGTTTTCAATGATCTTTATTAATCTATATGATTATTTATTTTCTTATTCAATGACAATATTTTCACCTTGTATATCCTCAATTATCTTGACAAACATCTCCTCACAATATCCAGGTTCTGCTCGACTCACCAATATACCAAAATCTATGGTCCTTAAGGGTCTCTTATGGGGGTGATATTCAAGAGGTAAGTTTCCCAAAGCACATCTCTTAATTTCTTTTATTTTTCTTCATTCTCCTCACCTCATTTGTTTATAAATGAATGATAACTAAATAATAATATATATAAAATATATTTATATTTCTAGTTGAATATCTCTTATCCATTCCATTTATATTTCCTCTTATTCAAAAAATGTAATTATTTTCCACGTTATGCCGGCTAATCGCCTCCGTGATTAATGTTTTTGTTCATTTCCCATTACCGCCATCATGGATGGTCTAAAACTATTTTTCTGGTTAATAATATTTTAATACTTATATTATAAAAAATATAATGTTTTGTAAATGTAAAAATAAATATATCTGCATGCTTTCCATATTTTGGATATATGATAACTTCATTTGTGGATGTGTGGACTACCACCTCCTCAAAGCGATGTGATTTGTTTACAGTTCACATGGAATTTATTAAAGACTAATTTTAGTAAAAATATTTGAAATTAAAAACACATTAATACTAATTTTATTATATTTATATATATATAATTATTTATTTTTTACAAACATTTCATTTATTTTATTCTTTCAATACGATAAGAAAACAGAAATAGCGATCATCCGTACGTACGGCCTACCGTCTCTATGAATAGTTTTTTTTGTTTATCATAAATTGATGTTATAAATACTTATATATTATATATATAATATATTTAAATAGTTTTTTATATTTTAAAAATTATTAAATCAATATAATCAATAATAACATGTCAAAACACGGACGATTAACAATGAAAATATCACCTGAAATGTAAATTAAAAATGGTATTAATAATAAAATGTAAAAACGATGGATTAAGTAAATAATATATGGTATTATAAATATCAATATGGTTCTATGATAAATTAATAATAAACTTATGATTATTATACAAGAGTTTTTAACACGTTAGAAGAAAGTTGATCATGATGTAATGGAATTTCATCTCACTTTTTATTTCCATGAGACACATGTCTTATTCACCACTCATTTATTTTTTATTGTGTAAATAATACACATTAATTTATTTTAATCCTTAAATAATATTGTTTATTTGTATTTACATATTGATTGTATGATTTCAATTTCATGGGTTTTTATATTTCAAATGTTACCAAATGAGTCAGGTGGTTTTGTCTCAATTTTCCTTCATTAAGACACATATTGATTCATGAGCATAAGATTTTTTTCATGGTGTATATACATTTATTTGACATGTTATATTATAGATAAAATTCTTTTAATAATATTTTAAGAATTTTTAAATGTTATTATTTCCGGGGTATTATGATTCAAATTTTTCAAACTGGTATGGGACACTTTGTAATGTTTGAATATTATTCTCCTCAAAAAAATATTTTCTAAAGATATTTGGAGATTATTTTCTAGGAAAAAGGGTTATAAAGGAATGTCTTATGATTTAACATGTTTTTAAAATATTCTTTTATATGTTTCAAAAGATATTATTAAAAAAAGGTTAATTTACCAATCTCATTACTTTCTAGGATTGATTACACATATGTATTTATAGGTGTATATTTATCATCCATGTAAATGTTTCTTTAAAGTTTTTTTCTTGGATATTTTTACTATTATCATACAATTTTTTAAATTCACATTTACCCATTTATAAATTTTTATTAAATAGTTTGAAAGGAATATTTTTTCATTTTCCGAACTATACGGCCCTAGCCTTAAATATTACTTAATCTTGAGTTATGCCAATAGTTCAAATTGAGGATCTTATCAGGTTTATATTTTTATAGAATTAGGCCATAACTGTAAAATTACATCTAAAAAATTAAAAAATAGACACTTCTTATCTATCCAATTTTTTCAACAAAATAAAACTCTGTAAAAAACAATAATAATTTTCTTCATATAAATATTCTTGAATTCTTTCTTTCTCTTATGCTTCTATATACCCTATCAAAAACATTTCAAAAACATGGGATGAGTATAAAAAGATCTATATGTTTTATAAAATAATGAATGAAAACATTAGAACATCAATAAAAAAAATAAAAAAAATCATATTTATCAATCATAAAACATAAACTCTTTAAAACATCTCATGAAATCATAATATTTACGAATAAAATATAGAAATCATAAATCAAAAAGGTAACTTGTGGAATTCATAACATACTTACATTAGAGATTTCATAGCTACATAGAGAGTTGCGTTTGGAATACCCATCACTGTATATTCCCAAAATATAATTGGAGAAACATTAACGTTTATCTCTATCATGTTAGCAAATGCATCCGAGAGATATCTCGGGCTCACCTGACCTAGGTTTATCACGGTACAACTTGTATACATAAATAATATCCTAGAACCATATCATTATCATAACACATAAAACAAGCATAACGAAAAGATAACATTTCCAGATTACAATCACAATATATCATTTCAAGATACTAACATAATGAATTCTGTATCAAAACCATTTTCAAAACCAAAATACATAAAAATTGTATATGGTATTATTTTCCTTTTAAAAACACTATAGCTTGTTATGGAACCTAAATATCAAATAATGATCGCAGTAGTGGAAAGGTCATGGTCACCACATACGTTAAAAAACATTCCCTTTTTTATTCATTAAAATGCTTCATAAAATAATAATCCTTTTAAAATAATTTAATGAAGTTAAAATAAAAATATTATATTTATGAACCTCATAAAAGAAGTTCGTGTATAAATCAATATATTCCTCAATGGAAGGAGATTGAGACGAAATCCCTTTCATTGAGTCTGTCTCATCATGTATGCTCTTTGTTCTTCCTGAATTATTAATTTAAGTTAATTTATAATATCTTCAGAACCTTTTTCAAGTTTATTGTTCCTTATATTTCAATTATTACCACAATATAATCAATACATAATTATTTATGTTAATATCAATCATTTTGTCGATATTTAGAACATGAGTCAAAAATGAACTTACTATAACTAAAAATTGACCATCTAGTCAAAATTGCATTATCTCAATAATGATATTCTAGATTTAAATATCATATGTATCAGGTATATGTATTTATTTATAATAGTATATATCATTTTTAGATAAGAAATGAAATGCACCATTCATGGAGACTGTAATCCATACGTACGCATGAACGCGACTTCTATTTCATTTTCAAATTTAAATATTTTAAACTAAATGATACATAGAAATAATATAACTACAGTATAATTTAATATTTTATATAAATTACATAAGTTCATTAGTTCTATCCTTTATACATTAAATATATAGAATGAATAATTCATATCCCACTTAGGGGGTAGTAGTCCGCACTTCCTAAAATGAAATTATTATATTTACACATTATAGAAGGAATAACAGTATGATTTAAATAAAAAATAGAAGCATAGATACAATATAAATATAATATTTTTCATATATAAATAAATTTTTTCATAATTTCCACCATGAGAGGTGGTAGGGGAAAATTGAATAATCCTCGTTTCATGCGGCAGTGGTTCGTAAACCACAGAAATAACATGTTCATAACCATTAGATTGAGTTTTTTATAAGTGTAGTTATAATAATTCTCCAAAAAAACATCCTAGTATTAATAGGATACTGGTGTTGTTAAGTAATAAAACAATAATAATATAATAGGGAGTGAAGAAGTAAAATAATGGGAAGGAACTTTATAGAAGACACTACCTCTTAAAATGTGTAACTCCCTTTGATTTGAGCCAAAAGTCTCTCTTGAATTGCCTTATACAAAAGTCAAGGCTTATAGAAGTAAGGGATGTAAATTAGGAAGATTAATTTTGTATATTTTGGACAATCCAAAGTTCTGGAGTGGTGTGATTAAATGGACAGTTGTGATGCCCTTTTATAAGAGGGAGGAGGGTCACTTTTGTAATGTTTTGAAGTATTATTTTATTATAAAATTATTTTCGGTTTGAAATGGTCCCAAAGACATTTATTTCCCATATAATATTTACTTGGGTCGAAAACCTTTCAAACAATAGGTTTTAGACCAGTTTAGGTCACAAATATAACCTCATCTTTTAGCTTAAATCCTTAGTTAACTAATTTAAATCTTACCATGTCTTCTTGTATATTCCTACCATATGGTTAATATAATTACAATAAAATGCCAATATAACCACATGTAGTTCTTTAATGACATTGCGACATAATATAATCATTTGGATGAATTTTATATTTCTAGGACTTTTATATCACTTAGTAAAAAAGTATTTGTTTTAAAAACACATTAATGTCAATTATTATACTATTCATATCATTATATTTCAAAAAATACATAAAAATTTGATTATTTGATAAAAAACAACATTATTTCCAATATAAAAAGTCATACTCATCCATTAAATTCGTGGGTGGCATGAAATATTTTATAATAAATTTATTTTAATATTTATTATCTCATTTATTTAAATCATTCATTATTAAGGTAATCACTATATCATCATTGTGTCATAAAAATAAAAATTTATTTTGTGTCTAAAAATTATAAATAAAATACCATGATGCAGGAACTCCTTTTATATTTCTAATGACTACTTATATTTAAAGATATCACTTAAATAACCCCATATAAAAATTGTTTTAATTAATGATACATGTTTAAGTTACATTTTCCATTACTTTTAATTGATTCTTATAAAATATTATTTTCACATCCATGTGGATCCATGAGGTCCCAAAATCAACATAAGGATATCCATGGTCGGAAATATATCATCCAATAGGATATGGACTTGTGTTAGGGTAGTTTATTATTATAATAATATTATTTTCCTACCCTTATTTAACAAATTTACCCTTTAACCATGGTAAATAAAATAATTATTGAAGTTACTATTCATAATATATAAAAAACATGTACCTATTTACACAATTTGAACATCTTAATTACAAATATAGAGTCAATTTTTTAAAATTCAAAACATAGAAGTTGCAGTAATTAATTTAAAATTAATTCATGTTGTCAAAACCAAAAAGCGGTTTTTAAGAAGTAATAACTATCAAAAGATTGACATGTTTTTATGTCAATTTAAAAACATAAATTACTTAAAATTACCAAAACTGTATTAAATGATAAAAATATAATCCAATTACACTTTAAACCCAATTAAAATTAAAATCTATTTATATAAATAAATTATATGAAAAGGCAGTTTTGACTCAAAATGTTGTATTTTTTAACAAATCAATACAAAATGAACATTATAAGAAAATTACCAAAAAATAATTCAATATAAATTTATGTCCTGATTTTATAGAAGAAACTTATTTTTTAAAATAGAATATATATGAATGTTACAAAAACTATATTTAAATAGGGTTCTCTATCAAAAGGATGTAAAACGAGATTTTATAAAATATTAGAGTATTTCCTGCTAAATATCAAATTCATTCTTTTTTTAAGACTATAAAAATTATTGGATAAATCTAAAGATAATTTAAAAAATATATAATCATATTATAATTAGTTCAGTTTATTTCCACCAATACAACAACTAGACGTTAACTACCATTCAAAATAATAATAATATTATATTATTTTGGGTATAACTCAATGTTTTGTGAAACGTATGATTTTGAAGAAAATAATTGTTTCCTATTGAGTACTCTATTGTAAAATGAATCCCCTTTAATGTTAAAATAGTATCAAATTCATAAATATTAATATAAATTAAAAACTAGTATTCTATAAATGCCTTGGTTGTAACACAAATGATGTATATTTAGACTTTTTTGGAAAATGTATGAGAATAATTTTTTTTACTTATATTAAATAATTAGATTTTTACGATTTCATGAAACCTTAATGACTTGAATATTCTATTAAAAGATTAATAGGTTATTTTGAAATAAAATTTTCTCTTTTAATATTGTGGGAAATTTCAAATAAATAAATAAAATTCAAGGAAGAAAGGAAATTTTACTCAATATTTGTTTTCAAGAGTTCTCCCAAAATTATTTTCCATTTACAATAATATTTTTTGATGTTAATTATGTTTTAATACAGATTTGTTTCAATGTTATCATTGTTATTCATTATATTAATTGTTATTGTAACACCCAGTTTATTTCTTTTCATGTCTTGGTTTCGATCTGATTCATTGAAAATAATGATTCTTTTCATTGGTTTTGGGTGCGATTAATATTTAGTTTTGAACATCCATTTATTTAAAATAATGATATTATAGGTTCCCCATTTATTTTTTGGTAGTTTTTTGGAGAAAGGGTGGTTACGTTATGATTTGGGTCAACCGAGAGCCCATTTCCAGATTTAAAAACCAAATATGTTTCTTTTATAACAACATTTTTTCTACATTTTTTACCTATTACACATCCTACATTTCCTAAAATGACATATTAAAACAACGTTATCCTGTTGGAAACCTTAATAATACATAATAATGGTGATTTTGGGTTACTTATTTAGGTATTGGGTCATTCCATGGTCCCATTTCAAGTTTTTAAATAGCAATTTGTTTCTTTTAAATATTTTTCATTTTTTAATATTATTTGGTTATTGAACCTCCCACTATAATCCCATGTCCTTAGATGTACCCCCAATATCTACATTTCCTATTTGGAGATCATTTTCATTGCAAATAAGGGATAAAGTTACCATGGATCCTCAAATAGTTCATATTTCAGAAGGTGAATTAATTCGTCCATAAATCATTCATTTCTTACAATGTTCTCACAAAATTTGTTTTCTATGTTTCTTACAGACATATGTATACCCTCCATCATGTTTTTTTCCATTACCTTTCCTTTCAGGGTGATGATATAGGGGAATAAGAAGAGATTTCGAGTTTCCAAGGTGAGATTCCATCTCATTTCTCCTACCTCTTCTTCCCCCTTTCATTATTTATTCATTTTCTATTCTTCAATAGTCATTAAAGACCTGTGGTTATGTTATACCATAATTATTTATGGGGTTTTTGTTTGTTGGGTCTGGTAACAATAGTTTTAGATTTTATAAACCCTCAGATGGTGATATAGGGTGTGTGTTTCCCTTACGCTAAGATTGGAGGTTGGATATCCCTTTGAAATTCATTTATCACTTAAGTTTCATCATTTGTTTATTTTTATCACGTTATATATATGTTTATTATTGTTTTTCGACCTTTAGATAATTTTCTTGCTGTGAATAATGGCTGTTTTAGACTTGTTTTGGGAATGTTAGTGTCGTTTGGTCAGAAAAGTGCACACCAAGTGTTTATTTAAATATTCTGCTATCTTTCACAACTATTTTGCGAGGTTTAGAACTAATTTTATGGTATTTGGAACATGTTCAAGTATCATGAATAAAATATGGAATGAAATTGGTGTTTTATTACTTTCCAAGTGCTTGAACTAAATTATTTCTTTTTAAAGGGCATACCAGGTGTTCGGTAAATTGCCTTGTTAGCTTTTATGTGGTAAGTATGATTTAAAAAATATTTTTTGGAATTTATAAATTCTTTGGAAAATTGAAAAATGTTATTTTTGTTACTTATATGTCTTGTCTATTTTTATTATGTTTTACAAAAAAATGGAGTTTGGTTTACAAAATGTTTTGGCCCGAGTTGCTGGAAAATGGCCCATTTCACATCCTTATCAAAATGGTTGTGTTTGGAATATGTTACCTGAGTTTTTAAGGGATTTATGAATATTTTTTTCCTACTGTAAATGGTGTTTATACACATCCTAAATAAATTATAAATCAAACCTTTGTCGAATGTTTGTTTTGAGAAAGTTTTAAAGGCATGTTTGGCATTGGTTTGTAAAAGTGGTTTCCATGTGTATTTCTTGTTCTATATTTTGGGGAAATTTTATAATCTATGAAATTGATTTAATTATCAGTTTTGGTGATTTCAAATCAATTTTGATATGTTATTGTTGGGTTTTTGGCTTTAAAATATCATTTTTAATGGATTTTAGGAGCAATTCCTTGTTATACTCCTAGAAAATTTTTTACGAAATTTTTAGTTGTTTATTGATTCATGAGAGAAATGTGAAGAATGTTTGAATGATGTTTGTGTGTTTATGGTTTGGTAATATAATTTTTATGTGAAAAGTTTATTTTATAATATTTTTAACTTGATTGAGCACTAAAGGGAATCTTGGGTATATAGTTGGGTGGACGTGTACTAGTATGTTAGTGATCCCGTGGGTTTTGGACCGTAATTCACGTAGAAAGTTTAACGATTACAACAATAACTGAACTATGATGATGATGTTTTTGGGTGACCACTAGATTATGATTATGGTACTTACTATTGGACCATTTTCACGAGAACAGATATTTATTATGGTTACTTTCACCGAGATACGAGGTACCTAGGGCTCACAACTAACTAGTTCCTTGGGGTGTTCTGATGACTTGTGCTCATTATCATTTTTGTACTCACCCTAGGCATACAATGTGTTTTGTTGGTAAATTCAGTATCATGTGTGATTTATTTAAATGTGTTCATTTTTTAAATATCTATATAGAAAACTATTATCATTTTGAAGTTTCACCTGTTTGAAAATTGTTACTAACATTCTTGTTTATAAAAAATGAAAGTTTTTGTCTGTTAATGTTTTTATAGCATGGGACCTCATTTGGAAAACATACCTTTATATCTTGTATTTAAAACGTTAAATTAATGTTTCTTTTATTCTAAATGATTTGCATTAATAATAGAATATCAGGCTAACCTACTATGTTTTAATACTCAATTCTATATTATTATTTTGTTTTCCCTTGATCAGGTTACAATGTGATTTTTATCACCTTGGGTGACGTGTGATAATTGTGTTGGAGAGTGACTATATGGGTCATAGGGAGTTATTTTGTTATCAGGTATGGTGATTTGAGTTGTTGGCTTAGTTAAACATTATTTTTCTTGTATAAATAATGTTCAGTTTGATTTTTATGTAAATCTATTTTGGGTTTTCCATTTCTTTCATCTATTTTATTATTATTTAAATTTGGGATAGATAGCTCCCTTTGGTACTCTATTGATTCCCTTGGTGCTTGTCTCTATACAAGGAGGATCGGGAACGCCTCTTCGAACTTCTCGCGGGTAGTCCTAGGTGACGTGTTCAGTGTTGGCTCGGGCTGGTTCATGACAATATGGTATCAAAGGGGGTCAGATATTATCAGGCCTTTCTTTTTAGAGATCCCTTGTTATTTGGGGGGTGTTAAGGTAAATGGAGTAGGATTTTTTGTACTTTGGGGTAAGTTAGGGAAGACCATCTCAAACACTTTCTCATTCTGTTCCTCGGGTTTCCACGAGAATATAAGTTTTATTAGTGTCATTTGTTCTTGTTGATTTTTTAGTGTTGGGATATGACAAGGGGGTTTGATTAATGGCCTACATGATCTTACAGGGTCTGGAAATACATGTGGGGCCTTGTAATGGTCCTAAAATGTCTCTCCATGTTGATTTTTTCTTTGACATGTGGTCGCCAACCATATGGTCAAGTCACCCACCAACACATGTTCCCTTTTGTGGGTATCTTGGACCTTTCTTGAATTCTGATATTTTTTATTTTGAAAAATATTCTACAAGAATTGTAAAAAAGGGTTTTTAAAGGAATAGTTAGTTTTTGAAATGTGGAAAAGTGGTTTTTAAAAATTAAATATATGAATGTTTTTGTATGTTTATTGTTTTTGTGAAAAAATGTTTTGGGAGGAAGTGGAAATTATTAAATAGGATTGTATTTTCCCTAATCTAAACATGTGGTTTGTTGAAATAAAATGTTTTGAAAGTGTGAATCATTTTAAGGTGATTCTGTATAATTGTTTTAAATTGGGTGTTTTGGGATGATGAAAAGTGTTTGATTCTGATGAATTAGTTTTGAAATTTTGTTTGGAGTAGATAGTGTTTTCCTAGAAAGGGTATTGGTCACAATGGCCATAAGATTATGAAATGATACCTTGATGAATTTTAGAAAATGGGAAGGGGTTGTTTGGAGTATCTTGTATGTTTTAAAATATGTTAAAAATTGAAAGGGGTGGATTTTTAAGAGAATGGTTCTGGGGGAAGTGTGTTTTGTTCTGTGAAATATGAAAAGGGTTTTGACTTTTGGTTAGTGTTCCTTTTAAAGGTACATGATTTTTGGAATGATGTTGTTTTTCTTTAATCTTTTCAATTTTCATGTGGCTCACATGCATGGTTTTATTGATATCTAGAAGGATGGCCTATATGGAATGGTGTTTGGGTTCCTAGGGTGTCATGGAAATGTTCATGTGAGTGATAATTGATGAAACACTATTGGTGAATGTGGAAATCAACCATGTTATTTTGTTTTTCAAAAGTGTTTTGAGCTGAAAAATTGTGGCATTTTTTTATAAAATTATGTTTATGTGGATTGATATTTTCTTAATTATAGAAGCGTTTTTTATTTAGTATCATTATTTTTGATGTTGATATTATACTCTACATGTGTCATGAGATGGGATTTTGTTGGTGGCTTGGTTTTGGAGTAATGTTCAGTGGGTTTCAAAAGATGTGTTGGATGTTGTGATGTGGCCCAAGATAGTTCTCTATTTGAAATATTTCTAGTTTATAAATCTAAGTATTCTTTCTCATGTTTCACAAGCTAGATCCACCACTTTTAATAATTCCACATCTTTTATATTCAAATAGAGAGATCTTTGGGATTGATTTATAGTGCCTTCATGTTATGGTGATTATCTTAGTTATAGCGGTTGTCTTCGGTGATGCTTGGTGTGTCTCACCATGTTCCTTGTTCATTTCACTACTCATTCTATAGAAGTTAGAATGGTTATGTGTATCCATATTTCTATATTGGTATTGGTGTTTTGTTTGATCTAGTAAATTTCTTGAGATAATTTGATTTTTATCTCCTGACTGCTATGCAGCAGATGCATCAAGCATTCGGGCTCCAGCCGTAGGCCTTGGTTTGATGCCTTTCACGCAGTCAAGAAATCACTATAGGTGTGGGATGCTAGACTACGATCTTGCCTCCAACGTTGTGGTATGGTAGTTTCTATTTATATATTGTGGTTCTTCATCACTATGAATTTCATCTTATCCCAAAGAGCATGGTTGAATTACCCCTCACACAGTGTCTATTGTTATTCCTTCGTGGATGTGGGTTTCTAATCAATGTCCCTATATGGACCACCTATGTAATTTAGGTGTAGTATTGGTGTTACTTGTACGTAGGTGGGTAATGTTGGGTAACTCTTTTTTTCTTCTGTGGTTTCAGTGGACTATTTATTGGGTCCCCTTCCCTACCCACCCCGTGTGGTGGTCTGGATCTATGTAGAATGTGTTGGTTCAGTTCATGTCTCCACCATTCAGGAGAGGGTGGTTTAGATGTTCATGTAGTAACCCTCTTAACATAGGTCTGTAGGTTGTTTTGGTATAGTTTTGGTGTCCTTATACGGGTGAGGACCAATTCTAGTTCATATTGAATTCCTCTTTTTTTAATTTCTAGTTGGTCTCTAATGGCGGGGGGACCCACTGGCGGTCTCGAATATAGTTCCTTTAAAGATTTATCATACGGTAGTTTTGATATAATGGTGGGGACCTTGTTCGGACCTCCCCTCCCCCCAAGTCATTTTATTTAATGAGTGAGCATTACATTGGGTGATCATTGGGTTCATTGGGAGAAGGCTCAACAATCTGCTTCTTAGCATGGTTGTGGAGGTGGTGGCTTAATCTTTCCATTGATTCTTAGGATGTGGGAGTGATTTGATGTTTTTTTTGAGGGAGAGTATTATGTTCTATTGATAGTGAATGATATTTTCCTATCTTTAATGGCTGGAATGTTTTGAAAAGGAATCCTTTGGTTTTGTTCTATCTGCTGTAAAGTGTTATGGCTTTCTGGGGGCGAAAAGCATTAATGGTGGGGAGAATTGTCAGACACAGTTTTTTTCTTTTCATGTCATGGTTTAGATCTGGTTCATTAAAAATACCGATCATTTAATAGGGTGTGGGGTGAGATTAAGTTTTGAGTTTTGAACTACCATATATGTATAATCATCCTAATTTGGGTGCCCCAATGCATTTTTGGGAGTTTTGGGAGAAATGGTGGTAACATCATATTCGGCACAACCGTGAGCCCATTTCTAGATTTAAAAACCAATTTTTTTATTTTATTAATACTCTATTTGTTAGCATTTATCACCCATTAAACTTTTTTATTTTCCTACCCTGACATATTCAAGCCACAATATCCTTTTTTACCCTTCATTAATTCTTAAAATTGATGAATTTGGGGTACATATTTAGATATTAGGCCAGCCCGTGGGCCCATTTCTTGTTTTAAATAAAAAATCCTTTTATATCAATTTTATTTTTTTATTTTTATTAAGTTATTATACCTCCCAATCAAATCCCAAATCCCTATACTCACACCCATTATCGACTTTTCTTATTTGGAGCTCATTTTCATTGCATTTTAGGGAGAACGTTCTCAGGGTTCCTCAAATCATTCAGATTTGAGAAGGTAAATCCCTTCATTAATAAATCATTCATTTCGTACTCCGTTCTCCCAAAATTTGATTCACCTGGTTCTTTTTGACCTAAGGAGACACTCCTCTATGTTTCAATCCATTATCTTTCCTCTAAGAGTGTAGAACTATTAACATTCAAACAGTTTACGAGTTTCCAATGTGAGATTTCTTCTCATATCTCCGCCCTCATCCTCCTGCTTTCATTATTTATTGGTTTTATATTCTCTTATAGTAATTATCAAAACGTGATTCTGTTATAATATGATTTTTTGTGGGGTTTTTGTTCATTTGGGGCTGCTTTTCATAGGTTTATGGTTTATAATCCCTCATATTGTGATATCAGGTGTGTGTTTCAATTACACCAAGGATTTGAGGTAGAATATCCCTTGAACATGCCTTTATCATTTATGTTTCATCATTTTCTTATTTATAACACCTTATATATATGTTTATTATTGTTTATTAGATTTTTTTATAATTTTTTTGTTTTGTAAAATGGTTGTTTAATCCCTGTTTTGTGAAAGGTAGTGTTCTCTGGTCATAAAAGTGCCCACAAAGAGTCTGTTTATATGTTCCTCTATCATTCAAAATTATTTGGTGCGTATTAGAACCTTTTTTATGGTATTTTGAACATGTTTTAGTATCTTGAATAAAATATGGCATTCAATTGGTGTTTTATTCCTTTTCAACTATGTAAAATAGGTTGTTTTGTTGAAAAGGGCATGTCATGTGTTTGGTAAATTTCCCAGTTGGATTTTATGAGTTAAGGGTGATTTAAAAATTATTTTTTTGGATTTATAAATGCATTGGAATAATGAAAATTATTATTTTTGGTTCCTTCAATTTATTTTCCAATTTGTATTTGGTTTTACAAACAAATGGGTTTTCATTTACAATATGTTTTGTCCCGAGTTACTGTAAAATGGACCATTTCATATTCTTTTGAAAATGGTTGTGTTTTGAATATGTTAACTAATTTTTTAAGGGATTTATGAATTTGGTTTTTGGATTTAAATGGTGTGTATAAAACTCTTTAATAAAAGTTAAATTAATACCTTTGTCAAATGTTAGTTTTGAGAAATGCTTAAAGGCATGTTTTTCATTTTTTTTTAAAAATAATTTCCATGTGTATTTTAGGTTATATTGTTTGGAGCCATTTTTTGGTTCATGAAATTTATTTATTAATTGGGTTTTTGGATTTCTAATCAGGTTTGATATGTTATTTATGTTTTTTTGGCCTTAAAATATCATCATTGAATTGATTATATGTGCAAGGCCTCATTATACTCTTTGAAATTGTTTTACGAAACTTTTTAGTTGATTATTGATTCATAAAAAAATGTGAACCATGTTTTCAAACTGTTTGTATGTTTATGGTTAGATAATGGAATTTTTATGTGAAATGTTTGTTTGATAATATGTGTAAATTTATTTATAACTAAAAGTAATCCTATCTATCTAGGTGGACGATGGTGTAATAGTATATTATTGATCCTATGGGTTTTGGCCCCTATTTCACGTAGAAATTTTGACAATTAAAACACTAACTAAACTATGATGATGATTTTTTGGGTGAAAACTAGGTTATGGGTATGGTCACTACTAATATATCATGTGCACGAGAATAGATATTTATTAGGGTTTCCTTCACCGAGATACGAGGTACCTGGGTCTCACAACTAACTAGTGCCTAAGGGTGTTCCCAGGACTTGTACTCATTTTCTATTTTGTACTCGCTATTGGCATAGGTTGTGTTTGGTTGGTAAATTCTGAAGTGTGAGTGATTTATTTAAAAGTTTACATTCTATAAAGAATCACTCTTTAAATCTAATTTCATTTTGATGTTTCACCTCTTTGAAATTTGTTACTAGCATTATTGTTTATAAAACATGATTGTTTTTGTGTGGTAATTTTTTTAAAGAATGGGACCTCATTTGGAAAAAATATCTTTGTATATTGTATTTAAAACATTAAATTGATGTTTATTTTATTTTAAAGGATTTTCACTAGTAATATAATATTAGGCTATCCTACTATGTTTTAATACTCAAGCCTATAATATTATTATTTTTTATCCCTTGTCCAGGTTTCAGCTTGATTTTGATCACCTTGGGAGACTTGTGATCATTGTGTTGGATAGTGACTAGTGGGGTCACATGAAGTTAGTTGGTTATTAGGTTTGTTTAGTTGAGATTTTGGATTAGTTGTACTTTTAATTTATTGTATGAAATCGTTCCGTACAAATTTTATGTAAATAAATTTTGGGCTGTACATTTCATTACATTGTTTGTTTGACTGTTTGTATTTTGGAGAAATTGTCCCCTTGTGTACATTATTGATGCTCTCGATGCATGTATCTATACCTGAAATATCGGTAATACCTCTTGAGACTGGTCGCAGGTTGGCCTAGGTGACTGGTTCAGGGTCGACTCGGGCTGGTTCGTGATAGTTATTTTTTTCATAGAATGGTATTTATGAAACACACTTCTTTTGTGGGGGTTATGTGATGGTTTCATGATGTTTATAAAACCCATTTCATTCCATGGGTTATGAAATGATAAATGACATATGTAATTGTGGTACACATGTATGATTTCATTATGATATTTATGGGGCCTACATCTCCCTCCAATGCATTGGGTAATGATAAAATTTTTATGAGTATTAATAGGGTATACGGGAGGGAATCCCAAGCCTGAAACAATAGGGTACACTGGTGGGAATAACAAGCCTGAAATAATAGGGTACATGGTTGGACATTCTAATCTCGAAAAAAGAGGCTACATGGGATGACATTCCAAGCCCAAAACAAGAGGGTACACGGGAGGGAATCTGAAGCCCGAAAAAGGTACATGTGTTATTATCCCAAGAATAAGATGTTGTGAAAATATTTTCAGGTATCCTTGACATATGATATGATATTATTATTTTTCTTCCATAATTCCATGTCTTATTCCAATGTTATTATTTCATGGATTCTGTTATTTATTTCATTATGAATCTTGTATTATGAACTACTAATCTTTATGACATGACTAATGAATATTATCTTTTGATATACATGGAATTATATTCAATTGTTGTTATTATGTCTTTATACCCTTCTTATACTTAAATATATTCATTTTTTACCCTTAATAATCATTAGAGATCACCCCTTTTAATGTTTCATTTCCCTTAGTTATAAGTAATGTTTTTAAGTATGAGAATTATGGGTAATGATCATTTTGAGAAACATTGAATATATTCCACTAGACTAGAATTTTTGTTCAAATTTTATAAAGGAACTAAAGAAATAGATAATTTGGGTGTTTGTTTGTGTTATGTGTTAATTATTCCTCAAAATTGATGTAATGTTTGTGTACAAAAGTATTGGGTTGTTTTATCATTAATTCTAAAAAATAAATTGAAAGGTTGTTTGTGGTACTTTATAGTGATTACTAAAAATCAAAATCTATTTAATATCACTTAATTTGAGAAAGGTATTATAAAATGGTCCGAGTAGAGTTATGCATGAATGATGAAATAAAAATTTACATTTATAATAGCCTTGTTTTTTCTATAGTTAATCAATTTATTAATCCTAATTAGGATTTATTATTTCTAATGAATCTTATTATATAAAAAAACATGATCTGGGAATGCATTATGTATTGTTGAAAACGGGTAATTATACTCCAACTATCTTCCATGTATATGATAGACTAGTAGACCTATCTATTGAGATTCCTCTATTAATGTAGGAATAGATCCCCAACAAATTCCTTCTAATTAATCATTCCTATAAATTCATCACCTAAACTTGGGATTAAATAATATTAAATTAAAACCACATGTAGCTTTTATTTATATATATGAATCCTTGAATATGAAGATAATGTTTAGGAAAAAAATAATCACCCATTATATTGAATCTGTTATTCTTGATAAAATGTTACACTCTGTAAATAGGTGTTGTCCCAATGGAAATTATAGCATCCCTACATAATATTTTAGATCTATTTCTAGAACAAAATGTTATTAATATTTGTATTTTTATCAATACGATGAGGAAGTGATCAAGGTTTGTTATCTAGATTTTAAGGAAGGATTATTAACCATTATCAATGAACACTTGCATATAAAAATAGGTACTGAAGATAACTGAAGACAACTATTATCCTATGTCTCTATGACACACAATAGAAAATAAGATTATATTTATTTTCATAAGTAACATTGGGATGTGTTCTCACGTAATATCAAAATGATTACTTGGTTTTATCCCTACTTAGATAACATTTATCTTTGTTCCCCAGAAAACAATGTTTTTTTAACATGAAACATGGAGAATTAATCTTACTCATGATATAAATATGAAAACTAATATAGATAATTTTATCAAATCCCACTTCATTTTGTATTTTCAATACACTATATTACATTCTAACAAAATATTTATCATTGAAAATAATTTCAATATATGATTTTTTGTTGATATCATGGATTTCAAAAACAATTATCTAAAAGAATAATTACATATACCAATTAAGTAATTCATAATTTATTTGACAATTGGTTTCCATGACCTCCAATTTATATATGTTTATCACATTTACCATAAAATCTAAAAAACAATAAATATGATGAATCAACTATATTCAATGAAGTAAATGGTGAATAATCAACAAGGTAATTATCTTTAGTTTGATGAAATTCATGGCTAAAAACTAATTTTCTATACACAACTTCATTATGTCCATTATGAAGAAAATATTTGAATGTTATGTCAAAAATCTGTTTTTCAAATCCCACTTGTGTCATGAATTCTATATCAATCCTAAGGTGGATATAAACATATTATATAAAATTATTTTAAGATAATCCAATTCATATGGGGCTCTAGGGTTACAAAATAGAAATTCCATATATTTATGTTATTATATCACTTTATCAATTTTAACCATAAGAAAACATCAAAAATAATTATTATAAAAACTCTTTCATACTATAGAGAGTTGAGTGGACTTCCATGGAATAATTAATTTATTGACCACATTGTGAAAAATAAAACTAAAAAATTTCTTCTAATCTATAAAAAGATAAAAAAGGGGATCCCTCATATATTTGATAAAGAGATTTAAGGATGCTTTTAAGAATTCAAAAGGTAATATATGTAACTTCTGATGTTAATTCCACCATGGGAAGGAAAACCCAAAATA
Source organism: Viscum album (assembly GCA_963277665.1). Lineage (NCBI taxonomy): Eukaryota > Viridiplantae > Streptophyta > Magnoliopsida > Santalales > Viscaceae > Viscum > Viscum album. The sequence goes on along the minus strand of OY728157.1, from coordinate 1,460,001,517 downwards.
TACTATATAGTAACTATGGATCCATAACTTGGTAAAATCTATAAGTATAAATATTGTGATTTTTAGATAATAGTATGAACAATCATAATAAAACAATTATTTTATTTTGAGAGTCGATGTGAAAATATCTAATATAGTCCCCATGAAATGATAAATATATAGGAAAAGGATTGAAATTATCCATTACATCAGAAGTTTATCTTCATTTCTTATGTGGATATACTTAAGTATATCCTTAGTAACACAATATTTATATAATTTTGTGAAATATTTTTCAACATCCTATAATTATCTTAAATCCAATTTGTATCCAAATAGATAATAAAAGTAATAAACCTTTATAAATTTTATTTTCTCACATCTTACCCATGAATGAATTATTAATAGATATTAAACATCTCAGAGTCCAGATTTTATTTATTAGTGAGACTTCCCAATCATTAAAAATATACTATTATGATCAATCTGTAAGTCTAATATAGATGTGGATAGAATAATTGTGACTCAACTATGATTCACCGGTTAATATGTTCATTTCTATAACAAAATAAATTCAAACAAATTATTTCCTCGTTTTGAATGGAAGTATCAATAATGTGTCCAAATAGTAGGATATAATCATTGGATTGGAATTTTTCTTAATATATAATTTTCCTAATTAAATTACAAGGTATATTCAAGGTTGGTGAATAGTAAATTTCATGGGGGAATACTATCATGAAAGGGGAATCAATAATCCACTTAAAAAAACAATTGGAGTTGATTTCACTATTTCTTTCAGATCTAATGTTGACCCATTTTCTTCTTCAATATATTGGTAAATTTTAATATTTTGAAAATTTATTTAACACCTCAATATAACATAATTATGATAAAAATTTTATTTCTTAATGAAGTATAATGTATTATCTCTAATTATAAATAATTTCATAGAGGATATAAGTGATCTTTGATAACATATATATATAATTAGTTAATTGAACCTACTAACCAAAACCAAAGTTTTTTATATTTCTCCTATAATGAAAAATATTTAAAATATGAACTTACCATAAGAATAGCCTTTGGATGAAAAAAACACCATTGGGATTCCAAAATTTTCACCAATAATTTCCACTATTAATATAAACATGATTTTGATCTGATCCTTTTGGGATTCATTGAAAGAGGGAATACCTTTTTCTATACAGGAAGGTCATAATATAGTTTACAATTCTCATCAATTAAGAGATCTAATAAAAAAATAGGATACATGAATATTCATGGCCATTAATGATTCATGGTTTCATAGAATTTACCAAAAACAATCCATACATACCAGATACATGCCTACATAATTCACTAATAATGATATTTTTTTAAAATTACTAAATGATTTTAGTATTTTGATGTATTAGGAATTGATTAAATGGGTATATAAACTATAAACACCCTCAATTATTTCATGTCCATCATTAATAAAAAGTACATAATCTCCAAATGAACCAAATTTTCCCCCTAATGTATTTTGATCTATGAATATCATCAAATTCAATAAATCAATAATTATTTAAATTTTTATAATCCCTTATTCAATATTAATAGATAATAGAGACATATTTTGTTTCACTAATATAATAAAATAGTATAAACTGAATATAAATTTCAACAATCACTTCTCCTACAAACAAAAGGTGAAAAATGTATTGATTGATTTATTAATACAACATTATATAATATCATTTAGAATATGATGGGAAAAGATATTATGTATGGGGTATATAAACTACTCCATTATTTTTTTGTTAATTATAGACACATAAATTTCCTTATATTTTCTATAATATCAGAAAAATGAATTATTTCCCATTAATTTCACTTTCATTCAATTCTGACATCAATTTATAATCAATTTTCTAAAGAGGAATAGTCCCAAATTCAACTATAAGTGTTATAGTAACTGAAAAATGGAATTTGATGTATGGTTATAACATTAAATTCTATTAAAATAAATAATCATGATCATTAATCATGAATAATTTTATTTTCTCCTCCATCCAGGTTGAACTTGTATTATCCATGAAAAATATAATGATGCCTAGAATGAAGACATAGAAAATGGATCAAAAATGGTATGGACCATACATCATAATGATGGTTTATAATAATGGATCATATTCCATAATTAAAATGGAATAATATAATATCTCACTTAAAACCAATGGGTTGTGTCCTAAAAAATACCATGTATAATTTCATGTGGGGTTAACCCATGTCCAAGATGTGTAAATTTAAACTAGATAACTTCATGAACTAGTTATATTAACATAAACTAGAATATTTATATTTCCGAATTATATAACCGAAAGCTAAAAGGAAAAAAAATCACGATACATTAAATTAATATATAAATAATAAGGTATCATATGACCATAAACTAAAAGGAACAAACTTCTTTTTCATATGTACCTAACATCATTTAGCCTAATAAGTTAATAAAATACAACAAACTATATAGTATATCATCTTTTTTATATCACAATAAACATTAAGACCAAAGGTTCAATCACGCATTCCCTATAAACTGCACGGAGTGATTAATTTAATAGCACATGATTCACTTATATGAGAGTCAGATCCATGTATGATTCCATGAATATCACTTTCCCTATACATAAGACCATGATATAATAATAATTACCACATTTATATAAATATATTCTGATATTTCCTTATAATTATATGACTTATAATGATTATTGGATATATTTTTTCAATTTTATCTAGAAATATCATTCACTATAATTCCTTGGGTTTTTCATGTTGCTAAGATTTCATTCACATAGGGTTTCATTTCTCTTACATTATTCAATATAAATACACATGCCACCTTTTTTCCCTTATGTATGAGACAGATCTACGCAGATACCATTGATTAAATATATGCTCCATGTTTCTTTTAATAGTAGGATATATAGTGACATTCATGTTTCAGGCACCCTGAAAATAAAATCCTTTTTAATCTCAATCTCCTCCTCATCCCATGAATTTGTTTTTCCAATTCATATTAGTGTTTATTTTATTAAAAATGTGTTAGGATGTGGATTTATATATTATTTATATGAAATATGTCATACTTGATTCATATAATTAAAATGTATATAAGGGACCTAATTTCTCTAATTTTTGGACCATCTAAAAATTTTATCACAATAAAAATTATTCCAAATATATGGCCCTCAAATTTATCTTGGATCTTTTATTATTTGAATATATCTTGGATAACATATCTTCTTCATGTAACAATGTATTTCTTGATTCTAACTATTATATGGTACTTGAAAATATTCGATCAATTTATCTCAAACCCACCCATAAATTTCAATTCACATCCACTCCAATATAACATTACAATATGGATTAATCATGGTTAGTTTGTAACCAGAGTTTTCCAATTACGTATTAAAAATTGCCTTCTTATATTCTATACTTTCTACTTTATGTTTTTAGTCACCCTAAATCATTCATGACTACAGGCAATTAGTTCATCTAATTGAAAAAGTTACTCTTTATATGGTGATGGTTATTGCAAACTATATCCAATTCATTTTTTCAATTTATGGGTATATTTTAATCATAATAAAATATCTTATTGGCCCATATACGGTAAACAACATTAAAGTGAAATGTTCCATTTAAATATATATAATTCCCATCCTCAGTATAATTGTGTAATGGTATGGTTTTTGAAACATAATAAGTTCATAGTCAGTGGTTTTTGTGGACTATTTTTTTATCATTTCATGAGTTCCAAATTTTGAAAACTATCAATATTACATACATCACTCTCATCCAAATTTTAAAAGTGTTAAAATGCTACTTGATCTGAAAACCACTATTTGGGTTGTCACACATCCTAACGGTATATTAACTATAGACATAGACTATAATCAAAATTCCCCATGTCCATATATAAAAGTATAGGTTTATCTATAGAAATGGGATTCCCCTCACCCTCATTTTCATATAAACTTCCTTATTTTGTAGTCAAATATTCATAACCATAATAATAAACCGTATTCTAGTTAATCACTTTCCAAATTGAAAAATGAATGTATTTTTTGGATAATAATTATCCAAAATCATTTTCACATCTCTGGTTTGACATGTAAAACTATAGACATCCAAGTAATGAAACATATCAGTAATCATGTTCAAAACATACATAGAGGTTCATGAGAAAATATTCAGTCTATACTCACATGGCATGTAGCTCAACTAGCATAAGATTAATTTGGAACATTTAAAAGATAAAATATTTCAAATACAGTTAGGTTGAATCCCTATAGAGGGAGGCCTATGAATATTTCTTTATTCTCCCAAAAAATGTTTTTTATCTAATGGTTTATCCAAAATAATTGATAAACACAAAAATGATTGAAAATCATTTAGGGGTTAACGTCTAGAAACCAAATAAACCAATACATTCAAGCTTGGTTAATGGATCTTTGAAATATTTATAGAACTAACATGATCCTCCCATAAATATTGATTTAATTGATCTATAAAAATATAAAAGTATATAATTTTATAGTATATAAACCCTATTTAATAGTGAATATATACTAAAAATCCATTTCATTATTTTAGTTATACTACATTATTCACTACTTCATATTTGAATGAACATTCCATATTTTGAAATGGTAGTAAATACACTTCCCATCTAGAAATACAATACATCTACAATATAAGTATTTCAAGAGGAACTCAAACTTTTATAAACATTATCCCATAGGTTTAATTTATCTTTTATGGATGTTATAGATACAATGCTTATCTAGTTCATATATATATATATATATATATATATATATATATATCTTGGATGACATACATTATATGTTACTGATTAATCCTCTATTTATCATTTGAATATAGTATATTGAAATAAAAAAAATTAAAAAACCCATAACCATTTAATGTTAATATGGATTCAATTAATAGAAAGTAACAATAGTTAGATTAATAAAAAATTAATGAAATTAATAGTGGTTTTGAAATGATAAAATTATGCATTTATTTAGAAAAATGTGGATAAATGAAAAACATCCACAATTTAGTGCCTCTCCACAGTTCAAAAATTGTTGTTCAAAAAATAGAGTTATTTAAAACACTACGTCACTATGATATTTAAGGATTACAAAAGACGAGTCATTGATGTCTATTTGTTACTCACATATTGACATTGTTCATAATGTATAGAAACTTCTACCTCTTAATCAATCCATTTTCCCTCCACCATTGAAATCGAATCCATCATTCCATTATGGTCTATTTTTAAATGATTTTCCTATTCTTCCACCACATTCTCAATAATTGGAAACTATTTATGATTTTGGTCTATCATGTCCCATATGTCCATTATGTGGGTTTGTTTCTCTATTACCATCAATATATATCTATATTATTTGTAAAATTTCATGAACTTGAAGATTTTAGAGTAGGTAATATTATCTACTATATGAATCCATATTTATTGTATACTTATTCACTATATCTTAACAAATATATTCACACTATCTTGGATTACATTATAATCAAAAAATTTATAACGCAGGTGTTGAAAATGAGTTAAAGATGATGTAGATAACCAAAAATTTTACTAAGATGGGTCTCATGTACTAGTCTTGGAATGTCCTGAAACTCCCATTACCACATCAATTACAAGATTGAAGTATACATTGTGGATGGATCAGAGAATATAAAGGTAAGTGATGAATTTTCTGTTACTAAATCACTAGGGTAGGGACCAATATCATTATTTTCTAAGAAAATTAATTCCATAATAATGGTCTCCGCTTTGATTATCATGTTCAAAGATATCAAAGAAATGTACCAAAAATATTTATTTTGTTTGAGGTGGGGATACTGTAACATTCACATTAGATGAATTTGTAATAAATAAAGAAAATTTAAGGTTAATAATATATATATTTACCTACACTAACAAGAGGGTTGAATTATCATGCAATTTTCATTTCATCATTTATAGTGAGTAGCATGTTTTCTACATTTTACCCCCATGTGGGATCATTAATATCCATATCTAATCCTAAAATCACATGTCTGTTTATTATCATTCTAAATCCAGTGGAAAATTATTTCCCTTATGTTATATGGTCAACACCAAACATTTTTTCATGTGAAAATAAAAATGAGTCTTCTTTAACATGATATTTAAATAACAAAAATTTCATCAACATGAAGTATATATAGAAGTTAATATGATACAATTGTGTAATAAATGTTTTAATTTTAGTCAATTAATGATCATTAAATTCATACAAATTGACAATGATGTTTTCTATTTGAACCAGTTAAATTATTATACCAAAAAAACATATTTGAATATAGCTCTGACCCTAACATTTACATGATGTTGATGAAGTTTCTGCATTTGATGAATCATCATAATGGTTATGAGTACCCAACCCATGAAAATTTGGAAGTGTCTATCAAAAAACGATTTCATTATTATATAAATAAGTGACTAGTTAGTTAAGAACACACATAATGAGATCTACAAGGATATATGGGCCCAATGGATTCCTATTGTTTCGTAGCATCAACAGAGTTCCAAACCCAATTCCTATTATCACTGATTAAGAACCTTTTTAGAAGGATTTATGTATTTTTTTTGAATATAAAACACCTCCGACATATTGGAATCCATGTCACCTAAATATTCCAGGTGACCAAGAAGTATTTCTTATTCAACCCTACCACTAGATTAAGAACTAATCTTATCTAATAACCCCTAGAAAGATAAAATTAGTGATGAAAAAAGTGATTGAGCCTCCCTTGACACTTAAAATGGATATGAATAAATCATTTGAAAAATCAAATTTAGCATGCTTGGTGTGATTGTGAATAAATGTTATGACCTCTTAAGAAAAACATTGATTATCCTCACTCTCATATACAGTATTATTTTATTTAATTCATAATTATCATCCTCAAAGCCATCTTTATAATTATCTTTCTTATAACTATTTGACTTGATACCAATATTTCTGGGTACTTTAAGGGAATAAATCGTTTCACACTCGAGTGTGTGTACTTGAGAATAAAACTCCTATATATATAATTCAAACTCATTCATCTAATTTTCATAAGTGTTTTTCAAGAGTGTGGTGGTCTAGAAAACATATATTAGATGGACGTATTTTACATTGAGTGAGTCCTATATGTCCTTATTAAACAATGTTCCACTTTAAGAATCCAACTCATTCCAATATGCTTGGTGTCTTCAATCAATTGGTATGATATGTTTTCAGAAATATGAAACATCTATAGGAAGACTAGTCAATGAATACTATCATCCATAGGGGAATTTTATTATCTAGATAATTTATTATCAAGGCCACTTACATGGAAATTTCTCCGCTATCTTCTCCTACCTCACAAATTTAAATTATAGTGGTATAAAAACTTGGGTTACTACGTCCTACAATATACTAGTATGTTATAATTTAATATAGTCTTTTGTGTGATTCTATTGATGTCATATGTATTACTTAGATAAGGATTGGATCATTATTTGGTTCATTATAAAGGATTCTAGGGGTTTGAGGTTAAAATCATGGATTTTTTAGAAAACATGTTAGGCACATTGTTTAGGTGAATGGTTACCACTATTCATGTAATAGCTATTTGGAAAGGTACTGTGAACTTTCTGTAGAATTTTTCATGTATTAATCATGGCTATCAAAACTATGTGTCTCGACAAGAAAACCATGTTGTTTTCTATGTGTTTTTTCAAACATGCCTTATGACTTGAGCATAGTTTTCCCAAACCATGTGGCACTAAATATGTAGTTGTTTAGCTCAAATTTTCTAAATATAGAGTTCATTCCAATTAGGGACATGGTTTTTCAAACCATGTTCCCTAATCGTGTTCATTCACACAAAAATCTAACAATTTCTAATTTTCCTCTTTTTCTTGAATATTTTTATATATACTCACCATATAATATTCATTAGGCTCAAACTAAACATCCTCCAGTGACTTAGGGGATTTTCCCCTTTATTTATTACTGATCTCCTTTTTTCTTGGTAGATCTCTTAAAGGTATGTTTCATTCCTTATTTGGCTTTCTCTCATCATATATGTGGTTTGATTGAGAATATTTTATATTTACAATGGATCTAGGATTATATGGATCAAATCACTCATTTATAGTCTCTATTCTCGATGAAAAATTATCTCCCTATATTATTGAGGTAGGTGTCCCAATACAAAGGTTCTAACTCATGAATTACCTGATGTTCAAATGAATTATTTTGGTTTGATTTATGAAATTTTATGATTTGATATCAATGTAGAATTATTTAAGTGGATTCATGTTCCTAAAGGGTTTATCTTTAAAATAAAATTTAAGAACACTATGTATTTAATGAAATTTCTCGAAGGTGATTTTTACCTAAAGGTTAATTTTCATGCATGGGACTAGTGATGATTCACTAAGAAAATTTGTTATAAATATTGATGTTGTTTTTTAAATGGTTTTTTGGAAAACATAGAAATTTGTTATATTTTGGTACATTGGGTTATAGACATATGTTACCCTTGTGAGTATAGCACCACTATGGGTTACTTAGTTGATATCAATATACTATGAAACATCATAATATAGATAGGATTAAAATTATGACTAGATTAGTGCTCCTTCTTGTGTCTGATTATTTATTTATATTTTTTAAATCCAAATTTTGATTGGTTTTATACATGATGGTATATTTCCCACTTGGTTTCTTTCTTTGTTATCTTATGTTTTGTGAATGGATGGGTTTTTTTTATAATTTCATATTATCATATATTTACATTCCATATTCCAAAATTTTTCCACTAATAATTTATAGATCTAGTTTTTTTATGACTTTGTTAAAGGGAAGGGTTTCATTTAGTTCTCCATCCTAACATGGAAATTCTACTCTTCAATGTGGGTTGTGATGGAGGTGTTTGATGGTCATAGAGAGACTTAGCTTTCTTCTTGACCTTTTTAACCTTTAGTTTTATCCTTTTGGCTCAGTAGTGTATGTATTATGGATGTGCAATCTTATTCCACACTTTAATTTATTGGTTTGTCCCTTTTTAGTTATTTATGATACACTTTTTCTTCTTTGTTGATATTCACCATGTGAAGGGCCATCTTGGGTGATGCATCTTCTCTACCTATATTGGTTTGTTACAAAATGGAATCAAAGCCATTTATATGGAAGAATATTGTTTAAAATACCCAATTTTTTTAGGGTGTCTAGTAATCAAAATTTAGAAACTTCAAAATTTGTGTAGTAACTGTGGATGGGTGACTAGAAAAATCACTTCTATTTCTAATCTCAGGTTACCATGGGTGGACTATAATTTTTTATCAATCCGGATCTTTGGTTTTTATGCTATTTAGATGAATTGTTTTTGTAGACTACTTAGATAACCTATTTCCTTTTAATTTTATCATTATCCATTCATCAAATCAATGGTGGCAATAAATTATTATTTTTTAAATTCATTGATGCTAATTCTTGAAGTTAATCAATTATTATAGAATTTTTCATAATATAATTTATTACAAAAAATTTTATATATTAAAAAATCACTGTTATAATACATATATTGTAACTCTCCTCCACCAATTGGCATGAGAAGGCAGGTAGGGGATACTATCCCTTAAGTGATATTTCCATGATGCCAAATTCTTGGAATAAATTTTTAGGTCTTTAACAATAAATTGGGGAACAATTTTACCATGAAATAAACCAACTAACAAAACAAAAAGCTACCAAAAAAAATACATGATTCATGTAAACATATAAACCCACACCATATATTACAAAAGTGCAACCAAACTAATCCATAGCAATTTCCAAAAACCAATACATCGAACCCATACCAAACCAAAATTAGAGTACCAAGAAGAATCCTTAACAAGGGACCCAAAGTAAACCAAGACACAAACCACTTCTGTCTAATAAGCACCATGATCCAAGAACCACCAATGTACATGTGAATCACAAAGATCCTCTAGAAAAATGAGATCCTTTACACTTAGCTCTTCCCTGGAATACAACATTTAAAAAAGCACCAATGTTCCAAAACAGTGGTGAGTAATAATACTCAGTATGATTTCCTCTAATTACATCCCTACACACCCCACTATGATAAAAATATTATAACTTGTATATAAAACATTTTATATAAAACATAAAATAGTTTAAAAATTACTCATAACCCAAAAACACCCTTACCAAGCCACATTGCAGAAACTGAGAAACGCCAGGGAATGCCAAGAAACCATTCTATAATCCATTTCACCTTTCACATTAGCACAACAACTTTCATCTTTCATTACAACACACAACAAGTCAAAGAACCATGGTGGAACTTCCTATCCAAACCCATTTACTACTTCTCCAAACTAGTTGTACTTCCCCACCAATTATCCATAATGGTTGACCTTTCGTCCTCTATTTGTCACCTTTTATATTGAGACATCCCAAAAACGTCACACACAATCAAGACAATCCATAATACTTGACAAACCAACAGGAATAAGAACTCCAAGGCCACACCTTATGCACACAACCATTACCAACACATTTCTAAACACTTCAATAAATCCACATATTTATTGAAAACACTCTTCAACAATTTTCCATTACAACCCACATTTAAATAAAGCAACATCTTTATTGCAATTTATCTTTCATAAAAAAATTCCTTAATTCTAACCATTACCCAATTTAAAATCAAAATTTAAAAATCACACAAAAAAACCATTTTGAAACAATGACCCGTTTTACTCAAAATCCCCAAAATCATCACCCAATGGGTATCCACTAAGATTAACATATCATATTCACAATTAATTTCTAGAAAAAAAAATTAATTTTAAACAAGGACTCATGTTATAGAAATGTGGAGTTGAGCGAGAATCCACCTACCTTAGGGTTTTGGATAAATCGATCCACAAGAAACTACAACACAAATCCGGACAAATGCTCCACCAAAACAACACTACATATCCTTATCTATCATTAAAAGGCCTTAATATATGTTGATTCAATAAGGTTTTCCTTGTGAATTTTCCATTCATTCATGTAAGGGGGATATTGTTGAGTCATTAAGGTCTCCTTTTAACTTTACCATTCCTCTTATTTTGAAAATAAAAAACACCTTATCTTAAGGAAAACTTCGTTTTACCCTATATTTTACCCATATAAGGAAAAATTTCCTTTTCTAAGGAAATTTATCCTTACCATGTTTTCATTGCTCAAATAATAATTTTTCAAAGTGTAAAAATCGGATTGAAACCAAAAACCTCGAAATCATATAATACTTAGATATGAGGCATTCTGTTTAAGACTTCGAATTCTGGTTACAAAATCTCATGAATTTCAACTCCGAATTCTGGTTACGATCTCTCATTATGTTCAACTCCGAATACTGGTTACGAAATCTAATGAAGTTCAACACCAAATTCTAGATACAAAAGTTATGAAGTTCGACTCCGAATCCTGGATACGAACATTCATGAAGATCATCTCCAAATTCTGATTACAAACTTATGTAATGTTCGACTGCGAATTAAGATTACAAATTCTGGTTACGAACATGTCTATGTTCTAACTCCGAATTCTCATGAAATCTGACTCCAAACATTTCATGTTCAGGTTCCAAATTCTTACTGAATCCATACTCCGAATTTCATTGAAATTCAGACTCCAGAATTCTATAGATTTTATGTTCTAAATTCCTAAAAAATAGAATCTGAATATCCTTGTGTTGTAGACTCTGAATTCAGTCTTTTACTTAGACTCTGAAGTTTCAATTTTACTTACATTCTGAATATTGGATTTTAGTCATACCTACACTTGTTTAGAAATAAAATGATATCATTCTTTAGTTATCAATTAACCATTGTTTGAGTGGCATGTGTACAGGTCCCTCCAAAACTCAAGGAAAAATATGATTGTTGGAGGAGGGAGATGATCGTTGGAAGCTGTGCTATAAATAAGAGTTCATTTGAAAGAGATTATATTTTATTCAACATTGAACTTTGACAACTATTACCACATGTTTTTGAAGTTATTTCTAGAGAGATAGGCTCTTATAAATTCTCAGGCTTCGTGAAAAATGTTTTGAACTACTTGTTCAAACTCTACTTCATGAAAATTTTCTTAGTGAAGAGGATCATTTTCTTTGAAATCAGAGACTTCGGGTTGTGAATTCATAAGGTTCCTATTTATTTACAAATCAAGGGCTTGAAGGGATAGCAATACAGATACTGATATTCAGATTTAGGGCTTAACGACGTTTGGGTAAGACATAACCTTGTGAAAGTATAAATGAAGGGACCTCTTATCAAGGGTTGTTGGATTCCCTCCTCTTTGGGTTAAAAGAGTAATTACTTGTTACTTGTAGTATTTTGTTTTCTACTGTGTATTTTAGTTGTTGAGGAAAGTATATATTTCATATACTTCCTTAAACTTGTACTCTTATTTTACAGGATTCTATATGCCTTATGGTATAATCTTAGTTAGTGTAAAATTTTGTTATGTTTCATTTCCGGAATCACTTTTCCGGAATCAAGTGAGTTATAAGATCTTAGAGGTGTTGAGAATTTTGGTTACACAAAATCTCTTTAAGTATTTTTTAAAGGATACAATTCACACCCCCTCTTGTATTTGTATCTAATTTTACATATTCGATCCAACATTTAGTATTATAGATTATATCATACTCAGACATACCATTCTAACAATTGGTATCAGAGCGTTGGTTCAATCTGAATTAATCTCATGATTAGATTCAGAAGAGAATTCTCTGAATTTCATTTTTCGGAATCATTTTTTCCAGATTCATATATTCAGACTCATATAGTTCATATTTATTATTTCTTAGAGATACAATATCTTTTTCCTTGCTTATGGATATTTTCTCTTGTTTTCAAACTCATACTACTAACTAGTTTGAGTGCCAAAAATTTTCTTAAGGATGGAAGGTTTAAATATTGGTTCTATTGATAATCTAAATCCTACCAGACCTCCTATTTTTGATGAAAATGATTATGAGTATTGGAGATATATGATGAGGACTTTCGTTATCAATACTAGAGTTGATAACTATGTAATGCTTATTGGAGATTATAAAATTATGTATAAGGAATTGAGAACATTTACGAAACAGGAGAAATCTGAATATCAAGAAAAATTTAGAGTCAGAAATACTTTATTGTGTTCCATGACTACGAACATCTATAGTCATATATCATCATGTGAATCTAAAAATAGAATCCTGAATAAACTAGAAGTTACATATTTTGGTACATCTAATGTCAAAGAGACAAGAAGAGCTATGTTGAGAGGTTAATACCATAGTTTTAACATTACTTATGGAGAACATGTAAGAAATGTACATAAAAGGTTTATGAAAATCGTGGATAGTATAAATTATATGGGAGAAAAAAATTTGTATGATGAATCTCTTGTTGAAAATATCATAGATATCATGCCAAATGAATGGGAGTCCAAGAGGACAGATATTGATGAGAACAGAAAAGTCACTCAGATCTCCTTAGATGAGTTGTTTGGAACTCTTCATCAGCATGAAACCATAATGAAGAGAGATGCTGAAAATGCTAAGAAGAATAATGGGAATGAAGTTTCTTTTACAACCACTTCCACATATATGAAATCCAAGACCCCAGAAAGGCTAACTAGATCAATGAAAAAGAAATTCATTATACAGTAAAAATCTAGTGATACATAAAACTCTGAGAATGATTTAGCTAATCTTACTCGAAGAATGAACAAGATTTTGGCTTAGAAGAATCCTCAAAATAAGTACAAGAATAAAGACTAAAAATATAAGAAAGATGAAAAAGACACATGTTATGAATGTAGAAGAAAAGGTCATATCAGACCTGATTATCCTTTGCTGAAAAATAAAGAAAAGAATGAAAGGAATTCAGAAGGAAACAAGAATAAATTATATCGTTAAAAGCACAAGAAAAGCTGTAAAGCTAATGATACATGGATTGCTAGTTGTGGAGACTCATCACGAAGTGAATCTTCTTGAATATGATTCATCAGCACATAAGAATATGGGATTCTTTTCTACTACTTCTTTCGCTAATACATGCCTTATGGCCAAGGTACGCTCTTCCAAGGTTTTAACAAATTTATCTCTTGATAAGAATTACTATTCCAAAAGTGGTACTTCTAATGAAGATACTTCATCCTTAGAAAATGAATAAATACATTTATATTAAGAAGTATCTAGATTTTACAAGTTACATGAAGAAAAAATATTTACGATTTCAAAAAAACTAGACAAGGAAAATACTAGGGAATAATTTCTTATAAAAGAGATATCAGATCATTCTAGAGATCTTGGAGATAAAGATGAGCTTTTAGAAAAACATTCTAAAGACCTTGAGAAAGACAATTCTATTAAGGAAGAAATTTATAATGATCTTAAGATTTCTATTTTAATGATAATAGTTTTTGAGGAAAAATCTAACTCTATGGAAATAATTCTTGTGGATAATAATTAATCATCAGATTGGAATCCAAAATATTTTCTCTTAAGAATATTTTTTCAAACTATACCTCTTGGAAGGAAATTTTTGACAAGATGTATTCTCAAATTAAACCTCACGGAAACACTACTGGACTAGGTTATACTCACCAAAAACTTGTATTCAAAAACAATTATTTTGTTCCACTTAGAGCCCATTTTTGCACTAAATGTCAAAGTGGTGGGAATTGGAAGAAAAATTTCTCCTTGAATAGAGTTAAATGTCTTGTTTTTCGTATAACTTATATTTCTAAACAAATGTGGATACCAAAAAAAAAATTTCTAACAATTCCGAATCCAAGAAAGTTTAGATTTCGAAAGTCTAACTCTTTTGTTTTCAGGAAAATTGAGAAGGTACCAACAACAATACATGGTAAATGAATAGTGGATGTTCCCAGTATTTGACTGGTAACAAAAACTATTTTTAAAATATTATCAAGAAGAAAGGAAGAAAATTAACTTTTGGAGATAATTCTCAGGTAGAAATTATTTGTATAGGTAACATCATTCTTCTTGAAAAGCCAATGATTTCAAAAAAATTATTAGTTAAGGGTCTTAAGCACAACATCATTAGCATAATTCAGTTATGTGATGGAGGGTACCTTGTGAATTTTAGGAATTATAAGATCTTAGTACACAATTCCAAGGAAGATTTTATTCTTTCTTCCCATAGTCAAGAGAATGTTTACACACTAAACAAAGAATACCTTAGGAGAAAAGACTTACCTTTCCTTAGTGTAATGGAAGATCATTCTTGGTTTTGGCATAGAAGGTTAGGACACAGTAACCTTATGAAACTATGAAAACTATCCAAGAAAGGACTATTTAAAGATATACCAGAGCTTAGATTTGATTCTTCAAAAGTTTGCGACCCTTGTAAATATGGAAAGGAACACAAATCAAGTTTTAAATCAGTCGGTGAAGTCTCAACTACTGATGCATTAAAGCTAGTGCGCATGGATCTTTTTGGTCCTACACAAACTGGAAGCATTGGGGGAAAGTATTATGTATTTTTCTTGGTTGATTATTACACTAGATTTACGTGGGTCTATTTTCTAGTAATAAAGTATGAAGATTTTCCTAATTTCAAAAGTTTTATAGGCCATGTTAAAAATGAGAAAAACCTTCCATTAAAAACTATTCATAGTGATCATGGTAGAGAATTTCAATATTACGATTTTGAAACATTTTGTAGTAGAAAAGGTATTTCTCACAACTTCTCAGCACCTAAAACACCTCAACAAAATGGTGTTGTTGAAAGAAGAAATATAATTCTTCAAGAGATAACTAGAACCATGTTGAGTGAGTATTATGTTGCCAAACATTTTTGGGATGAATCTGTAAGTACTGCTTGTTATACTATAAATAGTGTTTTGATTATACCTTTACTTAATAAAACTCCTTATGAGTTATGGAATGGTAGAAATCCTAGAGTTTCCTACTTTAAGGTTTTTGGTTGCAAGGTATTCATTCTGAAAACTAAAGATACTCTTCATAAATTCGCACCAAAATCTGATGAAGGAATATTCCTAGGATACTCCATAACTTCTAAGGAAAAAAACATTTTCAACAAAAAAACATGCACTATTTAAGAGACAATACATATTAAATTTGATGAAACTGATCATTTTTTTAAATAACCTCAACCAACATCCTCGGATGTTTTTTCAAAAACTGATTATCAAGCTTTGATAGAAGATCCTTATGATAAGGAAAATGTTCATCAAGATACATCTGAAACATTTTCCCCATAAGATTTCCTACCCTATGTTGATGAACAGGCTTTACAAAACCCAATTTAGGAGTTTCTAAAGAATCATCCCATTGATAGTATCATTGGTGATGTGAATCAACCTGTAAGGACTAGAAGTTCCTTATGAAATGAAGTAGAACATCTATCATTCCTATCCCAATGACAACCAAAAGGCATTGCTGATGCTTTAGGTGATGATGATTGGATAAAAGTCATCCAAGACAAACTAAATGAATTCTAAAGGAATAATGTTTGGACCTCGGTTGAAAGACCTAAAAAAATCTCTATTATTGGTGTAAACGGGTCTTCATAAATAAGTGTGATGAAAATGGAATCATTGTTAGAAATAAAGATATATTAGTTGCTAAAGGTTATAATCAATAAGAATTAATAGTCTATGAAGAAACCTATGCTCCAGTATATAGACTTGAATCTATTCGTATTTAACTTGACTTTACAGCATTCTTCAATTTCAAACATTTTCAAATGTATGTGAAATGTGATTTCCTTAATGGTTATGTTCAAGAAGAAGTTTTTTTGAACAACCTCCTAGCTTTGAAGATACAAAACATCTTGATCATGTTTTTGGACTAACCAATGATTTTTATGGCGTTAAACATGCCCCTCGAGCCTGGTATGATAGACATACAAGATTTTTGCTTCAAAATAACTATGTTAATTGAAATTACGATCCAATCCTTTTTATAAAGAAAGATAAGAAAAAAATTTTATTGTTCATATTTATTTTGATGAAATTATATTTGTCTCAACTCAGTAATATTTAATTGATTCCTTTATATATCTAATGAAATCTGAGATTGAAATGAGTATGATGGGTGAGTTAACATTTTTCCATGGATTTCTAATTTCTCTAAAACCCGAAGGAATCTATATATCTGAACAGAATTATATTGAAGATCTTCTTCAAAATTATGGATATGAAAACACTAAAAGTATAACTACTCCCATCGGTACCTCAAACACACTTGATCTTGATGAATCTAGGAAACAAGTAGATTAAACAAATTTTAGAGGTATGATAGGAAGTCTACTTTACTTGATAGCTAGTCATCCAGACTTAATGTTTTCAGTATGCTTATGTCCAAGATATCAATCCAATCCTAAGTAATCTCACTTAAAGGAAATGAGGAGAATTTTTCTCTAATTAAAGGGAACCATGCATTTAGGACAATTTTATACTTCTAGAAATGATTTTGATTTAAAATGATTTTTGGGTGATGACTTTGGTAGATGTATAATGGATAGAAAGAGAAGAACCAGAACTTGTCATTTACTAGGATATTCATTAGTTACTTGGTCTTGTAAGAAGAAACACTCAGTAGCACTTTCCACTACTGAAGCAGAATATGTAGCAGGTAGAAGTTGGTGTGCTCAAGTGTTGTGGATGCAACACACACTCACATACTATGTCTTGAGTATTAACAAAAAAAATTTGATTGATAATACAAGTGCCATTTATCTTATTAAACACCCTGCATATCACTCTCATGCAAAGCACGTAGATATTAGGCATCACTTTTTTAGGGATCACACACATAAAAGAGATATCATTCTTCAATTAATCGGAATGTAAGATCAACTAGCTGATATTTTCACTAAATCTTTACCCTCCGATAGATTTTAATACATTAAACAGAAGTTAGGAATGATAACCGTAAGGTAATCCTCCTTAATTAACTTCTTGTTAAATAAATCTCCATACAGTAATAAACTCGTATTCATAGGGGGGAGTACATTTTTTGTTGATGTTTTTTTTTAAAAATTCGTAATGAAGTTTTCAAAAAATTTAATAATGATGTTTTCAAAACAATTCGTAATGAAGTTTTAATATTTTCATAATGAAGTTTTCAAAAAATTTCATAATGAAGTTTTCAAAAAAATTCGTAATAATATTTTAAAAAATGTTCGTAATGAAGTTTTCAAAAAATTTCATCATGAATGTTTAAAAATTTTCGTAATAGAAATATTTGGACCAGAAATTTTCGTATTGAAAATCTTCGTACCTGAAATTTTCGTAATGGAAATTTTCGGAATTAACATTTTTATAATGAAAATCTTCGGACCTTAAATTTTTGTGATGGAAATTTTCAGATGTGAAATTTTCATAATGGAAATTTATGGATTTGAAATTTTTTGTAGTGTTGTTTTCATATTGATGTTTTTTTTGGAATCTATAGTTCTTCAAAAAAATATTCCTTAGTACGAAAAATATTCCAAAAAATAAAAAAGGTATGATTCTTTCTTATGTTTTCGTAATTAACTTTTAATTGCTGTTAGTTTCTTTTGTTTTTAAAATTTATCGGATTCAAATTTTCCTAAATACAATTTTTTTAAACCTCAAAAGATCGGATTCTACCGAATTTTTCCTTGCGGCTATCATATCAATCGTTAGATCAGATCATAAGGTTTCCCAACCGTTAGATTGGATTTGGAAGTTGAAAGGTCACTTGATCGCCTATATAAAGGGAACCCCCCCCGATGGTTGTCCCACAGTGGTTCTCAAGCTTGTGCGTGTTGAAGCTCTACCCCTCTACAAAAGCCCATTCTGAACTTTTCTAAAGTGCTCAATTCCGAATGTCTTCAGAAGTCTCATCTCAAGATTTTTCCACTGTTAAGTAGATTCCGGAATGGAAAATATACATGGAGAGGGTAGTTCATCCAAACTTCTTTTATAAGTATGAATCTATTATTTCCAAGAACATATAGCTCAATGGATGGGAAATTATAGATATTTCAAAGACAGGAGCTCAGGATGTGGTCTATCCATATTTGGGGATATAATTCTATGAACCAGTTTTCTCCTTTATGGATGATGGTATGGAAAAATTCTCCTTTTAGAGTTATGGAAAGATGTAAAAACTCTCTTACACGAATGCTGGTAGCTTGGTGGAGCTTTCATATGAAGGAGAAGCCAAATTTTTCTCCAACAAATTTCCAGAGGATCAAGGAAGTTTCACTAAGGAAAAGGATATGGAATGCCTTGGGCTCAAAGATGTAAAGACCACAAAAATTGTCCATATGTCTGCCAACAATCAAATTCATTAGTTATGGATTCCAGGTCTTATCGTATCGAGAAAGGGTGTTAAGGACACCCTAAAGAAAAGTGACATGTATAACCTTGAATTTTTAGTAAACCTATGGATGGTTAATCTCATTAGACAGATTCTCATTATGATTGAGTATATCAAAAATGGGAATTTGAGAGCTCAAATTATCATGTATCATGCCCTACTCTCAAAGCTGATAGTTTGGTGTCTCGAATCTTTCATGATTCCCTGTAGTTCCAAGGCAAGGAATTGCAAAGTTATGTTGATCAGTGATGACACCCTTAAGAGGATGAAGGTTGGTGTAACGTCCCGGCCCAACTCACAATCGAACTGGTGTCCGGACCGGTCGCCACAAGGCCTTAAGCGTGCCTCCTCGTATGCCAGAGGCTGCCGACTAAGAGCGTGGTTCTCATGAGGTGATAGTGGGGAGACTATACCCTCTTATCAGAGTTGCACATCGGTATTATTAGAGTGAAACACAAAAGTAGCGGATGCAGTAATAGATAATCAATGAACAAATAGAAGTGGAAGACAAATAGTAAACATTTATATAATAGGTGACCAAATCTAGTTTACACGATACATGGATGATGAATGATACAATGTGAAAACATGAAACAATACAGCATGCTTAAAATACAATGTAAAATAAATAAGAAAAGACATCAAGGCACGACATGCATTCTCCTGAGCATCCTGAGCTCCCGCTCTATCCTTTGCTCCTATCCCCAGGTACAAGCAACACAACAACCAACCTAGGTCCTTGAAAAAAAATGTCTGCTTGGGTACCCCAGTGCAATGGAAGCCCGAGTAGGGTGTGAGATATAAATCTCAGTATTCCAGCACCACAGGTGTCTAACCCAATCTAGATAGTGTGTATTTAACTAAACAGTAAATAGATATATCAATGTTCAATAAGAAGAACAACATAGATAAACAACAGCCGTCCAGGTTCCCTAGGGACACCCAACGGCTATACCAACATTGGCTCGTTGTCGGTAATATAACATGATCATGTTACCATATATATATATATATATATATATATATATATATATATTCATTTCGGTCATAGATGGTGTGGGGTAAGAATGCCTCCCACCCATAAATCGAGATTAGCGGGCATGAGGTAAAAATGCCTCTCTTCCATACATGTCAACTGGAAAGGGGTATGAATGCCTCCCTTCCATCATTCGTGATTAGTGGGCTTGATGTAAGAATGTATCTTGTCCTTATCGGTCAACTAGAATGGGGTATGAATGACTCCCTTCCATAAAGGTATAGAGAATAGCGGGCATGAGGTAAGAATGCATCTCGTCCCTATATGTCATTTGGAAAAGGGTATAAATGCATCCCTTCTATACATGTATATAGATCGCATCTGGCGTGGGGTAGACATGCCTCCCACCCATACTCAAGTAAGCTAGAATGGGGTATGCATGCCTCCCATCCATAACCATTCAAGGTAGATGGCTTGGGGTATGAATGCCTCCCATCCTTAACCACACAAATTCGTTAGCAGCCTTATATTACAATGCATAAGGCCATACCTCTTATGCATTTCAAACAGACATTCCACATTCACAAAAACCCATAATAAATTATGATACTCATTCACAATCAAAAAGATAAACATTGGGGTCATGCTCTAACCCTCTCTTTTGTTCTATTCAGTTAAACCATCATCCATACTCATCAAACAACAGATAATGCATTACCTCTTGGGAGCTCCAATTAACCATATCAAAATCCACGACCCAACCCATTCAACTATGTCATTCAGTGCACATTCCCAATTCAAAGTCATTTTATCCAATTTTCCTAAACATGGAAAATTGGGAAAGGGTTCCACATGATTTTAATTCCATCTAGTTGCCTAAACTTATCAGGATGATTAAAAATTCAAGCATCCTAGTCATTGCCCTAGTTGCCCCCATCTCATTTAATCCATTCTAATCAAATTCACTTAACCCCTTACCTTATGGGAAATTTCAGTCCAATGGTTCAAGTGAAAAGTGAGGCGTTATGGAAACATAACATTTTCCCACTTGGGAAAATTCAACAAAGAATAAACAAGAAGCCAAGCATACCATTCATTAATTATCACAAAGGCAAGGCAAATAAGGCAAGCATAAATGTCTACTTCCTACTTTTTATCTTGATGACAGTGAAACTCTGATCGAGGGGTTTTATTATTAACTCATTAGTTTAGTGACCAAAAACCTCTTTTATCTTATTCTTACAATTCACACAATTTTCACCGAAACATTTAATCGACTAAACATGCATAATTAAAATACTAAACAATGCAGTATTTAACTCTTTAAATGCATCACTTTAAATTAAAGGGGAAGGAGTGGGATCCTACCTTAAGGTGGATCCATCCATCCACTCTTGCTCTTGGGGCATTCTAACTAAATTTGTTGCTGCTGCTCCCCCACAAGGCATATGTGATTTCACATACGTATAAGGACACCTAGACTCTATGCACACACTCCTCATGGCCATGAGCGTGCGCAAGAGGATCCTTACACATATGCTTATACACATAAGTCTGTCTCCACTCACCTGCTCAGGAAATTTTATATATACAATGGGAACAACTATCCCCGTACGTGTATATTCGCTGCCATGAAAAAATATACGCATATCGGGGGAACCCACATACATATAAATACGTACCTATTCCTATGCTGGCGAGTCCCCTAAGCTCTGGAAACCCGATACCAACCCGAATTTGCAACGCACTAGGAAAAACACACTATGATCCTTAAAAAAACTAAAGATATTAAATTAGTGGATTTGTAAACCATAAAATGGAAAAAACCTTACCTCGGAATCAAACCGGTGAACCAAAACATGGCGAATCACTTCGCCTTCAGTGGTGATCCCTGGAATACACCCAAACATGACCCGAGAAGCCTTCCGCACGAACCTGGAACAAAGGGAACCCAAAAGTCGGATCTCCCAAAACCCTAGGGATTTTGGATGAATCACACCGGGTGACGAATACGACAAAAAATGACTTGGAACAAGGAGGAGAGGGAGGATAAGGACCTACCATAGAGATTCGGAAGAGGAGGCCTCCAGAAATTGGGAGAAATATAGGAAGAGAGGGAGGTCGTGGTCTTCATGCATCGCGGCGGGGGAGATCCCTCCCTGGGCTAGTGTTGCGCATCTGCTGAGAGGAGAGGGGAGAGTTTTTTAGTTATTTAGGTTTTATTTTAAATTTCATTTTAATATTTTAAAATCCCAAAGAGGGCACGGAGCACGGCTCGGGCCGCACGGTTTGGAAAACCGTACCCCAACCGTCAGTCCCCCACTGGACACCCACGACACCCCGCAGGTGCTGGCCACACGGTTTGGGTAAACCGTGCGCATGCCGTACAGACTCCTCTACCTCCCTGATTTAGGCTGCACAACGTGGGCCGCACGATTTGGAAAACCATGCTCCAACTTTGCGCCTTTAGCTATTCTTTAAAAACCATCCGTATTTGAGTCCGACACTCCCAGAACCCCTCAAGACATTCGGAAAACTTAAGGGGCATTCTCCCATGTCCAAAAACATTAAAAAAAGGGTTCAACCCTTCTGAACCTCATTCCGAAGTCCGATTCTAAAACCGACTGGTTCAGTAATTGAAAAAGTTCAATTTCCCCCACTTTTTAACCCAGTTCAAAACGTGGGTCATTACAACCTTTCCACCTTAGAACTTCACATCCCTGAGAAGCCCTCAGGAACAACTCACACTCCATTCGACCTACATGGGTCATGAATCTTTATGCAATGATCGTGTTACATTTCCAAACATTCAAATCTCCATGATCATCCATTTAAGCACACGACACTTATGTCATCAACACTCGAACCAACACTCATTTACCACTGAACCAACATGAATGATCTTACCTGAGCCCATTCCACAAGAGACACGATCACATAGTCTTCTCATCACGAAACCAAACAAAGGTACTTCCCACTGTAGATTTTTCATGCTAGATGGACAAGACTCAAACCACATCTCCACCACTATTTGATTTGTCTTTCAAAAGCACGCTCTAAGCCTTACAACGATGCACCTAGTGTGATTTTGAAATGATCAAACGGTCGACTTCCCCATCGAACTCTAAACCCAAGTCGAAAAGAGTCTAGACACTCTAGCTGACTATTCAAGAAGACGCATGACATAGGCAGCTGATGTTTCACAAGCTGAACAACGATGCCTTCTGCCAAGGCACCCCGCATTCACCACGAGAACGTTCACCGAAAAGGTCATACCTGAATCTCGGGGACGTCTAAAAGGTCAAAACACGAACGAAACCATGCATGCAGTGTGAAACGCCAAAAGGGAACAACCAAACAAGTTAAAAAGATTTTTAAAACTTTAGTACGGCGTTAGGCCGATGCTCTCTTAGCACATCCAGGACGAAAGCAAGATAGGGGACAAGCTCGTCACATAGCAGAGTACACAAAGAGGATTGAAAACGGATTCCAGTTACATACACCAAAAAACTGTAAAGGAGATCAGTCCGACCACCCTTATTCGACTCTAATGAAGTAACTTGGCTTCACATGTCGACACATCATGATTTCCACACCGATCACAATGCCTTTTTCCCGCACAAGGAATTTCGTGATCATTCACGATTTACTACTGAAGTCCTCCACGACCAACGTTGTTTCTTAAAAGGGGTTGCATACACCACAAAAAAAACAAACATCATGATGAAAAGAATTCATTGACACAAAATGACACCTGAAAGCCACATAGGCATTCAAACAACCCTGACCATTTTCTAAGATGGTTCTTCCTGGCGTGTTCCTTCTACCTAGAAGGACACACTTTACTCAACTGGCATGAAGCTTTCCACCATAGAAGGACAACGTTATCGAAAGGAGAAAGACATGATTCTCATAACCAGACTTGTTCATAATTAGCGGAACAGGCATGCGTCACTCCTCCGAGCCATGATCACCACATCAAACGTACAAGGAATCCGAAGCAACAAGACCGGTGTGTTAACCACCCGATTCTTCTGAAAATCATCCCGAGCATTGGAAAAACATTATTCTCAAATTCTCAGGTCACTCTACCATGGAGATGACCTAAGACCATACATAGAAGCATAAGAGATACAACCAAACGTTGTATTTCCCCATACGACCATTCGCTTGGACGATGACATGTCAAGTAATCCATTACCGCACAAACGAAAGGGTCAAACAACCAACAAGGCAACCAACCATGCCCGAGGCATGTCCAACCAACCGATACAGAGCAATACTCGATGCTAAATCCCTTAACATGTTCAAAAAAAATCATGAACACCCATCCGAACAAGGGTATCATTAGAACTGGATGTCCTACACGGGACAACGGTACCCAAACAGTACCAAACATTAGAAAGTTCACCGAACAAGCCAAGCACTTAATCTATAAGGGTGTTACCTACCATGGGCTATCCCCTCACGAAAAACAACAGTTGACCCATGAACTTGGTCACGCCCCAAAAAATTCATCGGCCTTAAAGCCTGACATTTAACGTCATTGCTAAAAGAAAACATCCTACGGAAAACGCCTAAGGTTCTATCCCTAGGCACTCAAAAGAAAGTCTTAACCTACCCACAAACAGGGTCTCAAAAGAGGACACCACTAAAGGTTCCTTTTTCCAAGCCCTTTATATTTATTCACATTCCTCATATAATATCATTAAATGATTAAATTCAACAAATCATGTACCACTTTTTCCTATCAAAAATTCAATCGTCACTTGATCAATTTATCAAACAGATCATAGAATAATAGGAAAGTTTCAACCAACTTCCTTTTAACCAATAGGTGACCTACGAGGGTCCCAACAATCAAATTCACATCAGATCAAAACCAAAAAACCTTTACACACACAAGCCATTCACAATACATCCTACCATTTTATTCATTATGGGTTTCCAGTTCCCAACCCATGAAGCGCCCATACATTCCATAAATTGAAATTTGGCTCCCATTAAACAAAATAGATCACATTTCAGAAATTAAAGTACTCAAATACAGTGATCCAATCATAAGGGTGGCCACCTACCAATCTACAAAGCAGCCACACACCATACATTTTGGCATTTGGCTCCCTTTAATCAAAACAAATTCCATTTTACAATTTAAACTTTTTCAGCTCTTTTTATGGTTATTCAATTACACAGGATACCCTTTCTCAGCCATAGGGCGCCCATACACCCTATAACTAAAAATTGGCTCCTATCATAATCCAAATCACATAATTTAGCAAAAGAAACCAATTTAATCTTAATCAAAAACATCATATTATCATATGCAGTAACACATAAACATTCTATATCACAGAAGCATAGAATAAATACCATAGTACCTATCACAACAACAGAAATTACTAATGCATCCTAGATGGCATGGAATGTGATTTCTTACAATGTGTTCATACGATGCATGAGATGGCATACCCTCGTATCATCGGGTTGCAATAGAAATAGAACCCAAAACTGCATCAACAGTATCAACAGAAAACATGTGTGTCACTCCACGGTGAAATCAAATCAACCATAAAAATCAAAATCATTAAAATAACAATTGCATTCGAGACAATTTGGCTTTTCCCTATGCGTGAGGTAACCAATCCTAGCACAGCTCATTACCAAATTCCAATTCCTTCCTATCCCTATCTAATGTCATCAAATAGTAAAAAAAATTAGAAGAAAAAACTCCTCTAATACCACTTCGTAACGTCCCGGACCTGGTCACCATCGAACTGGGGGCCAGACCGGTCGACACAAGGCCTCAAGCACGTCTCCCCGTATGCCAGAGGCTGCCGACTAGCAGCGAGGGTCTCGAGAGTTGATAGTTGGGTGACTATACACTCTTATCAGAGTTGCAAAACGATATTATTAGAGTGAAACAAAAAAGTAGAGGAAGTAATAATAGAAAAAAAAAATGAAAAAACAGTAGTAGAAGACAAATAGTTATCATTTTTATAAAAGTTGGCCAAATCCCTTTTACACGATACAGGGATGATGAATGATATAATGTGAAAATTAGAAATAATACAGATTGCTTATAATACAATGTAAAAGAATAAACAAATGACAACAAGGCCCGACGGGCGTTCTCTTGAGCATCCCGAGCTCCCGCTCAGTCCTTCGATTCTATACCCAGGTAAAATTAACACAGCAACCAACCAAGGTCCTGAAAACAAGAAAGGTCTACTCGGGTACCCCAGTGCAATGGCGGCCCGAGTACGGTGTGAGATATAAATCATGGTAGGCCGGCACCATCGGTGTCTAACCCAATCCAGACAGTGTGTATTTAATTAAACAGTAAATAGATATAACAAGGTTCAATAATCAAGACAACATAGATAAACAACACCCGTCCAGGTTCCCTAGGGACACCCGCCGGCTATACTAGCTTCGGCTATTTGCCGGTAATGTGACCTGATAATGTCACCATATATATATATATATATATATATATATATATATAAATATAAAATAATTTAGTTCGTTGATGGTGTAGAGACCTGAAGCCTGACGTACATGGACATTACATTACATTTGCGGAATACTTAGTACATAACAAAAACACACACACAAGGATCGTAATAGTTTAGTGTCTTTGGAAACTCGGAACGTAATTTTCTAATCGTGGTGAAAGATCTTCAATATCTCCCATAAAGATCTTCCTTTTTTTTACCTAAAACCTTTCTTTATATCCTGGGGAAAAAAACATAAAAGGGTGAGCTCAAATGCTCAGTAAGGGTAAACAAAAGAAATATCAATCACATCATATACATAAGAACATAGCTTTTGGAAATCTTAACCTGCAAAAGAGCTCATAATATCATATCATGGGATAAATCATAGAAGTGAAAATGAGATCCTCATAATCATAACATAAAACTTGAAACTTTGTGGCATGCACACATAATCATGGAAAATCATTTCTTGTTAGTCATGACTCATTGCCAAGACTATCTTAGTGGACAAAGTCCCTTTCTGAACCGAGTTCACTCCTCATTTCAGTCCTGTATCACTGAACCGAAATAACCTTCTGTTCCATCCATGTCTATCTCATGAGATATAAAGTCTTTAACCAATGCATTGGAGGGAGATATAGGTCCCACCCATCTTATAATGAATCTTTCTTATGTGTGCCACATAATCATAAAACATACATCATCGCATAACACATGTAACAAAAATGGGATTCTTGAAACATCATGACATCATAAATCAATTCATATAAGATAAAGGAATTCATAAAAATAATTCCATCACAACATGATCAAATCAATGTAATAATAGGGATAAAAGCATAACCCTTTTATTATCTTAGATGGAAAATAATTTTGATAAAATACTTGAACTCCATTCTTGAGGAAAATATCTTTTCTACTTCAAAATATTTAATCCTTTCATAACATGTCATACAACTTTAAAATAAAATAAGTTGATTAAAAATAAACTTGAAAACTTGTAAAGAAAGCTTCTTTGAAGTAATGTTTTAAAAATCCATTCATGCCGTATAAGTTAAAAAAACAGTCTTCGTACTTTTGTCGGAAAAGTCAAAAAGTACCTCGTACGGAAAAACGACAAAAGATTCCTTTCATATTCTTTACTAAAAACTCACCTAAGGGTAAAATTGGATTTAAACAATTGAAAGTGGATGGAAAAAATATTACATATTTAATAATCATGGATGTGGATGATAAAATACACCCCGGTAAATACCAACGTATAAACAATCTTGGATAAAAATGAGATTGTGATATTTCCCTTACCTTAGGTCCGATTTGCTTCGTATGTGTCCGAACCTCCTGTATAATGATTTAAATAATGTCATTGACTTATTACAGAATCATATTCATTGTTATGATATCATATATGGTTCACTTATGACATTATATTACCCGTTCTTTTGTAAATTCCATGTTAAAGAAGCATTTTGGGTAAAATCGTTTCATTTATCGTAGGTGTTTTGACTTGTTGTTCTTGACATTATTATTACTTATATCATGATTTAATTACTTCCAGAATATAGAATATGATTTATATATCATATATATTCAGTATATATATATATAATAGATAGATAAATGAAATGAAAAACACCGTTCATGGAGACGGTAGTCCGTACGTACGCATGAACGCTGTTTTCCTTTCCTTATTGTCTTGAAATGGAAGTAAGTAGATGACATACATATGTATATATATACATAAATCCAGTAGGTTTATAATGTCATATATTTCATTATTATTTCTTATATATACTTTATAATCATTCTTAAATGGTTAACATGGAGAATGAATCTCATCGCGTCGTGGAGACGGTAGTCCGTACGTACGCACGAGCGATGATATCATTTCTATAAATATTGAATTGAATTGGAGTGGATTATACAATATATCAGAATCAATATGATGTTGTAATAACTATGTATAGTTATTGTTTACACCATTATACCCATCCATGTAAGGTGGTGGTGGAAAATAGATTACACCACGGCGTGGAGACGGTATTCCGTACGTACGCACGCGCGGTGATTTCTTTTTCCGTAGGATGGATAGAAGGTTAATTAGAGTTGTTTCATATTTATAATAACATATCAGTATATAAGAAATACTGATGTTATTACTTTATCATGAAACAACTAAAGACGAAGAAGTTGAAGAAGAAAAGAAATTGAAAAAGATCGGTAATGGATATTACCTCTTCTTTGGAACGCCTCTTTGAATCCTCTACTTAGGGAACTAAGATTGGTCTTTGAAGAAGACCAGGACCTCTAGAATGATACTAGGGAAGTGGAGAAGAGATTTTGGCAGGGGTTGGACGAGCTTGAGTGCTCAATTTGGTGTGAGGAGGAGGGGGAGGAGGTGCCCTTTTATAAGGGAGGAGAGGGGCACCTTAGGAATTTTTAAAAATATTAATTTATAATAAATATAACCCCACTTAAAAACCTCCAAAAATGACTCATATTCGAAGATTAGATGAGATAGGTTTGTAATCTCATCAACCAATCAAATTTAGACATATTTGGATCTTATTTGAAACCTTATCATTTTGATTTATCCTTATTTAATCTATTTAAGTTTATTTGTGGTAATAAAATTCTAAATTTTAAATTATAACAAATTATTACTTATTTGTTTTTAATTTTACATAATTGTTTACTTTATAACATTATAGACCATATAAATATAAATTTATAATTTTTAAATATTTTTGTGATTTTTAAACAATTTTATAATATGTTATTTTTGTAAAATAACAATAGTGTCAATTTTGAAACTATCCATTTATTTGAATTTAAATAAAATATATACAGAAGATATGTTCGAAATAAAAGCTTTAATATATTAATAAAAGGTCATATGTATCTATAAAATTAGTGCATCACATTAAATAGTTCATATAATATTTATTTTAATATTTTTAAAACCATTTATTTGGTTTATCTCTTAATAAAATAAATACGACAACATTTTTGTATAATTATTTAATATACTTATTTGTTGCATAAAAATTAAATATAAAATCCTATGATGAAAATAAATCTATTAACTTTCACAATAATACTTTTACTCGAATTTATCATCTTAAAATCACAATATTTAAATTGTTATATTTATTAAATTATGAAGGTGACAACTTTGGCATCATTTTAAATTAAATAATATAACTGTCATAATCGCTTTTATAAGGCTCCAAATGGTCACATATTATACCATTGGATGTTTATGGTTTACATTTACATGGAAAATAAGTTTTGGTTAGGTATTTGTGCATTTTATGGTCACTATTAGTTTAATAAAAACAATATTCTTGATTTTTCACTAGATAAACAATTTCTGCATCACTATTGATTCATAATTAATGATAATTATTTAATCCCTAAAAATTATAAATAAATTTATATGATGTAGATAATTTTATTATATTTCTGGAGACTATTCATGTTCTAAGTTTCATGAAGTTTATCACTAAATTAAAATTAATATACTTATAAGATTTAAGAAAGTGACATGTTGTCACTTTCTTTGGTTTTAATTAATAATTAAGTTATTTTCATGGAAAAATGTCCATTAAATGATTCTAATCAGACCCTTTGGTGATATGGGTTTACTTTTAGTCATCCAATAGGATTTTGACATTTGTTAGGGTAATTTTAAAATATTATATTTACCCTTAATTGCCCGATTTACCTTTAACTATGGTAAATAAAATTTACCGTAGTCACTATTCATAATTCCCAAAAATAAAAAGTAGCTTATTAACATAATTTGGAACCACTGATTCCAAATATGGAATCCATTTTTCCAAATTCAATACACAAAATATGCAGAAATTAAATTAAAATTAATCCCGTTGTCGAGAGAAAACGGGTTTTTCTTTAAAACATTGCAAAAGATTGAATTGATTTAACCTACGAATTCAAGGTAAAATCAATGCTAATGACATACATTATATTAAATGGTAAAAATATATTCTGTTTATACTTTAAAACCATTCAATATTATAATTTAACCACATAAGATATTACGATGAAAAAAGTTGTTTTTAATTAAAATATAGCGTGTTTTTACTATTCATTAAAATATGAAAGTTATCGGAAAAATATCAAAACTTTATCTAATATAAATTTTTATATCATGATTCAAAAGAAGAATATTATTTTGTCAAATTGAACATATAAACATGTCAAAAATTATATTTAAAGTGGGTGCGCCATCAAAAGGCGGTAAAACTGCATTTTTTTAAAAATACTTATTTTACCCGAAAAATTTATTTTGTTCTTATACCATGTTCTAGAAATGTGTAAGATGAATAATAATGTTATAAAATTCGAAATTTAGTTAATACTATTCATAACGGCTAGTTCATGACAATATTATAATAATATAACATTGTTTATTAAAACCCGGTATTGCGTACAATACACGCTATCGAGGAAGGTCGCGATTGCGTGTAATGCAAGCCAAGTCAGGGTTGCGTATTGTGAAAGAATCCTTCGTTGTTTCGTATAACAGAATCCAACCATATTTCATTTATACATTTAATATATATATATATATATATATACTCAATGTTCCGTAGAATAACTATTATCAAAATTGTGTGTAACACGGTCCAAGAATAGTGTTGCGTAAACTGCAAGCTAATACGGTGTTTCGTATAGCGCAGGGTAATCTTGGTGTAGAATACAACATATGACATTAATTAAAATAATATTTTTTTCATAGAATCTCGGGGTGTTACATTCTACCCCCCTTAAAATGAATTTCTCCCTCGAAATTCGTCGGGGTTATAAATAGTTTACTATTTGAAAGTTTCTTTGATAGAAACCCACATCGTAAAAAGGAATACCAAAACTTATCTTTAAAAACAAAAGTATGAAACGTAACGGTTACCCAAATAAACTAATCACTGGGTTTCCACGTAGGTGAAAATATGGATATGGAAGAGAAATCTAACCATCTTGTTCTGATGGAGAGTGGTAGAGAACATGGCTATGGAAAAGCCAGCAATCACAAATCCATAAATTTGTGACGATCTAAGGTACCATCTGATTCATCAGATATAAGATCACTAGGACAACATTTTTGGTTTTCAAGATCATTTCCCTAAAGTTGAAATTTTGAATTAGAATAAATACTTACTTTATTTTGGTACAATCTCACTGTTGTTCGTGCGTTGAACAATTTCCACTTCATCTCTTAAATAAATGAAGTTGAATTTGTTATTCGTGAAGTGTTAGCAGATCATGTGATAGAATGAATGTTCATTCCATCTGTCTCAAACAAAAGGTTAGCAAAAGTTATTAAATATACATAAGTCATTCTATAGTGAGATTAATCATATATGGTTCCTAAAATGGACTTATACTTCATATATCATACTGCTTAATATAATAAAACTAGTTTCTACTAAACAGGGACTTCCTGTAGGCCAGTGGTAGGCGATAAAGGCCAGTCGCACTTCGGTTGTGGGTTCGATTCCCACAGCCTTGTCCGAAGCGATGGGCTGTCGCCCGTCCTGCAGGTTGTCCTTTTTATAAAACTATATTACTATAACATCCCATCAATAATATCGAAAAAACTTCTATCCTTAAACAATACTAACTTATGTACAACATAATCCATTCCAATCTTTAGGATTATCCATAATACTGCAGTCCATTCTCATAACATAGTGAAAACGATTACCAGAGATTTAATTCCATCGTTGATCCCCATATATCATAAGATATATCTTGTTGGTCACATTCCAAACATTCAAAGGCCTTAATCTTGTACTCTCTTGAATACCCATTGAACCTTAGTGAAAACTTGAATGCAGTTAAAAGTTAACACTTTTCACATACCGAAATCCTCAAAATTCTATATACTCAAACCATGATATCACTTAGTCCTTATATCAATCATGAGCTCATGAATACTATCAAACATTTAATTTTCTCCTTATCCCTTCATTATGCGCATATCATCTACATTCCAAAAATATCTGAATAACCTTTCATGGATACTGGTAACATTAATCATACACTTTCAAAACACAAGGAAAGACAACAGTGTAACAATCCATAGATGTCTCTTTATTCCAAAATTACACATGATAAACATGTAATCATTCCACTACATTCTCAAACCATTGACCGAGCTTCAAAAATTCTTTCATCTCACATATCATTTGTAGTCTCTTCATCATCATCCACATAAATACTACCCATATGACCATACTGATTCTCTTCATGAGTCTTTCCCTTAGGGTATTTGTTTGCATAATGCCCATACATTCCACATTTAAAACACTTAACCATTTTTGATGTCGTAGCAATACCATTATCCTCATCCATGGTGTTAACCGACCCTTTTCCTTTGCACTTACTTTCTTTGTGTCCTTCTTTTCCACACCCAAAGCATCTTCCAGTTCCCTTGAAACATTCTCCTTGATTCCTCTTCCCACATGATTTACATAGGTGAAATTGAACTTTCTTTCCTCTATGATCATCATGGAACTCCATCTTTCTCTTATTAGTCGAGTCAGGAAACTTACCAAATTTTACTTTATTGATCATATTGTGAGATTGCTGATTTGGAATAATAATGATGTTTGGACATCCAAATCCCATTTCATTAGGTTGGTCATGGAGAATATCATTCCATTGTCCATCATATCCTCCATTATTGTGAATCATCTTGTTTCCAGCCATTTTCTAAAACCCAAACAGAATAGTGTTAGATGAAAAAATCATAATAAAGGGGGAGTAACTTAAATATCTATCATCTTTGGTTTAATCTAATATCGTTACCATAGTTCTAGGACTATATCCTATACGTATACTTATCCTTAGGGGCATCCCTAGACATACCTTAGAAATATCTCTAGGGATCTCACTAACGTTTTCGCATCCTAGTTTCCAAAGGTTGACTAAAACTTTCCTCTGATACCAACTGTAGAGACCCGAAGCCTGACGTACATGGACATTACATTACATTTGCGGAATACTTAGTACATAACAAAAACACACACACAAGGATCGTAATAGTTTAGTGTCTTTGGAAACTCGGAACGCAATCTTCTAATCGTGGTGAAAGATCTTCAATATCTCCCATAAAGATCTTCCTTTTTTTTACCTAAAACCTTTCTTTATATCCTGGGGAAAAAAACATAAAAGGGTGAGCTCAAATGCTCAGTAAGGGTAAACAAAAGAAATATCAATCACATCATATACATAAGAACATAGCTTTTGGAAATCTTAACCTGCAAAAGAGCTCATAATATCATATCATGGGATAAATCATAGAAGTGAAAATGAGATCCTCATAATCATAACATAAAACTTGAAACTTTGTGGCATGCACACATAATCATGGAAAATCATTTCTTGTTAGTCATGACTCATTGCCAAGACTATCTTAGTGGACGAAGTCCCTTTCTGAACCGAGTTCACTCCTCGTTTCAGTCCTGTATCACTGAACCGAAATAACCTTCCGTTCCAGCCATGTCTATCTCATGAGATATAAAGCCTTTACCCAATTCATTGGAGGGAGATATAGTTCCCACCCATCTTATAATGAATCCTTTCTTATGTGTGCCACATAATCATAAAACATACATCATCGCATAACACATGTAACAAAAATGGGATTCTTGAAACATCATGACATCATAAATCAATTCATATAAGATAAAGGAATTCATAAAAATAATTCCATCACAACATGATCAAATCAATGTAATAATAGGGATAAAAACAGAACCCTTTTATTATCTTAGATGGAAAATAATTTTGATAAAATACTTGAACTCCATTCTTGAGGAAAATATCTTTTCTACTTCAAAATCTTTAATCCTTTCATAACATGTCATACAACTTTAAAATAAAAGAAGTTGATTAAAAATAAACTTGAAAACTTGTAAAGGAAGCTTCTTTGAAGTAATGTTTTAAAAATCCATTCATGCCGTATAAGTTAAAAAAAACATTCTTCGTACTTTTGTCGGAAAAGTCAAAAAGTACCTCGTATGGAAAAACGACAAAAGATTCCTTTCATATTCTTTACTAAAAACTCACCTAAGGGTAAAATTGGATTTAAACAATTGAAAGTGGATGGAAACAATATTACATATTGAAGAAACATGGATGTGGATGATAAAATACACCCCAGTAAATACCAACGTATAAACAATCTCGGATAAAAATTAGATTGTGATATTTCCCTTACCTTAGGTCCGATTTGCTTCGTATGTGTCCGAACCTCCTGTATAATGATTTAAATAATGTCATTGAGTTATTACAGAATCATATTCATTGTTATGATATCATATATGGTTCACTTATGACATTATATTACCCGTTCTTTTGTAAATTCCATGTTAAAGAAGCATTTTGGGTAAAATCGTTTCATTTATCGTAGGTGTTTTGACTTGTTGTTCTTGACATTATTATTACTTATATCATGATTTAATTACTTCCAGAATATAGAATATGATTTATATATCATATATATTCAGAATATATATATATAATAGATAGATAAATGAAATGAAAAACACCGTTCATGGAGACGGTAGTCCGTACGTACGCATGAACGCTGTTTTCCTTTCCTTATTGTCTTGAAATGGAAGTAAGTAGATGACATACATATGTATATATATACATAAATCCAGTAGCTTTATAATTTCATATATTTCATTATTATTTCTTATATATACTTTATAATCATTCTTAAATGGTTAACATGGAGAATGAATCTCATCGCGTCGTGGAGACGGTAGTCCGTACATACGCACGAGCGATGATATCATTTCTATAAATATTGAATTGAATTGGAGTGGATTATACAATATATCAGAATCAATATAATGTTGTAATAACTATGTATAGTTATTATTTACACCATTATACCCATCCATGTAAGGTGGTGGTGGAAAATAGATTACACCACGGCGTGGAGACGGTATTCCGTACATACGCACACGCGGTGATTTATTTTTCCGTAGGATGGATAGAAGGTTAATTAGAGTTGTTTCATATTTATAATAACATATCAGTATATAAGAAATACTTATGTTATTACTTTATCATGAAACAACTATAGAAGAAGAAGTTGAAGAAGAAAGAAATTGAAAAAGATCGGTAATGGATATTACCTCTTCTTTGGAACGCCTCTTTGAATCCTCTACTTAGGGAACTAAGATTGGTCTTTGAAGAAGACCAGGACCTCTAGGATGATACTAGGGAAGTGGAGAAGAGATTTTGGCAGGGGTTGGCCGAGCTTGAGTGCTCAATTTGGTGTGAGGAGGAGGGGGAGGAGGTGCCCTTTTATAAGGGAGGAGAGGGGCACCTTAGGAATTCTTAAAAATATTAATTTATAATAAATCTATCCCCACTTAAAAACCTCCAAAAATGACTCATACTCGAATATTAGATGCGATAGGTTTGTAATCTCATCAACCAATCAAATTTAGACATATTTGGATCTTATTTGAAACCTTATCATTTTGATTTATCCTTATTTAATCTATTTAAGTTTATTTGTGGTAATAAAATTCTAAATTTTAAATTATACCAAATTATTACTTATTTGTTTTGAATTTTCCATAATTGTTTAATTTATAACATTATAGACCATATAAATATAAATTTCTAATTTTTAAATATTTTTGTGATTTTTAAACAATTTTATAATATGTTATTTTTGTAAAATAACAATAGTGTCAATTTTGACACTATCCATTTATTTGAATTTAAATAAAATATATACAGAATATATGTTCGAAATAAAAGCTTTAATATATTAATAAAAGGTCATATGTATCTATAAAATTAGTGCATCACATTAAATAGTTCATATAATATTTATTTTATTATTTTTAAAACCATTTATTTGGTTTATCTCTTAATAAAATAAATACGACAACATTTTTGTATAATTATTTAATATACTTATTTGTTGCATAAAAATTAAAAATAAAACCCTATGATGAAAATAAATCTATTACCTTTCACAATAATACTTTTACTCGAATTTATCATCTTAAAATCACAATATTTAAATTGTTATATTTATTACATTATGAAGGTGACAACTTTGGCATCATTTAAAATAAAATAATATAAGTGTCATAATCGCTTTTATAAGGCTCCAAATGGTCAAATATTCGACCATGGGATGGTTATGGTTTACATTTACATGGAAAATAAGTTTTGGTTAGGTATTTGTGCATTTTATGGTCACTATTAGTTTAATAAAAACAATATTCTTGATTTTTCACTAGATAAACAATTTCTGCATCACTATTGTTTCATAATTAATGATAATTATTTAATCCCTAAAAATTATAAATAAATTTATATGATGTAGATAATTTCATTATATTTCTGGAGACTATTCATGTTCGAAGTTTCATGAAGTTTATCACTATATTAAAATTAATATACTTATAAGATTTAAGAAAGTGACATGTTGTCACTTTCTTTGGTTTTAATTAATAATTAAGTTATTTTCATGGACAAATGTCCATTAAATGATTCTAATCCGACCCTTAGGTGATATGGGTCTACTTTTAGTCATCCAATAGGATTTTGACATTTTTTAGGGTAATTTTAAAATATTATATTTACCCTTAATTGCCCGATTTAAATTTAACTATGGTAAATAAAATTTACCGTAGTTACTATTCATAATTCCCAAAAATAAAAAGTAGCTTATTAACATAATTTGGAACCACTGATTCCAAATATGGAATCCATTTTTCCAAATTCAATACACAAAATATGCATAAATTAAATTAAAATTAATCCTGTTGTCGAGAGAAAACGGGTTTTTCTTTAAAACATTGCAAAAGATTGAATTGATTTAACCTACGAATTCAATGTAAAATCAATGCTAATGACATAAATTATATTAAATGGTAAAAATATATTCTGTTTATACTTTAAAACCATTCAATATTATAATTTTACCACATAAGATATTACGATGAAAAAAGTTGTTTTTAATTAAAATATAGCGTGTTTTTACTATTCATTAGAATATGAAAGTTATCGGAAAAATATCAAAACATTATCTAATGTAAATTTTTATATCCTGATTCAAAAGAAGAATATTATTTTGTCAAATTGAACATATAAACATGTCAAAAATTATATTTAAAGTGGGTGCGCCATCAAAAGGCGGTAAAACTGCATTTTTTGAAAAATACTTATTTTACCCGAAAAATTTATTTTGTTCTTATACCATGTTCTAGAAATGTGTAAGATGAATAATAATGTTATAAAATTCGAAATTTAGTTAATACTATTCATAACGGCTAGTTCATGACAATATTATAATAATATAACATTGTTTATTAAAACCCGGTATTGCGTACAACACACGCTATCGAGGAAGGTCGCGATTGCGTGTAATGCAAGCCATGTCAGGGTTGCGTATTGTGAAAGAATCCTTCGTTGTTTTGTATAACAGAATCCAACCATATTTCATTTATACATTTAATATATATATATACACACAATGTTGCGTAGAATAACTATTATCAAAATTGTGTGTAACACGGTCCAAGAATAGTGTTGCGTAAACTGCAAGCTAATACGGTGTTGCGTATAGCGCAGGGTAATCTTGGTGTAGAATACAACATAAGACATTAATTAAAATAATATTTTTTTCATAGAATCTCGGGGTGTTACAGATGGTGTGGGGTAGGAATGACTCCCACCCATCAATCTAGATTAGCAGGAATGAGGTAAGAATGCCTATCGTCCCTATATGTCAACTGGAAATGGGTATGAATGCCTCCCTTCCATCATTCGTTATTAGTGGGCACGAGGTAAGAATGCCTCTCGACCCTATCGGTTAACTGGAAAGGGGTATGAATGCCTCCCTTCCATAAACGTATAGAAAAAAGAGGGCATGAGGTTAGAATGCCTCTCATCCCTATATGTCATCAGGAAAGGGGTATATATGCCTCCCTTCCATACAGGTATAGAGATCGCATCTGGCGTGGGGTAGACATGCCTCCCACCCATACTCAAGTAAGTTGGTACGAGGTATGCCTACCTTCCATCCATAACCACAAACATTCTTTTTCAGCATTATATTACAATTTATAAGGCGGTACCTCTTATGCATTTCAAACAGACATTCCACATTCACAAACACCCATAATCAATTATGATACTCATTGACAATCAGAACAATAAACACTAGGGTCATGTTCTAACCCCCTCTACTGTGCTATTAAGTTAATCCAACATCCATACTCATCAAAAAACACATATGGAATTACCTCTTATGTGCGCCAATTAACCATATCAAAATTCACAACCCAACCAATTAAACTATGTCATTCAGCGCACATTCTCTATTCAAAGTAATTTTATCCAATTTTCCTAAACATGGAAAATTTGGAAAGGGTTCTACATGGGGGTCATTCCATCTAGTTGCCTAATCCTGGTAGGACGATTAATCATGCAAGCATCCTAGTCATTTCCATAGTTTCCCCAATCCCATTTAATCCATTCTAATCAAATTCACTTTACCCCCTTACCTTAAGAGAAATTTCAATCCAAGGGTTCAAGGGAAAAGTGAGGCATTATGGAAACATAGCATTTTCCCACTTGGGAAAATTCAACAAAGAAGAAACCAGTAGCCAAACATACCATTCAGTTATTATCACAATGTAAAGGCAAAGCAGAAAAGCATAAATGTCTACTTCCTACTTTTTATCTTGAAGACAGCGCACCTCTGATTGAGGGGTTTTATTATTAAATCATTAGTTTAGTGACCAACAACCTCTTTTATCTTATTCATGAAATTCACACGATTTGCACTGAAACATTTAATCATCTAAACTTGCATAATTAATATACTAAACAATTTAGTATTTAACTCTTTAAATGATTCACATTAAATTAAAGGGGAAGGAGAGGGACCCTACCTCAAGGTGGATCCATCTGTCCACTATGGCTCTTGGCACTTTCTAACTAAAGCTGCCGCTGCTACTCCCCCGCGAGGCATATGTGATTTCACATATGTATAAGGACACCTATCTTCTATTCACATGCTCTGCATGGCCATGAGAGTGCACAAGAGGATCCTTACACATATGCTTATACACATAAGCATGTCTCCGCTCACCGACGCAGGTACATTTTTATATGCAATAGGGAAAACTAGCCTCGTACGTGTATATTTCCTGCCATGCACAAATATATTCATATCGGGGGAACCCACATACATATGAATACATACCTATGCCTGCGCAAGAGAGTCGCCTAAGCTCGGGAAACCCGAAACCAACCCGAACTCGCAACGCACTAGGAAAAACACACTACGAACATTAAAACAACTAAAGATATTAAATTAGAGGATGTGGGAACCATAAAAAGGAAAAACCCTTACCTTGGAATCAACACGGTGGACCAAAACATGGTGAATCTCCTCGCCTTCAGTGGAGATTTCCAGAACACACTCAAACACGAGCCGAGAAGCCTTCCGCACAAACATGAAACAAAGGGAAACGAAAAGACAGATCACCCCAAACCCTAGGGCATTTGTCTGAATCTCACCGAGTGACAAATATGCCAAAAATGGCTTGGAATAAGGATGATAGGGTGGAGAAGGACCTACCATGGAGATTCAGAAGAGGTGGCCTCTAAAAATTGGTAGAAATAGAGTAAGAGAGGGGGGACGTGGGCTTCATGCATCGCGGCAGGGGAGAACCCTCCCTGGGCTGGTGTCGCGCATTTTCTGAGAGGATAGGGGAGAGGTGTTTAGTTATTTAGGTTTTATTCTAAATTTCATTTAAATATTCAAAAAACACAAATAGGTCACGATGCACGGCTTGGGCAGCACGGTTTGGCAAACTGTGTGCCAACCGTGCGTTCCCCACTAGACACCCACGACACCCCGCATGGGTTGGCTGAATGGTTTGGGTAAACCATGTTCATGTCGTGCAGACTCCTTTGCCTCCCGGATTTGGGCCACATGGATTGGGCCGCACAGTATGTGAAACGATGCGCTAACCGTGCGCCTTCAAATGTTCTTTAAGAACCAGCAGTTTTCGAGTCTGACACTCCTATAACCCCTTAAGACACTCTGAAAACATAACGGGCATTCACTGATGTCCAAAAACAATAAAAATAAGGGTTCAAACCTTCGGAAACTTGTTCCAAAGTCTGATCCAAAAAATGACTGGTTCTGTAATTGATAAAGTTCAATTTCTACCACTTTTTATCCCTGTTTAAAACGCAGGTCATTACAGTTGGTTTTTCCAAAGAGTCAGGAGAATTTTATGATCTACATGCGGATGAGGCAGAAGAAAATTCGGAAAATGTTTAAAAAGTTGGACCATCAAATAAAATAGGAATGAAAACAATGTTGAAGGATGTGGAAGCAGAATTCCAAACCCCTATGTCAAAGGAAGTCCAATCCACACCTCCTAATCCATGAAAGAAAAAACCATACCCAAATGAAGTCATAGAAAAATACAGGGAGGATAAGAAGAATAGAAAATTAGGGGAGTTAGAGTTCGGTTTGGATCCTTCTGAGGCTATGTCCTTGAAAGAATCAACTGATGAAGAGATAGAAAAGTAATCTAAAGAGAAGATGATGAAGAAGAAGATGTGTGAGGCAGAGATTGTCCAATCTCTTTTGAAGGCCACTGAAGTTGCATCTGAAAAAATCCATGTTCGGAAGTCTTTCTTTGTAGAAAATTTTCCTGAGACTCTGGGTAAGAGGTTCATGTCTCTAGAAAAAGTCAAAGAGAAGGAAGTTGAGAAGTTAGATACAGAAGAAGTACAGGAATCCAAGAATAGTGGTGTCTTTGATGATGTGATCAATCATGTTTAAGAATATCATGAAAAAGAAAGTGCATCTGAAAAGTAATCAATCCGGACTTCTCAAGCATTATATTAAAAAATTGCTACTCCTGTATCTGATGATAAGGGTGAAGAAGAGGAAGTGAATAAGTTTTTAGAGGAATAGAGTCATAATCATGACTTTATTCTTCCTGAGGATATTGAAGCTGGAGCTGGGAAGGAAAAATTATATGAAGATAAAATTGTACAGTTATCCGAATGTGAGTAGGAATCTCCTGATGAGGAAGCAGTACTACGAATTAGTAAGGGTAAACAACTGGTTTTTGACACCCCAAAAAAAGATATTCTGAGGAAGAAAGATGTTGGAAGAACCACTAAAAGAATGCTGGTAGAGTTAGAGGAAGAACCATCTCCAACTAAATTGTCTAATTCGGAGTCATCTTCCTTGGGTCATGATTTTGCAGTTCAGTCCTAGAAGAAGCTGGTGGATACCATTATGATTTTTCCAACAATTGAGTCTATATTACAGATTCTTTCCTTATAGTATGAATCAATAGAAAGAATCTGTATCCATGGCGATGGATAGATGTGTTAAGATTGAGTCTGATCACAAAAATTTCCTGATCAACTATGAAACCAAAAGAAAATCCTGGAAGAATATGACCAGATGGTCTAAGAAAATCGTTGAAGATAAGGAAGAGCTTGATCAGTTTCAAGAAGATTGCAAGGAATCCTTTGGTACTGAAGAAGTAAAAATTAAAAATCTTTCAAAAAGATATCAGGAATAGGTAAATCTTGAGAAAAATTCTCAAAGTCAAGAGGTGAAAGATCTGAATGGGAAGCTGAGTTATATTGTTCAAAGCATGAAAACTGAAAAGGATCTTCGGATTGAGATCCAAGAAAAGATAGTTAAGAAAGAGGAATTGCTGAAGGCTCAGGAAGACAGGATCAATGCATTAGAAAAGAAAACATAAGAGGATCACAAAGAGTTGAAAAATCTGAATACCATTGTGAAGATGCTAATTCCCATGGAAAAATAAACCAAATAAATCCCACTCTGATCTCTTGTTGTATTTTTTCTTTGTACTAATTCCTTCATTCTTAATGAAATTTTTTGTTGCTTGTTTTTTCTGGTTGTCTATAGTAATATTTTAGGGACAATATTGTTTTTCCATTCCCACAATTTTATTTTGAAAATCACAAAGGGGGAGAAGGAAAAATTATTCGAATGAAAATAAGGAAGAAGATATCTAAGTAAAGAAAACTATTCCTATGTTAGGGGGAGTTTATTTAAGGGGGAATTCTCATTATGAAGATTTACAAATTCAATTGAAAATTCCTATGCCAGAAATCTAGATTAAGATCCTTAGAGTTCCATAGTCTAAGGGGGTATTAGTCGTATTCACCATTTTCCATAAACAAAGGGACATAAGCTTTAATTTCAAAGTCTAGAAATTTATTCTATGTCATTATATTCCTTTTCGTAAGGATGTTTGTGCTTTCTAAAAAGGGGTATATTGTTCAGTCAATAAGGTTTTCCTTATGACTTTTCCATTACTTCATATAAGGGGGAGATTGTTGAGTCATTAAGGTTTCCTTATGACTTTACCATTCCTCTTGTTTTGAGAATCACAAACACATTATCTTAAGGAAAATTTATTTTTACCCTATATTTTACACCTATAATGAAAAATTTTCCTTCCCTAAGGAAATTTATTCTTTCCATGTTTTCATTGTTCAAATCTTAATTTTTCTAAGTGTAAAAATCGGATTGAAACCAAAAATCTCGGAATCATATAATACATAGATATGAGGAATTCTGTTTAAGACTCCGAATTCTAGTTACAAAATCTCATGAAGTTCAACTCTGAATTCTGGTAATGAACTCTCATGAAGTTCAACTCCGAATTCTGGTTATGAACTCTCATGAAGCTCAAATCTGAATTCTTGATACAAACATTATTATGTTTTATTCTGAATCCTAGATATGAACATTCATGATGTTTAACCCTGAATTATGATTATGAACATATGTAATGTTCGTCTACGAATTCAGATTACGAATTCTGGTTACAAACAAGCCTATGTTCTAACTCAAAATTCTCAAGATCTCCGACTCCGAACATTGCAAGTTCAGGTTTCGAATTCTTATTGAATCCAGACTCCAAATTTCATTTAAATTCAGACTCTAGAAATCTATAGAATTCAGGTTCCGAATTCCTACAAAACAGAATCCGAATATCCTTGTGTTGTATACTCCAAATTCAGTTTTTACTTTAGACTCCGAACATTCAATTTTACTTACATTCCAAATATTGGATTTTAGTTATAAATACACTTATTTAGAAATAAAATTATGTGGTGATTTCAGTTATAAACTAAACTTTGTTTGAGTGACACGTGTACAGGTCCCTCAAAAATCATGGAAAAAAATGACCATTGGAGGAGGAATCTGACCATTGGAAGCTGTGCCTATAATAGGATCTCATTGGATAGAGCTCATATTTAATTCAACAGTGAACGTTG
Source organism: Viscum album (assembly GCA_963277665.1). Taxonomy (NCBI): domain Eukaryota; kingdom Viridiplantae; phylum Streptophyta; class Magnoliopsida; order Santalales; family Viscaceae; genus Viscum; species Viscum album. The sequence continues at coordinate 1,459,957,204 of OY728157.1, read as the reverse complement.
AAAACTGTGCGCACATGCTGTTGAAGTGATTGATAGATAGAGAGGCTATTATAAATTCTCATGCATCATGCAAAAAGTATGGAACTGCTTGTTCAAACTTTGCTTCATGCAGATTTGCTTAGTGCAGAGGTTCGATTACCTTGAAATCAGAGACTTCGGGTTGTGAAGTCAGAAGGTGCTGATTTCCTTACAAATCGAGGACTTGCGGGGATAGTAAGACAGATACCGATCTTTGGATTGAGGGCTTACCTAGGTTTGGGTAAGACAAACTTTCTTGGAATTATAAATCAAGGGACCTCTTATCTAGGGTTGTTGGATACCTTCCTCTTTGGGTTAAAAGAGTTATTACTTATTAATTGTACTGTTTTGTTTTCGGCTATGTGTTTTAGTTATTGAGGAAAGTATAACTTTAATATACTTCCTTAAACTTTTACTATAATTTTATAGTATTCTATACAGTTTATGTTAGAATCTTAGTTGGTGTAAACTTTTTTTATGTTTCATTTCCAGAATAACATTTCTGGAATCAAGCGAGTTATTAGAACTTAGAGGTGTTGTGAATTTTGGTTATGCAAAATTTCCTTAAGGATTTTTTAAAGGATACAATTCACCCCCACCCCCCAAATCATGTATCTATATCTCATTTTACTTATTTGATCCTAAATTTGGTATTATAGAGTATATCATACTCAGACATACCATTATAACAATATCATCAGCTAAGGAATCAAAAACCCTAGATCTATATGCAATGGATGTAGATCTAGAGAACCAAAAGGGAGGGAAGAGAAGATATTGAGAGAAACAGAAAGAAATCAGGAGAGAAGAATTACCAAAGATGAACGACCTTCAAATAACCATTAAATCCCTTTAAATTCCTTCCAAAATGTGTAGGATAGAACCTATATCCCATGAGAAGATGAAATCTCGTGTAGGATTCCTATTGGAGAAGAAACGGGTGAGTAAGGAAAAATCCCAACTAAACTTATTTAAAAAACTAATTTTAAAGGGCTGAGTTGTTATATCACAAACGTTTGACAAACAGTGTGCTAAACATGCAGGTTCTACTATCCAAATAGTGGCATATCGCACGGTTACCTTGGATTCCTACACGGATTCCTTAACCGTGAAACCTTAAAAGGCATCCAAACTTTTCCAAAACCTTTCATAACTCTCCAAAACTATCCCAAACCTTTCCCAATAACATAATATACATTAAAAGATATCAATAAAGGTCTCACACCTCAAACCATGGGTTCTAGATATATTGAGCCTCTAAGAGGATGTTGTGAGACTAGTTCCATTGAAAAATCCTCCAATGGAACCATAATTGAATGAAGTTGTTATCTACACTTGTTAGAATCTAGGTCAGCGAGTTGTTGGAAACCAATGAACAATAGTGGGATGTTACATAGAATTTTACATGTAGAATCCAAAAATATTCCAGGCTAAAAAAGGGAACCTTGATTTGGAAGAGTACCTCAATCAGATTAAAAGGATCTTCCATTTTCTAATAACTCCAGAAGACACTAAGTTGTTTCCTTAAAAATATATTCCTGAAGGACTATATAAATGGGTGGGACTCAATCATGACTGATAAATTACATGAGGATTGTTTCTATACATATTTCAATAATCTCATCAACCATTCGTTCTATCCTGAAACATTACATGTGGCTAATCCCCATGAATTTATAACCATTGAGTAAGGGGTGTGTTCTATTATAGAGCATGCCACCATTTTTCCAAGATGGTAAACCTACAACCCGATCTTATTAATAATGATTACCTTATTTATCAAGGGTTTTAAATGAGTTTTAGGAAAAAAATTCTGTCAATATTTATTGTCATAATCTGTTTGACATTTGCGAGGTATTTGATAAAATTATTATGTATGATGTCGTCATAAATGGTAAAAAGGTATAAGAAGCACATTGGTTGCTACTGAAGGTAGCCAGAGTATGTTATCTATCTAGAAAATAAAATGAAATGGTATCAAATTTACATCAAGACAAGTTTTAGGGGATTAATAAAGGTATCATAAGGTTGTTTTCTATTAGTGTGGATGACCTAGTCATACTATGGATAATTATAAAGATGTTCACAGGCCCTGTTGTCATTTGGGAAATCATGTCATCTTATTTGTTTTTATGGTATAATTTCCCAATCAGTAGATTATGATCCACTATTTACAAAGTCCAAAAGGGTTTTTATTGCATTAATAATTGGTGCATCTCATTCTCATTTCATTGGGTGTATTCATTCAATGATGAAATACTTGGGTGGATCTATGATTGGACGTATTTAAGTTATATAGTATGAATAGGATGAATATTAGGTGGGACTGGATACAGGTAGATGAAATGTTTTCATGTATTACACTATGGTACTAGCTTTATTTTGATATATTTGGGACTCATTCTTCTATTTCATCAATGTTATTTGATTTTTTGGGCATGTGTTCAAAACCTATGTTGTTCATGTTGGGAATTTTTTTACCTTTAGGATAGAAAAATGAACATAGTTTTATGTTTTAGGTTGGTTAGATGACGATATCCAAATTTAAAATGGTGTGGAATTTCATAATTCATGATCATAGAAGCTTAGACCATATTATCGGTAGTGATTGGTTGACAAGTGTTATGTCCTATATTGACTGTTATCATAATTTAGTTCAGTTTAAATCCATTTATGGGGTTACTAATGACTTTTAGGGTGAGTGGGATTCTAGATCTTAGAGGGTGGTGATTTTTGTTCCTTATGCTGGAATGATCTCATGTCAAGTGTTTAAGATGTTTACTAACACTATTGACTGTCTTTTGAGAAATCACGTTATTATAGTGTTTATTGAATAACCAAAGTTATTTACTAGTTATTTTTATGGGTTACCACCCTATAGAGAGGTCAATTTCACTATTGAACTGCTCCTCGGAATGATGTCCATTTATATTAATCCTTATCTTATGGTACATACTTAGTTAATGGTACATAAAGATCATCTTGTTGATCATGAGGCCAAGGGATTTATTAATCCTTTCCCATGACCTTGAGTTTTTCTTATTCCCTTTTCTAATAAGTTATATGGAAGCCCTAGAATATTCATTGATTATAGAAATCCAAATTTAGTGGTCATTGAAAATAAATACCCATTTGAATTAATTAGTGATTTCTTAGATCACGTAAGATGGGGTAACAGATTTTCTGAAATTAAACTTTTGATAGGGTACCATCAGTGAAGAGGCTCAAAAGAGGACATACCTAACATATTTTTTAGGATATGGTATGGAAATTTTGAGTTTCTCATTATTCAATTTAATCTCACTAACACTTCTATAGTATTTATGGATTTTAATAACAAAATATTGTTTATACTATTTTGTCATCATGTTTTTTGATGATATTTTGGTAAACTATAAGTCAAAAGGGGAGAATATAGATCATATGGATACCATCATTATATTATTTAATGAACATAAATTTTATTGTAATATTAATAAATTATATATTTATATACAAGAATAGTTGTTATGGGGAATGTTATATTGGATAGGGGTATCTTAATGGGTCCTAAAAATATTATTATGCCAATATCATCGTAGAATATAAGAAATTAATTTTAGATTTAAAGATTCTTGGGAATAGTTTTTAATTACAAGTTTTGTATTCAAGAATTTACCAAATGGGCATAGGTTTTGGAAACATTAAACCACAAGACTATTATGTTTTAGTGGACCGACCAATGTAAGATGTCTTTCATGGATCTAATGTAGATGTTGAGTTGATATCCAATTATTATTATTCTAGAAGTGAGTTTGAGTGATGATGTAATCTGCGATACTTCATCTATGAGATTAAGGTGTGTGATGATGAAGGAAAGTAGGTTGTGGCATATTCCTCCTATTAATTATTTCCTCATGAAATTAAAAACCCTACACATGACCATGAGTTAGAATCTATTGTACACACTCTTAAAACATTGCACCACTATCTCCTCGGGGAACGTTTTATTGTATATTCTGAACAGAAGGGACTTGAGTATATTTTTACTCAAAGGTATATGAATATAAAACATATATTATGGAGTGAGAATCATAAGACATTCAACTTTTGATATTTATTATACTCCCAAGATATTTAATTCAATAATTGTTATGCGATACTAGAATATAAAAAATCATTCCTTGAAGAAATTAATGGAGGAATAGTCTATAATGAGTTTATTTATGGAGATGAACATGAGGATGGAGCTGACTACGGGGAAGATGTTCACAACATTTGTGAATTATGACCCATAATTTTTGTTATAGTTTATCTCATGTTGGTTTCAAACACTAAATAAAATCATTTTAGAAAAATTCTAAGTGGTATAAATACCTCAGGTGATTGTTCATATTCTCTTTTTAATGATTTTTCAATATGAGGATGGTTGGACAACCCTTTATCTATGAGGTATGAATTTATGGAAAGTGTACACCGTTCTTCTTGGTCTATACACCCAACAACTACCATAATGTTTCATGATAAGGGATGTAGAAAAATTCTTTTAGTTATGTGGTTTTGATTGCATGCTTTATGCCACAATGCATTAATTTTCTAAAAATTAAGGCAGAGCACCCGAGGCTAGCAATATTGTCGTAAACTTTTCCCATTACATAATTGAAATAGGATGAAACATATTTCCACATAATCATTGGTATACCATGAAAACTTAGTGATAAGGATGTTATTTGGTTTATCATTGATTTACTTATGAAATAAGCTCTTTTACGACCTATTAAGGAGATAAAGAATATGGGGCAGTACATCCACTTATAAATTTGAGAGGTTGTAACAATACATGGTTTCCCCTCTTATATTATTTCGAATAGAGACCCATGGTTTATATCTAGGATTTAGAATGTATTTTAAGAGGCGACTGGTTATTAGTTGAGATTAGTCATAATATATACTCAATTGATGGATGTGTATATTTTGAGATCAATTAATATCCCCGATGATATGATTTGGGCACACGTTTTTGACTTTGGTGGTTCATATAAAATGAATTTTCCTCTATTAGAATTTCCTTATAATAATATTTACCATAATTTGATTAAAATAGAACCCTTTAAAGTGATATATGTTCATCCAAGTAGATATCCCTTATGCTGGATATAGTCAGGAGAGATCCATGGTTGGACTGAACCTTGTTCAAGAGATAATAAATAATGTGTAATCGATCTCTATGAGGATAGTGACTGCTCACGATTTCCACCAATTCTATGTGTACAATCATCATCACCTAATATGGATTGATGTTGGTGGTTGGGTATTTCTTGAATATTCACCTCACTTGTCACATCAGCAATTGGGTAAGTAGTTTAAGATGGAAATGAGGTTTATTGGTTCTTTTGAGATCGTACAATGACTTGTAATGTTGCCTTATCAATTATGATTTCTATCATGATTGATTATTATTAATGATGTATTTCATGTTTCCTATAATAAGAGGTATCAACAAGATACATCCCATGTAATTGCATTTGATGATATAGATCTTGATCATGACACCTCTATGTATGGACAATGAGTTTAGATTATGGATCACTAAGATAAGGTATTGTATGGTAACACAATTCTATCTATATGGGTAATTTGGAAGTGATTACAGGATATCCCTGAGACATGGGACACGAATTTGATGATGAGTCATCATTAGCCTTCCATTTTTATGTTTTCATAATCTTGATCACATTATTAGGGGAAAATATTATATGTTGGTGAAAACCGTGATTCCCTCTATGTTATAAGTATGCTTTAGTTTGAGCGTAATTTATTTTTTATATAATTCTAGTGGATTTCGAGATTCATAGGATGAAAACACTGATTTTTAGAGAAAATAGTCCAAGAACTTGGTTTATTAGAATATTTAGTACTAATTATATGATAATCATGCGGAATGAAACTACGATGCTCCAGTGACATTTTACATGGATTGATCATGGTTAACTAAACCATGCCATACACTAAGGAAATTGTTTTTTTTCAAGGTTGTTGTTCAGAGGTGTCGCATGGCTTGAAAATGGATTTTTCGAATCTATGTGGCTCTAACTTGATATACATGAACAACAAATTTTAAAAGGATAGAGGTCATACATAAATAGAAAATTATTTTTTAAACTATTTGGACTAATCATTCACCCCAATTAAAACCTCGAAAAATATTTAAATTACCAATTTTACTAGGATCATTATTACAACTAATCACCTCAAAATATCTATTATGCTCAAACTAAACATCATTTTTCACTATAGAGGATTCTCGCATTTCTTACAAGGTGATATACCTTCATTCATGGTGGATCTATTCATGGAATGTTCTATTTTTTCTAGTATCCACTCCTATTTAAGGATACCCACATTGTCTCTTCTCCCCACTATCATTGGAACCCGATTTAGATATGTTTTCTATATCAGAAGACATTGTGAGTGAATTTTTAATGTTTCTAATGTATCTATAATTTTTTAGACTTAATGTACTAAATTTTAATCACAACACTTAGAGGTAAATTATCTCCCTTCGGTCTTTAGGTTTTTGTGTCTTTACCAAGGATATAACTGATGAATTTATTAATGTTTTTATCAGTTCCTTCTTTTATGAAATTGTTTTATTTTTTATCAATGATTAATTTTTACATGAGATGTGTGTTTTTAATGGTTTTTTCCTATAGAAATAAATATTTTCACACTGTGTGTTTAATGAAATTCTTCAAAGAGGATTTTGAACCAAAAATGGATTTTCAATGACTGGGGGTGGTGTTACTTCAATGTGAAAATGTTCTATATGTTTTGAATATGGTTTTGAAATTGTTTTTAGACGACATATCACATTGGGAACCTTATTTGTGTTAGGTTATGGACATATAAAACCACCATTAGTGTGACACTAATATGTGTTATTTCATTGATATTGATAGACTATAGTAGGTATTGATATTAGTAGGTTTACTATTATATCTGGATTAGCATTCCCTCACATGTAGGAGTTTATATTCTTATATGATAGAGACTATTTGGGCATGGTTTGATACATGATTTTAAATTTCATGTTTGGTTTCTCACCTTATTTTTTTATGGCTCACCCATGTAATTTTTCACTTATGATTTCATGATATCATACATATACATGTCATCTTTTTCATTTATGAAAATATGAATTGTTTTTATTAAAATAAAAGGATATTTTTTAAAAAATAATATGGATTTATAAACTTGTTTTGTTATAAATCTAGATATAATAGTCTCATGGTGTTATAATTAGAATTGATTCTTTGGTGGTTTCATATAAGGTGTTGTGAACACACCCTAATTTTTTTGGGAATTTTTATATCTAGTTTTATAGGTTTAATAACCCTATAAGTGTGAGAAGTTATAAGAAAAATGTTCTGACCCATGTAAAAAAGGTTATCCTTTATTTTTAGGACCCTACATTGCAATAAATTCCTAGATAAAGAGGCTTGGTCAAGAGTACTGAACAAGATGGGTGTCCACTAATAATTTTACTAAGGTGTGTGAGTGTGAGGAATGAACACTCTAATATAACATGTGTTTTCTTATGGGGACATTCAGTAGTCTGAAGACATATTTGGGCATGTTGGTCATCCCTATAGAGGGGATAACACATGTCTACAAGGAAATTGGGTTTCCTTCAGGGCCCAATTTTTATCATAGGTAATGGGATGAGAATAATATATTTCTCTATATTTACTTATATGTTGTCATATTAATATATTATGGTGATGGGGGTGTCACATTTTCATGTGTAGACCCATGTTTTTTCATATTTTTTTATCATTCATGTTTTTCCTTTTTATTGGAATTGTATGTCTCATTAATGGGTACCCTTCTTCTGTATTGTACTCTATTGTTTTATATATTTTTGGTTATTAATGAGACAGTTTTTGTTATTTTTTTCTTCAACATGTGGAATTCCATCTTGGGTGTTGTTTCATTTCGTATTTGGTTGGTTCATTATATTTTTAAGAGCTAGTTTATAGCTCGATGTTTTCTTTATTTAGTAGAATATAGACCCACATTCATGTCCACCCATACATAAATCAAATACATTTATAAAGTGAAAAAGGATTTTCTTATACCTAATATTTTAATGTGGAGAAGGTGATTTTTTTACACAAAAAATAATTAGAGACAATATATTCATGAAATATAAAATTTACAGAAGTTCCCCTATTTGATTGTATTTGAAAACATTCCCTCACATAAAAAAATATTTCTTTACTCATTTATACCACTACAATTTATTATAATTATTGTAGTGGGATTATTTTATGTTTTCGGTAGTGATCAACCATTTAATATTGTTTACATATATGGATGGAATCAAAAATGATGGAAAGAGCAATCTTATCTATCAGGGTGTTGTACAATCTGACCCAAAAACATTAAAGATAATGAAAATCCTAAATTCGGCCTCTACCTATTGATGTGATAGAGTACTACTATAGGTTAGCTCATATTATTAAATAAAGATTTATACATTATTCACATAGTATTATTTTTTCAATCATGATGGTTCTAAACTTCACTCCATGATAAGACTCATATACCATTACGAGGTACCATCTATGAAAAATTTCAAGAAATTTCCATGAAAAAACTGATGGTATTTCTAATACTGGGTGTTTCTGGTACTTTTTCACTTTTATTATTATTATATTTTATAATATATTCCCAGATCATCATGAGTTTTGTATGATGGGAATATTTAGGGGATCTTTCATATAGGATCTTGATTATTTTATCTGATGAAAAATCACGCCAAAGCATCAAAGGTATTATCGATGAAAAGACAGAGGTCCATCTCTTTCATGTAATTAAAAAAAATTATATCTCTCAAGCTATTGGGGTAGTTATATATAAATCATACCATGTAGATTATGGAGGGAAAAAATAATCATGCATCCCCCACATGGTAAATTCTCTAATTAGCATGTGAATTTCTTATAGGTTAATCTTATCCTCTATATATGTCATGTGAATGGTGTTGGTGTTAGGGATCTACCATAAAATAATGTTCTGAATGATTTATTTAGGTATAATAAATACTATGACATCCATATTACCTTATATATTGAAACTACCTTTATTTCCCTCTCAAATTTAGAATACCTCAAACAGACTACATTGGGACACCCATATATAACACCCATAATTCTCTCTAGGTAATGGTTTGAATTGGTCCTTGACCCATGATCATTTTTTGTGTTGTCTTTTTGGATAATTATTGAGTAGTTGTTAATATCTACTTTATATATATGAGACCCCACTTCCAAATTTAGTAAGTTATATTCAAGGATATAAGTATCCCTATAAATAGTGTTATTAAATAAATTCCTAAATAAAATATCTTTCATTTTGATAGTTTATGTTTGTAATTTGATCGATGAACGAGAAGGTTTAAACCTATCAATTTTTTTGGAATTGGTGCATCATCTAATAACTCAAATCCACAATGTGTAAGAATATCTAATGCTGAGTGGTTCCTTAGAGTTGGTCTAACCAACTCTAAAACAAGTTACTACCTTAGATGAATGTTTTGGAAATGCTTACCCTAAATACTAGTAGATATATCTATCCATCATATGGTATAATATTGAGAACCTTTTTAATTATCCATTTATTAAATGACTAAATAAAATTCCAATGGCTCATGTTATTTTTGGAAAAGATGGTAAATATAATTAAATCAAGGAAAATTTTAGTAAAATATGGAATCTTGTGTAATGAATTTGTGGAGGGAATACAAAATATGATCTATGTAGTCTTGTGTAAAATAAATTTAGTGTGGGAAGTGTCACTAAAATTTTTATATATTTACCAAGTGTGTTAAAATATTTCATTACAATAATTTCATATAAGGTGGTGAAAATTAAAACCTTATAAGGAATGAGATAATGTTTTATAATATCCCCATAAATTTATAAATATGATATGTGGGGCCTTTTAAAATATGTATTGAGTAAGGGATAATATTTTACCTTCTGATTTATCTGGGATGCATGATTTTTTTGGTAGTGAATCGTGTATTCCATTCAGTTCAATCCACATTATTCTAGTCATATCTAGTTCTTATGGAGGGTAATACAGTTGATATAAATAAAATATTACAATAAAATTTGAATAAAAATAATTGGATAATAGAGAAAAATATACAGTTTTACATATTTAAAGATAACTTCCCCTAATGTAATCTGGTTTACAACAATATAATTATTTGATCTCGGGTATCATTTGTGATCATTATGATAGAATCCATTAGAACCAATAGACTTTTTCTTGTATAACGCTTAAATTTTGGAGTGAGGTGGTAAACTCATGTTATCACAATCCTAATTTATGTAATTACATTGTTTAATAAACATGGTTATCATTTACTCTTGTATTCCAAAATATATATGCTGATAGTTCTACAAGTCATAAGGTATGTTTTATTTTTTTTAATAAACACACCTTTTAGTATAGATTTTTTGAGTTAATTTGTCATGAGGAATAATTTTATATATATATATAATCATTTTTGTGTGAATCCATTACATGAAATCCATTTGAATTGAAATTTGTTAAAAAGGATAGTCTATAAGATCACACCTGAGATAAGCTGACATCTCATCCTCTTAGTCGCATTAGTTAATTCAAGGTATTGTTTTCTCATTTAAATAATCACCAACCATTTAAATATGGATCTACAGTCTAACAAATTTAGACTCAATTTCAAAGAAAAATATACTCCCACTCATTTTTAATTATATATTACTATTACTTGCATATTATATAATTACCCAAAATTTAGTTACCTGGAGCCCTGTTTTATTTTATTATATTGGTTCATGATATAATCAATCCCAACCCAATAGATTGGTTAGTTTACTAGACTTGGAATTATAGATACATACATGATTTCAATATTAATTTGAATTAAAAAACATGAAATCCATCTTAAAACCTTGAAAATTTATCAATTATTTGATCTTCATTTCTTAGGGTATGAAGAACAAATAATGGGGTGAGATTAAATGCTCTGTAAGAGTTATAGAATATATAATATATCATGATTATATAAGGAATAAAAATACTATGTAGTGGATATTTAAAAATTGTTTCATTTTATAAATATTTTGAGATACAAAATATATTAATAGAAAATAGTAACAAAACAATTCCATGGGTAATAAAAAAATTAAATCATAATAAAAGAAATACATAAAGTTAGATGTCATAATCATACGTCTAAGTCCATATTCCCCAAAAATATATATCATAATATCAAGACCTTTACCCAATACATTTCAATGAATGATTTGGTATACACCAAATACCCATGTAATTTAGCCAAATTATTGTCACATGAGGCTAGTTTATTCATTGAAAGTATATCTATAAATGATTTGAATCCATTACAATAATATGTCCAATAAGATCTATATATATTGAATCAATAATATAATACATAATAAATATTCCTTATAAATAATAAGTTTTTTTTGAATGAAGAATATGGAACATCAATATTTTAATAGAACGTTATATAAAATTCATAATAAGATTAATTAAACTAAAACTATATATTGAACGAGTACAATATGGATTAAATTTTAAAGTTTTAGAAATGATATTTAAAATATAAATTTTATGGAATATATGGAAATAAAGGTGAAAATTAATTTCCTCTGAATAATTCAAAGTTATAGAGAATGTGATCATGAAAATGTGATTGATCATAAAATAAGGGTTAATACATAAATATGTATGGGATGATAGAAGATCATCAATTCATCCGAAGTAATGGTTATAAATAAAATAATATAATTTTATTACTAAAGTGAAAATTTAATGCTAAAAATTAAAAACAACATTAATTATATATTTTGTAACATTATTTTATACCTGATGTTATAATTTAATACCCAAATAAATTTCATACTTTTAAAAATAATGTTGTTTTATTTCAATATAAAATATAAAAATTAATAGAAAATAAAAAATTATTTTCTATAAAATCCATATAAAATTTTATTATAAGATGAATTTTGAATTAAGTATATGAAGCTTGATGATATCATTCATGCCATAAAAGCTTAAAAGTACATTCTGTTCACAATTTTGTAAATCTTCATAAAAAATATATTACTAAAAAATATTCCATTCAAAAAAAATATACAAGTTAAAATATAATAAAACAACACCTTTACCAATAATAGAACCAACCATTAAATAATTTTAGGAATATAGATATGAAAAATTAAAATTCCCAACCGAGGAAAAGAATTATGGTTAGTTTTTCTTTAAGAAAATTCATTAGTTGAGTACCAAAGGGAGTAAATGATTGGATAGAATCATATAAACATAAAAAACTAGATTAGAAGAAAATAAATTGTATTTAAGAATTAAATAGTATATAATTTTACCATTATAAATTTAAAAATGAACAATCTCAAATAAGTGTGATATTGTAAAATAAACCCAAACATCTTTTATATTCTCTGAACCAAACCCCATTAAATGTTAAAAATGTGATTGAAAAATTAAATATAATTAATAAAGAGGATGAAATTATATTAATTTTTACTAGGGGAATTAAATAAAAAATATAAAAAAATTACATGCATATTATTATATATATATCTAAATTAAGTTGAATTGAGTGGGAAAATTTATACCTTGGATTACTATTTGTTTGGAAGAATTATCTCTACCAAAATAATAAATTCAAATTTATTAAAAAATTTCATATAAATAATGTAACACCCCAGGTAAATAAAGAATATGAAATTTTCACATTTATAAATTTTTTGTGAATAAAATATTAATATTACTTTAAAGGGGACACTATGCTCGATGGCGTACCCAATACGCAACAACGATTTTCTTGGGAATCTTACGTTGTACTCTAATAATAAAATAATATTATTTTAAATGGTAGTTAACGCCTAGCTGTTGTAATGGTGGGAATGAACAAAACTAACTAAAAAATGATTATATATGTTTGTCAAATATTTTTACTTTTTACAATAAATGTTAGAGGATTAAAAATGTGAATGAATCCAATTTTAAACGTAAACATTCAAATATTCTTTAAAAGGTCGATTAACCTCCTTTTGATGGAGAACCTCTTTTAAATCCACTTTTTGACAATTTTATGTGTTATATTTTACAAAATAAAATTCTTCTTTAGAATCGGGACAGAAAAATTTACTATGTGTAAATTTTTTGTATTTTTCCGATAAAGTTCATTTTTTAATGAATAGTGAGAAATGTTGTATTTTCAGTCAAAACCTATTTTTAATATTATTTGTTTATATGATTAGATTATCTTTTGAATTGTTTTTAAATTTAAATTAAAATATATTTTTACCATTTAATCCAATAGTGGTCGTTGGAATTAATTTCATCTTGAAATTGGACTTAAACTAGTGTTAAACTTTTGATACTTATTGTTTAATAAAAACACGCTATTTGCTATGACAGTGGGAATTAATTATTAAATTAATTAATGTAAAATATATTTTTTAATTTTGTAAAATAGACATCATTTTTGAATTTGGAATATCAAATATAGCTTAGGGTGAATTTTTGGTATTTTTCTGGAAAACTTCAATTTTTGATGAATAGTGAAACCACTAAGTGGTACTTAAAAAACTGATTTTTCGTTTAAATAAAATTTTACAACCTCTGTGTTTTGAATTTAAAAAATCCAACATACATGTTTGTCACTAAGAAGTAAAATGTGGTTCAATGGGATTAAAATAAATTTTTTGGCGAATAGTAACTTTTATGTTTTAATCGCGATTAGAGGTAATTAGTGTAGTTTAAGGTAAAAATAATGTTTTAAGAATATGAAATGACCTAGAAACATGTACTACCCTCATTTTATGAGTCAAGGTCGACCAAGAAAATCCATGGGTCAACTTGGGGACCCCATTGAGCCACTTGGGTTGGAAAATGACATAAATACCTTCTTATTTAAAGTTAAAATTAAAATGTCACAAACATGTGTTATTTTACTAAAACAATTTTTACATGGGGTTATATAAATCATATCTTTTACTATAAATATTCATTATAAAAATAAAAAGATTTCCTACATCATTATATTTGTTTTATAATTTCTATAAATTAAATAAATTAATTTATTTATGACACCATGATGATGCATTAATTACCTCATAAATGAACGATTTAAATAAAATGATAAGATAGGGTGAAATATAAGTCTTAAACTTGTCACAAACCTATTTTACTGGTGTATTTAGAAACCCTATAACCTTATCTTCTAAATATATCCTTTTGGGACATTTTAAATCCTAAAATCATTTTATAATAAAGTAATATTTTATAACTTTCCAAGAGTGCCCCTCCTCCCCACTTATAAAAGGCCCCCACCTCTACCACCTTACACACACCTCTCAAGCCATTGGCTCGGCCAAACCCTAGCCATTTCATCTCTCCACATCCCTCTATTAATCATTGAAGCCTCACTTTGGGCATAATACTTTACAAAGAATCCTTTGAGCTCAAATCAAAGAGAGTTACCCGATTTAAAGGCAATGTCTTCTAATGTGTTCTATTGTTTTATTTTTCTTCTCCAAACCCATAAACTCTTTTTATTAATTTTTTTTGTAACAGAACCAGTATGATAAATATACTAGGATGTTTTTTTAAGAAGTATTCTAGCTACACTTTCACACACCTCCGTATAATGGTTAATGAACATACTGTTTCTGTGGATGGCGAATTTCTGCCTCACGAAATGATGATTGTTCAATATTATTTTAACACCTTCAAAGGTGGCCATTAATATGTAACTATATTTATATATGATATATTATATATTTATTTTTTCCTTCATCTTCTGTATTTTCCATTTATGGTATACCTTTATGGTTTCCATTATGGGTAAACACGATATCTCCATTTTAGGAAGTGCAGACTATCGCCCCCTCAAAGTGATTTGATTCGTTAATGTCATCTATGGGACGTATAAATATGGAATTAATGGTATTACATATGATATCTTACTGAAATTATAATATACCTTTATATAATTATTATTTAATTCTATTTAGTACAGAAAAAATTAAAGTAGCGTTCATGCGTACGTATGGTTTACCGTCTCCATGAACGGTACATTTCATTTATTATCTCCAAATTTAATGTACTATTATAATTACATATATATAATGGATATATATGTAATATATTAATCTAAATGATGTATATCATTCTGGAATTATAATATATGTATCTCTCGATTTTTTTTAATTCCATTAATATGACAAAAAATGAAAGTAGCGTTCATGCGTACATACAGCCTACCGTCTCCATGAACGGTGCTTTTAATTTTTTATCTACAAATGCTATGGAAAATTATAAAATGAATATATACTGGATATATATGATATTTAAAACTTAAATACTATTCTTGATATGATGTACCTATAACTACATGGAAAATTATTTTCCAACAAGTTCGATTTTTACTCATGTACCGAACATCGACAAAAACGTCTGATATGAACTCACATTATTAACCAATTATTATAAACTTATAATTTGTGATATTAACTGAATAATAATCTTTAAAGTAGGTCCTTAATAAATTATAAATTGACCAAATATTATTATTCAGGAGATTAAAGAACGATTGAGTCATGTCGGACACGAGGTAAGGGATCCTACCCCTATGTTTCTTTTTAAGTACACTCTCTTATGTCATTCCTTTGAAGCCCATGTTTCTTATGATTGGGATGTTATTTTATATTACTCCAACTGTAATTTTTATGTTAATGTGATGAGAGACCCTATTTTATCTCATCAATCCATTTTGGATGTTTTGAGTGGCGCCGTTAGGCTGCCGAATTTTCGTAAGAGATCTAACCTCTCTCTTTCTATTTAAGTACTCTCCTTTATTTCAATTCTTTTATGCTCCTCTTTGTTATGATTTCGGATGTTATTTTATATTCCTATTGATGTAAATATTATTTTAATATGATGATAGACCCTATTTGATCTCATAAATCCATTTTTGGAAGTATTAAGTGGCGCCGTTAGGCTGCCGAGTTTTCGTAAGGGATTTTACATCTCACTTTTAGTCCCGTGAGATTTATGCTACATTTTCCACCATTTCCTTTGAGTTGTGTATGTACTTCCCAATATTATAATCTTTGTGTAATATAATTTCATTTATGGGTATTTACATATTCATTGTACGACCCTTCTTCAATGGGGTGTACGTTTTGAAAGTAACCCAAGTCGGTAAGGGAACCTTTAACCATCCTCTTTTAAAAGACTTCTTTTGTTATGTCTTTTAATTTGCATACTATTATGTTGGTATATGTTCTTCTATAACCTTATTGATGTAAATTTTGTGTCCATGTGATGAGATACCCTTTTTATCTCTCATCAAATCCTTTTCTGAATTTTGAAGTCTCGCCGTTAGGCTGTAGAATTTTTGCAAGGGAACTTCTTAACCCAATTTCTATTCTTTGGGTTAATCTCTTACTTTCAAAAAATTTCATGATATTATTATGTCCTATCTTTTATTTGTACTTTTTTTATGTGTAATTTTAGTGAATACACATAATCGATCTATTTTATTTAAAAAATGATCTTTGTATGGGACTTCGTCTCAATCTCCATTCATTGAGGAAAATTTTGTTTTATACACAAATTTCTTTTAAAAGGTATATAAACCCGTTTGACTTTTACATTTATCCAAAAGGAATCTTTTTATACGAAGTGTTTTACTAAATTACAAAAGGTAATGTTTTTGTCGTACGTATGCGGCGACAACGACTTCTCCACCATCGTGACCATTATTTGAGTTTCGGATTCCTCTACAAGCCATACTTTCTTTTTAAAAGAAAAATAAATACCATGATTTACTTTTCTTTTATTTTGGTATTGAAAATGGTTTTAATAATGTTTTTATATCAATGTGTTGTATTGATATCTTGTGATTGAAAGGGGGAAATGTTATCTTTCCTTTATGCATGTTTTATGTGATACGATTATGTTGTGGTTCTTGGGAATTATTATGAAGACGGGTGGTTCTGTGATAAACTAAGGGTGGGTGAGCCCGATATAGCTCTCCAATGTGTTGGGTAACACGAAGGGGTTAAACGTTGAGGTTTCTTAGAAGTGATTTAGAGAATATACTGTGATGGGTATTCCAAACGTAACCAATATGGTTACTCCCTACGTAAGAATGTTATGAATGCCTCAAGTTACCTTTATGTCTTATGATTTCTATGATTTATTCATGATTTGATGAGGTGTGTTTCAATGATTATGTTTTATGAGTAAAGTATGATTTCATACATGGACTAATGTCTTCTTTTCATACTTTTATATCCCTTACTGAGATTTTTATGCTCATCCCATGTTTTTGAAATGTTTTTCACAGGTCAAGGGAAAGGTGCATGATATGATGATAGTGTCAAGGAAGTGTCAAGAAAGAATCCATGTTTTATTTTAAATATGTTTCTGTTGATGGGAAAAAAAGAATTCTATCTTTTATGTAACCACTTTGTTTAAATGTGGAATGTAATTCATGATTTATGATCTAATTCTCTAAAACTATAAACCTGAAAAGATCCACAATGTGAATTATTAATTTAATTCAATATTAAGTATGGTTTAAGGCTGGGGCCTTATAGTTGGTATTAGAAGTCGGTTTAGATAACTTTAGAGGTTAGGGTATTCTCTAGGCATAAGTGACATTACCATAATGTTTAGGATTTCAGAAAAAGTCCTAGTTTTAGACAAAGTGAATGAGTAAGTATATCTTAGTGTTTATCTTTATCATTAGTACAGGATGGTTTTGTTGATATACTCACACTGACATTTCTGTTTTTAGTTAATCGATGGATCTAGCAGGCACCAAAGTGACAATAGGTTTGATGGAAACTATGGTGGTTCTCTGATTAAGAGACTGGATGAAATGGGGGATTCAATGAGGAAACTCGTGGTTTTTCTAAACCAACTATCAAGGAGACATGATCAACCACTTGTACCTTAGTATGTTCTGTAATGAATCATGTACGAGATGACCAATCGATGTGGAAGTTCAGGTAATAATTATAAAGGTAACCATTAGGGTTTATATAATTCTTACTTTTGAGGTAATTACGGGTTATTATATATTACGATGGAAAATTAAAGGCATGAGATAATATTGAGGTTAAAATAAGTTATGATTATTTTTGAAGATTTTATCTCATTTTGGGGAATGTTTTAAGAATTATATAGTTTTGGAAAAAGTACAACACACAGACCGTGTGACAACCCATCACATCGGACAAAGCTGCGGGAATCGAACCCACAACCAAAGTGCGACTGGTATTTACCACCTACCACTGGACTACGTGAAGTACCTGGTTAGTTTGACTAATTATTTTTAGTTATATGACTTTAGGAATTAAGAGTAAGTTTATTTTGGGTTATATATGGAAATGATTAACCTATCATGGAGGATATATGATTAGGTTAATTACTTTTCAATATGAGAATTTAAGAGCAACTGATGTTATTTGGAGATAAAAGTTAATTTGTACTTTGGAAGAATATGCGATTAAATCCTTGAAATATTTGGGTTTCAGTTTTAGTTTGGTTTACATTGAAGAATTTTATAGACGATTGTTTAACGAATGTTCTTCGTGGAACATTGGGGATTTTTTGGACAAATTTTGGAGATTAAGAATAGATTTTCTTTTTATAAAGTATTATACTTTTGTGGATTATCTGATCTCATACTAACAATTTTTGTTTTGGATTTTGTCTAAAGGCATGGGAAATATATAGTTCTCTGTTGTGGATTAGGTGATTCTCAAGAAGTTGATTATAGTACTCTTAATGCAAAAAAGTCTTCCTAAATACTCGTCTTTTGGAGAAAATATGAGTTTGATTAAGGAATCTAGTAAAAGTTGAAAGTCTACGTGACAAGTAAGTATATTTCATTATGATTTAGTTAAGTTCAAAAAATGAATTCCTCAATGAAGAGTAACTTAAAACAAAAATGTTGTCTTTTGACTTTTCCTACTGTGGAATCCAATACCGTTTAACCCATCACAAGTTTGTGATTTTCTTATGGTTAACTTTCTCCTAGACATGTTTACTATCACACTCCATCAGAACATGACCCTTTGTTCTTTTCCTCCATGTCCCTATTTTCATACGTGAAATCCTAGTATGGGTTAACTCGGGTGACCTTTTTTACTTCTCTTTCTTTATTTTATAGTGATTGTTTTACTGAATCTGGTTCCGATGTGGGATTTTCAATGAAGTTTCCAAGCCCAATTTTAAAATTGCGAGGATGCAATTCCCAAAAGGGGGGTAGGATGTAACCCCCAGGTAAATAAAGAATATGACATTTTCACATTTATACATATTTGTGAATAAAATATTAATATTACTTTAAAAGGGACACTATGCTCGATGGCATACCCAATACGCAACATCGAGTTTCTTGGGAATCTTACGTTGCACTCTAATAATAAAATAATATTATTTTAAATGGTAGTTAACACTACGTTGTTGTAATGGCGGGAATGAACAGAACTAACTAAAAAATGATTATACATGTTTGTCAAATATTTTTACTTTTTACAATAAATTTTAGAGGATTAAAAATGCGAATGAATCCAATTTTAAACGTAAACATTCTAATGTTCTTTAAAAGGTCGATTAACCTCCTTTTGATGGCGAACCTCTTTTAAATCCACTTTTTCACAATTTTATGTGTTATATTTGACAAAATAAAATACTTCTTTAGAATCGGGACATAAAAATTTAATTTCTGTAAATTTTTGGTGTTTTTCCGATAAAGTTCATTTTTAATGAATAGTGAAAAATGTTGTATTTTAATTTAAAACCTCTTTTTAATATAATTTATTTATATGATTTGATTATCTTTTGAATTGGTTCTAAAGTGAAATTTGAATATATTTTTACCATTTAATCCAATAGTGGACGTTGGAATTAATTTCATCCTGAAATTGGACTAAAACTAGTGTTAATCTTTTGATACTTATTATTTCATAGATACATGCTATTTGCTCTGACAGCGGGAATTAATTATTAAATTAGTTAATGAAACTTATATGTTTTGAATTTTTTAAAATAGACATCATTTTTGAATTCGGAATATCCAATATAGCTCAGGGTGAATTTTTGGTATTTTTCTGGAAAACTTCAATTTTTAATGAATAGTGAAACCACTATGTGGTACTTAAAAATCTGAATTTTCGTTTAAATGAAATTTTACCACCTCTGTGTTTTGAATTTCAAAAATCTGACATACATGGTTATCATTATAAAGTATAATGTGGTTCAATGGGATTAAAATAAATTTTTGGGTGAATAGTAACTTTTATGTTTTAATCGCGATTAGAGGTAATTAGTGTAGTTTATGTTAAAAATAATGTTTTGATAATATTAAATGACCTAGAAACATGTCCTACCCTCATTGAATGAGTCATGGAAGACCAAGAAAATCCATGGGTCAACTTGGGGTCCTCATGGAGCCACATTGGTTGGAAAATGACATAAATACCTTTTTATTGAAAGTTAAAATTAAAATGTCACAAACATGTGTTATTTTACTAAAAAAATTTTTACACGGGGTTATATAAATCATATCTTTTATTATAAATATTCATTAGGAAGATAAACATATTTCCTAAATCATGATATTTTTTTTATAACTGTTATACCTTATATAAATTAATTAATTTATGACACCGTAATGATGCGGTAATTATCTCATAAATGAACGATTTAAATAAAATGAGAAGATAGGGTGAAATATAAGTCATAAACTTGTCACAAACCTATAGGATTGATTTATTTAGAAACCATATCACCTTATCCTCGAAATATATCCTTTTGGGACCTTTTAAATCTGAAAATCATTTTACAAGAAAGTAATATTTTATAACTTTCCAAGAGTGCCCCTCCTCTCCTCTTATAAAAGGCCCCCACCTCTACCACCTTACACACACCTCTCAAGCATTTGGGTCGGCCAAACCCTGACCATTTCATCTCTACACATCCCTATCATAATCATTGAATCCTCACTATGGGCAGAATCCTTTACAAGGAATCCTTTGAGCTCAAATCAAAGAGAGTTACCCGATTTAAAGATAATGTCTTCCCTTGTGTTCTTTTGATTTATTTTTCTTCTCCAAACCCCTAAACTTATTTTATTACATTTCTTTGTAACAAAACCAGTATTATAAATATACTAGGATGTTTTTATAAGAAGGATTCGATCTACACTTTCACACACTTCCGTCTAATGGTTAAAGAACATACTGTTTCTGTGGATGGCGAATTACTACCTCACGAAACGATGATTGTTCAATATTATTTTAACACCATCAAAGGTGGCCATTAATATGTCACTATATTTATATATGATATATAATATGTTTATGTTTTCCTTAAGATTCTGTATTTTTCATTTATGGCATACATTTATGGTTTCCATTATGGGTAAACACAATATATTCGTTTTAGGAAGTGCGGACTACCGCCCCCTCAAAATGATTTGATTCGTTAATGCCATATGTGGGATGTATAAAGGATTGAATTAATGGTAATAAATATGTTATCCAACTGGAATTATAATGTACCTTTATATCATTATTATTTAATTCCATTGAATACAGAAAAAATTAAAGTAGCGTTCCTGCGTACGTACGGATTACCGTCTCCATGGACGGTACATTTCATTTCTTATCTCCAAATGTAATGTACTATTATAAGTACATATATATAATGGATATATATGTAATATATTACATCTTTATTATGGATATAATTCTGGAATTATAATATATATATCCCTCATTTTGTTTTAATTCCATTAATATGAAAAAAAATGAAAGTAGCGTTAATGCGTACGTACGGCCTACCGTCTCCATGAACGGTGCTTTTAATTTTTTATCTCTAAATGCTATGGAATAGTATATAATGAATATATAGTGAATATATATGATATTTAAAAAATAAATACTATTCTGGATATGATGTACCTATAACAACATGGAAAATTCATTTCCAACAAGGTCGATTTTTACTCATGTACCGAACATCGACAAAAACGTCTGATATGAACACACTTTATTAACCAATTATTATAACCTTATAATTTGTGATATTAACAGATTAATAATCTTTAAATTAGGTCCTTATGAAATTATAAATTGACCAAATTTTATTATTCAGGAGATTAAAGAACGATCGAGTCATGTCAGACACGAGGTAAGGGATCCTACCCCTATCTTTGTTTTTAAGTACACTCTTTTATGTCATTCCTTTTAAGAACATCTTTCTTATGATTAGGATGTTATTTTAAATTAATCCTACTGTATGTTTTATGTTCATATGATGAGAGACCCTATTTTCTCTCATCAATCCTTTTTTGATGTTTTGAGTGGCGCCGTTAGGCTGCCAAATTTTCGTAAGAGATCTAACCTCTCCCTCTCTTTTTAAGTACTCTTCTTTATGTCACTTCTTTTAAGATCCTATTTGTTATGATGGGAGATGTTATTTTATATTACTATTGATGTAAATTTTATTTTAATATGATGAGAGACCCAATTTGATCTCATCAATACTTTTTTGGATGTTTTAAGTGGCACTGTTAGGCTGCAGAGTTTTCGTAAGGAATTTTACATCTCACTTTTAGTCCCGTGAGATTTACGCTACATTTTCCATCATTTATTTTGAGTGGTGTATTTAATTACCAATATTATACTCTTTGTGTAATATAAACTCATTTATGGGTATTTACATATTCATTGTATGACCCTTCTTCAATGGGGTGTACGTTTCGAAAGTAACCCAAGTCGGTAAGGGAACCTTTCACCCTCCTCTTTTTAAAAGACTTCTTTTGTTATGTCTTTTAATTAGCATAATATTATGTTGGTATATGTTATTATATATACTTATTGATGTAAATTTAATGTCCAAGTGATGATATACCATTTTTAACTCTCATCAACTCTTTTTTTGAATTTTTATGTCACGTCGTTAGGTTGTAGAATTTTTGCAAGGGAACTTCTTAACCCAATTTCCATTCTTTGGGTTAATCTCTTACTTTCAAATTATGCCATCATATTATTATATCCTATCTTGTATATTTAATTTAATTATGTGTACTTTTAGTGAATACACATAATCGATCTATTTTATTTAATAAATGATCTCTGTATGGGACTTCGTCTCAATATCTATTCATTGAGGAATATTTTGTTTTATACACAAATTTCTTTTATATGGTGTATAAACCCCTTTGACTTTTACTTTTATCCAAAAGGAATCTTTTTATAAAAAGTTTTTTACTAAACGACAAAAGGGAATTTTTTTGTCGTACATATGCGGCGACAACGACTTCTCCACCGCCGTGACCATTATTTGAGTTTCGACTTCCTCTACAAGCCATACCTTATTTTGAAAAGAAAAATAAATACCATGTTATACTTTTCTTTTATTTTGGTATTGAAAATGGTTTTCATAATGTTTTTTATCAATGTGTTGTATTGATATCTTGTTATTGAAAGGTGGAAATGTTATGTTTCCTTTATGCACGTTTTATGTGATACGATTATGTTGTGGTTCTTGGAAATTATTATGAAGACGGGTGGTTCCGTGATAAACTAAGGGCGGGTGAGCCCGATATAACTCTCCAATGCATTGGGTAACATGGAGGGGTGAAATGTTGAGGTTTCTACGAAGAGATTTAGGAAATATACTGTGATGGGTATTCCGAATGTAACCAAGAGGGTTACTCCCTACGTAAGAATGTTATGAATGCCTCAGGTTACCTTAATGTCTTATGATTTCTATGATTTATTCATGATTTGATGAGGTATGTTAAAATGATTATGTTTTATGAGTAAACTATGATTTCATACGTCGACTAATGTTTTCTTTTCATACTTTTATATCTCTTACTGAGCTTTTTACTCTTATCCCATGTTTTTGAAATGTTTTTCACAGGTCAAGGGAAAGGTGCATGATATGATGATGTTGTCAAGGAAGTGTCAAGAAAGAATCCATGTTTTATTTTAAATATGTTTCCGTTGATGGGACAAAACTAATTCTATCTTTTATGTAACCACTTTGTTTAAATGTGGAATGTAATTCATGATTTAGGATCTAATTCTCCAAAAATATAACCCTGAAAAGATCCTAAATGTGAATTATTCATTTAATTCAATATTAAGTAAGTTTTAAGGCTGGGGCCTTTTAGTTGTTATCAGAGGTCGGTTTAGATAACTTTAGAGGTTAGGGTATTCTCCAGGCATAAGTGATATTACCATAATGGTTAGGATTTTAGAAAGTGTCCTAGTGTTAGACAAAGTGAATGAGTAAGTATATCTTAGTGTTTATCTTTCTCATTAGTACATGATGGTTTTGTTGATATACTCAAACTGACATTTATGTTTTTAGTGAATGGATGGATCTAGCAGGCACACAAGTGACAATTGGTTTGAAGGAAACTGTGGTGGTTCTCTGATTAAGAGACTGGATGAAATGGGGGATTCAATGTGGAAACTTGTGGTTGTTCTAAACCAACTATCAAGGAGTAATGATCAACCATTTGTACCTTGGTATGTTTTGTAATGCATCATGTATGAGATGACCAATCGATGTGGAAGTTTAGGTAATAATTATAAAGGTAACCATTAGGGTTTATATGATCCTTAATTTTGTGGTAATTATGAGTTATTATATATTATGATGTAAAATTAAAGGCATGAGATAAAATTGAGGCTAAAATATATTATGATTATTTTTGAAGATTTTATCTCATTTTGGGGAATGTTTTAATAATTATACAGTTTTGGAAAAAGGAAAACACACAGACCGTATGACAACCCGTCGCATCGGACAAAGCTGCGGGAATCGAACCCACAACCAAAGTGCGATTGGTATTTATCGCCTACCACTAGACTACGTGAAGTCCCTGGTTTGTTTGACTAATTCTTTCTAGTTAGATGATTTTAGGAATCAAGAGTAAGTTTATTTTGGGTTATCTATGGAAATGATTAACCTATCATGGAGGATATATAATTAGGTTAATTACTTGTCAATATGAGAATTTAAGAGCAACTGATGTTATTTGGAGATAAAAGTTATTTTGTACCTTGAAAGACTATGTGATTAAATACTTGAAATATATGGGTTTCAATAATAGTTTGGATTACATTGAAGAATTTTATGGACGACTATTTATCGAATGGTGTTAATTGAACTTTGGGTTTTTTTGGACAAATTTTGGAGATTAAGAATAGATTTTCTTTTTATAAAGGATTATACTTTTGTGGATTATCTGATCTCATACTAACAATTTTGGATCTGGATTTTGTCTAAAGACATGGGAAATATATAGTTATCTTTTATGGATTAGGTGATTCTCAAGAAGTTGATTATAGTACTCTTAATGCGAACAAGTCTTCTTAAATACTAATCTTTTGGAGAAAATATGAGTTTGATTAAGGAATCTAGTATATGTTGAAAGTCTACGTGACAAGTAAGTATGTTTCATTATGATTTAGTTAAGATCAAAAAATAAATTCCTCAATGAAGAGTAACTTAAAACAAAAATGTTGTCTGTTAAATTTTCCTACTAGGGAATCGAATACCGTTTAACCCATCACAAGTTTGTGATTTTCTTATGGTTAACTTTCTCCTAGAAATGTTTACTATCACACTCCATCAGAACATGACCCTTTGTTTTTTTCCTCCATGTCCCTATTTTCATACTTGGAATCCTAGTATGGGTTAACTCGGGTGACCTTTGTACTTATCTTTATATATTTTAAAGTTATTGTTTTACTGAATCTTATTCTGATGTGGGATTTTCAATGAAGTTTCCAAGACCAATTTTAAAATTGCGAGGACAGAATTCCCAAAAGGGGGGTAGGATGTAACACCCAAGGTAAATAAGGAATATGAAAATTTCACATTTATCCATATTTTTGAATAAAATATTAATATTACTTTAAATGGGATGCTATGCTCGATGGCATACCCAATACGCAACAACGAGTTTCTTGGGAATCTTACGTTTCACTCTAATAATAAAATTACATTATATTAAATGGTAGTTAACGCCTAGTTTTTGTAATGGAGGGAATGAACAGAACTATCTAAAAAATAATTATTTATTTTTTTCAAATATTTTAACTTTTTACTATAAATGTTAGAGGATTAAAAATGCGAATGAATCCAATTTTAAACGTAAACATTCTAATATTCTTTAAATGGTCGATTAACCTCCTTTTGATAGCGAACCTCTTTTAAATCTACCTTTTGAAAATTTTATGTGTTATATTTGACAAAATAAAATTCTTCTTTATAATCGGGACATAAAAATTTACTTTGTGTAAATTTGTGGTATTTTTCCGATAAAGTTGTTTTTTAATGAATAGTGAAAAATGTTGTATTTTAATTCAAAACCTCTTTTTAATATAATTTATTTATATGATTGTATTATATTTTGAATTGGTTTTAAAGTGAAATTAGAATATATTTTTTCCATTTAATATAATAGTGGTCGTTGGAATTAATTTCATCTTGAAATTGGACTTAAACTAGTGTTAATCTTTTGATACTTATTATTTGATAAAAACATGCTATTTACTCTGACAACGGTAATTAATTATTAAATTAATTAACGTAACTTATATGTTTTGAATTTTGTAAAATAGAAATAATTTTTGAATTTGGTATATCAAATATAGATCAGGGTGAATTTTTAGTATTTTTCTAGAAAACTTCAATTTTTGATGAATAGTGAAACCACTAAGTGGTATTTAAAAAAATGAATTTTCATTTAAATGAAAATTTACCACCTATGTGTTTTGAATTTCAAAAATCTGACATACATATTTGTCATTAAGAAGTAAAATGTTGTTCAATGGGATTAAAATACTTTTTTTGGCGAATAGTAACTTTTATGTTTTAATCGTGATTAGAGGTAAATAGTGTAGTTTAAGGTAAAAATAATGTTTTAATAATATTAATTGACCTAGAAATATGTCCTACCCTCATTGGATGAGTCATTTCCGACCAAGAAAATCCATGGGTCAACTTGGAGACCCCATGGAGCCACTTTGGTTGGAAAATGACATAAATACCTTATTATTTAAAGTTAAAATTAAAATGTCACAAACATGTGTTATTTTAATAAAACATTTTTTACTTGGGGTTATATAAATCATATGTTGTACTATAAATATTCATTAGAAAGATAAAAATATTTCACACATCATGATAATTTTTTATAATTTTTAGACATTAAATTAATTAATTTATTTATGACACCGTGATGATGCAGTAATTGCCTCATAAATGAACAATTTAAATAAAATGAGAAGATAGGGTGAAATATAAGTCTTAAACTTGTCACAAACCAATTGTATTGGTGTATTTCGAACCATTATCACCTTATCCTTGAAATATATCCTTTTGGGACCTTTTAATTCTGAAAATCATTTTATAATAAAGTAATATTTTATAACATTCAAAGAGTGCCCCTCCTCTCCTCTTATAAAAGGCCCCCACCTCTACCACCTTACACACAACTCTCAAGCCTTTGTCTCGGCCAAACCCGGACCATTTCATCTCTCCACATACCTCTATTATACATTTAATCCTCACATTGGGCAGAATCCTTTACAAGGAAGCCTTTCAGCTCAAATCAAAGAGAGTTACCCGATTTAAAGGTAATGTCTTCCCTTGTGTTCTTTTGTTTTATTTTTTTCCCCAAAACCCTAAACTCTTTTTATTACTTTTTTTGTAACAAAAATAGTATAATAAATATACTAGGATGTTGTTATAAGAAGGATTCTAGCCACACTTTCACACACATCCGTTTAATGGTTATAGAACATACTGTTTCTGTGGATGGCGAATTACTGCCTCACGAAACGATGATTGTTCGATATTATTTTAACACATTAAAAGGTAGCCATTAAGATGTAAATATATTTATATATGATATATAATATGTTTATTTTTTCCTTAAGCTTTTGTATTTTTCATTTATGCCATACCTTTATGGTTTCCATTATGGGGAAACGCGATATCTTCATTTTAGGAAGTGCGGACTACCGCCCCCTCAAAGTGATTTGATTCGTTAATGCCATATGTGGGACGTATAAAGGATGGAATTAATGGTATTACATATTATAACTTAATGAAATTATAATATACCTTTATATCATTATTATTTAATTCCATTGATTATAGAAAAAAAATTAATGTAGCGTTCATACGTACGTACGGCTTACCGTCTCCATGAACGGTACATTTCATTTCTTATCTCCAAATGTAATGTACTATTATAATTACATATATATAATGGATATATATGTAATATATTACATCTAAATTATGGATATAATTATGGAATTATAAAACATATATCTCACATTTTGTTTTAATTCGATTAATATGACAAAAAATGAAAGTAGCGTTCTTGTGTACATACGGCCTACAGTCTCCATGAACGGTGCTTTTAATTTTTTATCTCCAAATTCTATGGAATAGTATAAAAATAATATATACTGGATATATATTATATTTGAAACATAAATACTATTCTGGATATGATGTTTCTATAACTACAAGGAAAATTCTTTTCCAACAAGTTCGATTTTTACTCATATACCGAACACCGACAAAAACGTCTGATATGAATTCACTTTATTAACCAATTATTATAACCTTATAATTTGTGATATTAACTGAATAATAATCTTTAATCTAGGTCCTTTTGAAATTATAAATTGACCAAATTTTATTATTCACGAGATTAAAGAACGATCGAGTCATGTCGGACACGAGGTAAGGGATCCTACCCCTCTCTTTCTTTTTAAGTGCACTTTTTTATGTCATTCCTTTTAAGATAATATTTATTATGATTGGGATTTTCTTTTATATTACTCCTAATGTAATTTTTATGTTCATATGATGAGAGACCCTATTTTCTCTCATCAATCCATTTTGGAAGTTTTGAGTGGCATCGTTAGGCTGCCGAATTTTCGTAAGAGATCTGACCTCTCTCTTTCTTTTCAAGTACTCTCCTTTATGTAACCTCTTTTAAGATCATCTTTGTTATGAAGGGGGGTGTCCTTTTATATTCCTCTTGATGTAAATTTTATTTTAATATTATGAAAGACCCTATTTGATCTCTTCAATCCATTTTTGGAAGTTTTAAGTGGCGTTGTTAGGCTGCCGAGTTTTCATAAGGGATTTTACATCTCACTTTTAGTCCCGTGAGATTTATGCTACATTTTACAACATTTCCTTTGAGTGGTGTATGTAATTCCCAATATTATAATTTTTTTTAATATAATTTTATTTATGGGTATTTACATATTCATTGTATGACCCTTCTTCAATGGGGTGTACGTTTCGAAAGTAACCCAAGTCGGTAAGGGAACCTTTCACCCTCCTCTTTTTAAAAGACTTCTTTTGTTATGTCTTTTAATTCACATACTATTATGTTTTTATATGTTCTTCTATATCCTTATTGATTTAAATTTTATGTCCAAGTGATGAGATACCCTTTTTATCTCTCATCAACTCTTTTTCTGAATTTTGAAGTCACGCCGTTAGGCTGTAGAATTTTTGCAAGGGAACTTCTTAACCCAATTTCCATTCTTCGGGTTAATCTCCTACTTTCAAATTATGGAATGGTATTATTATTTACTATCTTGTATTTGTACTTTCTTTATGTGTACTTTTAGTTAATACACATAATCGATCTATTTTATTTAAAAAATTATATTTGTATGGGACTTCGTCTCAATCTCCATTCATTGAGGCATATTTTGTTTTATACACCACTTTCATTCATACGGTGTATAAACCCCTTTGACTTTTACATTTATCCAAAAGGAATATTTTTATACGAAGTGTTTTACTAAACGACAAAAGGAATTGTTTTTTCCGTACGTATACCGCGACAACGACTTCACCGCTGCTATGACCATTATTTTAGTTTTGGCTTTCTCTACAAGCCATGCCTTCTTTTAAAAAGAAATATAAATACCATGTTTTACTTTTCGTTTATTTTGGTATTGAAAATGGTTTTTTATAATGTTTTTATATCAATGTGTAGTATTGATATCTTGTGATTGAAAGGTAGAAATGTTATGTTTCCTTTATGCATGTTTTATGTGATACGATTATGTTGTGGTTCTTGGGCATTATTATGAAGATGGGTGGTTCCGTGATAAACAAAGGGCGGGTGAGCCCAATATATCTCTCCAATGCATTGGGTAACGCGAAGGGGTTAAACGTTGAGTTTTCTCTGAAGAGATTTAGGGAATATACTGTTATGGGTATTCCGAACGTAACCAAGAGGGTTACTCCCTACGTAAGAATGTTATGAATGCCTCAAGTTACCTTTATGTCTTATGATTTCTATGATTTATTCAGGATTTGATAAGGTATGTTAAAATGATTATGTTTTATGAGAAATGTATGATTTCATATATGGACTAATGTTTTCTTTTCATACTTTTATATCCCTTACTGAGCTTTTTATGCTCATCCCATGTTTTTGAAATGTTTTTCACAGGTCAAGGGAAAGGTGCATGATATGATGATAGTGTCAATGAAGTGTCAAGAAATAATCCATGTTTTATTTTAAATATTTTTCTGTTGATGGGGAAAAACGAATTCTATCTTTTATGTAACCACTTTGTTTAAATGTGGAATGTAATTAATGATTTATGATTTAATTCTCTAAAACTCTAAACCTAAAATGATCCTCAATGTGAATTAATCATTTAATTAAATATTAAGTAAGGTTTAAGGCTAGGGCCTTATAAATAACATTATAGTAAATTAAATTTATTATGTTATTCTTATAATAGTTTCATAACTATTCATTGTATACTTCTTTCGTACATCACCACTTAAGGTTATTCTATAAGTTTGAAAAAAATTACTTTAGTAAACTAATGATTTTGTATGCTACTATAAAATTGTTATATCATCCCAAAAATTTTTATAAGTTCATGAATATAATTTTTATCCACTAAATATAATTTTATAACCATCCAATAGATTTTTTAATAGAAAAAAGATCTACGTTGTTCATGGTGAAAGTAGTCTGCATGTGCGCATGTTAACAATTTTATTTTACTAATAAATAGAAGGGAATGAAAGTATATAATGAAAAATGTTAAAAAATAATAATACATATATCATTAATATAATATATTTATATTAAATCTAAACTTATAATTAGATATATAAATCAAACAAAATTGGATCATATTGATTCGTGGAGGTTGTAGTTCACATGTATGCACGAGGGACGTTGTCATATTCTAATTGATGGTAGGGTAAGAAGATATACAATATTATATCATTGAATAATCATAATTATGTAATAAAATTATATAAATTAATCTTTATACCCTTCCATGTAAGCTGATAAAAAAAATGATACACATCACTTCATTGAGCTGGTAGTCCACACATACGCACATGTGGTGATTAAATTTTCCATCTGATGGGGAAAAGATACATAATAATTTTTCCATCAAAAAAATTACATTCCATTATATTTATGGTGCTGTTTTAATTTTATTAGGATGTATACCAAAAATTTTAAGGTGGTAAATGAATAAATAAATGTAATGGGGTCAGTTAAGATGATTAATTACTCCATGGGAATCTCCCTTAGGCATATACATTATGCCTTATTAAATTTATCTTATGATAAGGATAAAACCTAAAATATTTGTAAAAGATTTTGGGAAGATATATGGTTAATTAAAGTTCAAGATAAGTGTCTTAGTAAGTGTGGATTAGTGAGGAGGAGGATATCTTTTATAAATAAGGTTCATTTTAAATTTGAAAATACATTAAGAATTATTATTTAATATATTTACTACTCATGCTAAGGGGATCCATATTGTCAAAATTATCCAAGATTAAAATTGAAAAGTTGAAATAAAACAAACCAATGATATTTATTGAAGATATTTTTTTATCTTGAACCCTTATCCAATTATATTAACTCTGGAACCCATTTTATCATTAAGCGTGGTTATAAAGTTTTTCTATGGTTACTATAAATTTTGGAAAAATAAACGTTGACTGTAGAAAAAAATTGACTTCTTAAAAAAACAATTGAATATTTTTTCAATTATTATTTATCCAAAAGTGGTAAAAAATAATATTAGTATATGATCCCAAAATGAAAAAAAATCCTCTAGAATGGTGTATGTTTTAACGATAAATATTATTTTATTCAAAATCATGTAAAATGTTTATTCTGATCATGAAACAAATCCAATAACCATAGGAAGGATGACCAGATAAATCCTGATACAACCAAATAGAATTTTTTATCCCCATGGGCTTAAAACTAGAACCTATACATCTAGAAGAAAATAATTCGGATTGATTACACCACATTAAAAAACAAATAACAAAATGAAATTTTTAAGAAAGAATAAACATTTGGTATGCTAAAAAATCATCAATACCTAATTACAAAAGGTAGATATGTATGCATAAAAAATGGGTCAAAAAACCAAGATATCTCATTGTCAATGTAAATGTCATCCACATGATCTCCTTATAATAGGTGGATCATGAACTCCACTGGTCACCCCAAACTCATAAGGCCCCACTATCAATAATTCCAACCACCTAAAAGTTGTTTTTTTACCTTTCCAAGTACCAAGTATCATAAATTCTAAAATTTACCAATAGAAAATGTAGCGGGTGATAAAAGCTATCCTAGAGGGACCCCACCAGGATATTTCATAAGCAGTCCATAGAAAAACCAAACATGCTTAATTTTATATAAAAATTTCATGGAATTTGAAAGAATCCATGTTTTGAGCCTATAAGACTTTGAAATTTTCTTAATGTTATTCTAGAGCAGGGCATTCAGACGGCATGTGATTCTGAGCCTCGATGTGGTCGAAATTAAATGTCATGTGTGTTCACACTAGACACACCAAATAAACAGAATAACTCCTAAACATTTTCTTTGATGGGAAAACCGAGGGCACCGTCGGGTCCATAGCGTGCTGTTTACCCTAGGAGAGGAATAACTTTTGCGGGCGTGGCCCTTTTGTGGAAAATGCCACCCAGGGCCTTTTCTTAATTTAGCGGCCCCAGCTGTGAACATTAAAACTTCTGAATGGAGGATCATATTAAAATTTGGAGACCATCGTTGGTATCAGAATGTGGTTTTTAATCTAGGAGTGGCTTAACCTCGACCTCGTCGAGAGTTCAGGTACGGGGCCTACAAGTGATTTTTAAGACTTAATTAATTTTAATTAAGTTTTCTACTTAAACCCTTCTTCTCCTCCCCCCTTCTTCTCGTTAAAATTCCCTGGAAGATCCCTCTCAACATGCTCATCTCCTCTCCTCTAGCTCTATAAGGTGGCACGACGATCCGGCGGACAGCCGTGAAATTCTCTAGCGAGGGCCATATTTGCATCGAATGGATGTCAAATTCTCGATCGAGGGCCATATTTGCATAGGTCTGGATTTGAGCTTCCCAAGGATCTTTTCGGATCGAATATTTGATTCCCGGGGTGTCCAAGGTGGCCCTATGAAGTTTTCCGGATGTTTTCTTCATTTTCCGGAGGTTCCAGAGGCGGTATGGCGGGTGGCGCGGCCGTCCGATGGGCTCCCAGGGGCGGCGGCGGCTCCCAGAAGTGGAGGCGGTTCCCAGAAGTGGTATTGGACTCTAAGTGGTGGCGGCAGCTCCCAGCGGAATGAGGCGGCGGTCCCGGGTGTCGGCGATCCCGAGACAGGGGCGGTCCCCGGGCGGCGGCGGTACCAGGCTGAGGGGGTCCCCGGGCGGAGGTCGTCGGCTGGGTGGACCAGGGATCATGGCGCGTGACCCCTTCAGGGATATAAAAACCCATATTTGGTGGGTCTCTGTGTAGACCAACGACCATCCATGAGGGCTGGTCGGTGGGTGGGTACCGTGAGTCCACGGTTGGGCCGGCCGTCGCGGGCTTGTCCAGGCTGGGGGGGACCGGCCGGAACAAGATGGTCCAACCCAAAGGGGTTCGTTCCCTTGAATTCTGAAACACAAAACTTCCACTACGGGTGTCTGTTTTGCGTTCCGCCTGTAGAAGTGAAAACCTCAGCTCGAGATGAAGTTTTTGAGACTGTCTCGGGAATTTTCAATTCCTGAGACGGGGGTTCGGTGGTGCGGCATGCTCATTAGGTACTACGCTGGGATTCTTCCTTCGGTTGAGGTGAACTCATATGGAATCCATTTAAGGTGTCGTCAGTGGTGTCGTGACCCTGGCATCGAGACAAAGTGCTCCATGGTGGTTTCATGTGTTGAAGCCGGGGATGAGGTGTGGGCCCCACGGGCCGTCTTTTAAGCTGTAAGAAGCATTTTGCATCTTTTTCATCAGAGGTCCATTCGGGGTGAATGAGTATTCTTTTTGGCGTGTTTTTATGAGATCCTCACGATGGAGAAGTTCATCCGACCGCTTTCAGGACTGATGGGTGGACCCCATGAGACGCAGTCTGGGCGTAAAGTGATGTTGAATTTCTTTTTTGTCGGGAGTCATTTTCTAGAGAGTAAGTATTCTATCTCATGTGTTTTTTCACAAGGATTACAACGGTGTAATCTGTTCAGGTGAGTGGAGCCTCTTTCGAGATCTCATTAAATTTGGAAACATGAAAGGGCATTGGTCGGAGGTTTCATTGATGCACTCTGACCCAATGCACGGTTTCTATGTTAGTGACACCTAGTGTTGGTGCGGGCAGTGCAGAGGTATCGGACCAGTTCCAGGTTTACCCTCTAGTGGGGTTGGGTAGTGGGTTACCCATTGAGTTTAGGGTTTACCCTCTAGCGGGGCTGGTCAGTGGGTCACCTGATGGCTTTTTAGGGTTTACCCTCCAGCAGGACTGGGCAGTGGTTCACCCGACGACCTTTTGGGGGTTACCATCCAGTTGGGCTGGCCAGTGGGTCAACCTATGACTTCTTTCAAACTCATCCCCATTTTATGTGGCTAGTCATTTACTTTTTCTATGTGGTTACCATAGCGGGACTTTTGGAGGTACAGTTTAGCAATGAGGCAGCTTTGACGTGCGGGACTGTTGGGAATCAGTGATGGCTACACATAGAACTGTTGGCGACTTATCCTAGGATGATCTGGGATATGGATATCCCCTTATACACTCTTTCAGGTTTTTTTTGAGCATATATATATACAAACCATACTTTTGTTCCTACTCCTTGAGTCTAGTTACTCTCCTTCTAGGAGGGGTGAAGACACACGGGGTATGCCATGTGCTTTCCGTGTCTATCTCCTCTTGGTTGGGATGAGTCTACTTCCATTATTTCGTTGGGATGAGCTGCACTCTCTCTATTGTACTCATACATTGTTCTGACTATCAGTTACCGTTTAGTACCTCCTTTGTTGCTCCATTGAGATTTTGGGGCATCCTACTGAGTATCCTTATACACACCCCCTGCTTGGGCTTTTCCCACATTTGGTGTTCCCTTGCAGAAGACACACAGGTCGATCGAGAATATGGAGGATCATAAAGGAAATAAGAGCATAGGCAGTGTTCAGTGGATGTAGTAGGACTTTTCGTTGTGAGACTCACCATCTGTTTACTTTTATTTTCCTGTTGCCGGGTTGTGGAACCATTCGGGTTGGGCACGTGTTTTTCCCATTTTTCTATTTAGTATCTATCAAAACATTTCAACACTTA
The DNA here is from genome assembly GCA_963277665.1 of Viscum album. Classification (NCBI taxonomy): domain Eukaryota; kingdom Viridiplantae; phylum Streptophyta; class Magnoliopsida; order Santalales; family Viscaceae; genus Viscum; species Viscum album. Next base: position 1,459,921,405 of record OY728157.1, on the reverse strand, counting down.
ATTTTTTCCTATTTAGATGTTGATTCATGACTGTGGTTGGGTTATAGTTGTTCATTCCTTTGGTTTCCTTTTTTACTCAGCACTTTGGCATTGAGTGGGATGTGTGTGTGTGTGCGCATGTACTGAGGAAAAGGCCTCCCAGATATTGTTATGCCTTCGGTGCTTGTCACCAGCCCCTGGCCTATGGAGGTTGGATTGGGGATGTTGAGGCTCGAGATAGTTAGGGTCGGGTCATACCAATGTGGTATCAAAGGTGGTTCGTTCCATGGGGCATTGTTCAGACATCCCTAAAAAGGAATTGATTGGGATTTAGGGAAATAGTTTCAACATTTCTATAAAGTGACTCTCAGGCTAGGGAGTCCAGTGATGGTATGGGTGGCTGATATATCCATTCACCTGGACCCTGATAACCAACTTGTCAACTCGGCACGCTGAGACATTTTTTGCAGGGAAATTTTGAACATGAATCTTGTTGGATTTAGTGTTTGACTGTCCTTGATGAGTCATCTCCCCCTTGTGATTATTGTTATATATATACGCTCATCTGATCGCAGTAATCCTTCATAATTTTCAGGATTCCCTCACGACAAAATCCATCCTGGTTACCCTCTCCAGTTTGTTACGACGACCTAGAAAGTGACGAGGTGTCAGTTCAGGGACCCTCAAGTGATCCCGTTCCTCCTAGTGCATCAGCAGTAGCCCCTCGAACCGAGGAGCTGTAGTTAGTACTGGTAGCACAGGTTGAGGTTGAGTGCAGGCTGAGTGCGCTCTGAGACTTTCCGCGTCAGCGACTGCAGATGTTCCATGGATACCCGGATCCCCATGCAGCGGACGACTGTCTAGAGTCCGTGGACTGACTTTTCAAGATGGTATGAACACCAGCTAACTAGATGGTAGCTCAAGCTGCTAGACTTTTCCACAGGACGACTGGGCGTTGGGTGGGGTTGGTTACACAAACCCACGAGGAGTCGTCTCTCACATGGGATGGATTCCATCATCTCTTCTGGGAGGAGTACTCCGCCTCTTGTTTATGCTCTATTTGGATTCAAGATATTATGGAGTTGAAGCAGGGGGGATGACCGTGGCGCATTACTCGGTCCGGTTTACCGATCTGACACGCTACTCGTAGGATATGATCCATGATAGTTACTTTCAGCTGCGGAAGTTTGAGAAGGGTATTCGCATGGAGATCTATGCTAGTGTAGTTCCCCTATGCTTCCCTACTTATGTCGGGGTGCTAGAGAGGGAGCTTGTGAAGGAGATATTCTTGGCGGAGGGATCCCAGCTGACAGGGCCTAGCAGTGTTCGCTTCAGAGGAGAGTCTTCAGTGACAAGAAGGCCGCAGAGAGTAGAGCCTTAGTAGAGGAGGCCCATCCATGAGCAGAATCAAGGGAAGGTTCGTACACCGCAATGGTGTCATGGAGCACCAGGGAATTCAAGAGAGAGATGGTGCAATTCCTGTGATGGACTGGGTCACCTAGCATGGGACTTCCCGACCAAGTGCACTGAGCAGCCGTGGCATGTAGTTGGTGCACTACAGCGGTAGAGGTAGCGCCATGACCATAGATCCCCAGGAAAGAATAGAATGGTATTCAGGGAGGCGGAGCAGGTAGAGAGGCATGACCTAGAGGTCTGAGACGATGTTTTGAGGTCCTTCCACCACCACTTCCAGGCGGCCCACACCAGGCTCAGGGAGCTAGCAGTAGGGGCCACGGGCAGCTTCAGGCTATGGGTGTTCGTGACCCCCCCCAACACATGATATGGTTCGAGGTATGCTTTGTTTTTACACTACGCTTTATTTTTTACTAGTAGACATAGGCTCCAGCAACTAATTTATATCACTACTATTGTTATGGGAGTTGGAGCATCCAGTAGAGGTGCTAACACTAGAACATAGTGTCGAGGTTCCTACGGGAAGTGCCTCTTTAATGACCTTTATCTACAGAGAGTGCGAAATATCGTTAGGAGGAGGGAGTTTCTCGTGGGACCATCTCGACATCATGATGGAAACTTATGGTGTCATCCTAGGCATGGATGGACTTTTTATGGTTCACGTCCAGATCGACTGCCATCACAAACGGGTTAGAGGGGTGTTTTCTGATCGGACGAGGTTCACCATCCTTGCTGAACGAGACCTCATGGTAGAGAAGATGGGTACTCTGAGTTCGAGACCTCGACCTTATTTGCACCAGTTGGAGAGGATGGCTCTCAGAGCAGAAGACACTACAGTCACCTGGATCCCTACTTTTGTAGAGGACTACTTGGATGTCTTTCCTGAGGAAGTCCCAGGAATACTTTTGTGGCGAGAGATGGAGTTCTGCATTGACATGAAGCCAGAGACTAACATGATACCATGTGCAGCTTATTGGATGGAACCCACAAATCATTAGGAGCTACGACTTTAGCTGGACGACATTAGTGATAAGGGATTCATTAGGCCCATTATGTCTCCCTGGCAGCTTCAGTTTTTTGTGTGTGAAAAAGGCATATGGGAGTCTGCATATTTGTGTGGATTATCGTCACCTGAATCACGCTAAGATAAATAACAAGTACCATATTTTGAGGATCGATGACCTCTTAGACCAGTTGAGAGGAGCGACGTGGTTCTCCAAGATTGATCTTCGATCCGACTACAACCAGTTGCGGGTTCATGAGGCTGATATCCCGAAGATGGATTTTCATTTTCACTATGGATATTATGAGATTCTGGTGATTCCCTTTAGCATGAAGAATGACCCCTCCATTTTCATGGCTTTGATGAACCAGATATTCCAGCTGTACGTGGACCGGTTTGTGTTTGACTTTATTGACGACATACTCGTATAATCTGCGACAAAAGTGGAGCACGCCGAGCATTTGGGGATGGCCCTAGACTTACTCCGAGAGCAACAGATGTATGGGAAGATCTCAAAGTTTCAGTTCTAGATTCGTGATGTTCACATTCTGGGGCATGTCATTACAGAGTATGGATAGGCTGTAGATCCCACAAATATTGAGGTAGTGCTTTCTTGGGATCCATATAAGAATGTGTCAGAGGTTTGGAGCTTCCTTGGTTTGGCAAGGTACTATAGGAGGTTTGTGGAATATTTATCTAGGATTACCGCCCCTTTGGCTGCATTGACACGAAAGGGATGACTGATCACCTTGACTGATTAGTTCCAGAAGGCCTTTGGGGAGTTGAGATAGAGGATAACTAGTTCTCCAGTGTTGAGGATGACAGAGGAGGGAATTTATTTCATAGTATACTGTGACGCTTCAAAAGTTGGGCTCAGGTGCGTTCCGATGTAGCAGCAAGCAGTGATCGCATATGTGTCGAGGGAGTTGAGGCCCCATGAGCCGAATTATGCAACTCATGATTTGGAGCTGGTAGTAGTAGTCTTCACCTTGAGGTTATGGAGACACGATATTCTGGGTGAGAATTTTGTGGTCTACTCAGACCACCAGAGCATCAACTAAATCATCACTCAAAGGTATTTGAATCTAAGGCAGAGGCACTGGCAGGAGGTGTGGTAGGACTACGATTTCGAGATAGTCTACACTCCAGGGAAGGGCAACGTAGTAGAAGATGCTGTTAGCAGGAAGTCCTAGTCTCGGTTAGTTTGGGAAGCTTCAGAGAAGTTTGCCTCCCTATGGATGACCTTGGTGGAGCTGGAGGGTATGTCATTTCTACAGTCGATGGTGTTGATTCCTTTTCTCCTTGAGCATGTGAGAGAGTTGCATCTAGGGGATGTCGATAGCGAGGTATTGTGTGATCATATATCCATGGGAAACGCACCCGATGGGTATTTTGAATGAGGAAATCACGAGATCCTATTACAGGGGAGAGATGTAGTACTAGTGGAGATGCAGGAGGATGTGATGCAGGAGTTACACACTTCTCCCTTGGCTATACATCCTGGTGTGGGGACGATGTGCATATAACTTCAGTGGATTCTTTGGTGGTCTGGCATGAAGCAGAGCGTAGATGAGTTTGTTTCTCGGTGTCTTACATGTCAGCAGGTGAAGGCAGAGCATCAGGTTCTTGAAGGGTTGTTGTAGCCCCATGATGTCCCGGAGTGGAAGTGGGATGGAATATCTATGGAATTATTCATAGGGATCCTACACATAGAAAATTTCGACGATTCCATTTGGGAGATAGTGGACCAACTCAGGAAGTCGGCACACTTCCTTGCCATCAGGCAGCAGAGCTCGGTGGAGAGTATGGGGAGGCTGTACATTCGAGATATCATCTGCCTTCATGGAGTACCTTCGACAATTGTCTCTGACCGTGACGCGCCGTTTACATTGCGATTGGGGCGAGGCCTGCAGGAGGTATTCGGGACCCTCCTGCGGATGAGTACAGCTTTTCACCCCCAGACAGACGGGAAGACTGAGCGAAAAATCCTATTTTTGGAAGATATGATCAGGGCGTGCATGTTAGACTTTGGCCTGAGATGGGAAGATCACATACCCTTGGTGGAGTTCATGTAAAAAAATAGTTACCACTCTACTATCGGCATGACACTTTTTGGGGCCCTCTACGGGAGACCCTATAGGTCACCGTTGTACTGGTAGAAGGTTGGGGAGACCACTTTTGTGAGCCTAGAGTTGGTGCAGGCGACAACGGAGAAGGTGCAGGACATCTGTGAGTGGATGAGGAAGGCTCAGAGCAGATAGAAGTCCTACAGAGATCATCATCAAAGGCCTATAGAGTTCGACCAGGGGACCATGTATTTTTGAGAGTCTCTCTGTGGCATGGTACATAGAGGTGCGGCTGGGGTGGCAAGCTATCCTTGAGGTTAATTGGGCCCTTTGATATCGTGAGTAGGGTCGGTGAGGTTGTCTACCATCTTGATCTACCCCCATAGATGGGAGGGTGCAAGACGTCTTCCACGTGTCACAGCTGAGGAAATACGTGATGAACCCCTGCACGTTATCAACTGGGGAGAGATGGAGATTGAGGATGGAGCCACCTTTGTAGAGAACCTAATGGAGATTGAGGACTGGCAGGAGTAGAAACTATATGGGTTGAACATTCCTTTGGTTCGTGTGTTATGGCAGCACGATAGGGTGCAAGAGAGCACCGAGGAACGGGAGAGCCAGATGCGGGCTCAGTATCCCGAGTTTTTTTTAGTTTTGTTTTTCAGGGACGAAAAAATTGAAGGAGGGAATGTTGTAAGAACCTGGATTTTGAGCCTGTAAGTCTTTGAATTTTTGTTATGTTATTCCCGAGAGGGTGTTTAGATGGCGTGTGATTCCGAGGCCTGCTTTGACTGAAATTAAATTTTAAGTGTGTTCATACTAGAGACACCAAATAAACATAATAACTTCTAAATGGTTGCTTGTATGGGAAACCGAGGGCATTGTTGGGTCCGGAGCGTTCCGTTTAACCTAGGAGGGGTATAACCTTCGCGGGCGCAACCCTTCTGTGGAAAACGCCACCAGGGGTATTTTCGTAATTTAGTTGCCCCGGGCATGAACTTTATAACTTCTTAATGGAAGAATAGATTAAAATTTTGAGACCACCATTGCGCTTAGAACATGGTTTTTACCCTAGGGTTGTCTTAACCTCGGCCCCGTCTTGAGTTCAGTTACGGGGCCTACCAGTGGGGGTTTAAGACTTAATTAATTTTAATTAAGTTTTCTAATTAAACCCTTCCAACCCTCCCCTCTCTTTACACATAGAATTACCTAGAGGATTCATCTCAACAATATCATCTCCTATCCTCCACCTCTCTAAGGTGACGCGGTGCTCCAACGGACCGTTCGTGATGCTACGGGCTACGCCCAATGAGGTAGGAGGTTACATTTTTTGTTTTTGATTTCTGCATCTTACATGAATTAAATTTATTGCATCGAATTGTTGTCAAATTCTCGAGAGAGGGCCATATTATAGTAGGGATCGATTTTAGATTCCCAAAAATCCTTTAGAATTGAATTTAGGAGTCCCGGGGTGTTCGAGGTGGTTCCGGGAAGTTTTCCGATCGTTTTCTTCTTTATCTAGCAGTTCTAGGGGTGGTCCGACAGTCGGTGCATTGGTATGAAGGTATTCCAACTGCGGTGGTGGCTCCTAGAAGCGGAGGTGGCTCCCAGTGGTGGTAGAAGGCTCCCAGTGGTGGCAGCATCTCCCAGCGGTAGGCGGCGGCGGTCCCCGTGCGGTGGCGATCCCAGGCTGCGGCAGTCCTCGGGCGGAGGTTGTCGGCTGGGTGGACCGGGGGTTGCGCCGCACGACCCCGTGAGGGAGACCAAGACATGCCTTTAGTGGGACTCCGCATGGACCATTGATCGAACATGAGGGCCAGTCGGCAGGTGTGGACTGCGGGTCTGCGGCCAGGCTGTGCGGTAGGGCCGTGGGCCGGCGCTGTGGGCCAGGCTGGTCCAGCCCAAAGGGGTTTGTCCTCTTGACTTTGGACACCCATGACATCCACTATGGGTGTCCGTTTTGCATGCCGCCTATGGCAGTGCAAACCTCGGCTTGAGAAGAAGTTTTTCAGATGGTCTCAAGAATTTTCAATTCTCGAGATGGGGGGGTTCGGTGGCGCGGCATGCTCGTTATGTACTATGCCGGGATTCTTCCTTCGGATGGTGAAAACACATCTGGAGTCTGTTTAAAACGCCGTCAGTGGAATTTTGACCCTGTCGTCGAGATGAAGTGGTCCATAGTTGTTTCAAGTGTTGATCTTGGGGTTGAGGCGTGAGCCCTACGGGCCTTCTCTTAAGCTGTTAGTAGCATTTTTTAAAATTTTCATCAGATGTCTGTTCGAGGCGAATGAGTAGTCCATTTGGTGTGTTTTTCCAAGAGCATCCTGATGGAAAAGTTTTCCAAACCTCTTTTGAGACAGATATGTGGGCCCCACGAGACATCGTATGCGCATAAAGAGGTGTTTCATACCTTTTTTGTCCGGAGACTGTTTCCAGCGAGTAAATAGTCTATCTCACGTGTTTTTACTCGATGGTTACAACGATGTAATTGGTTCGATCATGCGGAGCCTCTTTCTAGATCTCGTTAAATGTGGAAACATGAAATGGCATTGGTTGGTGGTTTCTTTGATGCACTCCAAACCAACGAATAGTCATGATTTTAGCGACACCCAGTGTTGGCGCGAGCAGCGCGAAGTTATCGAACCTATTCCGGGTTTACCCTCCAGCGGGGCTAGGCTGTGGGTTACCCTTTGACCTTAGGGTTTACCCACTAGTGGGGATGGGCAGTGGATTACCCATTGAGTTTAGGGTTTACCATCGTGCAGGGGTGGACAGTGGGTCACCTGACGACCTTTTTGGGATTACCCTCCAGCAGGGCTGGGCAGTGGGTCACCCGACATCCTTTTGGGGTTTACCTTTAGTTGGGTTGGGCAGTGGGTCACCCAATGACTTCCTTCAGACTCAACCTCTTTCGATGAGGCTAGTTAGTGTCTTTTTCTCTGTGGTTACTGGAGCGGGACATTTGGTGGTACTGTTTTGCGATGAGGCAGCTTGGATGTGTGGGACTATTGGGCATCAATGATAGCTACCCTTAGAACTGTTGGCGACTTATCCTGGGCTGATCTTGGAGATAAAGATCCCATTACGCACTCATTCGGGTTTCTTTTTGAGCATATATATATATATACCCTACTTATATTCCCACTCCATGGGTCCAGTTACTCTCCTTCTAGGAGGGGTGGAGACACGCAGGGTATGCCATGTGCTTTCCATGTCTAGCTCTTCTTGGTTGGGATGAGTCTACTTCCTTTCTTTTGTTGGGTTGATCTGTACTATATCTATTGTACTCTTACATTGTTCTATCTATCGTTTACCGTTTTGTACCTCAATTTTTGCTCCCTTGAGCTTCTGGGGGAATCCTACAGAGTATCCTTATACTCAACCCTGCTTAGGATTGGCACGCATTTGGTGTGCCCTTGTAGATGAAGGACATATCGATCGAGACTACGAAAGAGTGTAAAGGACACAGGAGCTCGGGCTACGTTCAGTGGACGTAGTAGGACATTCAGGTGTGAGAGTCAACATCTGTTTAATTTTATTCCTATTTCCGGGTCGTGGAACCTTTCGTGTTGGGCACATGTTTTCCCCCTTTTTCTATTTACTATCTTTCAGTTCTTTTCATCACTTTACTTTTTCTTATTTAGAGTTTGATGCATGACTGTGGTTGGGATATAGTTTTTTGTCCATTGGTTTCCTTTTTTACTCTATAATTCTACATTGAGTGGGTTGTGTGTGTGTGTACAGGTACATAGGCAAAGGCCTCCATGATATTTTTATGCCTTTGGCGCTTGTCTCTAACCCCTGGACAACGGAGGCAGGCTTGGGGTAGTTGCGTATCGAGAACGGTTGGGTCAGTTCGTGACAGTATTCAATTTAAATTTTTATTATAAATCATTTTTATAAAAGTTATATTGATATAATAAAATGATTTTAACAAAATTAGAATGAATAACCATTTATATCAAATATTCATGAATAAATAATTTCATAAACATTAGCAATTTTAAAGAATTTTAAATCATAGAAACATTTTTTAACTCAAGGTGTTAGTTATTTATGATCAAAAGGTTCAACACAATCTTGGTGAAATATCGATCTAGGTGTACACACGCATCCCTGGATCTCAATCCTAGATGTAATTATTGAATTCCCCAATGAATAAGCTTCATTCCCTCATCAATTTATAGATTCACTTGTCTACTTCATTCCATCTGTATGTATTGTTATAACATACCAATCATGCATATTCTTCTGCATAAATACCTAGGAAACCATGAGATTAAATGTAATTAATCATATAAGGGTATAACATTCATTTCAATTAATCTCAAATCATATCAATCAGACATAGGTTTACCCTTTATAACAAGTCAATTTAGTTAAAATAAATAACATCAAATGGTTTTCATCAAAATACATTCCATTCAAAACTATTCGTATATTTTCATATCATTAAAAAAAATCATGCCTTCATTTCTAATGAATCATCATCAAAAACGTAAACCAAAACATCCATTTCTATTTCAAAGTATTTTATGAAAATTATTACTTTATTTTAAATAGAAACAATAAAAGTGTTTTAACACACAATATGTAACTTGAAACCATTAATCAACAATAAATAATTTGGATATAGAAATCAAATAGAAATTACTTTCAAATAAAATAACCCATCATGGTTTCAATTCATATGAATTAATTACTAACCAATCCACTTGAATCATATTCTCATTAGACACCAATCATGGGATCCATAATTAGAGAGATGATAAGAGATGGAATCAATAAATAGTTAATACTTTTACCAAAATGATATCTATATCCATGAACAACAAAAGTATCCCAAACTATCAAATAAGGGTAAATTGTTTGATAGGATAATTAAACACCTTGTTATAATTACACTTACTGAAGGATATCCAACTCTACAGTCTCCACATTAATATGTGGAGTTTCATGAATAGAGGCTATAAAATCATCTCTAGATCCCCCCAAGATGAATGTGTTTACTATAGTTCATGGAATGAGATATTAGATTAAAAAAAGGGTTTTAGAATTAAATTATAAATAATAGAACAATTATTTCATGCCACTTGGTTTGTCCACATAGTTGGGAGAACCATGTGCTAAGTGTGAACCTCATTCTAGGCTATGGAAATACATTCATGAATTTCTCACATGGTTTTGAAAAACTATGAACTAAACATGAATGAACAGAAAATATAAATATTCAAAGATTTTGGTTTCTATTTCATGGTTTTTACTAACATTATGCCAAATCATGCACTCTCCCTTGAGGGTACGAAATAAGGTTCATGGTTTCCTAAGATGACCTATATAGTTCTTCCAAATAGATCCATCCATGAATTGTTTCAAAATCCACTAAAATTTACCCAAAACAACCTATGAAAAAAATAAAAAAAGTTTCCCAAATATGGAATGTAAGTACCCAAAATCATATGTCATGGGGTTATAATTCACCCCCATTAATGTTTCTTCCCCTCTAAAATTCTATCAAGAAGATTGGTCAAGTAATATATGAGTAAAACGATCTATATTAATCATCTCATTCCCCCATGTCTCCTGAGAATCATAACCATCTTGTTGTATCACACAAAAAAACGGTACAAGAATCCAATGAATTTCCATCATCTGGAAATCAGTAACACAGAATAGCTACTTTGTCACAATCATATCACTTTCAACATCATGTTCCCCCCAAATCAAAGAAATTAGATGTGTGAAAAATATATATTCATAAATTTTGAAACATGAAATTCATTTCAGATCGAAGTGATTTTATGTGGAAATGAAAAATGGTATCCCATCTTTCCATTCCTATCAACAACCTCAAATGATCCAACGTATCTTAGGGTTGACATCCCCGGTTTCCCATGCGTTAAAAAAAACTGAGATGAAACTCCCAAAAATAATTTCTCACCAACTGATAAATCCAAAGGGATTCAATAAGTATAAGTTTAATAATTATATTTTCTATAATCCATTATAGTTGTCTAAAAAATCATATTGATAATATTTATTGTATAATGAACCATTCAATGTTCCATAATAGATGTTTTACACATCTATGAACAAAAAATGGGACATTTTTAAGGTCATCCATTAAAAACCTAAAAGCGAGACATATTAATGGAAACTAGTAACTATTATAATAAGAAATATCAACCATGACTAAATATAAATTACACACTCTTATAAATTAAAGGATGGTGTGATCAAGTAGCTCATCCAAAATCTTTATAGCATATTATTTCTGACCATCTGTTTATGGATGATACATCATGTTCAAATTAATCTGGGATCTCATCATCTCATGGATTAATCTCAAAAATTGTGATGAAAAATAAGTATCACTATCAACGGAAATAGATTATGGAACTCCATGAAATCTTATAATCTCTTGCACATACATATTTCATATGTCCTCAACATTGTTGGTATCACATATGGGAATAAAGTTTATGATTTTTTCAATAGGTTAATTACATTCCATGAAATTTTTTTCCTCATGTTCTATGTGAAAAACAATTACAAATTTCTTCCAATGTCTCATCTCACTTCCATATAAGAAAATGATGTTGTGTAAGTGGGACATATGGCTTCTAATTCTCATCATTGATATGCAGACAAAGTATACAAAGGGAAAAAATTAATAGTTTATCATTTCATTAATGGAATCCAAAACCAATGCCTCATATCATAAAACAGATTTACCATGCTTGGGTACACCACCCATTAATAGAGACGATAAAACCTCATCACAACCTTTTTTATAAGAGATTTAATGACATAAAAATTCTTGAATCAAAGGATATCATAATAACATATACACCATTGACTGATGGTCTCCCCATATTGAAAATAATTCACAACACATTAGAGCAGATCATCATGTTTTTGTTCTAGGATAATATTCTCTTTATGTGAAGATGCCAATTAAACACTATACAAATAAATCCTTATCTCATCTTCTTAGACTCCCATAAGATTGCGAGAAAAGAGAACAAATATATTTCATTCCCTTGATGATTTCTTAAAGTCTTTGGATGGAGTTATCCGAATCATAGAGTTATCAATAAAATTCCCTTTCCCACGGGTGTAGGAAACATGAAGGTGTAAAAAATCATTTAATCCACCCATCACCTATGAAAGAGGTTCAAATCATTTTGTTAGGAGATATAACCCAAAATTATATAATTAGAGTAAACGATAAATATTTCTCAAAAAAGTAGTTATGTGAACTCTTAATGGAATGTAACATAACTATAAGAACAATATCCAATTTATAATAGTTCTTATAATGAATTTTCATATGAAAAGAACCTTAAGACACTATATGATCACCTAGTAGGAGAGCCTGGAATAAACCTAAACATGAATCATCATAAATTATCAAATACCCCTACCCATCCAATGAAAGACTTAACATTGGGGATGAATAAAAAATCACTTTAAATCATTGAAATTAGATATAATATATGAATGAAAAATGAATATCACTCCTTTCTAAGTGAGTACGGTCAATAGAGAAGCCAAAATACAGAAATATTTCATAAACTAGTGGAAATACATAATAAACATAAGAAGATATAAATCTAAATGAAATAATATGGTTTTTACCAGAAATGATATATTTGACCATTTTAGGATCAACTAATATATTGTGTTCTAAAACCCAATAACAAATATTATTAAACCATGAATCTAGAATTTCGACATTAATAGCTTAAAATTGTGTCATTTATTTCATGATATTTAAAACACTACTCTCAATATAAGAATAAAATCCATCTCTATATAAGATTAAAACATGATTTTATCCATGTATATTGTAAAAAATTGAGTCAATGGTGAAACACCTTATTCATTGGTGACATAAACATACTAGTAGAATTTTATAGACGAAATTGTATAATATGATGCCCATTGTGGCTAAAGAATCTTCTGAAAGTGATCTTTATGATACAAAACTCTGTGATCATAAACTGGTGATAACCCCATCAACTATCAATATTAGAGAACCAATTATCACATTTAGATTGATCAAAAATAACATCAATGTGGGGAAACTATTATTTTTTATGAAAATAAACCAATTATTATTTTGGTGATCAGCACACAAGTGAAGGGTTTCATATTCCTTCTTGGAAAAAAGTGCAGGGGTTTCACTTGGTGACACAATGGAAAAAAATATATCAATTGTACCTGATGTCATCTAAATTTTCCTTTAAATCCATCATATCATCTAGTTCTATTTGATAGGGAAGAATATATATAGGATATGTACTTTGAAACAAGTCAATATAGATCTTTACATTCCTCATAGGTGGTAAACCAGAAATGTATTGTAGAAATACATCCAGGTATTCATAATTCACTAGAGAATGGTCAATACATTAGGATTATTTATCTAGTTCAAAATAAGAATAGAATATCAACCTACCCTACTCAATAAGAGGAGTCATATCTTATATATCCATCGAATACCATTCTCCCAGAGAGACACAACACTCCAAATCATGGGAAATAAAGGACACCCACTAATGATAATAATTGATTTGGGATTTATGATCCAGAAACCATTATATTTTTGAGATTTGTATCCAAATTATTTATCTCAAGAACTAAAATATTTCAAAAAATCTCAATTTATAATAAATAAAAAACAAATTATGGGAATCAAAGACCCTAGACTATCATCATCTTGAGATGCATTGAAATTTTCATCACATAAGGCATGAACTCCATACAAAGATTCCACCAGTTCATAGTGTGAGTCTATAAGAAAGAATTAGAGTAACCAATATCAAATCAATCTAAATATAAAGTTGAATATATAAATATGGTACCAATCACTATCTTGGAACCCATATCAGTTCCCCCTAGAGGCTAATTCACAACATGAAGTAGCATCATTTCTGATGTCTATGGTTCAACCTAATTATTTTTAATTATTCTGACTATGCTATAGATCATCATGGTACTATCGATAAATTACCACTCTACAAACTTGTAAAAATATTGTAAAAAATATAAATGTGATTAGAGAATTTTAAATATCTAAATATCATTTATGACACCATGCTAGCATGCATTTAGTTCCCAACCTTAATATATTGAAAATATGTAAATATGCCTTTTATAGTAACCACTAAATTTTTAGATAATATATAATACTAAGATCAATCACTATAATTATCACCACGAGACGCTTCCCATTTTTTCTCCACTTATAGGGACAAATCAAGATGCCACATGGAGTTATAGGAACTCTGGCCAAACCTTACATACCAATGAGGTTAAGTTATTATTTTATATATCTCTCCAAAACAACAACATAAGTGAAATGATTTATCCTAAACACCTAGTATCACAAATCTTATCAAATATTTCTAACAATACTAGGCCATTAGGTTTTAATTTGAAACAACCTTTGGCTAAATATCTATTAGCTCAACATAATGATTGGAGTATTCATTTACTAACCAATCACCATAATTAAGGTTGAGAAACTCAATGGACTTAACCAAAAACATCAAATCTGGAAATAACTACTCCAATAAAAGATTTGGGAAGTATTTACACTCAAGAAAATTATTCTTATTTTCTATAATTATAACATCCCACCACCTCCATCTAGGACCATAATGTTTGAATATAAAACAGTTCATATCAATAGAATCTGGAGTCTCCATAAACTCTATGATTTTTTCAATATGTCTCAAAATATACTCTCCCCCCTATGTGTTATTTGGTCCATAAAAATATGGTTGTTTTTCATGATGAAAATATTGTGCATGATCTCTATCATTATCCCTTTATGGATACACTATTGGAGCCTGAATTTTAATATTTGTGACTCATTTCCCTAGAGGATAGATACACACACTATAACCTCTAAAAAGATCCTTTCAACTGGTGGTTTTTTCTTAATATTGTTCATTAGAAACTCTATCCAAAGGCTTATTCAAACATCTATTTAGGGGAAGATTACTACATAACATTACTAGATAACATGGGAACTTCATTTATGAGACAAAAGATCATTAACTATATCAATCAAAGATAAAATCAGGAACCCAAGTCATAGAAAAATGTTTTGTAATATTATAGAATTTGATCAAATTATTCCTCAAAGATTCTTTCTCCAACACACATAGTCTCTTAATGCTCTCTCATATGAGTCATTTCTAAAAACAAACTCGTAACCTACCCCTTGAGTCTTGAAAATTAATTCTCCTATCTATTAAAACATCTCAAACTACATTCCAAAATACATTAAGAGTCATGTTCTACTTGGTTAACAATTTTCATGGAAAAACTAGATAACCTACTAGAATAGTACCTAAATCAATCTTGAAACTAACTGAAGTTCATTCCAGTTCCCCATAGGCAAGTGACTAATGCCCAATGATAATCCTCCATTTTAACTCTATGAGGATGTATTCACATTCACTTCTCTAGAAAAACTTTTATCTCATACATGTAATCTTGGTTTGCAGTTTTGAAAATCATGAGATGTTCTTCAAAAAATTATAATAACACCAAACAAGACCAAGGAAAATATGGGTCTCCAATATAGATATTGGTCTGGGCCACTCTTCGATTGTCTTTATATTAGAAGGGTCTACTTATATTCCTTTATTTGTTATAACATTCCCTATGAATGAGACTTCCACTATCTAGAACTCACATTTACTAGATTTTTCATAAATTTTTTCCCTTCACAATGTCTTTAGTACAGTATTCAAATGATCTTTATATTCCTCATTTCTCTTGAAGTATATCAAAATATCGAAAATAAATACTACCACAAATTTTTCTAAGTAATATCTAAAGACTCTATTCATTATGTCTATGAATATTTATATAGAATTACTAAGTTCAAACATAATCAATATGAAATCATATTGTCCTTACCCTGTTCAAAAGGTATTCTTGTAAATATATTCCTTCATCACATTTAATTAGTGATATCTCGAATAAAGGTCCTCCTTAATGAAATACATGGCCCCATGTAGTTGATAGAACTAATAATATATCTTTTTACGAGAATAAATTCCATTTATTATGAGTTTTTCAGCTCATGATAATTCATACAGAGTCACATAGACTCATCCTTCTACTTAATAATGAGGACTAGTGCACCCAATGGTGAAGCACTCTGGTGTATAAATCCTTAGTCCATATTCTCTTGTAACTTCTTCTTCAATTCCACCAACACTGCAGTGGACATTCTATAAAGTGTCTTTGATAAAAGGAATAGATCTAGGAATAATTTAAATTGATAACTCAACCTATAGGTTAAGAGGAAGACCGTGGAATGGTTTAGGGAACACATTAGTGTATCCCCTCACAATGGGCATGATAATGAGAATGATTCTCTCCTTTTTCTAGATATTCTGAGATAGATATGCTTTCTCATAAGGTAATAATGTCCCCTCATTATATAATGATTTGGAAAGACATCCATACTTCTAATTACACATATATAGAGTTGGAGAATATCTCAGGATGTGAAGAGTGATTTACCATTCCAGAAAGTTTATGTTGGCATTGTATAAACATAGACAATCTATTCCCATTATAAATTCAAAATCCACTAAATGAATTAAGAAAATAATTTCTGGGATTTTCAGTTCACAAAAATTAAATGGTTAAGAGTTATATAATTTGGATGCAATAATGTCCACATTTTGTTTTCACAACTAATTCAACTTCGAAATTGTGGGGTCGAGTTTGAATTTTTCTACTAAACCATCCAGATTTGAAATAATTCATAGAACCAGAATCAAATAGTACATTCACTATTATTGAATGAATAATTATAATACATATCACTAGATAATTTTTGGGCTCAACCACTATAGATGTGATGGAATAATCACTCCCTTTCTTCATTTGATTTGGTGGATATTAATGCTGATTACCCTCGAGGGATTCAGGTTTAGTGCACTAGCTTGTATAGTTACCTTTCTCCATACAGTTGAAGCATTGAACCATGGGTGGAGCTCTCCCTTCCCCCACAACATTGTCTTAATTTCTCATATCTCATCGTCATTCATGAGCCTGGTAGACTTCTCTCTCTCACTTAAATCACTTCCCCATCCCTTTGAGATAATTCCCATGATGATTCTTCCAACATTTTGGACATGTGAGTGGTTGATATTTCTTTCCAACTCTTTCATATATCCCGCAACTTGAAACACTATTTTTAACTTCATATCTCCATAGCTATTGTACCATTCTCCAAATCTAATCTTTACTTTTAGAGAACATTGATAACTTCTTCATAACTCCCAATGTATCAAATTACTAAATCCTTTCAAAGGTGTTGTTTTAAACCATTATATAATTTTTCTACTTTTCCATCATTATTTATAATAATACCCAAAGCATAAATTGAAATCCTTGTGAAATTGTTTTCCTAGTCCAGGATAGATTAAAGTCCATTTCATTTAGCTCTATGAAATATCTCTATATATTTGTAGGAAGATTATGAAGTAAATACTTGTGAAGAATCATTATCTTAAATTCTTCCCACTCCATATCTTAAATTTTATCCTTCATATGGGTGTGTTAACCAACTCCCACCATTGATCATCCTCTCCCTCTAGATGATAAGATGATATATTAACCGTATACTTCTCATAATAGTAGATCATATAAAATACCTTCTCCATCAAGTTGACCTACTATTCCACGACTAGTGGATTAGAATATCCACTAAATGGAGATGTTCATTGCCACATAAAAGGCTCAATATCCAGTTTCTCCATCTTAGGTGAAAGGGGATGATCCACATTATTCAAGTTACTTTTCATATCCTGATAAAACTAGGTTAGAATTTCCATGAATATTTGAACTCCAACTCCCAAAGCATTGGGGATTTTGTCTGGGAAATCAATTCATTTTCTCCCACAGGTATTGTTAACTTGTTTTCTCTTGGATCCCACCATTTTCTAAAATAGAAAGATTTTTAGAATAACATAAGTCAACAAGTCATAAATAAATAATTTATCCATTTATGAAATTAACTCTAATAAAATATCTTGTGGTATCCCTATGTTTATCATTTTTCTAAAAAATAATTTTGGTTGTTTACATATACATAGTCTCATACTATGGTTTTTCACTAATGTTCTCTAATATTAATTCTCAAACAAACTAAATCATACACTAATACCAAAAATAGTGATGAAACTTTTTGTTACATGACTATTACATCATTTTAAAGATAAACAACATAATAATGAAAAATACCTAGGATCCCAAGGTTTAGTGTAATTGAATAATTAGTAAAATACATAAATTTTTCATAATAAAACATAAACATTTATTTAATTACATATTCGCTTTCTTCTTATTGGCTCTTGTGTTCTCCTTAGTATAATTATTCACTCGAGGATATAAATAAAAAGAAGGGGTGAGCTAAAATCCCAATAATAGGATGAATATGATACATGAATGATGGGGGAGAATAATCATAATCGTAACATCGTCATTATAATAATGAGTTGAAGAATTTCATAGAGTCTTGTAATGTTGAAATTCATAAAAATGAAACATAATGTCTTACCTTTTAAATACCATGCATAGTTAGGAACAAAGATAACATCATGTTCATGAATAATATATCTACATAATCATAATATCACAATTGTTAAAAAATCCAGTAGAATATTCCTGCATATTTGACATTATCTCTTGAGATTAATCATATTACTCAATGAATTGAAGCACTATATAATTTTGGTTAGACTCATCACATAATATCATTTACATAATCATGATTGCAACCTATAACATATATAAATCATAGACATAAAATAACTCACAGAAATTAAAAGGGTTTCATGAGAATTTCATAAATAATTCATCTTGAATATAATTTGGGGTTCCCAAAATAAAAAATGAATAACATATTTGTTAAAAGAGTCTTCAATCTTCAGTGAAGAAGAAACAATCCCAAGAGAAGTAAAAGATGTGTTTTTAGAAAGAAGAGTTCTTTTGGAAAAACCATATCATTTATCATAAAATTATACTGGGAGAATTTTAATATTATAAAAGAGAAGGTAAGTAAAAATAAATTATATTTGATTAATTTTTAAAATCATACAAATTGATATTTATTATGAATGAAGAATAAACTAAATAATGATAATTGGGTTTTAGATTCCCCTTACCTTATGTATGAATGATTTATTCACATTAATAACCTAGATAATAAAAATGCATTCATCAATTAACAAATATATAACATTTTATACATTAATTGTATTCATTATAGATTTATTATGTTCATTTATTGAATTTTGGTTGATTTATAGAGTTTAATTTCATTGTTTATGAGTTTTTTTTTCTTGGTTTTCATGATTGGTTCTCTTATGTTGAGTATGTATGTTCTTGTAAATTTGGAATAGTTTTCCTGAATTGAAATTACTTTTTACTAATGAACTTATAGACTATTAAATGATCTTTTATATCATTTTTATATGTGGTATGAGGATGAATCATTTGATAAATAGTTAATCAAAATGATTTAATTTCTTTAGAGGATTTTACAACCCCCAAGAACTCATATCATTATATTTAATATAATGTTTATATGTTTTATCCATAATATTATATGACTTATAATATGTATGATATATTATTATTTAACCATAATTATGGTTTTATAAACTTCCTTTAATTTGGGAGTGAAAAATTAAAATGCATCATCCATAGTTGTGGTAAATCGACACACCATGGTTGATATTTTCATTTTTAGAATAAAAGGAAAAGGAAAGAGAATAGAAGATGAACTATTCCATTATCATAATAAAATTTCAGTATATAAACGTTACTTTATTTTATCGTTCATTTTGGATAGGTGGTGGTGATGAGAAAATAAGAAAAGAAATGAAATTTGATAGAAATAAAAGAAAAATAAAAAGGAATTCACCTCTTGAATTTCTCCTCCTTAAGAACCTCCTTAGGGAAAAGAGATGGGTATTTTGATGATACCAAGGGACATTGGATAGGGGGAGGTTCATTTTAATAGTATTGGATAGAACCTATAAAATATTCAAATGTTGTAATGTGTAATGAGATGAGGTGTTGAGGGGTGGTATTCATAAGGGAGGAGAAGGATGTTTTCTTGTTATTTTATTAATTAGTTTATTATTTTGGCTCAATACTATCAATAGATTTGATTCTTCTGACTAAATAGAGTAAATAGTAAATAAAAGTTCTAAATTATTTTCTTTACATCAGTAATGATTCATGTAATAGTGTATTTAACTTACAATGTATATGTATCATAAATTACTATATTTTACTATTCACCCAAAATTCAACTATTTTTGAAAAATCCCTAAAATTCACCCCAAACCATTTATCGATATGTAGAATTAAAAAAAACAGAACATTGTACTTTGAGAAAAATTTTCTAAATATTATAAATTTAATTATTAACTAAAATATGCAGTTATTCGAAAAATATTGATTTTAAAATTATAACTACTTTTACAAAACATTGCAAAAATAATTAAGGTCACATAATGACATGTTATAATCATAAGACAAAAAAATGATAATTTAGGAATATATTTTATAAAAATAGATTTTTTTCTAAGTAATTATATTAATTATAAAATTATAAATAAACATTGATGTTTTATAAAATATACCCACACTTACATAATAATTTTTAAAATATTTATTTACTTATAACATGACATTATTATATCATATTTTCATCTATAAGATGCCTAAATTTTATTTATAATTTCATATATAAGATTACTATTCTATTTTCTCAATTACTATTCTTTTTCGTCATGTTACTATTCCAAGGATCAAGTTACTTTTCCATCATGATAGGATCCTTAATTTTTATAAATACCACTTATTTCATTCATTCTTAATTTATAAAAATTTTAATTTGTTCTCTATGTGGTTTTTTGTGATTTATAATATATGAAATAATCATATTACTCAAATTTCCATATATATAATTCTAAATCGTTACATTTCCCATATATAGGTTGCTCCATCTCTTCATCTATAATAATTTCATTATGATTTTAACCTGTAGGTGGATCCAAAAATTATTTAAATCATGATGTATCCCTTATAAAGATAAGGGATCTCACTTTTCCTTTGAAAATTGTAATATAGAACTCTCGGGAAAAGAATTTATAAATATAATTTCAGTAAAAATCCATACGGTGGATTATATCAATTTCAAATCTTGGTAAAATAAAATTTTTCAAAAATATAGAATTTTTATGCATTATAATCAATTCTTACTAATATGTATTTTTTTAAATAAGTTTTCCACTTTGTGTATTGATTGATATCTCCATTATTATAGTGATTGGGGAGGATTAAATATTCATAGAAAACAAGGAATATATATAATAGTATGAGGATCAATAATAAAATATATCATTACTTATATTTGATTTTATGATCAATGTATATGCCACAACTTGTTTAGGATATTCAACTGTAGCTATAGTAATTACGTATTATTAGACATCTCCCCAAGTCCAATTTTGTAATAGGTTCCCTTGATTCTTTGTGAATTGGTTTTAGTAATCCCTCATCTCCATATAATTGAATCATTAAATAAAAGTGTTTTTCTTCATGGCCATATATTTAGGAGCACATTGAAATTATATCTACACATGAATCTAACTCACATCCCATTTAAGAATATTCCATGAAGAATAAAAAAAAGTTACATTTTGTTCATCATTAATTTCATCATATTTGAATCATTTATTTTATAATGTTTCTCATCTAGCCTCTTATTTTCATGATTTACCTTAAATATATAAAGCATATAAAACACTTACTTTATTTTGATTTTATGTGATATTATATCATTATATGATGAAAAAAATTGGGAAACTAGCCCTTCTTATAGGTTCTTTATAATATCATTAATAAGATTTTAAATGGATATTTCTAAGTTACATATAGAGTCAATTTCACACCTTTCTAATATTATGAATTAAGCATCACTGTTAGAAAAACTACAATATTCCTTCTTATTTAATATGGTGAACATTCTCTTCACATCATCTAGTTTCTCTTGGAAAAAAATTTCTCAGGGAATATAACGTTAAAATTTCTCCATTCCATACATTTTATTTCAAATAAAATTTTGTTTTCTTGATCAATGCCCACTATTGATCACCATTACCCTTTAATAAGTATAATTATATAATAACCTTTTTCCCTTTCATTATATATTAATTCTAGGTATATATTTTCAAGTGGATTAATACATTAAAAATATACAAAGGATGAAGCTTGTTATCATATAATTTGATCCATAAAGGTTGTATCATGATATGAAAGAACCTGTTTCTCCAAATGGGAAAAATTTATATTTTATAAAATTATATAGATTCCCAAATATATCAATGTCATTGTCAACTACAAAGCCTATTATATTGAATTTCCATATGGTAAATCACTACATTGACTATTGGTGTTGATATAATTTCTTTTCCTT
Source organism: Viscum album (assembly GCA_963277665.1). Taxonomy (NCBI): domain Eukaryota; kingdom Viridiplantae; phylum Streptophyta; class Magnoliopsida; order Santalales; family Viscaceae; genus Viscum; species Viscum album. The sequence continues at coordinate 1,459,899,411 of OY728157.1, read as the reverse complement.
ATGAAATGTATAAACTTTTAACAATATCACACAAAAAATGAACTTATAATAAAATAAATATTGATTCATAGCATAAAAACAAAAAATATAATTCAACATTCCAGGGTTTTATCGTAATGATAATTCAACCTATGTTATTTTATAATATAGTTCATAATAATCCTACTAACATCAATAGATACCAACTGTAATGAGACCAACTACAGCAACCCAAAGTAGGTATTTAAATTATTGAACTGGTAAAATATATTAGGGATTAAACAATAATGGATCAATAAGTTTAAAAGTATTTTAAGTATAGTTACACAAATTATTTATATATAATGTTAGAAAAAATAATTATATCATAAAAAATCACCATTTAAAATAACTCATCTATTTCGTCTTCAAAAACCAGGGAAAATAAAATATTAAAAATATTAATACTCAGTAACACCTATATACAACTGTAGAAATCATGAGTATATAGTCATAAAAAATATGGGGGAATGAATATTGTATACATATTCTACTCAAACAATAACATGGGATTAAAACTATATAACAGGAAAGTAATAACATAAGAAACACATGGATAACAATAAATAAAATCACAAATAATGAAATCCATACTTCTATACATCATGATCTTACTACCAAGGCCCCATTCCATGACATCGTGAACAACACCATCATGTTTTCCTACCATGATATTTCTAGGAATAGGATGATGTACTGAAAATACCAAACTAATATAGCCAATTGTTTTCCTCATGTGGCATGATGATGCATTAAGGGGATTTCTATAACTGGGTCCCACCTATCATAAATATATATCTATTGAATTCATCATATAAGGAATCAATAATATAATATATATTCAATAAGCCTTATCAATCAATAAATATTTTTGGTTAATAAAGAATACAAAAAATTTATATTTTCACAAGAAATTAAATAATTTTCTTATTAATATTCCATTAATAACACCATATAATGAAATAATATATAGTTAAGATAATATCAACATACATGGAATGATTTTGAATATATCCATTATAATAAAAATTTTGATACATATAAAAAAATTAATTTTCAAAAAATAATTTATAGTTTTCTAGAACATATTCCCAATAAATATTACGATTGAGAATTAAGGATTATTGAATTGGGGATATTACTAGAAAATCAATTGAACAAAAATAATGTTTTGAAATAGAAGATAGTATTTGGGAAACTAGATAGATAAATAGAATAGAGACTTTAAAAATAATATACCAAAAATTATTTTATAACTTTTTTTAAAAAATGATGTTATATATCACGTCCAAAAAAAATTAAACCTTATAGAAAACAATGATTTTTATAATTTTAATATAAAAGATAAATATTCATTTATTAATGAAAATTTCATTTCTATTAAAAATCATAGACCCTTGTTGAGTAAACAAAGTATAAAAAACAATCACATTGTATATAAAAGTCATTCACATAGTTTATGATAAAAAAGGTATTTCTTTCCAACATTTGAAAAAGTAAAAAAATGATTTGTTTAGAGATATCCCTTTTAATCGATTGTAAGGATAATCAAAGGTATTGGAAAATTAATTTTACCAATAATAAAATATTATATAAAAAATTTGAATAATATGGATATAAAAGAGAAATATTCCTCACCAAAAGCTAAAAATCTAGCTAGTTCTATTTGAAAACATTATTTCAGTCGTTGAGTGCCAATGTTAAAAAAATTGAATTAAATCACTAAAAAATCGAAAAATATTATATTTGTAGAAGATAGACAGGGTTTCTGAAAAAAAAAATAGAACATAATTATCCTGACATTAATTACGCTTAAGTAATCCATTAAATGAGTGATATTATAAAATAATCCCTTTCATCATTAATTACCATTGAATGAAAACCTCTTAAAAGAGAAAATATGAATTGAATCATTAAATATCATGAGTAAAGAGGAATTAATTATATGATATTTAAAAGGTTCACTTTATACACCATATAAAATAAAATATGTATATAATATAAAATATGATCCAATGAAGATGAATTGACATTTATACCCCTTACCATGTATTGATGTTTGTTTAGACGATTAATATAATATTGAGAAACCAGTTTAAATATAATAAATTATTGAGTAAGAACCTTTTTCATCTATATTAAATTAGTTACATCCATTTTATTGTCTTTTTACAACAATTCATTGTACACTCCTTACTTATGTCGACCACTTAAGATTGTTTGATCAACTTCCCCAAGATTACATCACTATATATACTATTTTTAAAGGAGTTATAAAATCACTATATCCTCTAATCAATTATAATAATTTCATCAATAATTTTTTTATTCGTTATATATAATTTTAGAACTGTCTAAGAATTACATTAATAGAAAATTGTAAATATGATTCACAGTAATTGTGATCGGCACGTACACATAATAAAATTTTCATTTTCTTAAGAGTTGGAAATAAAAGAATCGATATAATGATTAATTTTAATGAAAAATATATATAATTAATATCATATATTCTTGTTAATTTTATCCTCATAATAATCCAAATAAATTATAAATGAAAAATGAATAACATCATTCTTTCAAGGTGGAAGTCCAAACACACACAATTGACGTTATCATTTTTTAACAGATCTGTGAAAAAGAATATAGACAATATTTTAGATTTATATAATCATAAATATTTTTTAAAAATCACATTTATCCATTAAGTATAAATTTATAATCATCCATGTTAGTATATGGTAAAATAAAAGACATATCTCTTTATGGATGTTGTATCCCACATGCATGCAAGAGCCATGTTTTCATTTTCCATCTCCCAAAGAAAATGTATATAATAATTCTCCCATAAATATATTAATATTAAATTATATATGATAAAAACATAATTATGTTAGGATTCATACAAAAAATATTAATTAGGTAGGAGACAAAATAATTTTATTGGAATTGGTTAAGATAATTACATTTTCTTTGTGAAACTACATTTGGATTACACCATAAGACATCATAAAGATGAATTTCGGGAATTCAATGGAATATAATATCTAGATAAAAATAATGGAAATTTTTTTCTCTATTGGTTTTCTGATGTGGATTAGGAGGCAGGAATAAGTGATAGTATGTTTTTTATTTGTATAGGTGATGTGGGTGGAAAAATTATAAATGCATAAAAAATTAAAATATAATATATATCCTACTCAAGTAAAGTGGATCTAAAATTTCATGGTTTTAGTCATTATACAGTTAAGGTATAAATTCAAACCACTAATCAAAATTATTTCATTTTTTTTCTGTTATTTTAATTTTTTCTCTTTATTATGACTCTTTTAAACCCATTTTACCCATAATAAATGTGATTTTTTAATATCTTTACAGTTAATTTCAAAAAAATTAAAATTAACCAAATAAATGAATTTTAAAATTTTGATTAGAAATATATGATTTAGTTCCAAAGATTAAATTTCAATACGTTTCAAAATTTACATTTAATATAAATTTACAAAATACAATGAAAAACCATTTCACAAAAAATAATTTTTCAAGTATAAAACTGAAGTTCGCTTTTTGAAAATATGTGTATAGTTATGACTAAAATTAAATCTATTAGTGTATTTTTCAAAAAAGGATAATTATTTAAAAATAAAACTAAAATTACAAATTATGTAACTTGTTGAATATTTGATTAAGAGATAATAATAAAAATAATTTTTTTAAAAAAATTAATAACAAGATCTTTAAAATTCCAAAACTATATCACTATGTTCAAAAATATATTTTTATATGAATTTATATAATTATTAAAATCATATATTTTTTTCAAGATAAATGTGTCATAAACATTCTAGTGTTAATCCCAAAGGGTATTTGATTGTTTTGATTATAAAAGGAATATTTTGATATTAATATATTTTGAGAATATGGAATGATATTAGTGGAGTGTGAGGATTGAATATTGATGAATTACTCAGAAGTGTTGATGATTTTATGTTATAAAAAAGAAATATAATTGTTTGATTATATTTGAAATATTTTTATTTCTCAAAGACATGTTTTATGGTGATTGAAAAAATCACATAGTTTACAAAAATTTTGAAAATGGATTTCAACATAATGAAGTGAATTATTATCATGATTATGATTGAAAAAAATAATTTAACTCTGTGAAGAAGGATGATTGTGGAGGCTTAGATTGGATATTTTATTTAACTGTAAACATTGAGTAAGAATGTTTACTAAAAAATATTTATAAGCCTTGGCCTTCCATAAAACCATCCCTAATACTCAAAGAAGGATCCAGATTAACACAGCCAACCTAAACTAGAAATTAGGATTCATATTAGAGGCAACCTGTACAAGGAAGGCTTCTGAACATGCTTGGAACATTCATTGGAAAAGAATAGTGAATGAAAATTTACACATGGGTATTAGTGGGTTAGTACGAGGAGGAGTGAACCATAAGGAAGGTGTGTATGTGTGTATCTAATATTTGATCCCAAATTCTAGGGCTTCTAGTCATTGTTGGATGAGTAGAGTATCATTAAGAAGTGGAAAATAAATCTTTATTTTAATGTGGAAATTTTTATACAGAGGATACTTTTCCTCTATATTGAAAAAAATATTATATAGGAATAAATAATGTGACGTTATGCGTGAAATGTTATCCTAGGGATTATGATATATATATATGTTAAATCACTAAAATCTATAATAAATTTTATTTCACATTATAGTAGATGAACTGACCACTAATTCAAGATAAGGTTCTTCAACAAGTTAATTGGATGAATCCGTATCACATTCAAGAAAAAGATCATCCATTTGAATAAGTTAAAACTGGCAACATAACGTCTCTTCAAGATCAAAATATAGATTGCATGATGACTATATAGCATACTGTTAATAGATAATGGGTAGTTGATCAATTATTTACTTTTACAAATGTTGAAATATACAACACTATCCTTTATCAGCACTAAAGAAAAGAGCTCATAAAGGTTTCCTTTTATTAGCGCTAAAAAGGTGTTGTTAAAAGGTACACATTTTCAGCACGTTTTTTTCAGACTAATAAAGTGGGACTTTAGTAGTGCATTTTCTATCACTGATAAATGTCTTAATCTCGTGGGTGAGCCCCCCATCAAAATAGCATATGTTTAGTTTCTTCTTTATATAATATTATACCACAATAAAAACTCAGAATCCTATTAGGGGTATAGTATCTCACATACACTCTACACATGTATATGGCCTAGTCGGCCTACATTAGCGATGGGATATCCATTGATTATTGCAAACTTTAGCCCATATGTATATATGATAGGGCGCTAGACGAGCCAAATAACCTGCCTACCATTTTTTCTTTATACTCGTCCCAACCCATATACACAATTGTTTTATGTAAAATAAAATAAATAAAAGTATTAAAAGTATTGATTTTTTTAAATAATTAAAATTTAAATTATTTTATAAAATAATTTTTAAAAAATGATTAATATATTTATTAATTATTTTTCCAAATATTGAGGCCCAAAATTCCCATTATTAATAAAAATATTATGAAAGGAGTAGGTAAAAACATACATCATCTTTCCCAGAAAATAAAAAAAATCTTGAAATCCATTAGATACTAGGGGACTATAGACATAATATTCAGGATATAATGAATAATGAACCCACCCCCAACATGTGGGTGTCGTCCTCTTCTCCAGGTTTTGACATGTGTCTAGAGCCCACCACCATCGTTTGAGAGTTCATCATCACAAATCACCATGTTATCATTAAAAAAAGGGACAAGATCAGTAAAAAAAGTTTCCTCCTCGTCGCTTCCAGAGGAAAGAATATCAAATTTGTTTTTTGTAAAAACTTTTGAAATGTTTTCAATGTGGGAAGTTCAATGGAGAAAGTACATTTACCTTTTTTTTTGTTTTCCTTGTACATACAAATGGTGGTGTTTTGTTCTCTATAGATTTATGTTTCAATCCTTTTGACAATGTAGAAACCTATTCACCAATCGAATGAGTATCATATCCCTCTAAAGGGATATCATTAGCAAAAAGAGAGTTATAAACTGAGTGGGATGCAACATCACTGGCCAAGTGAGAATACTCGACCACATTCTGTGTCATTTTAGATTTTGGGGTCAATCGATTTGTCATCAACTTGAAGAGAATCACATCTTAGATTTTTTCAACTGACCTTCAATGTTTCTTCTTTACATATTTCATAAGGCAATCCTCTGTTTTAGGTTTCACAAGAACATTAACTTCATTTGATATAGGAATTTTAGAATCTTTCACATTCCTTCCATTGTTATTTATTCAAGAATAACTAAAATTGATGGTGGGGAACTATGTGATATATCTTTGTGTCTATACTCAATGAGATCTAAAGAAGTCGCCTATTTTATAATATCAATAGTGGTCTTGACAGACAATTTCATTGAAGAAGACCCTTCGTGTTTGGTTTTGGAAACTTCCACTTTAGACTTTCCTCTCCCATTTTTTATTTAATCATTACTTCCTTTCACCAATTGACATTATCCTCATTTAGAATAGATGTTTCTTTATCATCAATAATATCAATAGAATCAACATCAGTATTTCCATCAACAAACCCCTTGTATAGTACATCCTTGAATGAGACCATTGAAAAAGGAACATGTTCATCATCAATAGTTTCATCCCAAAACAACATGGGTTTATTGGGTTATATCAATCCTTGGTTAGTTGAAGGGTAGTGAGCTATTTTAGAGTTTTTTCCACACTCCCTCTGGTGTGATCCGAGTCAGCAGGAAACCGAGACTGGTCCATCAAGGGGTGATCATGTTGTTGGTCCTTCCCCGATGTGGGTGGAGTGTGGCCAACACCATCCTTGTTGTTCTCATGGGTAGGTCCATCCTTTTTTTCCTCTTACAGTGCAGAAGGTCCGTCCATCTTATGTGATAGATTGTGAAAACTAAATTCATTCTGCAATCAAATTGCATATGACCAATTATTCCCTGACCATCACGTAATGGTGTAATATTTTTTTACCCAATGTTCTGACAGATTTCATCTTGTGGGGTAGAGAGAACTACTTTTTCAATTGAACTAGATCATAGATCAATCTCTACTAGGGTATGAGAATAATGACCATAGAAAACCATTTTAGTAGTTGAATCCATCCTAATTGGAATTCCTATAGTATAGGTTATTTCTTACAGAATCTCATGGTGGAAAAAATGATGTTTAGACCATGGATCTTCGTCCAAACATGGAAAAAGTATCATTAAAATCGGATAAATTAAAATTCAGGGACCAGTTATGAATCTATAGAGTCCCTATCCTACGGTTGAAAGAGCCAAATCACCAAGCTTTTCCCCACAGTTTAGTATAGATAAATAGAATGACAAAAAAAACCCAACCAGTTTAGAGGCATTTGGAGTCATAAAACTACAAATCCAAGATAGTCCCGAAATCAAATAGGAGACATTCTTGTGCTTCATACTTTTAGACAAGGAAATGCATGTAATAAATTGTATATGTTAAAAAAATAAAAAATAAAAATGAGTAAATAAAAAATATACTTATAAAAAAATTTATCAATTAAACAATTATTATTAAAAATGAATACATTTAATGACCATATATATTTTATAAATATTAATAAATAATATATATTAAATATGAATATATAAAATGAATAAAGTTTAATAATAAAATAAATTATTAAATTTAATACATATATATACACATTAAATACAAAATTTAATAAATATTATGTTTTAAATGTAAATATAAAAAATTAATAAAATGTCAAAATTAAAAACATATTTATGTCTTATTTAATATTAATTGTTTTTATACATAATTATTAATTAACACATGAAATATTTTTAATACAAAAAATATATTCAAATATATATATATATATTAATATATGTAATATTTTCTAAAATTTTAATTATACAATAAAAAATAGTAATTCTTAAATTAAATAAGTTTTATATTTAATGAAGAATAGTTTATAAATAAAATTGATATTATTTAAAAATAATGACTAATTATATCGAGTAATAGACATTCATTGAATGTTGTTTGAACTTTCTATTTAACATATATAAAATGTGCACTAAATTGATTTCGCACATACATAGACATAATTAATGAATTTTTATATACAATGCACACAAACAATTTTTTTTGTAATTAATGAAATCTTCTATAGAAAAACATACAACAAATATTTTAGTAGTTAATTCAAAATATTTTATTCATTTTGACTTTCATTTAGTAACATTGAATATTTAATATATAATATTTCAATTTCTAGATTTTATTTATTTATTTTAATATTATTATAGTTTGTATTATTTATTCCCTTTTTCTGAAATTTTATCATTTCCTAATATATATATAATATGTTTTAATATTTTAAATATATATTAATCTTTATATCAATATATATCCACCTATTTTGGATAATTTATATTTGTTTAATAAAACATATCCATTTTTCAATATTTTTATTGTGTACTCATTTTTATTATTCAATTACACTTATTTTTAACTTATAAGAATTTAAAAATATAAAATAAATAAATAAATTAAAAAAATTAAAATAATTAAAATAATTAAAACAACTTTACAAATAAAAAATTAAAAAATTAAAAATATTAATTAATTGTTAAAAATTTTTATATATGTGTATATTATAAATATTGAAAAAATAGTATATATCAAATATAGATATATAAAATAAATAAAATTTAATAATTAAAAATTTAAAAATGGATAAATTAAAAAAAAATATTTCATGTATTAAATATTATTAATAAAAAAATAAATTTGTAATACATATATATATATATTATAAATATTAATAAATATTTTATATAAATTATTGTTATATGATGGAATAAATTGAATTAAATAAAAAATAAAAAATAAAAAAATAATAATTTTTTTAAAAAAATTTTAAAACATTTATTAACTAAATAATCAATTTTATAATTCAATATATTTAACATGCATATATAAAAATTATATATAATAATAAAAATTATATATTAAATATAGAAAATTAAAATGAATGAATTATAATGATTAAAGAAATGATTTAAAATTAATAAATTTAATATAAATATATATATATACATTAATTATAAATAGTTCAAATAATATATATTTAAAAGGGATATTGAAAATGAATAAAATATAATAATGATTTATTCATTTTTCATTGATTTTATACATAATTACAAACTAATCCAATTAATATTTGTAATATAATAATATATTCATATATATTTCTATATATATATATATCAATATATATAATATTTCCTTAAATAATATTTATATAATAAAAAATATTTATGATTACGTTAAGTAATCCATTTATTCAGTGATGATTGATTTATAATTAAAAGTATGTATTAATTAAATAAACTGACTAATTGCGTCGTGTAATAAACATTAATTGAATATCATCTTATATTTCAATTTAACACATAGTAAATGTGTGTTAAATTGATTTCACAGATTCATATATGGAATTAATACATTTTTATATAAAACTCACACTCACCATTTTTTTAGTAGTTAATGAAATATTACATGGAAACACATACACCTAATATGGATGCATCCCTGCTACAGAAAGGCCACTATGAGAATTCGGTTGGGGATATTATGATTCTTCAATGGATCAAAATTGATGGCATATATACTAGGCTGAAGCAATCTCTTGAGGTGTTTTGGAAATCACTGATTCCTGGATGGATCAAGATCAACGTAGATAGAGCTTCTAGAGGAAACCCGGGTCATGCGGGATGTCAGGCCATTTTCAGAGACTCTCTCGGACGATGTCATGGATGCTTCTTTAAGAGTTTTGGCAATGCCTTTTCTCTTGAAGTAGAAATGATAGCGATGATTCAGGCCTATATTTTTAGCAAACATAAAGGATGGAACAACATCTTAATTGAAAGTGACTCAACCACAATTGTGAATACTATTTGGAATGGGGTGGTCCTCTTTTCCTGGCCTCTTAACATACGCTAGTTGAACTGCCTCAATTCCCTACATGAAATCAGATACATTTCCACCCATACGTATCTTGAAGTAAATATGGTGGCAGATGGCCTTTCCAACAAAGGAGTCAGCCAAGCTATGACATGGAGTGATACTTTGCCGGTTGACCTTCTCCCTCACTTTGAATGAGATTGTAATAAGTTACCATCATTCTGCTTTTTGTAACCTATCTCTTCATTTTAATGTAGTGTGTCCTGGTCTTTGACCAGGTCTTTACCTTTGTAAAAAACATACAAAAAATATTTTTTAATTTTATTCAATTTTTAATATTCATTTAAAAATTTCATTTAGTAATATGATATATTTAATATATTGTTATTTAATCAAGAAAATTTTATTTTTTATTTTTAATATTATTACACTTAGTATTATTTATCCATTTTTAATATTTTTTTTAATTTAATCATTTTTATATTAAATTATATTAATGTGTGCTTATTTTTAATTTTTCGATTTTTATGATTTTTGAAATGAATTCTTTTAATATTATATATTAACTAATAATGTTAAAAATATATTTTTAAATAAAGTTTGACAAAAAATACTTATAAATGTATATTTACTATATTTCTAAAATTAGGTATATTTAATTACAAAAAATTAAATATTAATCTTTTAAAAAAATTCACTAAATAATTAAAAATAAATTCTTATATCTTATGTAATTATAAAATAGTCATAAAGATACTTAAATAATGAATATATTGAATGTATTTATATTTATATTTATATTTATTTATGAAATATATATATATGTATATATTTATAAATATTTGAAATTATATAAAAATATATAATGATATAAATAAATTTATAATTAAAAATTAAGAACAAATATATTTAAAATTTGAATATATTTAAAATATTTATATTTATATTTAAATTTATATGTTTTTATTAGATATATATATAATTATATAAATATATATAATGATATAAATATATTTATAATTATAAATATTTAATTGTAAATATACTGACAAATATGTTTATTCATCAATATATTTATAAATGTATATCAACTATATTCATAAAATTATATATTTATAATTATAAATAAATATATAGAATTTTATAAAAAAATTATTTATATAATTTAAATAAGCAATAACATATTTATATAATTATAAAATTTTAATAAATATATTTCAAAAATGAATATATTTAATATATTTATAAGTATATATATATATATTAAATAAATATATATATAATTATACGAATATATATAATTATATAATTATATATATAATTATATAAAATAATTCTAAACATATTTAGAAATATATTTATTTAAAATTATAATTATAAATCCTTTATTAGGGTTAAAAATTTCTGATAAATAGGTATTTTGTCAAATTATTTATATAGTGATGATAAAACACTTATCTGTCTTTGATATTTTTTTAACCCTGATAAAACCCTCCTTGATATTTTTAGAAGAACCCTAACTGAACTGATTTCATCAGTGCCTCTCAATCTCTGGCAGAAGACTAGTGTTGTTATCGCTCCCCCACAACCTTCTCCCGGATGAATCAATTCTTGAATATGAGGTATCTTATTTCTTTTCCTCAAATCTCGTCACTTTCTAGATCAGGTTCGGCAGTGTGTGTTTGTATGATGTTATTATTATCTTGGTTCTCCCATGGGATCCATGGTTCTCTTCTCCATCATTTTATCCTCCATCCATGTTCTTATTGTAACATCCCACGAAAATAAAGAATATGAAACTTCCATACTTATTAAAATTTGTGAATTAAATATTAATTTTAATTTAAATGGGATTCTATGTTCGATGGCGTACTTGACACGTAATAATGGGTTTCTTTGAAAACGTACATTGCACACAACGTTGAGTTATACTAAAAAAATTAATATAATATTATTATTCTCAATGGTAGTTAACACAAAGTCATTGTATTGGAGGGAATGACCAAATCTAACCATATTATAATTAAATATTCTTCTTAAATGTTTTTATATTTACCCATTAAATTGTAGAAGATTAAAATAAGAAAGAATTTGATTTTAAGCATAAATAATCTAATATTTAATAAAAGGACGATTTACCGCCTTTTGATGGAGAATCCCTTTTAAATATATTTTTGGTCATTATTATATGTTATATTTGAAAAATTAAAATTTTTCTTTAGAATTGGGACATAAAAATTTAATTTGGGTATTTTTTTGGTATTTTTTTGATAAAATTCATTTTTTAATGAATATTGAAAAATACTGTATTTTAATTTCAAACTGCCTTTTAATATAATTTATTTATAAGGTTATATTATCTTTATGATTGTTTTTAAAGTTTAATTATAATATTTTATTACCATTTATTCAAATTTTGGTCATTGGAAGTAATTTCACTTTGAAATTAGACTTAAATAAGTATCAATCTTTTGATAGTTATTTTTTTATAAAACACCATTTTTGTTTTGACAATGGAAATTAATTGTTAATTAATTTTTGCCACTTCTGTAGATTGAACTTGGAGAAATGTATTCCATATTTGTAAGTAGTAGGTCCAAATTGTGTAAATATGTTACATTTATTTTTAGAAACTAGGAATGTTTACTTCAGTGAAAAAAATTTACCATGGTTAAAGGGTAAATCTAGTAAATATGGGTAACAATATATTATTATAATAACATTAAATTACCCTAACACGTGTCCTAATACTATTGGATGATATATTTCTGACCATGGTCTTCCTTGTGTTGATTTTGTGACCCCATGGAGCCAAATGGGAATGATAATGAAACTTTATATTAATTAATTATTTAAAGACCAAAATGAAATAAACATATATCTTTTAGTAAATAACTTTTTACATATGGTTATTTAAGTTATCTTTTATAATATAAATATTAATTGAAAATATAGAAACGTTTCATACATCATGGCATTTTTTTTAAATATTAGACATCCAATAAATAAAATTATTTATGACTCAATAATGAAGTAGTGTTTACCACATTAAGGAATGATTTAAATAAATAAGATTATAAAAATAAAATAAATTCCAGAACCTATCCAATTATTATTGGATGATTTTATTATGAACATGAGTCATCTTATCTTCTACTTTAACGAGTTTTGGAACTTTTGAAACTTAATATCATTATATAATAAAATAATATTTTCAAACATTCACAAAGAGCCCCTCCTCCCCTAATAAAAAGAACTCACTTCTAACCCATTAATCACACTTCTCAAGCCCCTTGGATCTTCTAAAATCTTTCCAATTAATCTCCCAATATCCCTCTCCATCTCCCAGAATCCTTACCTTAGGAATAAGGAAATTAAATTAATCCTTTTGGTTCAAGACAAAGGGAGATACCTGATTTGAAGGTAACGTCTTCTCTTTTGTTATTTTGTTTTCTTTTACTTCTACAACCCCTAAACTATTTTTATTCATTTATATTATAAGAAAAAAAAGTATCCTAAATATACTAGGTTTTATATAGTAATTATTCTATCTAAACTTACACACACATCTATCTAATGGGTAATGAACATACTGTTTTTGTGGATGGCGCTCTACTGCCTCATGAAACGATGATTGTTCAATCTCCTCCTACCACCACTTATGGTAGAAATTATTATGGGACAATATTTATATGTGATATAAATTATATTTTTATTGTTTATATTCTACTTTATTTTTCATTTATAGAATACCATTATGGTTTCCAAAGGGGGTAAATACAATAATTTCATTTGAGAAGGTGCGGACTACAGCCCCCTCATAGTGATATAACTCGTTCCTGACATACATGGGGTATATAAAATATGGTGTTAATGAAATTATATATGATATTACATTATAGTTTTACTATACTTATGTATCATAAAGTTTTCATTCCATTAAAATACGGAATAGAAATGAAAATAGCGCTAATGCGTACGTACGGCTTACCGTCTCCAAGAACGGTACATTTCATTTATTATCTCCAAATGTTATATACTATAATAAATAAATATATATACTGAATATATATGATATATATTATATATAAATAATGAATATAATTCTATAGATAATGGATGTTCGACCACATGAACAACTTGAAATTATAAGAAATTCATTTTTGAATCAAATATCAAAAAATTGACCATTATTAACATATATGAATACATAATGTTTACAAACATGGTAATATGTGATATAAAAGGAATAATTAACATTAAAAAGGTTCTTAATCAATTAGATATTAACTTTCGTTTATTAATCAGGATATTAAAGAATTAATTGGTCATGTTGGACATGAGGTAAGGGTTTTCTCATCTCACTTTCATTTCTGTGAGATTTCCATTGTTCGCCACTTATTTGTTACATGAGGTGTATTGTGTACTGCCATTTGATATATATTATCATTTTTATCTTTATATTCATTATATTATATGATTAATTTGGTTGTTACTAACTTTTTTTCATACAACTCAATTTATTACAACGTAGTAAGGGGTTTCCATCTCACATTTTATTCCTCTAAGATTATTCCAATATTTCCAATATTTCCTTTTGTGTGGTGTATGTACTACCCATGATTTTAGTGTTTCATTAATATAGTTTAATTTATGTGTAATTAAATATTCATTTTATTCTTTCTCTTTCATGGGTTGTATGTTTCGTATGTTACCAATTCGGTACGGGAACCTTTCACCTGCCTCTGTTTAAAAGACTTATTTTTGTTATGTTTTTTAATTTAAATCCAATTATGTAGGGATATGTTATTGTATATCATTATTGTTGTAAATTGTATTTCCGTGTGATGAGATACCCTTTTTTCTCTAATCAAATTATTTTTCTGAATTTTAAAGTGACGTCGTTAGGCTATCGAATTTCAGTAAAATAACTCTTAACCTAATATCAATTCTTTGGGTTAAATTTATACTTCATGATTATGTCCTTCTATGAATATGAATGAATGAAATTTGATTGTTTTACACATAATATACACTTATATTGTGTTAATACTTATTTTTCACACATAATTATGTCATTTAATTGTCTTTAATCTAAGGATATGATCTTTGCAATGGAATTTGTCTCAATTTACATTCCATCGAGACTTATTTGTTATTATACCCCAATTCACTTTTATATGTTGTATATACTACCCTTTGACATTTTTTATCATGAATCTCTTTATTATCAGGATAATATAAGTTTTGTATAATTAAATTCATCAACTATTTTTATTCAAGTAATTTATAAGTGGTAACAGACTCTTTAGCTAAAACATTGTTTTAAATGTGTTAAATTCTTAATTTTATAAATATTTATCATTAATGTACATGTTTTAAAAATGGTATTATGTATTTGACTATATGGAAATTAATGTTTTAAAATGTTAATTCCTTTAAAAGGTTCAATGTGGTATGTGACACTTTTATTCAAAATCCATTTATTCAATGTTTTAAATTGTTTTAAAAATAGTTTCATAAAGAATTTTTTATTTCAATATCCTGATATGATTTATTGTGATCGAATGTGAAAATATTATCCTTCCTTTATTCTTGTGTTGTGTGTTTTTATTATGTTAGGTTATTGGGAATTAATACGTATACGGGTGGTTCCATGATAAACCTAGGGTGGGTGAGCCCATGATAGCTCTCCAATGCACTGGATAACTTAATGGTGGTAAAAGTTAATGTTTCTCCTAAGAAATTTAGGGAATATTTTTCGAGGGGTATTCCAACATAACTCACTACATATATAGGATAACTAAAATTTATGTATGATATGGATTCCATAATTTACCTTTATAATTTATGATTTCTATGTGTTATTCAAAAATCAAATGATTTCATAAGGTATGTTATGATTGAAAAGTGTGGTTTCATTAATTTGTATTTATTGATGGGATAATGCTTTCCATCCTTATTTTATAACCCCTACTGATCTTTTAATTCTCATCTCATGTTCTTGAAATTTTTCCACATGACATAAAGATTAATAATGGTTAAGTATGGGATCTAGGAAAAGTCATGTTTTCTAAAACAAGGAACTATAAATGTTTCTTTTTAAGAGTTTTTTATGAAAAAATTTGATACTGAGTAGTAGTGTATACATGAAATATTCATGTTGATATGTAATAGTTATGGCATAATTCTGTAAACTCTAAAATTGAAATGATCATGAATTTTAATACTAGATTTAACTCAAGATTTAGTAATGTTTAAGGCTGGGTCCTTATAGTTGGTATCAAAGGTCGGGTTGGACAACATTAAGGATTATGAGTTTTCGTTAAACACATGATTATTCCCTATGTCTATTATTTCAGTTAAATCCTTGTTTTATAACTTTTTCATATCCATGAATATCTATTACATATGGAAGGAGGAGGATATCAAATGAAATTCCTATATCTTCTTATTGAATAGCTTGTAATAATTATTACAATGTTGTGTTCAGATGATTGTGAACATTTTTCTAACATACAACTCACATGAAGTCAATTTTTTGTGATATCAAACACCTCTAATATACCCCGATATCATTGTGGATCATGGGTTTTATTTATTCAAATCATATTTTCACAATATTCTCATATTTTCAAGAAAGGTAATTATTTTCAAGAAATTTTAAAATATTTTACCTTATCATAATATATTGAAGAATATTATGATTTTAAAAAAGGTGCTGAAGAAGGATACCCTCGCGCAACCTATTTCTCAGCACATACTTATAGTATTTTAAAAAACCATTGATTCAAAGTTTAATCTTAGACTCGGTCTGAGTTTTTTATAGAAATCATATTTTATCAGATGTTTGGAAATTATATGTCACACATGATTATTTTCCAAAACTATTTTTCTATGAACACCCATATAACCCAAGTTGTACAAGGTGTGATTTAATGAAGGAAGAAAATAATTTTGAAGGATCTCTAAATAATTGTTGTAATGCATGGAACTTCTACCTATAAGAATAAGATGATGATGAAACCATATGGACCCCATGATCTGGGTATGATGTTCATAATTTTTTTAATAGTTTTATATTATTATATGGAGGTGAAATAATCACAATATACATGATGTTTAGGTATTAATGTATGTGGATGAAAATGAAAGGTATATGAAATATTTTTAGGTTAAAACATGTTAGGGTTATTTTTGAGTTTTATAAAAAGTACACCACATAGACCCTGTGACAACCAATTGTGTCAGACAATGCATTATGAATTAAACCCACAACCAAAGTGCGATTGGGATTTATCGCTTACCACTAGACAACGTGAAGTACCTGGATATTATCACTTATTATATTTAGTTAAATGATTTTAGTGATTAGTAAAAAGTTGATTTTGGGAACTTCTATTTTATCAAGTTGATATCCTTAATATAAGAAAATTATTTGGTGATTTTGTGATAAAGGTTATTTTAGAAGATGTTTTCTCTTTTGGAAAATTATATTCTTAACAAAAATAGAATACTATGGGATCTCAATTGTGGAATAATATTTGAAATTTTATTTTAAAAGAATATATGTTTTAATTTTGGACAGATGGTGATTTGGGTTATTTATGGAAATGATTAAATTATCATATAAAATATGTGGTTAGGTTAATTACACTTCAGTATGAGACTTTAAGTGTAGTCGATGTTATTTGGAGAAATATGTTAGGATTTACTATATAAGACTATGTGATTGAATTCTTTTTAGTTTTGGGTTCCAATCCTAGTTTGGATTACATTGAAGAATTTTATGGACAATTGTTTATTGAACGTTCTCTGTAGAACATCGTGTATTACTGGAATTTTTCTGGAGATTAAGATTATTTTATCTTTTTGTAATGGATTATCCATTTTTGGGGATTATCTGATCTTGTACTAACTATTTTGGGTTTGGTCAATGTATAAAGGCAAGGTAAATATATAGTTTTTCTTTTGTGGATTAATTAGTTCTTTAGAAGTTTATTCTAGCGCTCAGGTGGGACTATGTCATCATGAATACTCATCATTTGAAGAAAAAATGAGTTTGTGGTTGCAATTTAGTAAAGGATGAATGTCTACATGCCATGTATGTGTGTTTCCTTATGTTTTTAATTAAGCTCATATATAAATTTCTCAACATTATGAAAAGTAACTTAGAACAAAAACGTTGTCAGTTAACTTTTCCTACTGGGGAATCAAAGACCGTTTAACCCATCAAATTTTTGGGATTTCCGGTGGTTAACTTTATTCTAATCATGTTTTCTATCACTCTACATCAAGAACATGATGGTTTTTTCTCCTCCATATCCATGTTTTCATGGAATCCTATCATGGGTTTTTTAAGGTGACCATTGTACTTCTCTCTATTTATTTTAATGTAATAGTGTTATTGACACTTTTTCTGATGAAATGAATTTAAAGAAGTTTCCAAGGATAATTTTAAAATTAGGAGGATGAAATTTCCAAAAGGGTGGAAGGATATAACATTCCATGAAAATAAGGAATATGAAATTTTCTTATTTTTTACAATTTGGGAATTAAATATTATTTTTACTTTAGATGGGATGCTATGTTCGATGGAATACCTGATTCACAACAACAGGTTTAATTGAAAACATACATTGCACACTATGATGAGTTATACTGAAAAATATTAATATAATATTATTATTTTAAATAGTAGTTAACACATAGTTGTTGTATTGGAAGAAATGAACAAAACTAACAATATTATAATGAAATATATTTTTTATTTTTTTACATTTATCCAATAAATTTTAGTGACTTGAAATTATAGTGTATCTGATTTTAAGAATAAATGCCATAATATTCATTAAAAGGACGATTTACAGCCTTTTGATAAATACCCCTGTTTAAATCTAGTTTTGGTTACATTTATATATTTTATTTGACAAAATAAAATTATTCTTTATAATCGGGACATCCAAATTTACTTTGGGTATAATTTTGGTATTTTTCTTATAAAATTTATTTTTAATGAATAGTGAAAAATACTGTATTTTAATTCAAAACTTCCTTTTAATCTAATTTATTTATATGGTTAGATTATCATCATAATTTTTTTAAAAGTATAATTATATTATGTTTTTACCATTTAATTTAATTTTGTTTATTGTATGTAATTTCACTTTGAAATTAGACATAAATAAGTGTTAATATTGTGATAGTTATTATTTCTTAAAAACACATTTTTTGTTTTGATAACAGAAATTGATTTTAAATTAATTTATGCCACTTCTATGTTTTGAATTTGAAAAAATGGATTCCATATTTCTAATCAGGATTTTGAAATTGTACAAATAGGTATCTTTTATTTTTAGACACTATGAATACTTACTTCTGTAAAAAAATTTATTTAACATGGTTCAAGGGTAAATCTAGTAAATAATTGTAAACAAATATTATAATAATAATATTAAATTACCCCAACATGTGTCCAAATTCTATTTATTGATACATTTCTGACCATTGGCATCCTTGGTTGACAATTTGGGACCCCATGAAGCAACTTGTGAGTGATAATGACACATTATATTAATTAATTTAAATTAAAGACAAAAATGACATAAACATATATCTTTTAGTAAATAATTTTTACATAGGGATATATCAGTTATCTCTTAGACAATAAATATTAATTGGAAATATAAATATATTTCCTACATCATGGTTTATTTTTATAATTTTTAGACATCATATAAATAAAATTATTTATGAAACAATAATTATGTAATGTTTACCTAATAAATGAATGATTTAAATAAATGAGATTATAAAAATTAAAACAATATCCAAAACCTGTAAAATTCTTATTTTATAATTTTATTTCAATCTTGTGTCTAATTAACTTCAACTGTAATGACTTTTGGACCTCTTGAAACTTAATATCATTATATAATAAAATAATATTTTCAAACTTTCCTACAGAGCCCCTCCCCCCCTTATAAAAATCCCTCACTTTTAACCCTTTCGTCACACATCTCAAGACCCTTGGCTCGTCCAACCTTGGACCAATTAATCTCCCTACATCCCTCTCCTCCTCCTAAAAGTCTTCCCCTAGGAATAAGGAAATTCAATTAAACCTTTTTGTTCAAACCAAAGAGATATACCCGATTTAAAGTTAACGTCTTCTCTTAAGTTCCTTTGATTTATTTTACTTTTACAACAACATAAACTCTTTTTATTACATTATTATATAACAAAACAATTATCATAAATATACTAAGTTGTTTTTATGAGACGTATTCGAACTACACTTACACACTCCTCCATCTAATTGGTAAAGAACATACTATTTCTGTGGACGGTGAACTACTGCCTCACGAAATGATGATTGTTCAATATCCTCATACCACATCTTATAGTGGTAATTAATATGGGAATGTATTATATGTAATATATTTTATATTTATATTGTTTCCATATTTCTGTATTTTTAATTTATATAATACCTTTATGGTTTCTATAGTGGGTAAATACGATAATTTTATTTGAGGAAGTGCGGACCACCGCCCCCTCAAAGTGATATGACTCGTTCATGAAATACCTGGGATGTATAAATGATGGAGTTAATGAAATGATAAATTATATTATACTGCAATTATAATATATTTATGTATAATTAAATTTTCATTCTATTAAAATATAAAATAGAAATGATAGTAGTGCTCATGTGTACATACGGCTTACCATCTCCATGAATGACACATTTCATTTCTTATCTCAAAATGTTTTGTACCATTACAAATACATATATATACCAGATATTTATGATATATATGATATATAAATCATGAATATCATTCTGGATATAATGGACCTTATACCACATGAACAACTTGTAATTATAAGAAATTCATTTTTGACTCAAATACCAACAGAATGACACTTATAAACGTAAATGATTACATAATGTTTATAACATGGTAATAAGTGATATAAAAGGAATAATAAATTTCAAAAAGGTTTTTATGAAAGTATAAATTTCCTTTATTTTATTATTTAGGAGATTAAAGAATGAATGGGTCAAGTCAGACATGAGGTAAGGGTTTTCACGTCTCACTTTAATTTTTGCGAGACTTCCATTGATCGCCACTTATTTATTGCATGTGGTGTATTGTGTACTAACATTTTATATATATTATCATTATTCTTTTTATATTCATTGTATTTTTCTATTAATTTTTTTGTAATTTACTTTTGTTCATACGACTCGATTGATTACAATGTGGTAAGGGGTTTTCATCTACTTTTTATTCCTGTGGGATTCATGATATATTGCCACTATTTCATTTTGTGTGGTGTATATACTTCCAATGATTGTATTATTTCTATAATATAATATAATTTGTGGGTAATTAAATCTCCATTGTATGATCCGTCTTTCTTGGGGAGTATGTTTTTCAAGTTACAAAATTGCTATGTTAACATTTCACCCTCGTCTTTTTAAAAGACATATTTTTTTTTGTATTTTAATTTACATCTATATATGTTGGTATATGTTATTATATATCCTTATTACAGTAAATTTTATGTCCATGTGATTTGATACCCTTTTTTATTTCATGAACTCATTTTCTGAATCTCAATGTGACATTGTTAGGCTGTCGAATTTCTGTAAACAAAATTCTTATCCCAACATCATTTCTTTGTGTTAAACTTATACTACTTGATTATGTAGTTCTATTAATATTGTTTGAATGAACATTGATTGTTTTTAACTTAATATAAAATTATATTGTGTGTATACTTATTCTTCACACAATATTATGTCATTGATTTGTCCTTAATCTAAGGATAAGATCATTGCAAGGGAATTTCTCTCAATTTACATTCCATTGAGAATTATTTATTATTATAGACCAATTCACATTTATAAGATGTATATACTTCCCTTTGACATATTATATCATGAATATCCTTATTCTAATGATATTATAAGTTTTGATTCATGTAATTATTTAATTATTTTTATTCAAGTATTTTCTAAGTGGTAACACACTCTTTAGCTAAAACATTGTTTTAAATGTTTTAAAGATTTTATCCTATAAATCTTTCTCATTAATTCCCATGTTTTAAAAATGGTTCTAAGTAATTTATTAAATAGACATTAATGTTTTAAAATTTCAATTCCTTTAAAATCATCAAAGTGTTATGGGACACATTCATTCAAAAGTATCTTTATTAAATGTTTTCAATTGATTTGAAAATGGTTTGATACATCATTGTTTTTTTCAATATCTTGTTTTGATATATTGGGATAGGAATGTGGAAATGTTATATTTACTTTATGCTTGTGTTATGTGTTATGATTATGTTATGGTTATTGGTCATTGTTTCTCATACGGGTGGTTACATGATAAACCTAGGGTGGGTGAGCCAGATATTGATCTCTCATGCATTGGGTAACATGGAAGAGGTAAGAATTAATGTTTATCCTAATAGATTTAGGGAATATAATGTGATGGGTATTCCAAATTAACTCTCTACATAACTATGACAGTGATAATGTATGTATGATATGGATACTATTAGTTACCTTTATGATTTATGATTTCTGTGTGTTATTCATAAATAAAATGATTTCATAAGGTAAGTAATGATTAAAATTTATGGATTCATTTATTTTTATTTATTGATGGGATAATGTTTTCCTTCTTTAATTTATAGACCTTATGGAGATTTTTATTCTTATCCCATGTTTTTAAATGTTTTCCACAGGACATAACTGTGAATAAAGGGTTGAGGATGGGATAAAGGAAAAGACATGTTTTCTAAAACATGGAACTAGAAATGTTTTTTAGGAGTTTTTATTTTATGAAAAATGGGTACTAGGTAGTAGTGTGTACATGTAATATTCAAGTAGATATGTAATTGTTATGGCCTAAT
This sequence comes from Viscum album, assembly GCA_963277665.1. Classification (NCBI taxonomy): domain Eukaryota; kingdom Viridiplantae; phylum Streptophyta; class Magnoliopsida; order Santalales; family Viscaceae; genus Viscum; species Viscum album. The sequence goes on along the minus strand of OY728157.1, from coordinate 1,459,876,465 downwards.
TCTTAAAAACTCTAAACCTAAAAATATCCTCAATTTTAATTCTTGATTTAACACAAGATTAAGTAATGTTTACGGTTGGTACCTTATACTTATTTATCCTCCCATACTAAATCACACTTTTTTTCTCAACCCTACTTCATTCTAGTCTCGATCCATAGGGTGTTCAAGTTCTATATTGTGATATCTATGATTGTTATTTGTTGTTGTATTTTTTTATTCGTATTTATTTTGATTATATGGTTATAGATTCTAAAATTATATTTTATTTTAATGGTATAGTTATGGATACTCAAATTTTGTAGTATATATTGATTTGGGCAAGTTCTATGTGTTATAAAATATAAATATTATTAATTATTTTTTGCATAATTCAATGTGTGTTTTTTATTTATGTATTGGAAATATTATTTTTGGTTAATTATTTGGGATCCATGAATGGTTGGATTTGGTGACATGTGATTAATTTTTATGTGTCTTTCAAAGGTTTAGTACATGATTAAGCATATGAATTCCCAATATAGTGGTTTCCTGAATTAATGTAAATATATCCTAGAAATTATCAACATGATATGTCATATTATTTGGAGGATCTAATTGTCATTCCAAGTTTTCCCTGATTCGTAATCAGTTACGGTCTTATTCATGGAATTTAGATTACTATTGTATGTTTTCATTTCATTTTTCAGTTTCATTGATGGGTTGTTTTTAATTTTAGGATACATTATTTTTCAGACTATGTCTTGAAATTCAAATCTAATACACATATTATATCTTATCACAAAACCCTATACTCTTAAAATGTAAAACATGTTCTCTTTACATATTCCTGATCATAAATGTTTCCATTGGGTATGTTTTTAAGTAACTATATTTTATGGACAACCTGTAGCTAAGGGCCTCCACTTGACTTATCACCATGGATAATTTTCTTATAACATGAGTTGAAGTCTTTAAATGGTCACCAAATTCTACAATTAGAGAAATTTATTCCCAAATTAACTTTATTAAGCTATCATTCAAAAAACCACACCTGACCTATGGTAAAGTGTGTTTCAATTCTGATTTAGATGCTAGGTTTTATAGGTGAGAAGAACTGATATACAATGAAAACCCAAAAACAATTAATATATATACCCAAAAATCACACTTGATAACTATATTGGTTTTTTGAGTGTTAAAGTGTAGAAATATTAATGAAAACCTCATTCTATAAATGGTTTCTTTTAGGATACACTTTTTACCTTTTCTAATTTACATCTTTAATAATTCTTCAATGGTTTTATATATTTTTTTCAGTTACTACACACGTTTCCCTTCTAAAGGATTTCTGCTTAAATTAAATGTGTTCATATCTACTGTCTATTATTATCCTTTTGTTGATTTTGATTTAAGAAGTGTAACATTGAAAATAAAAAACCTAAAATAATATTAATTATATTTTATTATAAATGTATAACATTTTTTTGATTTATTATTTACCATTTCATCCTAAGGACTACCACTAGAATTCCCATGCTTTAAACCATGGTAATTTTATATAAACCTTTCCATATAAAATGTTTGGAACTCCATGTTTCCTAATATAGTGTTCCCCTATTATTCTGTTGGATTCAATTATATGACACAATAATAGCTTAATTAGTTAGGGAAAAGCATTATTTCTGTATTTTCTATCACACTATAATATTTTTATTGCTTGTTCCTTTTTCTAATGCTTGTATCATTATTTTTTGACTCCATACATGTGTAATTATATTGATTAGAATAAAAATCTGTAAAAAATATTTGTATTGTGAAATGAATTTTACTATCTTAAACTATAACGACAATGATGATTTGTTTGATTTGAGAAACAATTTATCTCAATACAGTCTATAGTATGTTCTTGTAAAAAATCTGGTAATTATCCATTTTCTAATCAATTTTACAAAAACTTTTTATCTCAATTTCCATCAAAACCAATATTTAAACCAACATATTTCCAACCACTGCATTTTTTATATTTTTGGGTTCATTAATCTAAAGAACATCTAATATAAAATAATAATTTTTCAAAAAAACAACATTTGAAATTATATGAAAATAATGATAATGATGAAATGTATGATTAGTGAAATAACCCAATTTACAATCTAATTTCTTTTAGAAAAAATAATAATATTTTATTAATATTAATTAATAATTAAAACATGTTTCCACATACATCTACACTAATAATAATTATAGAGAAAACAATTTTAGAAATATAGGATGTAAATAAATGGAATGAAATAATAAGAAATTCTAAGGGAATTCATCCATTAATTAATAAATCTTTTTTCCTCAACAAATTTATTAGTGATTATTTGAATAATATATGTTTTTAAGTTATTTAGTTGAGTAATAAATCAAATTTATCAAAATTATTAATAAGATATTTTATAATTATACATGAAATAATGATTTTAAATCCCATGATTTATGATGTAATGTGTATAAGAACATGATAAATGGAAATAAATGAGAGAGAAAACATTTATTCATGATGTATCTAACTATCATTTGAAAGGTTTCATAATTAAAGGAAATAATTAGCTATATTTGACTAATACTTATCAGTGATAAAATTTCCTCTAATATTTGAATTACACACTACCTTTTCTAAATCAATGAATTAATCATTTGTGAAATTTTTTCACCAATAGGTGGCGGAAACCTTAACATTTCAACTCTTTAAAATATCCAATCATTGTAACATCCCAATTAAGTAATGAATAATAGATGTTTATATCTATGTCTATTAGTGAATTAGATAGTGTTTTAGAGGCTTAAAATGAGAATAAATCTAATCTTAAGCATGGAATACACTAATATTTTTAAAAGATTTTTTTACTACCTTTTAATGGAAAACCATTTTTAAATCTATCTTTTGACAATATTATAAGCTATGTTTGTCAAAATAATATGATTATTTATGATTGTGACATCAAAATTTACTTTGTGTGAATTTTTGGTATTTTTCCGATAAAGTTTATTTTTTTAATGAATAGTGAAAAATGTTGTATTTTAATTCAAAACCTCTTTTTAATATAATTTATTTATATGATTAGATTATATTTTTAATTGGTTTTTAAGTGAAATTATAATATATTTTTACCATTAAATCCAATAGTGGTCATTTGAATTATTTTCACTTTGAAATCAGACATAAACTAGTGTCAATCTTTTGATACTTATTGTTTCATAAAAACACGCTATTTGCTCTGACAGCGGGAATTAATTATTAAATTAAATAATGAAACTTATTTGTTTGGAATTTTGTAAAATTGACTTCATTTTTGAATTCAGAATATCAAATATAGATTAGGGTGATGTTTTGGTATTTTTCTGAAAAACATCAATTTTTGATGAATAGTGAAACCACTAAGTGGTACTTATAAAAACAGATTTTCCTTTTAAGTGTAATTTTTCCATCTCTGTGTTTTGAATTTCAAAAATATGACATACATGGTTGTCATTAATAACTAAAATGTGGTTTAATGGGATTAAAATAATTTTTTTGGTGAATAGTAACTTTTATGTTTTTAATCGAGATTAGAGGTAATTAGTGTAATTTAAGGTAAAAATAATTTTATAATAAAATGAAAATACCTTGACACATGTCCTACTCTTATTGGATGTGTCATGTCCGACCAAGACAATCCATGGGTCAACTTGTGGAACTCATGGAGCCACTTTGGTAGAAAAATGACATTAATATCTTTTTATTTAATGTTAAAATTAAAATGACACAAACATGAGTTGTTTTACTAAAACAATTTTTAAATGGGGTTATACAAGTCAGAATTTTGACTATAAATATTCATTAGAAAGATAAAAATATTTCATAAAACATGCTAGTTTTTTTATAATTTTTAGACATTAAATAAATTAAATTATTTATGACATCATGATGATGCAGTGATTACCTCATTAATACAGGATTTAAATAAAATGAAAAGATAATGTAAAATCTATGAAATAAACATGTCCAAAACCTATTGGATGGGTGTATTTCGAAACCTTGTCACCTTAACCTCGAATTATATCAATCTGGGACCTTTTTAATCCTAAAATCATTTTAAAATAAAGTAACATTTCTTTACTTTCCATGAGTGCCCCTCCTCTCCACTTATAAAAGACCCCACCTCTACCTCCTTACCCACACATCCAAAGCCTTTCACTCAGCTAACTCTTGCCCATTTTGACTTTCCACATCCCTCTCTCACTCCTTGAATCCTCACATTGGGCATAAGTCTTACCAAGGAATCCTTTGAGCACAAATCTAAGAGAGTTACCCTATTTTAAGGTAATGTCTTCACTTGTGTTCTTTTGTTTTATTTTGCTTCTCCAACCCCCTAAACTCTTTTTATTCATTTCATTTGTAACAAATACAGTATATTCATTATACTATGATGTTTTATAAGAATATTTCGAGCTACACTTACAAACATATACATCTAATGGTTAGAGAACATACTGTTTCTGTGGTTGGCGAATTTCTGCCTCACGAAACGATGATTGTTCAATCTTCTTTTAAACACCTTTAATGGTGTCCATTAAGATGTAACTATATTTATATATGATATATATTATGTTTATGTTTTCATTATTCTTCTTTATTTTTCATTTGTGGTATACCTTTATGGTTTCCATTGTTGGTAAACATGATAATTTTATTTTCGGAAGTGCGGACTACCGCCCCCTCAAAGTGATGTGATTCGTTAATGCCATATGTGGGACGTATAAAGGATGGAATTGAAGTTATTATATATTATGTAATACTATAATTATAATATACCTCTATATCATTATTATTTCTTTCCATTAAAGTATGAGATAGAAATGAAAGTATCGTTCATGCATACGTACGGCGTACCGTCTCCATGAATGGTGCGTTTCATTTCTTATCCCCAAATGTAATGTATTATTATAAGTACATATATATAATGGATATATATGATTAATGAAACATATAAATGATGAATATAATTCTGGAATTTAAATATACATATCTCTCATTTAGTTTTAATTCCATTAATATGACATAGAAATGAATGTAGCGTTCATGCGTACGTACGGCTTACCGTCTCCATGAACGGTGCATTTCATTTCTTACCTCTAAATGATTATGTAATATTATAAAAACATGTATATTCTGGATATATATGATATATATGATATCCAAATCAGGAATTTCATTCTGGATATAAATACCCTTTGACCACACGAACAACATGTAATTGTAAGAAGTCCACTTTTGACATAAGAACCAAATATCGAAAAAACAAACATTATTAACTTAAATGATTACATAATGTTTATAACATGATAATAAGTGATATAAAAGTAATAATTAACTTGAAGAAGGTTCTTAAGAAAGTATAAATTAGCTCAAGTCTATTATTCAGGACATTAAAGAACGATTGAGTCAAGTCGGACCCGAGGTAAGGGGCTTCATCCGAATCTCCTTTCATTGAGGCATATTTCGTTTTATACACAACTTTCTTTTATACGGTGTATAAACCCCTCTGACTTTTACTTTTAAACAAAAGGAATCTTTTTCTATGAAGAGTTTTACAAAATGAAAAAAAGGAATGTTTCTTTTAACGTACATGGTGACAACGACCTTTTCTGCCGCCGCGAGTATTATTTGGTCTTTGGCTTCCTGAACAAGCCGTAATGTTTTTTTAAAATGAAATAAATACCATATACTCGTTTATGTATTTTGGTATTGAAAATGGTTTTTATAATGGATTTGTTATGTCAATATATTTAAGTGATATATTGTGATCAAAGTGTGGAAATGTTTTCTATCCATTATATTTGTTTTATGTCTTATGATTTTATAATGGTACATAGACATTTGATGGGTGGTTACGTGATAAACCATATGACGGGTGGTGCCGTGAATACTAGGATGGGTGGTTAAGTTATAACCTCCAATGCATTGGCTATGGAAGTCGGCCGTATGGCTATTCCATTAAGTATGTATGGAAGATGGTCGTATGGCTATTCCGTTAAGTGATATGTGTGGAAGTCGACCGTATGGTTATTCCACTTAAGTATGTTTATGTCCCAAGTTACCTTTATATGTTATGTGATCTTTTTTATGGGTTTTATGGTAATATTTTGGTTACAAAAGGGTATGTAATGATCTTTTATTCAGTGAAGAGTTTTTACTACTTCATAAAGGTGAAAAGTATTACTTTGATAAAGTATACATGGTTTACTTGTTCTTTTGATAAACTAACAGTTTTCATTCTTTATGTATCCCTTACTGAGATTTTTATGCTCACCCCAACTTTTATGAAATGTTTTTCACAGGACCTAATGTGGAATAGGGTCAAGGATGGGAACAAGGGAAAGTCATGCTATATAAAATGTGGAACTAGATATGTTTCTTTTTAAGAGCTTTTTTATTCTATGGAAACTTAGTAGAAGTGTCTACTTTGTAATCTTTTGAGATGTAATAGTTATTTTCTAATTCTCTAAAACTCTAAACCTGAAAATATCCTCAATGTGAATTATTCATTTAATTCAATATTAAGTAAGGTTTATGGCTGGGGCCTTATAGTTGGTATCATAGGTCGGTTTAGACAACTTTAGGTTTTGGAAAAGTGTTAAATTATAAATTAATTTATGGTATGATTGAAATGATATAGAATCTACGGATTACCATGTTGCTTTGCCTAAGATATTTAAGTGTTAAGAATGGTTTTTCATAGAGGAAACAGAACATCTTTTCAAGGAAGGAATACAGAGGGAAATAATCTTTCAAAGCAGTATCCTGTGATGGTCAGAATCAGAACTAAACAGTTTGTTGCAGTGATGGCTCAGTTGACTCAGGAGTTGAAAAGAATATTGGTGAATGCTCCACTTTTGGAACTTCCTTACAGGAATGGTGAGTTTGTTATCTACAGTGATGCTTCATTGAAAGGACTTGGCTGTGTCCATATGCAGAATGATCAGGTAATTGCTTATGCTTCACGTCAGTTGAAAACTCATGAGGTAAATTATCCTACACATGACTTGGAATTATCTACTGTTGTTTTTGATCTAAAAATTTGGAGGCATCATTTGTATGGAGTAAAGTGTGAAATATATACTGATCAAAAGATTTTAATGTATATATTCACTCAGAAAGAATTGAACATGAGACAGAGGAGATAGCTGGAATTAATCAAGGATTATGATTGTAAAATTCATTACCATCCGGGAAAATAAAATAAAGTGGCTGATGCTTTGAGTCAAAAAAGTAATGCTTCATTAACCATTCTACTTTTGGAATGAGATCCTTTGGTTTTTGATTTGATGAACTTTGGAATAAAAATTGTTGGTGTAGGAAGTTCTTCTGTTTTGTTTTAGGTATCACTGAGATCATCCCTATCAGACAGAATTACGCAAGCACACAGGGAAGACAGTGAGTTGCAGAAGAAGGTACAGCTGGTTCAGAAGGGTAAATTGCCTGAATTCAACATTTATAATGATTTTTTTGAGGTTTTGGAAGATATTATGTGTCCCTGGTGATTCACAGTTGAAGAGAGAGTTGTTATGTGAACCTCATAGTTATCTGTTTTCAGTTCATCCTGGCAGTAATAAGATGTACAGAGATCTGTGGGAGTATTACTTGTGGGATGGAATGAAAAGAGATATTGCTGATTTTACTGTGAAGTGTTTGACATGTTAACAGGTTAAAGCAGAGCAGTAGTTACTGAAAGGGATACTTCAGCCTTTAACAGTGCCAGAGTGGAAATTGGAGAATATATCCATGGACTTCGTTGTGGGATTGCCGAAGACCCCTCGAGGTAATAATGCAATCTGGGTTATTGTTGATCGCTTGACTAAATCTGCTCATTTCCTTGCTATATGAGTACATTTTCCCTAGATCATATTTCTAGTTTGTATCTTAAAGAGATAGTCAGGTTACATGGAGTTCCCCTCTCCATTGTATCTTATCGTGATCCTAGGTTCACTTCTAACTTTTGGAAAGGCCTTCAGAAGTCATTGGGTACTGAATTAAATTTTAGTACAGCTTTTCATCCTCAATCAGATGGGCAGTCAGAACGAACAATTTAGACATTGGAGGATATTCTATGTTCTTGCTCTATGGATTATCAGGGAATTTGGGACCAACATCTTTCTTTGGTTGAGTTTTCTTATAATAATAGTTTTCATTCTAGTATACAGATGGCACCATTTGAGGCATTATATGGGAAGAGGTGTTGAAATCCTGCATTTTGGGATGAAGTGGGTGAAAGGAAGCTGATGGGACCAAAATTGGTAGAAGAAATGGCAGAAAAAGTTCAGTTGATTCGGAAACACATGAGAACAGCTCAGAGCAGGCAGAAGAGTTATGCGGATAACCGGAGGAAGGATCTATCTTTCAAGGTAGGTGATCATGGTTTTCTCAAAGTTTCTCCATGGAAAAGTGTGATGAGATTGGGTAAGAAAGGAAAGCTGAGTCCAAGGTTCATTGGACCATATGAAATTCTGGAGAGAGTTGGATCAGTTGCATACCGGGTGGCTTTACCTCTGAGTTTATCTCAGGTACACAATGTTTTTCATGTTTCGGTGCTCAGAAAGTACATGCCAGATCAATCTCAGGTTTTGAATCTAGAGGCAGTTTAGCTGGGAGAGAACCTATCTTATGAGGAAAAACTGGTCCAGATTCTTGACCATAGGGAGCAAGTGTTACAGAATAAGGTGATTAATCAGGTAAAGGTTTTGTGGAAAACCCACATGATGGAAGAGGCAACATGGGAATCTGAAAATGCAATGAGGGATAAGTACCCCCATTTATTCGATAAGTAAATAAATTGTGGGGATGCAATTTTATAAAGGGGGGAAGGGTGTAAAATCCCAAGTAAGTAATTAATAATAGATATTTTTATCTATGTCTATTAGTGAATTAGAGAGTGTTTTAGAGGCTTAAAATGAGAATAAATCCAATCTTAAGCATGGAATACACTAATATTTTTAAAAGATTGTTTTACTACCTTTTGATGGAAACACATTTTTAAATCTATCTTTTGACAATATTATAAGCTCTTTTTGTCAAAATAAACTGATTCTTTATGATTTCGACATCAAAATTTACGTTGTGTGAATTTTTGGTATTTTCCGATAAAGTTCAATTTTTTAATGAATAGTGAAAAATGTTGTATTTTAATTCAAAACCTCTTTTTAAAATAATTTATTTATATGATTAGATTATCTTTTGAGTTGGTTTTGAAGTGAAATTAGAATATATTTTTACCGTTAAATCTAATAGTGGTCGTTGGAATTAATTTCACTTTGAAATCAGACTTAAACTAGTGTCAATCTTTTGATACTTATTGTTTCATAAAAACACGCTATTTGCTCTGACAACGGGAATTAATTATTAAATTAATTAATGAAAATAATATATTTGGAATTTTGTAAAATGGGCTTAATTTTTTAATTTGTAATATCAAATATATCTTAGGGTGAAGTTTTGGTATTTTTCTGAAAAACTTCAATTTTTTATGAATAGTGAAACCACTAAGTGGTACTTATAAAAACTGATTTTCCGTTTAAATGTAATTTTTCCATATCTGTGTTTTGAATTTCAAAAATAAAACATACATGGTTGTCATTAAGAAGTAAAATGTTGTTTAATGGGATTAAAATAATTTTTTTGGTGAATAGTAACTTTTTTGTTTTTAATCGCGATTAGAGGTAATTAGTGTAATTTAAGGTATAAATAGTGTTATAATAAAATTAAAATATCTAGACACATGCCCTACCCTTATTGGATGTGTCATGGGCGACCAAGAAAATCCATGGGTAAACTTGGGGAACCCATGGAGCCACTTTGGTAGGAAAATGACATTAATATCTATTTATTCAATGTTAAAATTAAAATGACAGAAAATGAGTTGTTTTTCTAAAACAATTTTTAAATGGGGTTATACAAGTCAGAATTTTGACTATAAATATTCATTAGAAAGATAAAAATATTTCATACATAATGATAGTTTTTTTATAATTTTTAGACATTAAATAAATCAAATTATTTATGACATCATGATGATGTAGTGATTACCTCATTAATAAAGGATTTAAATTAAATGAAAAGATAATGTAAAATCTATGACATACACATGTCCAAAACCTATTGTATGGGTGTATTTAGAACCCTTATCACCTTAACCTAGAATTATATCAATGTGGGACCTTTTTAATACGAAAATAATTTAAAAATAAAGTAACATTTCTTTACATTCCAAGAGTGCCCCTCCTCTCATCTTATAAAAGGCCCCCACCTCTACCTCCTTAACCACACTTACAAAGCCTTTTTCTCGGCCAACCCCTGCCAATTTTGTCTCTCCACATCCCTCTATTACTCCTTTAAGACTAAATTTGGGCAGAAGTATTCCCAAGGAAGCCTTTGAGCACAAATCTAAGAGAGTTACCCTATTTTAAGGTAATGTCTTCATTTGTGTTATTTTGTTTTATTTTGATTCTCCAACCCCCTAAACTCTTCTTATTCATTTATTTTGAAACAAATAATGTATCTTCAATATAATAGGATGTTTTTATAAGAATACTTTGATCTACACTTACAAACATCTACATATATTGGTTAAAGAACATACTTTTTCTGTGGTTGGCAAATTTCTACCTCACGAAACGATGACTATTCAATCTTCTTTTAAACACCTTTAATGGTGGCCATTAAGATGTCACTCTATTTATATATGATAAATATTATGTTTATGTTTTCCTCAGGCTTCTTTATTTTTCATTTGTGGTATACCTTTATATTTTCCATTGTGGGTAAACATGATAATTTTATTTTAGGAAGTGCGGACTACCGCCCCCTCAAAGTGATGTGATTTGTTAATGCCATATGTGGGACGTATAAAGGATGGATTTAAAGTTATTATATTTGATGATATACTGGAATTATAATATACCTTTATATCATTATTGTTTCTTTCCATTAAATTATGAGATAGAAATGAAAGTAGCGTTCATGCGTACGTACGGCTTACCATCTCCATGAACGGTGCATTTCATTTCTTATCCCCAAATGTAATGTATTATTATAAGTACATATATATAATAGATATATATGATTAATGATACATATAAATTATGAATATCATTCTGGAATTTAAATATACATATCTCTCATTTAGTTTTAATTCCATTAATATGACATAGAAATGAATGAAGCGTTCATGCGTACGTACGGCTTACCGTCTCCATGAACGGTGCATTTCATTTCTTACCTCTAAATGATTACGTAATATTATAAATACATGTATATTCTGGATATATATGATATATATGATATCTAAATCAGGAATGTCATTCTGGATATAAAGAACCTTTGACCACATGAACAACATGTAATTGTAAGAAGTCCACTTTTGACTTAAGAACCAAATATCGACAAAACAAACATTATTAACTTAAATGATTACATAATGATTATAACATGATAATAAGTGATATAAAAGTAATAATGAACATTAATAAGGTTCTTAAGAAAGTAGAAATTAACTCAAGTTTATTATTCAGGACATTAAAGAGCGATCGAGTCAAGTCGGACCCGAGGTAAGGGACATCGTCCCAATCTCCTTTCGTTGAGGCATATTTCGTTTTATACACAACTTTCTTTTATACGGTGTATAAACCCATTTTAATTTTACTTTTATATAAAAGTAATCTTTTTCTACGAATCATTTTACAAAAACGACAAAAAGGAATGTTTCTTTTAACGTAAGCGATGGCAACGACCTTTTCCGCCGCCGCGAGTATTATTTGGTCTTTGGCTTCTTGAACAAGCCGTAATGTTTTTTAAAAATGAAATAAATACAATATACTATTTTTTGTATTTTGGTATTGAAAATGTTTTTTATAATGGATTTTTATGTCAATATATTTAAGTGATATATTGTGATCAAAGTGTGGAGATGTTTTCTTTCCATTATATTTGTTTTATGTCTTATGATTTTATAATGGTACTTTGACATTTGACGGTTGGTTACGTGATAAACCATATGACGAGTGGTGCCGTGAATACCAGGACGGGTGGTTACGTTATAACCTCAAATGCATTGGGTATGTAAGTTGGCCGTATGGCTATTCCATTAAGTATGTATGGAAGTTGGCCATATGGCTATTCCATTATGTGATATGTGTGGAAGTCGACCGTATGGTTATTCCACTTAAGTATGATTATGTCCCAAGTTACCTTTATTTGTTATGTGATCTTTTTATGGGGTTTATGGTAATATTTTGGTTACAAATGGGTAAGTAATGATCTTTTATTCAGGGAAGAGTTTTTACTACTTCATAAAGGTGAAAAGTATTACTTTGATAAAGTATACATGGTTTACTTGTTGTTTTGATAAGCTAACAGTTTTTATTCTTTATATATCCCTTACTGATCTTTTTATGCTCACCCCATGTTTTTTGAAATGTTTTTCACAGGACCTAATGTGGAATAGGGTCAAGGATGGGATCAAGGGAACGTCATGTTATATAAAACTTGGAACTAGACATGTTTCTTTTTAAGAGTTTTTTTTATTCTATGGAAACTTAGTAGAAGTGTCTACTTTGTAATATTTTGAGATGTAATAGTTATTTTCTAATTCTCTAAAACTCTAAACCTGAAAAGATCCTCAATGTGAATTATTCATTTAATTCAATATTAAGTAAGGTTTAAGGCTGGGGCCTTATAATCATACTATCAATTAAATATTATTGACTCACCTTATACAACGTGATTAAATAAATTAAAATCAAATCCATAAACTTGTCAGACTCCCCCTATAAAGGATATAGAAACTATGCTGGAATTATTACAGTTCTGTCATAGGAAGCTAAGTGCTTCTAAAATTAAATCCTCAGTCTAAATTACTTACTATTTTCATGGATTAATTGAAGGGATTCTTTGAATGTGAAAAATTTATTGGTTCTCTCAACATGATTGTGGGTATGAACATCTATCTAAGAACTCTCACAGTCATAGTAATCACGGAGTCCCTTATATTGATTAAACTTATCATAATTCTCATATCTACATTAAGAAAAAAACAATGAAATGTTTTTTGGTTCTTCACAAACTCCCATCTCTAATACATTTTTATTTAAGGAAAACTTTTCATCTTCAACATCTTTATCTTCTGAACAGTTATTATTTCATTTTTTTCTTCAGACTCATCCCCTATCTCATTTGGACACTCACCTTTGTTTTATGAACTAATATGAGAATTTTTCATCCCATTCTGAGTACTAGTGATCATTTTGGAAAAATTTGAAGGATTACATAAAATTCCAGGGGATTAATTATTTAGTTAAATTTAATTACCCATTTTCTTTAAATAATACAAATATTATTTAAAATAATCAAATCTTATGTTCTCATTGTTAGAATTATCGACAACTTTCAACATTGATTATGAATATCTTATGTGTATTTATTTATTTATTGTAAAAATTAAATATTTATTAACCTAATATGATGGATATGAATAAAAAATAGATGCATGATAATCATATGCCAAGATATGATGAATATAAAGTAAAAAAATTCCTCAAGTTTGCAATAGAGCACACAGATGACCCTTCTCAAACCCTTTTTTTGTGTTTATGTTATTTTTATTCAAGAATAACTAGACTATAAGAGCCTACAAATCATTTTATTATTCATGGAATAAAATAGATCTATAAAAGTTATACTAAACATAGGGAAAACTAAATATGCACAACGATTGGGATGATAGTTTTTTTGGGTCATTTAATATGAATACTGTTTTAAATGATAATGGAGATCATATCAATGAAATGAAAATGGAAAATAAAGATGGCCTTTGTGATTATCTAATGTTTTTTGATAAGTTCAATTGTTGGGCTAAGAAACCATTGTATACTAGTTTTACTAAATACAAAACATTTTAATCTATATTAAATGTATATATTTTGAATTTTTCCAGTGGATGAAGAGACACTATCTTTATAGAACTACTTGGTCTCCTGAATGAAATCCTACAAGGAGAAAATGAATTTCCTTATTGAACATATGGTGCAAAAAGATATGATATGTTAAATGGGAATGATTTATAAAAAATACATGTTGTTCTAGATGATTGAATATTATTTTTTAAGGGCTATGAATCACTTATAAAATTCCTTTAGTGTGTAATAGTTCAATACAAGATAAATAAACCAAGTACATCAAACAAAAATTTGGTATATTCATATAATTACACAGTATAGAAGACTATATGGATGATAGGAAAGTGTGATATAATTAATATTCCTTAAAGAAAATATAAATAATGAGGGGAAACAACGACATCCAACAGAGTCAGCTCGATGTAAGAAAATTCAATACGATTATCAAAAATTTGTAAAGGATCCATGAAACTTATGTCTTGGGTTATCTACAAGTGGGATATATCCTTTTGGTTTACAGAGTAGTACTAATAGTATATGACTATTCATGTTCCAAATTTATAACCTTCTACCATGGTTATACATAAAGAAAAAATACAATATATTATCTCAACTTATATCTAGACCAAAATAACATGATAAAGATATTGATTTCTATTTGGATCCACTAATTGAAGATCTATAAATGATGTGGGATAAAGGTGTTATTGTGTATGATTGTCATGTTATTAATGAATTCAAAATGAGAGCCATATTTTATGATATGATAAATTAATCTCGTATTTATGGTATTTTGTTCAGGGTATAGAATTAAAAGAATGTTTTGGTGTCTCATTTTAAAATAATGAACATAGTCAGTGTGGCTGAAACATTACTAGAAGAATAAATGTTTACTTCATTGGATGTTTTTACCTCGATGAAGTAAATACTGATCATGGAAGAAGGCATTCAATGAGAATTCTGAATGAGGTATATCAGTGTCTCCACTAGTGATTGATCAACTATCTAATAATGTAAAAAATATTAAGACTATTTTTGTTAAACAATTTTGGATAAACTATATAGAATCATGTTGGGAAAAGAGATTGATTTTTATTGAAATATTGTATTTTAATTTTTTGTATGTTAGAAATTTTATTGATGTCATTCATATAGAAAAATATGTATTTGATATTGTGGTTGAAACATTACTAAATGTTAGTTGTAAAACAAAATATTAGATTAAATATTAGTTGGACATGATTGACATGGGGATATGGGAAGAGTTTCCATAGGATAATGGTAAAGGGAGAATTTTTCTTCCTTCGGTATCTTATAATCATTATATATAGGAAAAAATTCAATTTTTAATTTTCCTTATAAGGATATTAACCAAATATATAGAATGTTCATTTAATGACTCGTTTAATGTTACATTGAAATAAGTCACATTCCTCTCTCTTTTTTATGCCCAATTTTATGTCTTTAATTATACATTTCTTTCTAAATAAAAATTTACGACATAAAATAACAATACAATTCTTTTTTTTCAAATCCATATCATGTAAAGTCAAATATCCGATGAAGTGTCTAATCATGAATTTGGAAGTTTTAGTCATATTATCTAAATTAGATATGTTCATCCCACTATCATTCATTGATATAATGGTCCTCTTGATGGTTTACTTAGTTAGAGCAGTACCACTATTATTTCCAATCCACTTTGGATGGATTTTTTCCATTTAATGGTACATGAATATTTTTAAAGGGTATATATAGAATCTAAGTCGGATATAAGGTGGTATTAAAGAATGATTTATTTTTAAATAACTTTTTAAATTCTATAATGATTACCTATTAGATGATGATAGTATCTGTCTCCCAAAGTATCATCACGTCAAATATCTTATGGGAAACTGATTACTAAAAGAGTTGTTTTTATAATTACCATCATAGAACGAGAGAAAGAACACCATTATATATTATATAATAGAGAAGATGTTGAACTATACGTTGAGTACCACAATGAAATTCATAGATATTTAAATCCATCAAGGGCTCAAGTATGGATATCAAAAACACATAATCAATATATTATAGGAGGGGTTCTAAGATCATATTTACAATATTTATCTATAAATATGAATTAAATTATTGAATGAATTTGATGGCTAACCAAGGTACCAAATTAAAATGTTACATCTTACAATATTTTGGTAATCAGTGGTTACACAATCTAAACAAAAGAACATGATGACCATAGAACAACACAAAATATTGGAGTTATTCTTATGAAATAAGTGATGCAGATATCTGGTTCCATGACTATAAATCTAATTTTTGTGAATATATAATATTTTGAAATTATCAAACAGATATATACGTAGGATTATAAAACATCTCAAGTAATGATTTTTCATTTCAAATGGGTTAAAAACATGAGTGCAGTGAATGTTGGTGAAATGGGATTTCTAAAGATGAATTTTAGTTTGTAAAGGGAAATGTATGATCTATTCACTATGACATCACATGAAGTTGAAGTATTTTATGTCTCAGATCTAGTAGACATGAATTGGTTGATTAACTTACTTGCAACTAATGCAACTGTAGGTTTATATACAAATAAAATTAAGGACAACCCTTCGCTGGGAGATCACAATTAGTTTATTATGGTCCCAATTTAGAGAATTTCTTTCACATAAAAGGGTACCACAAAGTGTGGACTATGATTCTCGATATAGGACCAAAATACCATAAATAGAAATATATTTCAATGTAAAAGTTGACATTTTTTAATATACTATGATTTTAAACAAAATATTATTTGTTATCTATAGTGTTAACATGATCAATATTAAATGTTTGATTACTCATATAGACAATGTTTTCTACATATGATGATGTCTCCGATCTTAGGGAAGAAATTGTAGTTGATCCTAAATTATTTTAATTATTAGGGGATCGACAAAATTATGATGAAAAAAAGAAAGACACAGTATCATGGTGCGGACTGAAATTATCGAGGAAAGAAGTAAGGGGATAAAATTTGAGGTTGGATGGAATAAATTTGGTTACCCTATTAACCCCAACAACTAAATGATCATTAGTTATGTTTTGGTATCGATGAGGATGTATTTGTTGATTGATATAAATTCATGGATCCATGTCCTGCATATAAAAAAATGAAACCCTTTTAGAAGATATAATGGAAATTTTACTATATACATTCTCCATTTTAATGAAAAATTAAACAATGAAATTTTGGTTTAGTTTTCATTATTGCTTATAGAGTTCATTTATTTTAGTTGATTACTAGAATAAATATGTCTTAATGGAAAATGTAAATTAATATTTATTCTTCCAGACCCTTTTTTATAAGTATCATCTTATGGAAATTGATGGGAAAGTAACGACCCACACACTAGTTACTTAGGAACACAATATAATGTAGGAAAAAAATAATACATTCATTCATCATCCTAATGACAAATCATTTCTAGAATATTTTTTTAATAATATATTATTTTACATTATTTATTTTATCAATTTTGATTCAAAATTATAAATTTATGAAAAAAATAGTTTTTTGAAAATAAATCACATGCATAAAAACCAATGTTCCGCTATCACAAAGTAAGGACGGGGTACACTTCATTAGAAAAGAATATGGTATGTATTTTAAAAAAAATAAAAGTTTTTTGTGATATAAAAAAACATATATTCCTTTGTTTATATGTATATTGATGAATAAAATTGTGAATCCACTTCCATCCCACATCATGTGACATGGAAGGAGGCCCACGTAAATAATGATTCTATACTAGTCTATAAAAAAAAGAAATATGGGAAACATGTGTATATATGAATTAATAGTTATTTATTATGATTTGTAGTAGTATTAATATATATTTGTGTGTGTGTGTGTGTTCATGTTATTTTTATATGTTTTATACACAAGAATCGACAATAACCTTAACAGATGAAAAAAAACATTCAGGTGGCTCAAAAAATATGGTCATGTTAATGGTGTAGGTTTTTTGAGGGTCTCCTCGAACATATTTTGAGAATGACAAATAGAAAAAGATATATATCTGATGATGAAAGTATTTTAGTTGAAAATTTATGTTTTTCAAGGTACTATTATCTGATCTGATTTGGAAGGAAAATATATGTAAAAGGGTCAAGGTGAATCAGTGGTGGAAAATAGATCAATACATTAACAAAAAATGACCCAATAATATTTTAGGGAAGTTAATCCCTTTAATCACATACCTTACCTATTGTAATAAATTTTTCCATTACACTTTCTCCAAAATGTGAATCAAGATACTTTTGATAAATTTATATTACTAAAATTCTTTAGGGTGAAGTTGTATACAATTTTTATCTATCAACACCCATGAACCACCATGTTTTCATTAGTATGGTGTATAATATATTGAGAGAAAAAAATACTCAACAATGAATACCAAAAGTACCACATGGGAGTGGGGATTAAAGTATCTTAAGAGCTAAACATAGAGTATCTTAATCTGCTTCATGATAAAGATATTACAATGCTCGATGGTGCTTTTGTAACAGTCAAATCATTTCTATCTAATATTATAAAGATACATGAGGTATGTGCTTTGCAAATTTTTTAAAATGAAAACCTCAAAAAGTTGAATAAAAATGGTTTGAAGTGAGTTATTATATTAAAAATGGGGAAAAAGGCTAAATCCGAGGACTTTTCAAGATAATCTAGTGATGCAAGTAAGAAAAAAACAAAACTTTATGGGAATACCTTCTCCCCAACAGTTCCACTATGGAATATATTAGTATTTAAAAATCTTGCAGACATCAAATTCAAAGATATAGATTTGGCCTACATTCCATATAAATTATAAATATTTGGAACATTCATTAAAAACATGGATCGTATTTAGATTATAAATATGATTTTTAAGTTTGAATGGCTCGGAGTCTCAATTGTTAATGTATACATAGGGTATATTTTCATAATAAATTTATAAAAAAATGATCAAATGTGTTCATTAATATTAATAACTAGTATTTTTTTTATAAAAATTTGTAGTTATACTATATGATTGTGAAAAATTGTAAAGAAATATTTTATTCATTAATTCATGTATCATTTCAATGAAAGATAATTGTTTGGAGAAGGAATAAACTAATAATATAAAATATGCACTAAATGATTTTTTGGAGATAAAAGTAAGAGATTATAGTCCCTCTAATTCCTATAATACAAGTGTAAAAATCTACTATCTAATCACATAAAATATATTTTATTAATTAATTATTTGTTTTTTAGGATACACTATTTTTTTATCACAATAAATCTAGATTCCAAAAATATTTGTTTTTTAGATCCAATACATGGGTATCCAAAAAACCAACCATGCATGACGTGTATTGTGGATTTTTAATGAAATAAAACCAACATTTTATAGATAATATTATAATTATTTGTTTTAAAAAGAATTTTTTATTTTAGGATGATCACTAAATGGATTCTAAATCATGGTATGAGGTTTGTGACAAAATATAAGAAGCATATGGATTACTTTAAATGATACATATTAAAGGTATATACATAGTGTTTTAACTATCAAAAAAATATTTCAAAACATTTGACTTAATTTGGTCAATGTTTCTGCACTGCCTAAAATAAGATAACATCGATGACTGTGGATATTCTGATTTCAATTTTATGATACATAACATAAACCATGAAAAAATTATCATCCTTGAATAAGAAGTTTCTAAAGTTAATTTCAATTTCATTAAAAATATTTCTTAATAATTTGTTTATTTATATTTTCTTAGTACTACTATGATTGATGATAACCTTCAGACTCAAAATAATATGTAAATTTGTATATAGATGAGTAGAAATTTTACATGGTGTCATAATTTCTATCGGTATCAAATTTAGGTATTTAACTATATTATTTATCATCTAGTATGGGATATACACTTTGAAATATATATGGGGTATGAAGAATTAATATTAGAATTATGATATATTATTTTGATCTATTTCTTAGAGAGATGTATAATGGAGGAAATTAATTTCATTGAAAACAAATGAGTAGAACACAGGGTGGTAGAATTTATAAATACAGCATGAAGAGGTTACTTACTACAACTTATTTAGTTAATTTTCTCATAAATTTATCTATTTTTTAGTTCGTTTCCATAACCTTTTTATCTGATACTTATTGCATTAATTTAAAAAATTATGTCAAAACACACATCACATGCTCAAATATAAGAAAAAAATCTCTTATTGTTTTTGGAATTTATGAAAATGATCCAGAATTCAATGTAAATGTGTAGGAATTGACTACATGCCATTCTAATACATAATGTTGTCGGTATGACTCAATGTATCAGTGTTCAGTTTAAAATAGAAAATTTAGTTCAATATGTGTTTCACACATTGAAAACAAAGATAACTCAATTGGGTTGTCTTTATAATTTATTAAAATGACATATAAGTTGTTTTTGACAAATAGGAATATGTCTCATGTCAAACTGACGCACGATGTGACTACTATTACTCAAAGTGGGTGTATTTAGTTTTAAACGAAAATTTAGTAAAAAACATGTGTTATACTCAAAAATGATAAAGAAAATTCAATTTTTTTTAAAACATTTGTAAAATTATCCA
Organism: Viscum album; assembly: GCA_963277665.1. NCBI lineage: Eukaryota > Viridiplantae > Streptophyta > Magnoliopsida > Santalales > Viscaceae > Viscum > Viscum album. The sequence continues at coordinate 1,459,855,857 of OY728157.1, read as the reverse complement.
TTAGTTATTTTCAACGTGTTTTAATTAGCCGAAAGTCATTCTGATACACAGTGTGATCAGTATGACTCAATGTGTTTTTTTAGTTTCCAATCACATTTTAGAAAAAAATCATAAGTGAAATACTCAAAAATGAAAATATCCATTCAGATTGTATTGAAACATTATAAAAACAATACATATACCATTTTTGATGTACATGAATTATCCGAACCCCAATATGACACATCGTGGGAACATTGTGACTCCATGTGTTTCTTTTAAATTAAAATTTGAATTTTAGTACAAAATATATGTGAAAATATAAAAATTATCTACAATTATTTGTGAAATATAGGGATCAATTGCATTATAATTTGATATAATGTGTTATCAGTTTGACTCAAAGTTTTTATTATCTGTTTTAAAATTAAAATTTAGTTCAAAATTTGTTTCAGTCACTGAAAACAACGAATAAAAACTTCTATTGTCTTGATAATTTATAAAAATTATTCTTAAGTCATTTTTATGTTTATAATTAATTATAAAATCAAACTGACATGCGATGTGACTGGTATGACTCAAAGTGAATGTTTTCAATTTAAAATGACATTTTATAAAAAAAATGTGACACACTCAAAACCAAGAAAACACATTCTGATTGTTTTGAAACACTAATAAAATGTTATATAGGTCATTTTTATGATTATGAATCATCCACATGGAAATCTAATCCACGGTATGTTTATTATGACTCAATGTGTGTCTCTTTATTTAAATTTTTTGTTTTTGTAAAAAAAGATGATCATTGAAATACTCCAAAACATGAACTCACATTTTAATTATTTCTATGCTTTATGAAAATGATATATAATTAATTTTCGATGTGTAAGAATATATAAAACCCCATTTTGATACATGTTGTGCCTGGTATGACTCAAATTGTTCGTTATTAGATTAAAATTGACATTTTAATTAAAAATATTTGTCACTCACTAAATTTTTGAAAAAAATTCTTGAATTGTCTTTATAATTTATGAAAATGTTTCATAAATTTTTTTAGGTGTACGAATTACTCTCAAATCAAACCGACACATGATGTGATTGGTATGAATCTAATAAATTTTTATCACATCAAAATGATATTTTAATAAAAAAAATAATTGACATAAAAAAGGGGAGAATAGATTTATATTTTTTTGATACATTAGGAAAATTATCCATAAATCATTTTTTGAGTTTTATAAATTAGCCACGTGTTAATATGACACAAATTGTGGGTGGTATGAAACAAAGTGTGTGTTTTCGGTTAAAAATAACATTTTTTTTAAATAAAAAATTGAAATACTCAAGCCCAAGAAAACACATTTTTTTTATTCTATTCCAAAATGATCCATAAGTTATTTTTGATATGTAGAAATAAGCCTCACCACAATATGACACACAGTGTGACCGATATGACTCATGTGTAATTTTTTTAAAGTTGACGTTTAAAAAAAAAATATGACATACACAAAATTAGGAAAACCATTCGGATTGTTTTCATATAATTAGAAAATGATTCATATGTAATTTTTATCATATATGAATCATCATAACCTTAATCTGATGCACGGTGTGCCATATATGACTCAATGTATCCATTATCAGTTTAAAAAATACATTTTAGTTCAAAACATGTCACTCCTTAATAACTATGAAAATGTGATCCGATTATCTGGATATTTTATTAGAACAATTCAGAAGCCATTTTTTTATATATAAATCCGTATCATTTGATACTAACACCTGATGTAACTAGTATGACTCAAAGTTTTCATTTTATTTTTAAATTGAAATTTTAGTAGAAAATAAGTAACATACTCAAAAAAAAAGAAAAAACATTCGTATTATTTTGATACATTATAAGAAATATCAATATGTCATTTGTGATGTGTATGAATCCAATCCACCACAATTCAATACATGATGTTGCTGGTATTACTAAAATTTTGTGGTTTTATTTTAAATTTTACATTTTAGTTGAAAATAGTTATCCAATACTCAAAACTAAGAAAACATATTTTTATTATTTTGATATTTTAATAAAAATATCCATGTTTCAATTGTGACATATAGGAATCAAGTACACCTCAATCTGATACATGGTGAGCCTGGTATAACTCAAAGTGTCTTATATCAGTTTAAAATTGAAAATTTAGTTCAAAACATTTGTCACTCAATGAAATCCTAGAAACGATGATTAGTTTTTCTTGATAGTTTAAGATGATCCATAATTCATTTGTGACATATATAAATTATCCTCACAACAATTGGACAGTTGATGTGGTCGGTGTAAATTGATGTTATTGTTTTCAACATATAAGAGACATTTTTGTTCTAAATTTCAATCACATCATCAAAAAACATGAATGTTATCCCTAGTTATTTTTTCATCATTTTATTTACTATTAATTAATTATTTTTTTATAATTTTTTATCTTTTATTTATTTATTTATTTATAATATTAGTAATATTAGAATTGTTTTCTAATACAGGTTTTATATTTTGATTAAGTTGGGGTGTTTTGTTTGAGAATAGCATAAATTGTGGGTCAGGATGAAAAACAATGAAACATCGATGTTATTGGTTGTCTGTTCAAATTTTTACTTACTCATGTAATTTAAAAAATAATTAAATTTCTATAATATAGTGTTTTTATTGTATTTGTGTTCTAAATTTTATTTTTTTTAAATTCTCTTTTTTCAACTGTTATTTGATATTATTATTTCTCACTATTATAGTGTGTTGTAAATTTAACAACATGCCAAAAAAATATTCCCATTTGTCAGCCCTAGTAATATTACTGATAAAGGGACCCATTATTAGCGCTACTAAAACCATTGATAAATTTATCCTTTATCAAATCTATTTTAAGAATTTAGGATGGATACCTTTATCAATTATTTTTATAGCATTTATAAAGGATCCTTTATTCAATAATTTTAGCATCATTTATAAAGGGTCTATTTATCTTCACTTTTTATAGCACTAATCAACTTTTCCTTTATCCGTTCTCTTCTAGTGTTGATAATATCCTATAACATTTACTTTTTCTCTGGTAATCATCATTTTATTGCACTAACAGTGGCCAATGTTAGCACTTTTAACAACCTATTTCATAGTAGTGATTCATGATGTTCAAGTGACAATGAGGTGTTACAAAGATCAAGTGATCTTTAAATCAAAGATGAAGTTTTCCTATGTTTAGAAGGATTGTATAACCGACTTTATGAAGAACCTCAAGTGACTACATATCACAACCCACAACATGAGTAAGCCCTAGATCAACTATAGTCCTTAAATACTAACTCAAGTGACAACAAATGATCCACATGGTTGATTAAGAAACCACAAAAACAAACATTTTAATATTTTATACATTAGGTGGAATATGGAAAATTAAAATGTTTGATAAATATATATTTATGCATTGAATTCAGGTAAAAAAGATGAGAAAAAGAGGGTAGTCTTGCCTAGAATCATATTCTATTCATTTATCTCTGTGTAATTCATGTAAATAAGTCACTCCATGTAGAATCAGGATTCTTTCATATCATGAAGAATCATATTAAGGTTATATTCCATTTATTAATTTTTATGATGCTTGATGGTTCTACCTGAAGTTATATTGCATAAAGGATATATAAATGTAGTGTGAGAAAAAATGCTTTCAATAAGTACAATCTATGTATATAATGGTTTTAATATTATATAATACAATTAATTTCAAATTTTTTTTGAATAATATCATGATTCATGTGTCTTGATTCAAATAATTTATAGTATTGAAATATGGGACGAATAGTGGATCCCTTTTTGTATTTTAATGAGAATAATATGAGTACATGTTTAAATATATATCATATTGAATATGTAATTTTACCACGTCATTAGGGAATTTAAATGGATAAATAAACATGATTTTTAATGAAGAAAAATTTAGAAATTACATTGATTGAATTAAATGATATGATCGTATCTGCATCTATATATTTTGAATTTGCATATTCCAAGTATTGGTGATATTATTCATGATTCATTTCTATGACTATAAATATATTAATTTGGTGTCAATGAAGTTAGAGATATTTTGAGAAAAATAGAGAACTCGCATACAATGTGTAAGAGAATTAAGAGAGTATAATACATGATTTTATCAAGGAAAAATAATTGACTTTATGTTGAGACCCATTTAGAGGTGATGAATTTTTTTTTGCCTAATTAATATATATATATATTTACATGAATCAAACCATTAAAGATCTATAGAATACCAACAGATCTTTCCAAGAAATATTTACACGTGCAGACTTATCAATTCATCTTCTCATGGAGAAGGACCATCATTTGCTTCATGCTTGAGATATTTCTTTGTAAGGTCATCATATTTTAATATAGTTATATTTTCATGACTAAATTGGATGTGGAGATAATGTAGTTTACTATATGATTGTTATTATGATTAGACTATCCTTAGTGGCATGAAATAGATGAATTTAGTGGATATTTCATATATATGTGGATAAAAAACATGGTAAAGAGTATACATTTCTAAAAAAACATTTAAATCATTGTATATAGTGTTTTTTATTTATATTTAATTTATATGGGTTATGTCTTAGAGTTTTAATATAATGGATCAAGAACCCTGATAGGTTCAAGATAACCAAATAAAAAAAGAGAATAAGTAAAATTAGATCACTAATCACCCTTCAACATTAATGATTCATCTAGTCATTGGATGCTTCAATTTGTAAAATAAGAATCCATATTTCCTATAAATAAAAAAGGAAGTAGATGTTGATTCGGGGAGTCTAAATTTTTTAAATAGCTACGGATTGAATACTTTTAAGGGAAAGAGATATACTAGTTAGATGAATAAAATAATTATTTACCTTTAACCACATATACTAAAAGATACAGATTCTACTATATTTGGTCATTCAAATTTTCTTATGGATGCTTCCATGACCCAAAATAAAACAATATTGAGAATAATGGAAAATCCCAAAATCAAACCACGATGTCTCTTTTAGAAATACTCTACTAAAATAATATCTGAATTAAAACCGCCAAATATAATGTAGATAAATTGAGGAGTAGTTATAAAGGTAATATATATGTAAAGTAAGATAAGATATAAGTCTTGAGAATCCAATTTAAATATATAAATATGGCGATGATGACAAAAAATTATGATACTATAAGAAAATTGATGATATTGGGAGTGATACTTAGGTGGTTTGAGAGAAAATTCAGTATTCAAAAATTATCAAATATTGTTGAAATTTTTTCTAAATTGGTTAGATCTATAAATATTATGTCTAAATGACAAAAAATGTCTAATAGTTGATGAACTTCAAAATATTGTCATTACATATGAGACAAGGATGGATCCCCCATTCATGAAGAAAAAATACTATTAGTCATCCTTAGAAGTATTAATAAATAGAAAATTCATGGAAGAATAAGATATAGAATCAAGTGACTCATATACAGAGGATGATGAAGAGGGTTTCAATCAAATTGTTTATATAATATTAAAATGATAAAAAATTGTCAATTTCATATAAAATTTATTAATTTACTATGTTTTTATAATTACAATTTATTTTTCCATATTAAAAAATAATTTCACATATATGTATATTTTATATTATAATTTTGATAAGAAACATAATGAAATTAAAAATAAGAAAAGGTAAAGGGAAAGGGTAATAAAATTATTATAGTATCAAAAGAAGAATATTTATATAGAAGAAAGAAAATGATGACCCATCTTGAAGATCATGTGATCAAGTCAATGCCTTTACCCTTATTGAGATGTGATTTTTTCCTATTGTAGTGATAATAGAGAAGAAAGAATATAACATTAGTGGGTGAAAAAAGGAAATTTAAAATATTTTCATGATAGATGTCCCAAATAAATATTTTAATGAACATGATGTTGAAGTAAACAAAAGAAATTTAATTGAAAAAGGATTTTGTCCTAAAATAAGAATCAAATTTTTATGAGACCAATATGAACATGTAAAATATATTGTAACATTAAATAATGATATTTGTTCTTGAAGAAATAGTATATGAAAAGGAAGAAGAGTAGTGTGAGGTATATGTTATAAACATTATAGTCCAGTATGATTTTTACCATTCCATAGAATATTTCAAAAAATAAGTGGATGATAATATGGAATATTCCAAAAATAGTGATATAAATGGTTCAAAAAATAAGGAAAAATATGATTTTAAAAATATATTTTTTATATTTAATAGTGAAATTATAAATTATAAGCCTATATAATATTATAAAAATGATGAAGTTCACAGAAAAAAACTCCCCAAACAAATATGTTTTAAAATTCCACAAAACATCAAAAACAAAATTATAGATAGACCTCGAATTGAGCTAGATCTACAAAATTTATATGATATTTCAGGTGTTGTTGAAGGTATGTACGTCAACACTATACATTATAATTCAATTTTACTTTACTTAGAATGTAAAAAAAGAAAAAAAGGTGTTTTAGTGAGAAATTGAAATCAGATTAATGATATATCAAGTTATTAATAAATCATCAAATAATATACACAAGAGAAATAGATTTTTTTTGAAGAAATTTTTGGCAGATGTGGATTAGAATTTTATAAGGATGTGTATTGTATGAAGAATATTATTTCATAATTTTACTCTAATGTGAAATGTAAAAAATATAAAAAAATAAATATGCTTGCAATGCTAATTTTTTCAAGATAAAAAAAGTGAATCCATGAATGACTCTGTGGATGAATAATGAATACCATGAAATTTGTCAATATTCATTTTAGATGCCCATAAATATAAATATTACTAAGTCTAAATGAATTATAGTGGCTTAATAATATGAGTTAAAATTTATTAATATGTTTTCAACAGGTGGAAAGAATATGATTTATAAAAACTAAGGTAAAAAAATTTTATTCCATATAAATATTAATTTCAATGGAAGAATATGGATAATAAATGAAATGAGGATCAAAATTTAAATAATATTATAAATAATTTTTCCCACGCTATGATTGGATGACAATAATGGAACAGGTTCAGAGAAATATCTCATCCTAAATGTTGTATCTAAGACACAAATAGGTCCCTCCTTATTCCCTATTCTTCCATATTGTCATAACATAAAGGGGTTAATGATTATGATTTAGGTTCTCAAATATGAATTGAAAATCATACGAACCATTAGGGATTATAATGGTTACAATGAAAGGAATGAACAAGTGTAATCCCCTAATGGGTATAAAATTAGTAAGGAACTTATCATCATCTATGTCTCATGGAAATTTGGATATTATAGATAGATCAGTAAACTTGATATTTGGGGTATTAGAATCACTCTTATAATATTATTTCAATATTGTTTTATTTTATATATTTAGGGGTAGTGATAATTAATAAAAATATTAGATTGTGGGTAATTTTTGATATAGAAATTACATATTTTCATGTTTATCTAACAAATGTGCTTGTTACATTGTTTTAATGATAAATCTGATTGACTGACCATAATTTTTCAAATAAACATATAATTTTTTGATAATGGATTCAAATTTGCATGTTTTTGTGGAAATAATTGATCACTTTAATTATAAAATCTTATTTTCTATAATGCGTTATCCCATTAAGACATAGAGTTTTCTATATAAAGTATCTTTACTATGAAATTGATATCGTGTCATCCTTCCATGTAATTGGAGAAGATAATTATTTTGATATTTGTAAAAAAAATAAATTATGAGAAGACCCCTCAAACTATATTTTAATTAAGTTGTGAATAATTGTGGGTGAATAAAGTGAAGAACACATACTGACATCAAATGTTCATGGTGGTATTTACAAAAAAATTAAAAGGGTGACATTGATATACTCAATGTGTATTTGATTGTATTTGTTTCCAAATGAATGTTTTGTTATCAAATGTGTTGAGATGAAATAAAAATGTTAGAGGAGATTTAATCATCTAATTTATAGAATTTCTTTTAAATGATAATTCGTTTTTTTTAAAACAAATGAAAAATAAACTTTTAAGAATGGATTTTTTGTTCTTATTGATCAAATACATGAAAAATGTTGTTTGAAAAAATCAAATGGTTTACAAGAAATGCGAAAATAAATTTTTACATAATGATAAGAATCCATAGGAGGATTATTATTTAGATGAAGAATTTTTCAGTTTAAGAATAATATTTAATGAGTTTTACTATAGACATAGTTATATTAATAATTGCATTAATTTGGAATGCTTAAAAAAATATTTATAATCCTCACCTAGCCATGAAAATAGCTCATCTATTCTAAACAAGTAAGAGGTTGAATAATGTAGGAAGCTTTAACAATATAAGTTAGAGATCATGCATGGAATGTGCAATTGAAATATAGGGTTCCTGAATAATATTTTAAGGGTGTCAGTTGATTAGTGTAGGGAGGATAATTATTTGAGCAAGATTCATAAGAGTGTATCTAAGAGAAGACTCGTAATGCTTTACCTTTTGGAAATATATGGATGTGAGGAGTAATATTATGGAGTGGTAGCAAATTTTGAATATCAATGTGGGACTTAGAATACTTAGGGTTTTTTTCATCCATTTTACAAAAATTGAAATAATTTCGGGATGAATGAGGATGTAATTTGTGTCATGTCATCCTCCTAGAATTAGCGATTTTCATACACACTAACATTATAAACTACCATGAATTTGATTTTGTGGTATGTTAAGTGGATCGTACACACATTTATGAAGGTGATAGATATAATGTTATATTGATGAATTAACCAAATGTGCATGATTTAAATTTACCAAAAAAATTCAAACTAACTACCAGAGTTCACTTCACGATGGATATACTAACTACATGATAACATTACAACCTACCATGAAAAGAGAATATCTTGTAGATAATTTATGTATGATGTTCAACAATCCATGAGAAGTTACCAAGATCATATAATTTTGAAATGATATGTAATGGTAATTTTAGTTTAAAATTTCTAGAGAACGGGATACAAAAATAACCGTATGTGACTACATGTCACAACCGATCGTATAAGTAAACATTGGATTATTTCTTGCCCATTAAATGATCTCATGTGACCTTAAATAATCCACATGATTAGTTAAGTGACTATAAAAAGTAAATGATCCCTGATGATAAAATTATGAAGAAAATAGATCATTAAAATGTGATATGGATACTTGATATGCTACGCATTCATGAAAATCAAATGAGAATAATAAAGGTAGTTTTGTCCATAATCATCCTAAGCACTTCAATCTACATGGAAGTCTCATACATTGGCCACCACATGGTGAATAATGATGCATGAATGTCATGCTTGAACATATTGATAATATATTACAGGTCTTTTCATTCTTAATGGAAATGAGTGAAAGTAATATTAATGAATGGTACTGGAAATCCATGTGAGAGGACAATATCAATGTAAATACATGTTCTCTAAAAAAATTATGATCATAAAATACAGCTAAGTTAAAAGTTTAATGATTTAATATCAATAATAATGTATCATGATTCATATAGTGTGTAAAGTAAAAAATTGGTAAAAATACACATGGACTTATGTTTTTTAAATGAGAAGGTGATGAGTAAGAAAATATTTATATATCACATTAAAGTAAAAAATATCTAAGTGAATCAAAACATTTATATAGGGATTCAAATAATAATTTTAGTGAAACATAATTTAGAAAAATCCTCGAAAAATTTAAAAAAGAAGATTGTATCTTCATATAGAGATAATATAATTTCAATTAAAAAAATATTATAGATATTCTTCATAGTGGTTTTCTGTGGCTATAAATATATTATGTAGGTATCAAAGAAGTTAGAGAGATTTTAGGTGAAAATAGGGAATGCATATACATTTTTCTAAAGAATTTAGAGAGTCTGATGAAAATCTATATTAAGCAATGAAAAAGATATTGTATTCAATGGTCATTCAAAGGAGAAGAATATTATTGGGCCCATGTAATCATGATATTTATATGAACTAGATTAATCATGATTTGGATGAAGTAAAAGACTACACGACCATTAAAAAAATATGTTGAAAATATAGAACTTTTGTACATGTGGATACCTGCTTTTCCATCTACTCATGGATGAGGACTATCAATAAGTGAAATCTATAAGTATCTATTTACTGGATCATCGTTTCTAATGGGAGTTTTGTATTCCATTAGACTTTGGAAGTCGAGAGGACACAATGTTCATTGTGTTTTTAGAAAGAACTATACAGTTCATAACTGCAATAGATTGATGATGGTAGTAAATTATACATGTTGGGGGGATATCCAATAAGGTAATGAGGATGCCTTTTATCCAAACCATGTAAAAAATTGGGTGGTATGATTTGTCTTTATATTTTAAGCAGGTGATATGAACGTGGCAGTTTTAATTGAATGGGGCGAGAATATTAATATATTCCATTGGTTTAATTAGAAATGTGAATTAACAGATAGATATATCATATTCACACCCCACCACCTCATAGTGATCTATTATCTTCTTCTAAACTTCATGATTTCATTCTCATATAAAGATAATTTCATAAAAGTAGCATTATCAATATCTTTCACTATTCACATAGAAATAAAATATTTTTTAAAAATATTAATAAATACCCATAAGTTAATTTTGACATGATAAATACAGTAATGAAATTAATTTGATCATATTAATATACAAAAATTTTAAAATTTAGGACTCTGTCACATTATTAAATAAGCTTCTATGCATAATGCTATAGTTTCTTTAAAATGAAAAATATGCATACTATAATTAAAGATCGAGTGTTATCGATAATATATACCAATATATCATGATCCAAAATAACTCCCCATAAATATTATATTTCTCTGGAATGACATGAAATATGCTAATAATATGTTACACTGTCATGAACCAACCCAAGTTGACCCTGAACCGGTCACCCTGGCCAGACCGCAACAAGTCCCGAGAGGCATTCCCGATCTTCCCAGGATGGTGACAAGCACCACAGGAACTAATAGAGTACACAAGAAAATGATTTCTCCCATTTTTAAAAATCTAATAAACATCGAAAATAAATGGACATCTCAAAATAAATTTATATAAAAAATTGAACTAAACATTATGTGTACAAGAAACTGAAAGTACAACTAAACCAACAACACAACTGACCAAAACCAATAACTAACTAACTTAATGTGACCCCACTGGCCACTCTCCAACACAATGATCACACATCTCCCGAGGTGATCGAACTCAAACTGAAACCTGGAACAATGCTAAAAACAGAAGAAGCGTATACGGGTGAGTATTAAAACTCTGTAGGTTATCTCAATATACTATTACAATTGCACATCTTTTAAAATAAAAGAAACATCAATTTCATGTTTTAAATACAAATATAATGGTATGTTTTACAAATGAGGTCCCATGGAAAAAAAATTACCAGACAAATTCATGAAGTTTTTATAAACAAGAATGCTAGAAAAAAATTTCAATGAGGTGAAACTTCAAAATTACAATAGTTTTCAAGAGGGATGCTTTAAAAAATTTTAACATTCAAATAAAATAGACACATTGCTGAATTAATCAACCAAACACACCTTATGTAGTTGGTGAGTACAAAATAGCCAATGAGCACAACTCACGGGAACATCCCTAGGCACTAGTTAGTTGTGATCCCCAAGTACCTCGTATCTCGGTGAAAATAACCATAATAAATATTTATTCTCGTGGACATGAGCCACTATTATAGAGAATATCTATAATCTAGTGGTCACCCAAAAACATCATCATCATAGTTTAGTGATTGTAGTCATTGTAAATCTTTCTATGTGAAACAGGGGCGAAACCCCACGAGATCACTAGCATACTGGTACATGTCTGCCCACGTAATTACCCAGGATTCCATTTAGTGATCAATCAAGTTACACATATTATAAAATAAAATTTTCACATCAAAATTTAATTACCAAAACATAAACACACAATAATACCACAAACAGGCTTCACATTTTATTCAGGAATCAATAAACAACTATAAAGTTTCATAAAACAATTTCAAGGAGTTTAAAGAGGCCTTGCACATAAAATCAATTAAAAATGTTGTTTTAAGGCCACAAAAACATAAATAACATATCAAAATAGATTTGGAAGCCCCAAAAGCAATTAATAAATCAATTTAATAGAAAATAAAATGGACCCAAAAGGTAGAACAATAAATACAAAAGGAAACCATTTTTTTAAAAAAAGCCCAAAGGGCCTTTATACCTATCTCAAAACTAATATTTGACCATGGTATGCATTTAAATTTTTTTAAGAAGGTGTATAAAAACCATTTAAAGTAGATAAACATGTACGTAAATATCTTAAAACACTCAGGATACATAATCAAAACATAACCATTTTCATAAGAATGTGAAATGGGCCATTTTCTGAAAACTCGGGCCAAAACATGTTGTAACATCACATCCATTTGTTTATTAAACCAAATCCAAATTGGAAAGCCATATAATGACCAAAAATAGCATTTATCATTCTTAAAATTCATTTATAAATCCAAACTAATAATTTTTAAATCACACATATCACATAAAACCCAGCAGGACAATTTACTAAACACGTGACATACCCTTTTTAAACAAAACAACTTATTTTAAGAACTTGACAAAGAATAAAAAAAAGTTTCATTCCATATTTTATTAGAGATATTATAACATGTTCTAAATACCATAAATCAGGTTCTAAACTTCTAAAAAAATTGTAAAAGATAGAAGAACACTTAAACAAACACTTGGTATGCACTTTTATGACAAAAACAACAATACCATTCACAAAACAAGCCTTAAAAAACCATTTTCCTCACCAATAAAATTATAAGAAGGTATAAAAACAATAATAAGAATATATATCAGATTTTAAAAACAATAAGATGATGAAACATAAATCATAAAGACATATTGAAGGGATATCCTATGTCAAATCCATAGTATAATGGAAACACACACCCAACATCTTCATCTGACGGTTTACAAACCCTAAACCTTTGAAAACCTACCCCAAAAGAACAAAACCCCCATAAAAATCATGTTATAACAGAAACCTAGGTCGATCATTACTAGGGGAGATTATAAAACTAATAAATACTGAAAGGAGGAAGAAGATTGAAGATAATGGAGAAATAATCTTTCCTTTTAAACTAGAAAACTCATCATCTTCCAATAGATCTGCATCCATAGAGAATATTGAATGGGTTGGAACATCTTGGAGAGGCTCCTAAGGTCTGGAAGAACCATGGAAAGATGATTTTTGGGATAATGAGAAAAAATATAATGATTTATGAATGAAATAATTTACCTTCCCAATTCTGAACGATTTGAGGAAACCTGAGAACTTTCGCCCTAGTATTCGATTCAAATGAGTTCAAAAGAGGTATCCTCGATAATGGGAGTGAGGCTAGGTATTTTTTTTTAGAGTGGGAGGAAAATCACTGAAAAATATTAAAAAATATAAACAATATAAAATAAACCAATTTGGATTTCAAAACAAGAAATGGGCTCACGGTTGGCCAAAATCCTGATGTAACCACCCTCTCTCAAAAAACTACTAAACGAACAATGGGGAACCCAAATTAGGGTGATTAGACATATATGGTAGTTTAAAACTAAAAATTAATCTTCCCCAACACCCATGAAAAGGATTGGTATTTTCAATAAAGCTGATCAAAACCATGACATGAAAAGAAAAAAATAGTTGTGACATACATAATTTTTAATTATTCTATTTGATATTTCACTAGTATAAATAAGAAATTCAAGGTAAACATTAAATAAAAATTATGAGGGGATAAGAAAACATCATAAATATGTAGTAGGTGGTTACACACATAGATTTATCTAATGAATCTAAAATTTTAATATATTTTATATTGATGTGAATTTGTCCCCCACATATTCATTTCTTCCGATGTGTTCCATAATGAAATTATATATTCCACATTTTATTTGATTAAACAATATTTTATTTTAATATACAGTATTTATAATTTATATAATGTATTATTTATAAACATTTTTACATTTTAATTACCAAAATAAATAACCATAGTTATATTCACATCTTCTATAATATCCTATAACTATTTATATATCCAAATAAGAGAAGTACGCTAATTTATTGATTAATTACACTCAGTTTGAACTCTAATAGGTGGAGTTTTTTCATTATGTTTTACAATTCAATTCTTAAATTTATTTTTGAAATATATATGATCCAATTTTTTCTATCTTCTATCCATAACATATAATACCATTACTTCCATTTTTATCTATCAGGCATTAATCAATAATCAAAATTAACATGAATGTACCAAATGATTATCTTAACAACAATAATGTTATTACATAATATTATATTGAAATCAAAACATATAGAAAAATTTTATAAATAATATTTGGCCTCATAACTATCATGTATAATAATATTCTGATCATTCTTGAGAATAAATTTAGATTTAAAATATTATCATATTTATTCTTATAGATTGTAGTTCAATTAGTGATTGGAGTTGAAACATGATAAAAATACTGAATATCAAAATTTACCAATATAATATATATTTTATTGAGAGATAATGGTATATTTTTCCTTTTAATTGACATATTTCTAGAGAATTTATGAAACCTTACCTATCATATATATCTCAATGTTTTAAAACCTAAAAATTAAAAAATCACCCACTGATTAATTATTTTCAAATATAACAATGATATCATAAATCTATATTTTTCCATTAAATTCCATTCATTGTTAACTTAATGTAGATCATATAACCAACACCAATTCCCTTAAACTCTAAAGATTCACATAAGTTTCTAAATGAGTATAACAAGACAACAGTTTTTTATTTTTCCATATCACTTTTTCTGTAAAATTCATAACATTAAATTTGTAGCACCGATTTTATATATATATATCCTCTTTTAGAACTTCATTACATAATTTCATCTTCATATCCATTATATACATATTATTACATCTTTAAATTGAAATCAATAAAAGAGCTTAATATTTTAAATACTATGAACCAATGAAATCATCTCATCAATATATATATATTTTATTTGATAATATCTCTAAAAGAAGATCCAAAATTTAGTTTTAATAATAAAATTTTACTCCTAAAATTTATTCATGTCATCATTTTAACTGAAAATAAATGCTGATAAATATGAATCTTATCATTATCCCATGTTTTATTCTTCTCCAAATTATTAGGATCATAATTCAAAGTTATAAATCATGACTCATTATTTTACACTTCATTATATAGATAGCATTATCGAATGATAATAGGACATTATTTCCAAAAATTCCCATTCTATTTAAATTTTTATGGAACAGTCTAAATAAAATTGTTTTTAGACTCATCAATTTTTTCTCTCAATTTACTTCACTAAATAAATGTTTCACTCTTTTAGAAATAGATATCTTCATCCTATATTGAATATAAATATTATCATTTTATCTTAAATTAAATTTTTCTTGAATTTGAAATATAATCATGATTTTCTTCAAAAAAATTTATTTTAAATGATAACATTGATTTTTCTTTCTAGACTTCCCCACAGTCACTTTCACATATTTTCTATTTATAATGTCTTGGATCCTATCACTGAAAGACTTTAACAACATTTACATCATGTACTTCTAATATATTCTCCTTGATTCGCTATATCTCTATATTTTAATTGATATCCAACATTATTTTAAATGCATCACATAATCATAAACTTTTGTGCAATGTGTTGCATTTGTTGTCAATAAGGTGTCCAGGATTGAATGAATGACAAGGAGTGTCAATATGTGAATGTCAGAGGATGTGATGGTGATGGTGATGTTGTGAAAAAGATGTCAAGGATTGAAGTAATGGTTTTTGTGGTGATTGGAGAATGACCATGTTACTGAGAAGCATGTAACTTAGGAAAATCACTAAGTGGCATAGGAGGTAATGGTTGACACATTCTTCATACTAAATCAGACGATTGTTGAACTGATCTTGAAGTTCCAAGACATGTATCAAGAAGATACAATGTCACAACATTGTTGGAGGTCCATGCATTGTCTTCACAATGCATTAGGAGATAAAGATGAAACATCCAAAACTCCTAAGTGGATGAAGTGGTTTGAAGAAGACCATAAACTATCTCATAGTGCATGAGGATTTGAAGATGGTCTAACCTCATCTCTGATTGGATCATTGAAGAACAACACTGAAGAAATATTTGACTCAAGAGAAATGGTTGAAGAAGAACCTTCGTGAATTCCCTCCTAAGTGGAGAATAAATGTTGAAGAGGACATGAGGAACTCTAAAGAAGAAGAGGAGGTGAAGAAGAAGAGAATGGAATGATGTAGTCTTGTTCCTACTTGGTAATTTAACCAAGTATACAAGGAGGGAGAGGAGATTAAGAAAACAATGGGGCCCGCCAATGAGATGGCTACCCATGCTTCAACCCAAGGCACATGTGGGACTTGGTCACCACGCCCATGAGGAGGCCTAGGCTGAGCCAGCCCGGAGGAGGCTGGGCCTTGTGTAAGCCCGATCCACGCAGAGGTCAAGCCCATGTAGCTTGGGCACCAAGGGCGCTCCCGTGAAAGAGAAGCGTGGGCGCTAGGTGCGTTCCCAGAGGAGTAGAGTGGGCGCTAAAGCACGCCCGTAGGAGAACTGGTGTGGGGCGGCACGGGAGGGGGGAGAGGAGATTTCTGAGTGGTGTTCGGGAGGCGGTGGTTGATAAATCGTTGAAAAACCGCAGCACGTTTCGATGTGGGATGAGTTTTTAGAATGCGTAAGAAATCCTGGCCGCTCATCCGATCGCGCATCTGATCGCTGTCTTCCATCTCATCCGCAGCGCTGGGTTCTAATCCTGGCCATCAGAGTTCATTAAATGCTGATCCAACATCGCTGGATTCGTCTCCTACCTCTCGCGGAGCTAAGGACTCCCCGCGACACCTCCCACAAACCAGAGGCACCCGAGCGATGGAGAAGAAGCTCAGGGTTGCCTCTGATGAAGTGAAGGCCTCCGTTGTGTTCGTCTCCCATTCACGATCACATTCTTGCATTAAAAGTCGCGTGCATGCACCGAGATAAAGAATTCGAGGGAGCCCGAGGAAAACAAAGTTGCCAAGGTTGCACTACCCATTCGACGAACAAGTAAAAGCTTTACATGTGTTCGTAAACTCATGAACATGAAGACCATGCGCCATGAAGAAACCCGCGCTGAAAAGAGAAGAAAAACAAGATGTGAGGAAAATCTTGAAAACCCAATGTTGTCGGGAAATCAAGATTTATCCATGAGGAAGATCCGAGGCATCCTTTGCCTATAAAAGAAGACGTCTGAGGCCAAAGAAGGTTGATGCTGATCGTCTGAGAGAAGCAGTCCTGCTAAGCTCCTAGCCTAGAGAAGTTCGAAGCTCTGTGCACCACGTGCGCGGTAGAGTAGCCCGAAGCCACCCGAGGCATCATTAGTTCCTTTTGTGTAATCCCTGCGTGAAACAAGTAAGGAGGAGGCCTCCCTACGCGCTCCCTTGTGCGACAGGAAATAAGCGCAGCCTTGCGCGCCCGCTGCCCGCATACTTGCGCGGTAGAAAGTGGCTCCACCCTACGCGTCCCGTTGCGTGACAAGAAGAGGTTGAGCAATAACCTATGCGCCCTCTGTGCCCGCGAACTCGCACGGAAGGAGGAAGGCGCCGCGCCACCTGCTCAGTAGAAGTTCGTCCCACACCTTGCGTGGTTGAAGGCAGGAGTTGGCCGCATCCTTACATGCCCTCCTTTGGTGAGAAGTGGAAGGCCACACGTTGGTGTGTGTGTGTGATAAGTGGAGAGGAAGCCCATAACACACTTGGGTGTGTGTGTGTGCACGGGTTGAAGAACGAAGGTCGTTTGTGCAAAGTGGAAAGGAAGGCCATGTGTGCAATGTGGAAAGGAAGGCCGTGTGTGCAAAAGGAGAGGAAGGCCACACCATCTTTGGGTGTGTGTGTGAAAATTAACAAGGTGGAAAAACCCTTAGTGTGTGCACAAGTGGAGTGTGCACACTTTGAAGAAGAAGAAAAGAACAAAGTGTGTGTAAATTAACAAGAAGGCCATAGCCTTGTATGTGCACAAGTGAAGGAGGTCATACCTCTTGTGTGTGCCCATGTTAAGGAAGAAGACAAATGCATGTCCATGAATGTATGAACAAGTTAATAAGTGGGTGAACACCTTGAGAAGAAAGAGGGAAGGAGAAATTCACACTATAGAACAACACACAATATGTTCTGTGTGAGAAATAATTAAAAAGTGTGACTCGAAGAAGAATGTGTGTGTGTTAAAAGAGTTTACACCCTTTTAAGGGTTTATTGCACCAAGGAAAAAAGGGGAGTGCATGCATTCAGGCATGAAAATGCACATGTAAATAAATTTTAAATCAGTGTGTGTTCATTTGAGCAGTCCAAGAACAAAGGTTCTTGAAGATATTTGAGATTCCATGCAATTCATGCATGAAGATTGAGAATCCATGCAATCAGTGGATGAAGATTCATAGATGCCATGCACTCAGTGCATGAAGTTGAATTGAAGAGAGACTAAGTCCAAACTGAAGTTAAAAACATCATTCATTTGAGTTTTCAGTAGTTGAGATGACCCAGAAGATTGAGTGGGCATACTGAGTCCAAGAACATATTTTTCAATCAAGATTCTTAAAGACAGTGGCCGGGTCATCCTTAGAATAAGGAGATAAAGCCCGAGCAAAGAAGAGGAGTCCTGATCACCAGAAGTGATCAGAAGAAGTGAGCAAGGCCATGAGACCTTATCCGAGGCTGTTGAAGGCTCTTGAAGAGCTTCAATAGAAGAAGAGCTACTCGTGTGACTCAAGGAGCCAGGAGAAGACCCCCTGTGAGACTCAGGGTGGAGAAGTCTTTGGTGGAAGCTAAAGCAGGCCAGTGGGACTCTGGTAACCCTGTGGGATGTAGTATAAAGAACCTCCTATGGGACTCAGATGAGATACAATGTGACTCTGTATCGACCATTGTAATTACTAAACAAATTACAGTGGAGAAACCATGTTGGGGCGTTTAACCAACATGGCAAGGATGTAGGCCTTTGGAGCCGAACCTTGTAAATCCTTATGTCCTGTGCCTTTACATTTACTACATCACTCGAGGAAAGGGTGAGTGATTCATGAAGAGTGGATCGAGGCCTCAAATATCCATAGAGGTTTAATTGATAAAGAATCAATTAGTAAAAAGTTTAAAAGGATCACTGATTCACCCCTCCCCCTCTCAGTGATCACACTGATCCGGGCACTTCATAAACAATATGAAGTTCTTTAGAGTCTAATTCTTTTTTGAATTAATTTAATATATTATATCTTTAATATAGGATATAAAAATGCTCATAATAAAATATAAACTATCACATTCAACCTCTATTTCCAATACTTCGTTGAGATGTCACACTAAATGAGTTGTAACTGTTTAAATTTGTTCACTAATGGGTTTTAATTTACAATAATAAATTTTATTATGGAATTATAACTTGTGATATTTATGACAGATTCATTATTTCCATTATTAGTTCTTGAATTAAATGAATTCATTTTCCACACCATTATCTAATCATAATATATTGAAAATTTCTCTATTTAATTATCAACTAATATTTAGTGCATCATGATGCATTTCGTTAGTCAATTACCCATTTTTGAACAATAATTATTATATATTATTATAGAAATTCAAAAAAAAGAACTAATAAATTAATCTTTATACTCTAATATGTTTTATGAGAATGAAATCATTAGTATGAACCACAAACCAAAACATTTTTGGCTTTATTCATCACCCTATATAAATTGTGAATAATTTCTCCTCTTATACAAGAATGCGATGTCTTCTTCCTATCTAACATCTTATTTTTTATATCAATTGTAGCTTTAATAATTTAATTATTTTATATTATATGTAGATTAATATATCAGATCCTTGATTTCCAAAATTTATGTTTTTCTTCCATTCTATGGAAACAAGGCCTCCCTTTGTTTTCCACCTAATAAATACAAACATTTTCTCACCATCCTAGAAATGAAAAACTTTTCTATATTTTTTTTACTAATCCATCGATATATATTTAATTTAACAACATTTATTATGTATAAATTTTGAATTAATTTTATTATATTCTGTATAAGCACATCGATATAAATTAAATCTACCTTTTTTTACAAGTCTATTTATGGGTTCACTTTACCACTGCCCTTGATTTTTAATATTTCATCATTTAAAAAAAATCATTCCATTTAAATATCCCTTTTTATTCATTAAAAATATATATATTATAACATATAATATTGAAAACCATGATAATGAATCAATGTATTGTTGTTAATCCTCACGTTCATTTAATTTATTCAATGATTTTATTATTATTATTCTTCATAGCATTATGTTAAATTCAATGTTATGATATGATAGAAGTTTTCCTCTCATCATTATTTTCAATATATATGTTTATATAATATTATATATTTTTCAACATTGAATTTAAATTATCCAATTAAATATATTTTATATTTTGACAATTTATCCATTACTATCAGATAGTATTTTTATTTCTCATTCTTTTATACCTATGATCGTAAACATTATTCTAGCTATTAGAGTAGTAAAGATAATATCCATAAAAACATATTCATTGAGACCTAAAACATGTTGTTATCTAAATATATTTGATTCATGGTTTCCCTCTATATTAAAAAGTAATTTATTACTATGATTGTAAAAAATGTGTCCCATGTAACCAAAAAATTATAGCTTTAATATAGGGACTAAATTTTCACTCCCATTCAACAATTTTGTTCCATTTTAGTTAGTATATATTTATTTAAATACCATTAGATGATATATTTTTAGAATGATCTTAGAAATTTATTTTATTATTATCCCTTTTGTATGAATCCTAATTTGTTAACAATTAACATTAATCTTTTCATATTTTCCACAACGTTAATCCATTAATCATTCATGAAATATTTATAACATCACATTCCCATTTTAGTACAGTTTATGAATTATAATTTCAAAAATATAAAATATTAATGTTTTTTATGGAATTTTATATTTTTATTTCATATGATAACATTATTCTCAATGAATTCCCTTCTTTATCATGTTTTTTATTTTGTTAATCACTCCATTATATAGTCATTAACGTATTTGATCACCATTTATTGTTTCACCATTCTATTCATAAAATCAAAAAATTATCTATTTTTTTCTTATAAAACTACTTCATTATATATAAAATTATAAAAGAATGTGATTTTAGTGTAGATATGGTTAGTATAGTTAAAGGGATCTCATTAAACCCATCAATCACCATGTTATTCTTCAAATTGATATAAAAATAATTTTGTGGGCCTTAAAATTCCACCGTGGGTAAAAAAATACTTTTGAATAATCTATCACATTATTTTCATATTATAATTTCATATAAATTTCCATTTTTTCATACATTAAATATAATTTCTATTTTTTTAATCTTCTTAAAATTAAGTAATCGCAATATCATATTCATTCCTCAATAGAAAATTATTTTTAAACACCAGTATAAATAAATTTCTACTATAATCATTCATTCTGGGGGTAATATATTTTATTGTTTTTTTGATTAATAAAATCAATATAATCATTATATTTCGTCACTATATAATATTCAATAAATTTAACAATTTTATAACTAATGAAAAAAACATAATCTAATTGTCCATGAAATTAATTACATTTATGGATTGGTAATTCTTTTAACTAGTGATAGAAACTCATCAAAAACATATTTTTTATATTAATATTGATTATTTTAAATAAACAAATTAATTCATTTGTGTCACCAATGATTAGTGACCCATAATACTTTCTATATTTAAGAAAAATATATATTTAACCAATCAAAAATAATTTTTACATTTGTGTCCATTTTTAAATTAAAATATTTGTTGTGAAAGATTTATAAATATTCCTACTTAACATTTTTGACTCCTCCATAAATATTAGTGAGCATATACCAAATATCAATCATGGATTTACTAATAATCACTTTCTTGAAGATCTAATTTGATATTACTCATGGTAAGGTATATTTTTCCTTCATATCAGATATGAGATTCTTTTTGTCTCACATGATTAATGACCTCATCTTAGTACTAAATACACAAAGTTTATGTAATGATGAGTATAAAACATCAATACTGATATATTATAGGTTTTTAATCAAAATATTCATTGAAATGAGATAATTCAACTGATCAAAGAGTGATTCTTAAAATACATGGATGATATTTCCCAAGACACCCTGTGATGGAGTCGAATAATGTTTTCAAACTAAATTCTAACTAAAAAGAACATGTTATAATATCAATATGAACACTCAAAAACATAAATTCAATCTACAAAGGCATAATGTGAGAGGATTTCTCGCATCATTGGTGATTGGAATGGTAGGTTGATGGATATGAAAAAAATATTTGTTTATAATACTTAATGATTGGATTATCGTTCATAAAGTAAAATTTATAATTCAATATGAGGTTTTAAACCCCTGATCAATCATATCCAACTATTGGTGGTTAGTTATTATATATAAAGTGTTTTATAAATTAATTCATTATTTAAAAATATAAATTGAATTATATAATTATAATTTTTTATGAGGAACTTTAAAATGTACTTTAGTGATATTTATAAATTTAAAAGTGTTTATAAATTAATTTTTCTTAATTATTTAATAAATTATTAATTAATTGTTTTTTGATAAATATATGTAAAATTAGTCCTCTTTTTATCATATATTCATATAAAATTACATATTATGAATATTATGAAGGTCTTTAAAGAGATAATAATTAGAACTATATTATATTTATCTCATTATTGAATGTGTGGAATGAATTATAAAGAGTTTTTAATTATTAAATTATTATTTGTTTAAAAAATAATATATTATTTTCTAAAAAAATATTTAATTAATAGTTTTTTAGATTATTACCATTTAAAAATCATTCATAAAATTAGAATATTATATATTAATTAATTTTCTAGATAAATTCATTCTTATAATTTGTCATAATTTTTTTCACATGCTTTTACAATAACATACGATTTAGTTTTTATCTACCCAAACAATGATTTGTAATTAAATTTTTTATATATAATTTACTTATGGGATTATATATATATATATATTAGGAATTAGTGATATTTTGAATTGGATTCATCACTGAGTAATGTAACCATCAGAAAAGGGAAAATGGGTTGAACTTCCTTGAGTCCTATAAGAATATTTCATGCTATAGAAATGTGGGGGTTTTCTATCAATGTATCTAGGATTACACATTTATAAACTATTATTCTCATATAATTAAAAATAATTAAATGAATAGTTTATTTACCTTTTTCATATGTTGTATTTGGATAAGTGTTAATATATTTAACTTGTATTTTTCTTTTAGTAACATGGATTGTTGGTATTGTAAAAAGTTACACACTAATATAGATATAACATATTAATTATGGGGTTGGAATATGGAATCCAAAACTGAATAATTTGAAACATTCATATATAAAGGAAAAAACGAGACATAAAAATATTTAGGGTTATAAATTTAAAATTTAATATGCATTAGATGGATTTTTTATTGGTAGGATTTCAATAGAAAACCCCAAATACTGAGAGTGAAATTCCAACAAAATAGGCACTTACCAAAACCACAATCACTAAATTTTAGAACCCTAATTATTTCATGGACATGGATTTTTTTTGGGAAGGTTAGGAAAGTAATGAGGTGAACCTTGTGGTGGGATTCTGTTTTCTTATCATTTTCATTGAGTTTAACATAGTTGTGAAACCAACCCTGTAAGGTTACATGAAGAATAATATAGAGTAAATCCATAATATAGTTTTTTATAAAAAAATTTGTGGTGAACTATCTAATATATATATATATAAGATGTGATTGACAATAGTTTTCAACTGGATATAGTCTTTGTTTATTTATATGTAAAAAATTTTGTATTTCTTTATTGAAAATGTTATTTACTCTATTAATGGATATTTTCTATGGTTTCATATATTATAGTGGGAGTGTATTTAATAAAATTTCTTATTTAACACAATAATAAATATATAACTAGTTACATGAAAACAAATTTTATAGATAATAGAATAAAATCAACATACATAATATTTAGATTAATCATTTTTAAGGATAATTTTAATGGAAGAATATTATATGAATTGTAATGTAAGTATTGTTATTATGTTAGGGGAAACTATACGTGTTATAGAAACATGAGCTAAGTATTTATATTTTTTAGTATGTGAATCTAATGTCTTATTAATATCATAGAATGTTTCACTTATATTTTCAAATGATTTTGACATATAATTAGTTATGAAATTTAATTATCTGGTAATATATTAAATATAGTTGGATATATATATGAGATAATGATATTTTTTTCCATAAATCCTATTCTAGTTCAGGTAATCACTCCATAATTAAAAAATAAAAAATTGTATTAATATGAATGAGTTTAAGAAATTTTTACATGGTTACTGTCAAAGAGTTTAGAATATATTTAATGGGAATATGATGTCCATGTTAACATACTTTATTGATAATACATGTGATTAAAAGATCAAAAATAATGAATAAAAGTGTAAGGGGGATCCTAAAAACCCCTATAGTCAAACTAGGACATTTAATAAAAGAGTTATTATAATGGTGTAGTGATTTCATATGAATAGATTGTATGAGAATACTTATTGGGTTTGTGACACTCCATGGAATGTTAGTATCATTTTTAAATGTAATGAAGGTATATTCATTATTATTAAAGGGTATGTGATACCAAATGTATTTTTTATAAGTTTTTTAAATACAAATATGTTCGAAATTAAGATAAGATTTAATATATATTATATTTTTCACTCAATATATAAAGTAGAGATTTATAAAATTAATGATTTGAATATAAAGTAATATCAAGAAGGTATGAAAAAATGTAAAAGATGTATATAGTTATCTCAGTTCACATATGTTATATATGTTGTTGTCATTTACAAATGGGTTTTCATGAAAAATATTAGATTATGGATTACATATATGTGGTCTATTATTCATCATCTTTAATAAAAAAAATTAAAATGGAGTACATGATAGAAAATATCTTTCCGTGATAATTTTGTTCAACCATATGTTTCTTAAAATGTGAAGTAACATGCTCCCACCACCATTAGTGGAATATATTGAGGCATTTATTATTCATACATAACATTCTCTAAATATATATAAAACCCAATATTATTGGGAAATTCAGTAAATTTTCTTTCTAAATGTAAATATGATTTATTTCCTATTTTTTTTCCATATTCCATAAAATCATATTTAAAAAAAATATATATACTGTATAAAAGGGTAATGGGAGAATTTTTGTTCTTTTTGATGTTAAAAATTAACAAATAAAATATGCTAATAATAAAATTTCTTACTAAATATAACATGATATCCTAAATTGATTATGATATAATGTCAAAAATTGGTGTAAATGTTATATTATATAATATAACATATTATATTTTACATTATCATAATTGTTTCCAAATATATAATAATAATGATATTATGTAGAATTTATAATAGTTACCAATTTATTTTAATTACAAATTTAAATGGAATAATTTTCATAAATTATGATGGAGTACTATTAAATTTTATAAGTTTAAAACATAGGTTATTAACATCATAAAAATAGACATTTTAGTGTGATGAATATTAGAGATTATCATGGTGTTGATTATTAGGATTATGATTTTGATGTCTCATCACTATTCACACTATATTACATCATGGATATAACTCAAAAAAAGAGTTTATTTGGAAGTACTATTAAATTGTCGCATAGATATATTCAAAGAAATATATATATATATGTAATGAGTTAACAAGACCCACAAACATGAAGAAAAATTATGTCTATTTGACAATATTTTATATATTATATTATCACTAATATTTTAAATAGTATTTTGTTATATATACCTAACAGTTTTTAAGAATATAAAATGTATAAAATATATTCCCTAATTTATCACTCCTTCCTATTAGTAAAAAATATATATATTGGTATACATTCAATGATGAATATTGATAATTGGCCTCTCGATGTAAGAATTTGGGTTATCCCTAAAAAATGTTCAATATATAATAATATAGTTTATAGGGAGATGTTGCTGTTATCGATAGTACGATTCCTGTACTGGGATATAAATTAAAATTATGTGGCGCAAATGGGTTTTCTGCAATGAATATCACATTTAGTATTACCCATAGAGTATCATAAACTATGTCTTCGGTATACTATAGATACAATGTTCATATATGTAGTCCACACATCTCATTACGAAAAAATACCTATTATTAAATCCTTTATTATTTGATAAATTTCTTCTAAAATCCATTAGGTTTAGAAAATCGGTGTGTGTCTAGGTATGTTATAAATATTTTAATTATTTGAGCTCAAATACAATATTAAATGTTCTCTAATTTTATGAGTACCTCACATCGAACCTCAATTGAGATATACTAATATAATTTATGTTCATACATAAATGATACATATGATTTGATTATCTACATAGATGAGGTTTACATGATTCACTCATCTATTAGATAAATGGTGTTATTTTTTAATTGAGATGGTTAATCTATAATAATAGAGTATATAATGTTTAAGGAGTTTTTATGGGATTGAGAAACAACATTTCCAATAGATAGTTTATTTATTTGAAAATAGACCATATAAAAATTAACTATAGCATGATATGTTGCTGATGTACATAGGTGTTAATATATATTGGTTTGATGGTGACAACACTAGATCCCACTATAGTTTGAGAAGCATTGATGCCTTGTTAGATGATTCTCAGGGATAACATTAATGGATACTCTAATTTTTTTTCTCACTCCTACGAAATCACATAAGGTCCAACATTATGACTAATGAAATTTGATCTAAATTTTACATAGTTAGTAGGTCAAAATGTAATTATGGTTTCCTCCAAAATATTTTGATATGGTAACTTCATAAGGTCTTTCATATGATACAATACACATTGAAGTAATGATTTCCTTAAAAGTGTTTTTTATATGATATCTAAAAGTTTTTTTGTATATTATTTCACTTGTTATAATATATGATATGATATAATTTGAAATTCACCAAAAGTAATTTATGCTTTAGTAAAAGTGATAAATTAAAATTAATATTCATAAAATCATTAAATTAACATATATTATATTTTTTTTATTTTAGATTATAAAAAAAATGGGAAAGATTTATTTTATGTATGTGAGAACATTTAATATTATAATATAAAGATAACATATTTATGCTACATACACGATTCTCTTTCTATGAAGTAGTAGAGTGTTCATGATTCGTGTGGCTTTATTCCTATCATTTTTACATATATGTTTATCTAATATTAATAATTTATCATTTGAAGCCACATACCCATAAGATACCATTGATTATTTTTGAAATTAGATAAAATGTATTTAGACTTATTATATAGGTTTATAAATAATTATTTACCAGTATGGTTTTGAAACATGTTAGTAAATTCATGTCATGGATAATATCCTCATAGTCTATATAACGTAGGATAATCTATTGCGTCTAGGTCATTGATGCTGGACCAAAAAATATCCAATTTTCTCCTTTCTAAAATCCCACTTCTTCCTTCACATGTTTTCTATGAGATCTTACAATATCAGGAGGGAATCAAATGATCCCACCCAAAGTGTTTTTCATAATTAAATGAACAACATGGATAACCCTTAGAGGGGATAACTTTTTAGTTGTTCCTTAGTAATCCACATAAAACATGGAAATAAGGCATCGATAGAGGCCTTAAATGGTGAAAGGTACACATTATTTATTTTGAGTTCATAAGAACTAAATTTTAATGATATGTTCATCTTAGATACTTGGATTATTTTCATTTTTATACTTTTATTAATCAAAAATATATTCTTAAAAACCTATCTTGAATCCTATAAATCAATAGATATATTACTCTTGTGATATGCCTATATTGATGGTAATAACAGGTTTTAAGATACTATGTTTTGATTTAACAATTGTTGGTATATAAATATATAACCTCTTATCAAATAAAGGATTCCTTTTGACTTTACAAGAATAAATTAGGATGCAAATAATATGAAATATAATAGGATGTCCTATATGATATCAAAATATGTCATATACACCAATGAAAATATATATCACTACAATATTATGTTATAATGGTTATTATATATCACAGATAGTGATATTGTGATAGAATAACAGGTGTTATATTTCTATTTTTTACAATAAATTTCATTTTAATATTCATTTCATCATTTATATTTTTTTATAAATTCAAAAAATATTAAATCAAAATGGGTTTTTTAAATTTTTGGTAGGATTATAAATACCTTATACATATTATAAAATGTGCATGTCCTGAGTATTAATTTTAAATAGTAATTCTTTATATTACATCATTATGGTAAATATTTGTTCAATAAAAATATTCTAAAGAAAATAATATTTGACTAAAGGTAATTTTTAGAGAATAGTTATAAAAAGTAAATATGAACTAAAAAAATTTAGTTTCATTTAAAATTATGAATGTTTTATATTAAATCCAATATATAAATGCTATATTTAAGAGTATATTTAAATTTTAAAAAAATAAATGAGTTAATATATTCCATTTAATAATAGTAAATATTAATATGAATGAAAAATGATCATTTTATGGAAAAAAATATATTTATATATTAAAATGTTTTTATAATTATAATAATTGTTCATATGTTGTATACTAAAATTACGAAGTTTTCATAAATTAGGTTGTCTAAATTAATGATTTATATATATTTTTTCAATTTTATATGTTTAAAAATTATATATATGTTAATTATAAATATATTAATATACATACTTTAGAATTAAATAATTTCTCTTATATATATACAAATTTCTTAAAAATAATTTATAGAATTTTATATAGGGTAAAAAAAATGTTCTAATTACATTCCACTATTGATAGTTGATTATATGTTTATAATTCCAATGCATTTAGTTATTATGAACAATGGTGATTTGGGATTATTTAAAGTGGTATATCCTTTTTTTCAATCCATAGATTATTTATTTCACAACCCTGGGTGAATTGGCTCTTACAGGTCATTTAGTGCTGGATTGAATCCTTAGAAACTCAATAGTGAAGAGAATCATATAAATGATGAATGTGTAGATAAATAAACATTTTATCTCTATAAAGGATCGGATATGATTTCTATTACATGGAATGGAAACATAGATCATGATAAGGATGATCTAGTTTTAGTCTTAGAGTGATTCGAAATTGGTGAGCATTACATTACTGGTCGGCTTATCTTTCCTAGGGGTTCCAATCTATTGAAGATAGGGGAGTTGGTCGAATAGATATCATCAACCTGGGGTTTCATGAAGTTGAAGTGTGTATCATTGGATCATGAATACGATCACTGAATTGTTTCTTCTGGGGAAATTAAGATGCGAGGATAGGGTTTGGCACAATATCTTTTAGGTTTGTATTTCTTCACATGAGGGAATGGGACAAGAAATTTAACCTGCTAGATGTAGGTAACTCTTCTTCTCAACTCTGGGTTATAACACAATATCATCTTTGGATTGTATGGAGTCTAAAAATCATTTATGATGTCTCTATGTATAATAGTATTCTAATTAAAATGGATAATGAAATGAAAGTGTTCTAATTCTAAAAAATTACTCATTTCTTGGTTGATGTTCATCAAGGTTTTTCCTTAGTTGATCAGGTATTTCTATCTACGGATGAAGAATACTTTGTATTGAAGATATTATTTGAGAATGTTTCTAAATGTTGTATATACGGTAAAGTCATTGGGAAGGATCTCTCCAACTGCATGAAATCATTTTTTTGTGAAATTTTCACTTCTTGTGGGCATGGTGTGAATTTGTTCGTCAAAAGGAGTAAGAAATTAATTGGTAATGTTGTTTATATTTTTTGTAATTAGTACAAGACTAAATAGGAAGGCTAAGTTAATGTTCATATGGGGATGGATCTAAATTATGAAAATAAAGGATATGATGTTGGACAAACTATACCTCAATCTAGATAAAATTATGTTAATGGAATTAGGCTGGATGGACCTTATATTTCTAATTTGGATAAAGTATTGAATGATCCAATAAATTTGAATTTCCCTATTCCTAAAATTGGAGTTGTGGGGTATTCACGAAACCATTCTAATGTAAACATCTACATGCCCACCATATCTATTGGTATTATCTTGTATGAAAGAAGAATTTATGGTCTGATATTATTGATGAAGAAAGAATAAAGCTAGATGAAAACTATGTGAAAGGCCTCTCTGATTTGGAAATATCTTTTATTCCAATTGATTAAAATGGGAATCATGCATTGGAGGGTAGAACATAGTGGATCACTCTATATGAGAAAGATATCAATTTTTTATACCCAATTTTTTGTTGATCAATAGATTCTTCAAGAAAAAATGATTGCATCAATAAATTGTAAAGGTAAGAAAAAATTGAATTTCAATTCCCCTATGATGAATAAAAATAATATATTTGCCAGGAAAGCTATATTTTTTGTGTCTAAGATGGTTTATGACAATATTGCAATGAAATCATATTTCTTCAGCATGGATGACTACTTAAATTCAAATGCCCATTTTTAATATAAGGCCTATGCCACAAAAGGCATGAAGAATACTAAATCCAATAATTATGTGGATGATTAAGGCTCTTAAGTAGTCCCTCATAGAATTTCCAGTTCTCGTTATAAACCAAATTATGAAAATGACATTCGAATAGATGATTCTAGTATTTTACATATTTTTTCTCCTATTGTCTCTTGATATGATCGGGTTCACACAAAGGAGGTGGCAGTGGAATCTAAAAACTTTTTTTGAGTTCTTAAATTATTTATTGAGAGTTTGAGGTTATAAGAATGATGTCTTGAACCAAATGTGCTACCATTTAAAATCCTTCCAAGGGATTCTCATAATCCTATAGATTATCTAGATAATTTATTCACTGACCAAATTTTTGACTTGATAATGGGAAATACGTCTTTACGTTCTTGGGTGGTTTATGCTCAATCACTTTATGATTCAATTGAGTAGGTGGATCAAAAATTTTCTACAAAAAAGAAGAATAATTCATTTTCCTCTTTTTCATGGGATGAGATTGAATATGGTATGACTAACAATACTTTTATGGAGAAGGAAAATTATGACATCAAGAAAGAAGAACCTAAAGGGACATGGAATCGGGATAAATCTTGGATATGAGTACATTGTCCAAAAGTTCATGGCTAAGGATGTGGTTGAAGGGATTAGCCTGCTATACAAGATGAGGTACATAGTGTCAATGTAGATATTTCTATCCTATCTAAATTTTCAGGTGTCTCTACATACAAAAATACATAGGTATCCAGAATATAGGTTAAGGCTAACGAAACTACCACAGAGAAAATCTATGAAGGGATCTTGACTGATGTACCATCCAAGAAGTTGGAGTTGAAATTAGAGGATGAGAATTCTAACTCATAAGAGATAGACATTGAAATCCTCTTGTACAGGGGACAACGTTTAAGAGGTCATTATCCCATCTATAGAAGTTATTGGAATGGTTGTATAGGATTTAATTGGAATGATATGTATGATTAGGAACACATGATTAGTATAATGATTATAGAAGAACATGGTCTTTGACTATTTCTTTTATGAGGGTTATTATTCCATGTCAGACCCCATCTTTTCACCTATCTTTTTTCTTATTTAATAAATGGGCTTCATCCCTACCTCTTCAAAAAAAATATACATATTTGTTCTAATAATTAATCAATATTTGGAAATAAAATATACATGTGACTATAAATCACTATTACAAAGAAAGTAATTAATAGTGGGAGTATACTATGACTTCTCAATATATATAGGGTTCTGATGTTGTCTATAATGATGGGGTTTAGAAACATATATCTCCATATATTTTGTTGAATATGATTAATGTTTGTTATGATTTTAAACTTTTTCAAGAAAAAGGATCATATACTATTTTCTATGATATATATGAATAATTAATTAATATTATAAATATACATTACTATAGATTAATAATATATATAATAGATTTAACAAACAGTAACACATTAATATTTTTGTAACATGTTAATTGGGTTTATTAAAATACCATTAATAAATTAAATTAGTAAAATTAATGTATATATACAAGTAAATTTCCCACTAAAATATACATAATATGTATATAAAATGTAATTGTAATATTATATAAAACATTTAAAAATATAAATAAATTTATTCCTTTAAAAGTGATAAATTCCCAAGACATTGATCGTCTAATATTGGTGGGTTGTGCCACTTTTACGTACCCAAAAATTATCTTGTGAAAGGATTATATGGTAAATTAGTGATTTAATTAGAAAAATTACATTTCATAGAAAAATGGGATTTCATACTATAATATTTTAGAAACACTTGACTTGGTGAGATGAATATGATTATGTTACTAGAATAATAATGTTAATAATATACCAAATATAGATTACAATATGCTATTATTCACTCAGTTGACCCATTGTTATATATGATATAATATATATATTTTTATAACAATATATATGACATACAATAGAAATTACAATGAATATATTTTTTACTAAAATTTGGATCATGTCCCATTAATACGTATAATTTTAGAAAGGGTTTTTATTTCAATGGTAATGTATTAAAAAATTATTATTGAATACATAAGAAAATAAAAAATATTCTAAAAAAATACATATTTTTAAATTAATATAGTGATAATAAATGGATAATATTCTTCTTTAATAATTTTTTTATAATGATAATACTAAATGGTTCAAATTTTATCAGTTGGTATCAAAACAACAAAAATTTTCTCAACTAGTAGGAAATGTAGTATGTATTAGAGTGCACTCTTCCTATTATAAAACTAACTTATAAACTCATTTAGGAATATTTTTATTCATATTTTTAATAAAATATGGATTATTTTGATATATGTACACATACTAACATATCCAAATAACCAATATTATATAAATCTAGTATTTTTTATTTTATTTAATGAAGTTGGTTTCAACATTATCTTAGATAAGGCACTGTGATTGAAATGTATTTTAGATTGAAATTTTATTATTTTAAATTCCACATGTTATTGATGACATGTTATAAAGATACTTTTATGACTTTATTACATGATGAATTAATTATGGAATACTGATTTGAATGAATTATGACTATTTATATTAATGTGTAGATAATAAATTTAGGGGAATTAATTTTTAAAAAATATCACTATTTTCATGGGAATATATTATCAAATTAATATCATGTATTGACTTTTTAGATTTGATAATAATCAATTAAAAATATTTCTAAAATCAAGATATTTGAATAGGTTAAATTATGTGTGTGTAATGTTAATTTTATATTCCTACATTGATATGTTTTGGGTTGTTAAATGGTTATGGAAGTTATTGAATGTATTTGACTACATTTTTTAAATTTAAAATGTTGAATTTATGATAGGAATTCTATGAGAGGATATTTACTCATTTAATATGGATTTACATGTAAACAAAATTGAGTGGTTAATGATATGTTCTATAATATTTTTTTTAAAAATCATTATGTTCTATTAATTTCAAATACCTCTTGTAATCTTTCAGTGGCTATATTATTGGGACAATGAGGGAGATGGATAATGATCTAAGGTTGAGAAATCAGTCGACATATTATGTAGTATACTATATGGTTTTTATATATTATATTTGAAAAATTTAAAGTATCTAATGTTGTAAGTATTCTATAAAACATGTATTATTTATGACCTCTAAAATAATGAAAATATAATTATTTTTATGAAATTTTTCCTTGGTTATTCCAATTTGGAATGTGTGACATACTACTCATGTGTAATTTTACCATCAAACTCTCCACCTTTACACTTCATATTTAGAAAGATGCATAGGGAAGTTCTATGTGGTATAGTGGTTGTGAAACTCATTAGCATCCCAAAACACTTTGAAAGAGCGTTTCATATGATCATTCCAATATATCACTATCCAGGCCAAATAACCCATAATACGGGGTAATTAAGTTTGGATCGTGTATTTAATTTTTTTTGAGAATTGTGATGTTATTACCTAGAAATATTCTTCGAAAATATCATCAATTTTAGAATTCATAGTTAATTAATGAATGATTATATAGGTTAGTGTCTTTGATTTTTTATATTTCATTAGATAATTGAATTAGTCATTGTTGATATATTATAATTTAGAAATGACTTTATTATATATGTTTTATGAAAGATAATGTTTTATTGTAATGATAAATCTTTTAAAACAACTTTTATTATAACAAACTAAGGATGTGATTGATTTTTAATTGATATAAAAATAATTTGTTGGTGTTTTTAGTGTAAGGGTATGTGAGATAATGTATTTTGTGATAATCTATAAATTATATGAAATCAGTTCAATATAATCTCTCAGACCATATAGAGACTGAATTTTAAAGTAAATAGGTATTTTTCAATGTCCTTATTGAATTATTATGTTATTTAGTAACACGTAAAAAATTGGGATTTTCTAAACATTTTCTGGAGAATAAGGATTTTATTGGATAATAAGTAATAATGGGATATAATAGTGGTTTTCTTAGGAATCATAAATTTTTGATGATTTTATATAAAGGGGATCTTTAAAAAAGAAATATTCTAAGAGAAAAATATAGTTTATAAGTTTTTTTATTAAAGATGAAAGTGATTTATTATTTTAGAAAAGTAGTTTTTTAATTTTATTGATATATCAGATTTTGATACCATGGGTGTGAAATTGTTTTTGTAAATAAATGACTTAAAAACCATTTTTATTTATCCTTATAGGTTTTCATAGAATTTTATTATTTTTCTAATAATGTTTTATTTATCAGATGTTTTTTGGAAAATATTTATGATTTCATACTCACTGCCAATATGTGATCATTAATGGACTTTTGGAAATAATTTCTCATTATGTTGGTTTAAAAAATTATTTTAATTTATTGATAAATTGATATATATACAATACATGTATATAGTGGAAGGAATGGGAGTCAGTGTATCAGATATGAGTCACTTTAAAATATTTAATGTAATCATATTTTGATTTACATTTACAATATAATTATATAACATATTTTATTTACAATATGAATTTTTATGGTTTTATGAAACAAATTTTTTATATATCTCACCAATTTTTACATATTTTTTCATTACATATTAATGGAAATTCATTCCCAAATATTTTATTTTATATATTTATTGTGGTTTTCAGACACTAGAAATTACATAAATGTTCTTCAAGACATGTTGCACGCTAATATGGGTATCAAAATTTAGGTCACTAGGTTAATATATTACAAAATTATTTCAGATAATTTTTTTATTATTGAGTCTCAGAATAATCAAGAGATGTTGACAATATGGTGTTTTTATATCATAATTATTCCATAAAATGTTGTTTCTATAAGTTTTATTGTGAACATTGCATTATTTATAGTCAAAAGTAAATGAAGGGTTGGGGATGACCTAGTCATACTATGGAATTTTGGTCATGTTAACCAATTATGAGTTGGAACATGAAATTGTTAATGCATAAATAGAGTCATAGTGAGAAATTGTATCAAGAGAACATGATTTTAAACTAAATAGGTTTCTACTGAATTAATAGAGTATTTTTAATGAATCAATTTAATTTTATTATCAAATATGGTTTACAAAATAAATTTTTTAAAATATTTTTTATTTTTTGGATATGAAAATATGAAATGGGTATTTCCAAAAGATAGGGTTTCAAGGACACCTATATAAAGTGAGGAATATGGTTATTATGATGAATAACTTTTTGGTAGTTATGTGGTTATAGTAAGTTATTATATGTTTTATAGAACTATGTCTCAATGAGTCAGTCCTTTTAGACATGGGTATAGAGCATAATAGAATGATCCTTTTTGATTTTCTATTTACTAACATGATATTAAAAACTGTCAAAAAGAATTGTAAAGGAATAATTCATAATAGGATAATAGAGGTAAATTTTTCATCAGAGATCCAAAAGGAATATAAGCTTCCATTATGTGTTTATGATAGGATAGAGAATGTTATGTATAATTTTGGAATGTTAATTTATATTTCAATGCTTATGAAAACACCTAAGATCAAAAAGGATGACTTTGGATCTTATTTACTAGAGATACATGTAAGGAAATGGGGGGAATTGTTTATGGAATTGGATTAAAGTAAGGATCTTGATTAAATTGATTCAAAAATAATTTAGTTGATTAGTATTACATAGATTAGATTTTTTCATATAGATCTCTTAATTATTATATTTTTTCAAGGTAATATTCCTCATATTGAGTATGCATTAACTTTTTTCAACATCTAAAATGTGTACTATAGTTTGTGACGAACAAGAATCCTAAGGATACAATGATTGAGATTTTAATATGGTTTTAAGTATGTTTATGATATATTGTGTTGAGATGATCTGATTATGTGTATTTGGTTATTATAGTTCAATTAGTAGATGAAATTTTTATAGATACTAAGAATGATAGTACCTTTCTTCTAAAAATGGTAAGAGGAATGAATTTCTTTTGTGCTCGGAAAAGAAATTGGATGAAATTCCAATAGATATTAACGGAGTCATTCTCCATGGTTTTTCAAGATAATATATCAATGGAGTGATTCTTGGGTGGTGAAATGGGGTACCCAATATCAATGATATCTTTAAACTCCTCACACATTTTTTATTCATGGGAAAGTGGATCATTTCAATAAGTATTATAACTTGACCTCATTGTAATATAGCTTTGAATAATCAAACCAGCCCAAAATATCAATGATGTAGGATGATTTAATAAAGAAAAATGAGCCATGTACTCATTGTAAAATTGTATGGACTTATATAAAAGATAGTAATATTACATAAAATAGTGCATCAAGGAAATATAAAGGTGATTAACCATCAGATGAGGTAGATAATTATTTATGATCCTTTTTAGTGTGTAGAACCATTCAAATTTTTATTAGTTATTATTATACTATTTGATAATGGTTCATTATATCAATTTATCTACAAATGGATGGTTCATCAATTGGTATTATGAGTTTAGATGATATTGAATTATATGATGATTAATTCACAATAAGGTGAAATAGAAATCCTGATATTATGTGCCCATCCAATTTAATAAATAAGTGCAATGAAGAAAATTATTGAGACTTTTTGACACATCAGATAAAAACATGTGATGTGATTATTATTATAGATTGGATGATTATCAATAAATATCAAATCAACTTTTATAGTTTAATTGTTTTCTTATGGAACTATATGGGACTATATATTCATTAATGGAGAGTGAGATACTATTTATATTATGGATGGCTGAATGTAAAGAGTGGTTAGATGAATATCTTTTGAGTCAACTATTCTAGTATATGAATTAAAAGAGGGAAACATCAAATCTAAATTTTTTTTGTTAGTGTAAATATATCTATTTTTTTACTTGAATTTTTTTTAGATTATAAATATGAATGTTTTTTAATTTCAAATTAACATAGTGCCTAGAAATGTCCAAATTTCATTACATTCAAAAAAAATTATTAAGTAGAGTAAATGGAATAGAAGGTGTATCATGATAAACCTGATCTAAACCAATTCATTTGACAAGGATTTTCTCATTGATTAGTGTAGTATCTATTTTCTTAGAAACATGAAAGTATAATTTATTTATAATTTTAAGTAAAACACTAAATCAAATAATAGCAAAGATATAATTTCCCTTTCCATGAATTACAAATATCATCAACTAACTGAAAGGGGAGTGTTGGCAATCTAATATGAATAACTAGTCTATGTATCATCAATTATGTATAATAAAAGTGTGTTTTATAAAAGTAGAATGTATATATTGATATGTCTATTTTTAGTATTTGACCATTCCATTTCGAGACACTTATGTACCAGCAATGTTTATAGAGTTTAGGAACTAGGTATTCAATAATTTTTTCAATTACTTTACAGGGAAAGTTCTATATAACGGTTTTATAAATTCATGCACAAAATATTATCATTAGATAAATATTTATATTTTTTTATAAATATTTCATCAATGTAATAATTATACCATGCTCTTAAAATTTCACTTTTATATTCAAGAGTATAAATTAATTGGTGACATTTTTATTATAATGAGATTTACGTTAATAATTAGTAGATGGAAGTAATGAATTCCTAGGAATAACCCATGATTATATTTGATTTATTATGTTTTATAGGTTGAAAATATATATTATTAATTAATTAATTTTTTATTTTCATGGTTATTTTCTACCAAAACAACCCTCAATTACAGGGAAGAGGTGATTGATTCAAATTTATTTTGACAAGAGTCTTATGAGGGATTAAGGAAAGGGTTACATTGAATCAAAATCTTTTCCTCATTGAAATGGGTGTGGAATATTAAAATTATTATGATGAAACTATTTTGATCATAGGATGTGTTTTAATACAACAATAGAAGTTCATTTCATATAGTTTAATGAAG
The DNA here is from genome assembly GCA_963277665.1 of Viscum album. Classification (NCBI taxonomy): domain Eukaryota; kingdom Viridiplantae; phylum Streptophyta; class Magnoliopsida; order Santalales; family Viscaceae; genus Viscum; species Viscum album. The sequence goes on along the minus strand of OY728157.1, from coordinate 1,459,816,939 downwards.
TTGAGAATCCATGAAAATAAAATACCTATATATGATTGGGCCTTAGTTGTAATTGTTTTCACATTGAATAATTTCTTTTATTATCTATATAAAGATAAATATCTTAAGTATATTTATTATAGTAGTATGAAATATTATTTCTAACAACATGATCTTAACTTAATACAAGCTATGTGGGTGGATTGTCTAAATAATTTTTTTTATAACCTTATATAAACACCATAAAATGTAAATGTTATGGTTAATTATTAGTTTGGAATAAATAATACACAATTGGTGAAAAAATGAAGAAAATAATGGAAAATAATGGAAGTCTTAATAAAATTTAACTTATTAATACAAAAAATGAATATTGATTTTTTCATTCTAGTTTTAAGGTGACTTCTATTTTACCAAATGAAGGGATAGTGATAGATTAATTATATGAAGTAAATTAGTTGATTATGGATGTTATATATGTTGTGAGACCACAAATAAATGAGGTCATTAAATATATTCATTTATTCATATTAAAATTTTTATTATTTTTTCTAAAGAACTAATGGATAATGTTTTTAAAAAAATACCATAAAAGTTAGGTGGTTCATTATAGAGATGTAAAGATTTCTCAATACATCATAATAAAATTATGGTCTTTGGGAATGAAAAAAGACTCTGTATAATTCATTTTTCAATGTTTTTATTTTAAAAGATTAAATGATTAACATTGATGAAATTAATAGTTATTTAATCTATTTATAATTTAAAAATAGAACTAAAAAGATAGTTATACAGATATTATAATATAATTTGGAAATTCATTATGCCTATATGAATTGTTTATGTTAATAGATAATCAACACATAATAGTGTTACATTTAATTACAATTAGAGATCCCTTTATATTGTTTAAATTATAATGATAAATATTAAAGAAGATGTAAAACTCTATATTGTTCGAGAGCCTATTTTATTAGATAGAGAGTCAAAGATTAAGTTTATATTTATAAGTGACTCTTTAATTCTCTATGTATTTAAAGGGGGTTTATAATTTCATATCACCCATGGATATATGGATAAATAAAATTAGTTATTCATATCATGGTGGATATGGTTTGTGTTCTTGGGAAGATCATTTTTTATACGATGAGTTTACTTATAATACGAGTTTTTAGGAGATATTTGGTATGGATCCTTTTATAGTGGTATATGGTCAAAAGTTTTGGTCAATATAATTTTGGGCCAAGAGAAATTAAGAGACTAATTTTAGACTTAATATTTTTTAAGATATGACATAATATGTAATCATAATTAAAAAATATATTATTTTTTAGTAAGAAAATGTATTAATTCATTCAATGACGATGCCCCTTGATGCTTTATTTTGGTTATCACATGTTCTTAAAATTATATCCTTATTGGAGAGAATTATTCTCAAATAATAAAATAAAATCAATTCAATAGTATATCGAACCATTTGACATCATTCAATAAATTTATTACAGATTGTTGATAAAACAATGTCATGTACCTATTCATAATTTATTATATATTTCTTTATTAAAAAGGTATTTACTAGATGATTCTCATGTTTTTACTGGGATGTATATGAGATTTAAAAAAAATATTTTATATGTTTAATAGATGATATGAATTTTTAATTCTCGTCATATAATAATGAGTGAACATAGTATTCCTATTGTGGCTGATTTGTACAAACAAGGGACAATACCAGAGGATACATAAAATAGTGATGTTTATATATGAAAATAGATTAATGTAATTTTTGATATGGAATATTACTATTGACTATTAATAGAAAAATATTATGATTTTATATGTATAAAACTCATGGTTTTTACTTAATATAATGAAGTAGATTTTAGCATATGTATATTATTTATCTTGTTATTTTAATTAATTTTTGAGTAAAATTATATCATTCTATTTTTGATGTGTTGTTAATGTTCTATTATGAAGATTATTAAATTGTTTTGTTACATGAGGAATTAATTATGGAAAATTAATATGGTATAATTAAGAATTTATATATTTTGAGATTTAAATATTTAGTTTGTATAAATTATTTTATGTAATTTTATTAAAACTTTAATTTTAATATTATATTGAATTAATAACATGAGTTGAGATGTAAGATTTCACGAACTTTGAGGAAGTGAAGGATTGATAGAATTAAAAAATTTGAATGTTTAATGTTCCATTTAATTTTAATAATCTACTTTAGTTTTTATTATGGGGTTTTACATGGGTTATGGATGATACAAAAAAAGTTTAAACTTATTGATAAATATAAATTTTTTTTATTTATAAAGGTATTTAACTAAGAATTTAAATATTTAATAATGGGATTTTGACTCATTTAATAATAATTTTCATGTTAGAATTAAAAGATGAATTGTGACATAGTCAACAACTTAGAGGGATGATATTTTCAATATATTTTACTAAGATACCTCTCAAGTGAATATGGTCATTGTGTAATTTTTATAACAAGGAAGATGTAAGGTAATCCATTATTAATATACCAATAAAGGTATTAATGTACATAGAATATATTTACATCTATATTTAATCAAATTGATTACATGTATTTGGATATATTTATATTCCAAAAACTCTGATATGAAATTTTTTAACCAAAAATGCGTTGAATAATTATTTTAAAAAAAATTACATAGTCATTCCAAATTATCATGGGGATCATACTACTCACTAGTAATGGTCCACTCTTAATCTCCTCTTTTTACACATTATTTACATGTGGTCATATGAAGAATCATGTATCTATGATACTAATTTGGGGACTAGTAATCTTTGATAAAAAGTATCATTGATCGATTTTATGTTTCATTAAATATATGGTTTTGAAATTTTGTATAATTTTTTTATATAAATGTATATTTTTGATAATTCATCTATGACATCCTTGATTTTTATTACAACTTAAACATGATTCATTACATAAAACATCACTTGATACAACAAAGAAGATGGAGAGGTTTAGTGTCTTTGGGGATTATGATCATTACATAAAAACATAAATCATGAAATACAACATATTTATTGAAAACTTCCTTTACATGATTACTACATTCCCTCGTACATAGCATTGCATGGGATAACCTGAGGACATGCATAAGAAAAGGGTGTGCTATAAAGCCCAGTAAGGGAGTACACATAGAATAACATGAGGAGTACAATACATGTTAGATAATAGGAATATCAATAGAGAATAAAGGAAACATAAACATAAAGTCATGATAAAGCATGATAATCATAACATGGGAATGTGGAAATAACACTTAACATCAAATTATCATGAGCTAAGGCTCATTTCACACAAAGCATGAGTAATCCGTCGTTGCACATGAAGCATGAGTAAACCCTCATTGCACTTGAATTAGCGTGAGTCAACACTCATTTTACATGACATATCATGATACTATACTTTACCCAATTCATTGGAGCGCTATAAGGGCGCACCCTCCTTAAACATTTCATTTAATGCATAAGTGTGCCACATGGATCATAAAACATGGATTCATAAAACATAATAATTTATTCCATGATAAAGGAATGTGGAAGTCATAAATGAAACTTTATAATCAATAAGTAAATGGTCATAAAGGTGAATACCCTGGATGGATAAATGGGCATGGTATTCACTACACAATGGCATTGGCTTAGAAAATTGGTGCGATTTCGACAGCGTAACGACGTGACATAAGAATTCATAAAAATCGTTGATGAGAGAGAAAGGGGTTCATCATCATATTTACATGTAATTTACAGTAAGAAGGCCATTTAGATACATGTCCCAACAATTTTAATGGAATTTATATTCCTGATACAAAATTATTTCTTGAATGTAAAAGAAGAGAGAGAAGTTCCTTTCGGAATTTCGGCATAGTAACGGGTGTACATGGGAGGAATTTAATGAGAGAGAAAGGGGTATCCCATCATTAAAACAATAATAGGGTAGTATGGGGGAGGTGGGAAACCATACCCCAACATTCATAATTGAAATTTAAAGGGAAATACCACTTAATGAAAATTGACAAAAAATAGAAAGGAAGAAAAAACCCTTACATGGAAGTGTGCTTCCAAAGGCTAGAGAGAGGCTTGTGGGAGGCTTCTTGGGAGATTAAGGAACCTTGGGAGTATTATAGAGAGAGTAGGTCAGAATTTGGACGAACTCCAAGGGCTTTGAGTGAGGATGAAGTGGGAGCTTGTGTGTGTTTATATAGGAAAGGTGAGGGAATTCTTTATTATTTAGGTTTGGGACCGCTTACATTAAATTAACCCAAACCACAAACCATCCCATGGTTTTTCCCATGGTTTTTCGAAAAGGGAAGAGGAAAACAATATTTTATAAGGCCCAAGTCATAACTTCATAAAATAATAAGGTTTCTTATGTGGAGGTGAGTCACACTCCCACGTAAATTAATTTAAAAGGCCAAGTGTTGAATATGTCTTGTGGGGTCCATTAATGCTTTGAAAAGTAAGTCAAACAAACCGAAATCAATTTATTTTAATGTTAAAACATATATTGGCCGAAAATAAATATTATGGTATTTTATTACATCACCGTTGGGTCATTACGATGTCATAAAACACATTATATATTTAAACGGTTTTTAATTTTTAAACAAAAATTTGACTGTCTCAGAAAATTATGAAAAATTCACCGTTGGATAATTTCGAAATCCTGATTCCAGAAATGACATTTATTTTATCTGAAAAACATTATAAATATGTTAATTTTCACTTTTAAAATAAAAACCAACATTTATCGAAAATTCACGTGTTTTGACAGAAATGGGTTTCAAACCATAATATAAAATTATAATTACATTCATAAAATTATAAGATCATTTATATTTAATAAAAATTAATTTAATAATAATATTATTTAATTCAAAAATACCTTAATTTAATAAATTAGATTTCTTAATTAAATATTAAATAAAAACACCATTTGTACTTTAAAAACTAATTACAATGTATCAAAAATGACGAGAAATTATATTAATTATTATATAAAAAATAATGTACATGAACATAGTAATACTTATTTGTTACATAACCCCTTAAAACAGCCGCATAAGACCTACGGGTAAGGTGTGTGATTCTGACAGACTCTTTCGGTGGCTCGAATAACATCGCTCGAGTGGTAATCTCTATCAACTTCAACTTTTCCCGTAAACGGTCTTGTTCGAGCTTGACATGGTGAATCTCAGCTTGGGGTTGGTCAAGGGAGAAGCCCAAGGATGCCACCTCTTTTCCGATCTTTGACAAATGGGCTTCGTATGGGGAAATTCTACTGGATGAGGCCATCACTTCTTTTGTCTGAGTAAATGGGATTTGTTAAGGTCCTATATTTATACTAATCATGTGATCACTATTCAACGACTATATTAACAACGGTCAAAAATCTTAACATAAAACAAAAGAAGTTGACATCTTATAAAAACAATTTATATAAAGAGAAATTTGATAAGATCAAGAGGGATTTCCCATTAATGAAACTTTGGGTCATTACATCATCCTTAATATGTTTTATAAAATTATAATAATGATTTTTCATAATTCCCTCCCTCCAAAGGTACCCCTCCTGGTCCAGCAATACATAAATAAAAATAACGACCCATGAGTCCTTATGTCATTAGGATTCTGGTTTTTGATTAGCACCGAGGGTATAAAAACTCATATATGGGAGGAATTTCTCAATATATAATATAGGATTGGGTGATAGGGTAAATTTACTACAAAGAAACTCTATTAAATGACAAAAAAAATAAAGCGAACTAAAACCATAGAATAATGAATAAAAAATGTAAGTAAATATAAAATGTGTCTTAATAAATACCTAAAGAATAAATCTTATGGTAATAACTCAACAACATCTCCAAAACCCAATCTAGTATTGTTTTTCTCAGTCCCTAGATTCTTATTGAAAACCTAAAAAATAGATTTTATATACATGGGGTGACCATTAAATGTATACCCAATAGAATCATACCGAATATCTCTCACACACATTTTAAAATATAATATCAATTCACATGTGAGTAAAAAACTAGAACCAACAACACGTAATTAGGTAAATTAACCAATTCCATCGTCACCATGGTACACTCTTTAAATCACATGTCTATTTGTAGTTACATAACATGAATCATATCGATAACGAGGGTACTTATGAACAATTACCTACGGTTTATTCACTCTCACATCCTAATGTCATATATCCCAGTGGTCACATATCTTTTGTAGAATCATTCTCTAAGAATCCAAAGAATTTACATCATACCAGACACCGATAGTGCAACTAGCCATCATATATTTCTCAAATACACCTAGGACATCAAATAACATATATTGTGAAGAAACATGATCCATCATATTTAATCTCAACAGCATATGTTTATCCAAAATATTAAGGTATCCTAAACATGGAGGAAATAATCCATGTGTTGTCCTCCCACCATGAATGAACCCACCACGAACCACCTAATCATCTCATTAAGCATAAAACTATAGAACTATTTACATTTTTTCATAACATCATATTCATGTCAAATATTACTATAATATATAGTTGGGAAGAGGGTGTAGCAGACCATCTATAATCAAAATCTGGATATTGGGAAAAATACCCCCAAAATGTTTGGGTTTCAAAATATAGGGATCGACCATGGTGAAGTGATTATAGAAATTACAATGAAAATATAATATATGATAGTCACACACACAATCCCAACCAAAAAAATTAATAGCTAGAGACCCATAAAAAATCAAAACATCAATAGAAAGCATCACACCCACACCACTTTCTTTTCCAACTCTAATACATAACACTACATGAGTATAACACAATCCGTAGTACACCAGCCATAAGCCACATTCCAAATGTTCTTTTCAAGTTAATCCATAACTAGATTTTCCAGAATGTCATCCATTATCTTTATTAGGGTCATTTATTTTAACACTTAACATAAAACTTTAACCACACATCCCATGTTACATTAAGAGTTAATTATGTTTTCCAACCCCGGGTATTTCAGTTTCATTATTAACATTTATATCATAAATACTAGGAAACTATGGAAAAATCTCCCCAACACAAAATACACATCAATCTCATGTCAAAAAAACCCCACACTAAAATTATATCACACCACACCAACCATAACTTGTCACTGCTAAAAATATCAAAAATACGTCTCATTATATTCCAACAAATCATCGCATCACTGGCCAACGAATACCTTATCTGATCTGGTAACCACCATATTCACACAACATCCCACACCACACAATAAAATATAACACGTACAACCACACTAGGAAATGTATCTCAGATTCCATATATTTCACAATAGACATTCATGGGCCTTAATTATTTTAGGTTAAATGTATTTATCTCACAAAGAAAAATTTTCTATTTGAAACCACTTCATTCACCATATATTTGTGATTATCTATTTTAGCCAATGTTATGTCAAGCAATCACACCACCAGATTCCACAACCATATCTAATAAAACACAAAAATATATCCCAATAGTTATAAACTCATTAGAAATAACATTAAAGTATTAAAATCTATTGTTTCGTCCCTTCCCCATTCAATTTCAATTAAACTGATTTTAATTATCTTCCATAATTTTTTGTATATCATCACCAAAAATGAGAAAAAAATCATGATCCCCCTGCATGAACAACAAAATGTGGAATGGAAAATGATCCCCTACCTCAAAGAAGCATCCTACAACACTGCCCACAAAAGGGAAAAGGAGAAACAAATAGAAGAAAAAAACAACTCAAGGATATGTTAAATCAACGTAAATGACACCAATAGGTTTTGTAATCATTTCCCAAATACACCGATAACCAAAAAATGTCACAGCTGATATATCTTGAGGGAAGAATAAGGAGGAAATATGGTTGAAAAGAAGATAACTCACCTTGGATTACCAAAATCAAGACTCCATAATCTAATGACCAAATTTGGAGGAAAGGGGATTAAAGATCTCTCAAAATTACCTAGGGTTTAACCAAGGTTCATGATAATAAATGGAACAATGAAAAAAGTCAGGCGAGCCCTGAAATTTATAGTGAAGCTCATCCTTGGTGCTTTCATTCCATGTAACACGTATTTATTTCATGAATCAACCTGAGGTCCTATAATTTAGGGTGTGAAATAAATTTTAGTCATGTATTTATCAAACCCTATACTAGAAAAAGATCCATCAAATTTCATGGCGCATATTCACATCATGAATAACAACTTCTTCTTGTGAACTCTTTGAGCATGTAACTCTCAGTGAGAACATTATGTCATGAATTTACAACCTCCTTACTATGAATCATCATCTGATGTCACTAAAACATTTTCATGTTATTAACCACATATATTAATATAAATTTCAATCTAGTCTCTATCAAACCCCCATAGAGCCTCCTCTAGACATATGGAACACCCAAAATAGTAAATTGACTGGACAATGAGGTAGTAAACATGAAGTTAGACACCCCTAAAATTATTCTTGACATCTTGAATCAAAACCATTCATATAAAGGAAATGGAAGGGTTCAAACTACCATATCATGATATATTTCATACTGATATTGTGACACCCTAAACACAACCACTAATGAAACACACCAACACTTGATGAAAATGTTTTCAAAATATTCTACAAAACCACATCACCATGTCATTTACACCAGTCGCGTGCCTCCACCTTTAAAAACAACCTCAACAAAACCCAAGATAAAAAATACAATATCCACAACATAACATGACCACAAGCACAAAAAAAACAATTAATTCCATATTTTTATCAAGATATTATTCGTATTGGTTAGCACTAGATCACCCATTATTTTTTGAAATTATTGATAATTTAATACTTGTTAATTAGGAAGGGTACTTCACCTCTTTATATGTATTAAGATTTAACACTCATAAAATTTTTAAGGGAAAAACACATCTCATAAAATATAATGGTTCAAACATTACATCCTTTAGAAAATCATAAAAAGTATAAACTCAAAAAAATCTTGGTATTGGCCATGAATATAAGTCTTCCCATCCTAAGTAATCTTCTATAGGAAATCATTACCCAATATAATGTGAAATAATGGGTTGCTTACCCCACAAAAAATCTTCTCTCAATGATCCTAGTTCTCCACAAGCCACTCCAGGAATGTTTTATTGTATGTGATATCCAACTCTCCTCATTAAATGACATGGGATTCATCAAGAAGATGATAAAAGAGATAAAAAACATGGAAAATTTCATGGAACATATCAATTTGTGTTTGAAGTTGAAACCAATAAGCTACTACATGAACATGCTTTAGAACCATGAAAAGGCTATCAAACCAGAGAGAAAACATACTCCCTCTTCGAAACATGTGTTTCCCCCATTAAGGAGAGACCATCAAGAACATATTTCCTCTAATAATGAAAACTTTAGGGCCCTACACCTACAATCATTGTATTCCTTTAAAAATTAATTATCCACCATCATCTGGTCTTGAACCATATAGACCTTATCATTCATTCTCTTGACCACATTAGAACCAACAACTTCTGACTCTGCAATATTTTTCAAACTCAATATAGAATAACATGGGCACCCATACAACACCTCAAGTGGAGAAATCCTAATATATGATTGGTAGATATATTTTTTAGTAAAACTAATCCTTGTTTAGGTGTTTTTAATAGGATATTCCAAATTCCAAGAAAAATTCTCACAACATATCCTCCAGTGTTTGGACAGTCTACTCCATTTGACTCTCTTTTTTAGGTAAGAAATTGGTACTATAGCAGAACCAAAATCCAAATGAAGGATGAAATCCCTTAAAAACATGTGATTTAAATCAAGGATATCAATCATAGATGATATTACTTGGTAAAAAAATGAAGATCAAACACATAATCCCCATACATTCTTAATACAAAATATATTTCACTCGATTCACATTTAACTAGAAAGTGAGATCACTTCATCATCTGATTCATAAAAAACAAAAATGCATCACATTCAACATGATCCTAGGGTAACCTAATGATGAATTCAATATATTTTTTATCCCATTTACACTCATAATTATTCTTAGGTTGAAATAAACATCTAGTAAAATTGTATTCCACTTTCACCTATAAGGTAACAAAAACATTCTCCAAAAACTCCCTGCCTAACAATTTCATTCCATGGAAATAAATCCCCCCTCAAGACACTGTACATTTTATTCACAAAAGGATGTATCACTATAGGTGAGATCTGAAACGCATAGAGAAATCCCTTTCACATTTCCAATTGAACCGATAGCCTCTCCTTAAGTAACAGTTTCTTATGACAATCCTATGAACATCACTCTAAAGCATCACCATAGCCAACATAGATGTGCATCACCTATACTAATAATATTCCCCTATTGAGATCCCTATATCTTCTACACAAAGGATTAATTTATGATCTTGTGATAAATATAATCTTGGCTATTTCTTTCCTAAACATCAAGTTACATCGTTGTGAGATCCTATATCCCTTTTCAAACTTCTTTAGACACCTGAACCACATCTCCTCAAAAATTATCACTCAGAACATTTGTAACAATATTACGCATTAAAAGGGTGAAATATATCTCAAATTTATAGTAATGGAGGAACACAATCCACCTCTATTGTAATATATTCTAATCACATTGAGAAATGATGTACTTCGATCTCTTAGGATTGGTAAAGACAAAAAAGCATTCTATGATAAGTTAATGTCACCAAAACTTCTGTAAAGGCACAAATTCTATCAAATATGGATCATAGGTCAAACAGTTATGGTTTTAGGGATATAACTACCTATACCTATATGATACCACCACCTTATTCTGCATCAAGATTCATCTCGAGACCATATGACAAGCATCACTGAACACCTCAAATACCAACCCTTTTTCTGGAAACAGAATCACTGGAATACTAATAAATTTACCCTAAATGTTTTGATATGTCACCTAACATTAATTAGTGAAGATAAATACTAGTCAATACAAATTTGACCTATCAACATTTCTATAATTCAAGATAAATGAAACAAAAACCTCCATAAATAGCATGTATGATCATGGAAATTGGAAACCTATACAACATTATTGGGTGCTTCCCATGAAATAGTTGACTCATTCTTTGATAGGTATATTTCCACACACTAATAATACACAACATTACTACTTAAATTATACTCTTATAACCAATATATTCACTTTAGAAGTTGTCCATATATTGAGTCGGTTCAAAGGGCCAATATGACTGCTCTGAGATGATTGGAATGATCCTACTCTAACATTTAGTTGATCAATATATTACCAATGAAAATAATTATGTACTAGTCCATGAATTAATGGAATATGGATCTCATAATCCCTATGATGTCAATTGGTGTTTTCATGACATAAAATGTAATAACCACGAACTCTGAGTTCCCAAACCTACACTAAAAATACATCTGCAAAATATCATCATCCTTCACCCTTAAATGGTGATATCCATACCACATATCGATCATAGATAACCAAATAACTCCTCTAAACTTGTCAAAAATACCATCAATCCCCATAAGAGGTTATTTGGTTCATCCTTTGGTAGTCTATATACAACCCTAAACTATTATCATCCTTCTTGGAAAATAACACTCGAGCACCACACAGTGAAAAACAAGGACAAATGAAACAATTATGTATTAGATTATTCATCATAATCCAAAAAACCTATATCAAATAAATTTTCATCCAATAAGGATCCATCAAAATCAGAGGTGCATTTTTGGTAAATCTTTCCCAAACTCAATCTTATGTCAAAGAGGTTGTTTCACAACCTCCTTGAGAAAAACATCTATAAATAGTCTATTGAACATGTGAGCCATGATGATCATAGAATCTACTAATTCAACATAAAACCCTTAAATCTATGAAATACATGTATCTACAATCTATTACCCATTTAACAATCCAACAGACCAATAAATACTACACACTAACCATCTGCATCTAAGAACATGACCTTCCTATAGAAATAGTGGCTAACCACATTGATGGATTATAACCAATCAATACTTATAATGAAATATTATATATGTTTATATAGAATGAAATGATCCTCACATGACGGTCGTTTATCCATTATCATTATACACACCCAACTCTCATCAAACTCACTAGTTTAGCCTCTAACTGTTATAGTCAACACCAAGGGAATGAGAAACCACTCTACATCTTGTATTAGAGAATAATCAAAATAAGTTGGAACATAGGTGTTTGATAAAACTAAATAAAAAGGATAAAAAAATTATAAGAACATATAATCATACCTAAAGTGATCTCTATCCCCATTGGTGCTAGAACCTCCATAGCATGAAACTGTCTATGACTAGAAATTATTTCTTAATATTGTTGACCACCATAATAGAGACACTCAGGTCAAGGTTGAGGTAGATATGGGAAATCCTGAGTTCATCATCTTTCTTCCCCCATATCCTCTTAGTGGGGAATAGTCCTGCTACCCCTTCCACTAAAATGGTCACACTAGAAGCTACTATTTATCATAACACTGAACCAAAACACTTTTATTCTATTGAGTTCTTAGGACCACCAGGAACTAATTCTAATAATGACTGTATCCCCCACATACAAAGATAAATGGACCACCCCCAACTATAAAAGGTTAAAAACCACTATACCTAGATGTTTGAAAAGAAATTCACTAAGGTTGAATCCCTATTTGTCAAATGATTAAAGCCCCTGGTGCCTCAAACCTTCTAATAACAACTCTTCTCCTCAACAAACCCTTCTAGTTCCCATCTCTTAGTATCCATCCATATAATTTTTTATGCCTGATAACCTATAAACTCTTCTAAAACTCAAAAGTTGTTGGAAATGTAAAAGGAATAATTGAATAATGGATATAAGGGTAAAGTTCCTCCTTGAAGTTTCATGTACATTACTCCTCATCTCAGAAAATATGAGTTAATAAATAAAAAATGTCCTTAAACATGACCTAATGAACTCACACTGACATGATCCCAAAAAAAGAGAATCTCTTGCCTCTTTATTTCCTTCATGATTGAAAATAGTTACTATACTCAAAATTACAACTATATTTCTACAAAATAAAATTATTCCTTCTTTCTCTCACTAAGATATAATTTCTACCACTAACAAGATGCACACCTCATCTGATAATATTCTAGTAGGACATAGTATTCTGACTGGGCTCGGATCAACATGAAGGAGATCTTCAGAACCTACAACCAATGTTATATCATCAAATCAAAAATTATTCCCCCATAATTTTTAAAACATTCCATTGAAATTAATTAAACAACCTCTAAAAAATGTCATCCTCTTCTACCAGATCAACCCTATGGTGATCAATGGATTCAGCCTGCTGTAACTCACCAACCTAAGCCACACGCGAATGATATATAGGATCCATACATGAAAAAAATGATTTTCCTAATATAATTTTTATGTAATTCTATTAATATTCATTTAAATTTATTCACATTAACTTCCAATAAGAACCCAATTATGTTACGATAAAAAAAATCATTATGCATGAACCACTCTAAGGTATCTTCCTTGCAAGTGGTCCTACCACACTTGGTAATTTTATGGACTCATATTCTATGTATAATATCATGAGAGGACCTAAAATACTATATCCTAGTTGGTATTCCCTAACCTATTTCATCATCCATGTTCAACAAAAGTCATTTCCCTATGAACCCCTGAAATCCTCATTATGCCTAACACTAAACACCACCATATCTCTCAACCATAATATGTGATACAACTCTATCATGACCCCTCCCTCTAAGGTTACCCCATATGTGTCATCATTGATTTAAGAGGTATAATGTTCCTCTAGTCCATCCTCTACTACACCTTGGGTTGAAAACTAGCACCGAGGGTGTTAAATCAGAAATATTGGAGGTAATTCCTTCTATATAATATAGGATTGAGAGATAAGATAAATAAATATAAAATAAAATCAATGAAATATTATAAAATAAATAGAACACAAAAAATCCCATAATGCGTAAATAATATAATGAAAAACATAGTCACCAAATAAGTAAATAAATGAATTATTCATATTGAAGTGACCCAACAATTGCTCCAAAAAAGAATTGAATTTCTATCACAGTCCTCAAATTCTTCCTATAATTTTAAAAAAATATTTTTTGTATAGAATGTAGAGAATTACATGTATACTCATTAGGATAAAACAAAAATTCTCCCATGATCATGTGAGTAGATTATACTAATTCACCCATGATAAAACAACAGAACAAACACATAAGCAGGTTAACTAACCAATACCATCTTCTCTAGAGAATAGTAACCAAATTCTGTGTCAATGTTTAGTAGAGTAATATGATGAATATAGACTATGGGAGAGGACCATCCAAAGCTATTCCGTAGGGGGTAAAGATGTAATAGATGGTCACATCTCTCTTATCTGGAGTGTGGTCAGGCCACTCATTTCCATCCATCATCTGCAACCCGATGGATCATAGGTCCTAGAGATGTTTCCTTTTGGAATGAAAAATTGTACGGGGAGCCCATTGGATTTCAAGGATGCCTCACCATAGACATAAAGTTCCACAAGGCCGGTCTTCATCCTTCTTTTATCAATTTTTTACCAGATAGGGATTAGCTGGATGTGTTCCATCTCTTTTAGCAGATTGTGGGTTCAGATAGATGTGTGTTCACTCCATATTCCTCTCGCTCATTCGCATCCAAAGAATACCACAGGGTCGTGTTCACACCGGACACTGAGGATGAATGGAACAAGATAGTATGGGACCATATTATTCGCACAATTTATAACTTCTTCACCTAGAGATTTCTCCAGAATTCTATACACACTAATGATAACATTAAGAGATGCTGCCTGAATACAGTGTCCAGGTGTGTCTATTGTAGAAGGAATCCCAAGGAGATATCGGGTCACCTGTTCTTTGAGAGTGAGTATGCGAAGTAGTTCAAGTAATTTTTGGCGACTTCACTACCTTTTATGTTCTCGACAAGGCTGAGCATCCATTTCTTGTTTGCTAGTTTTATGGATCAGGGGAGAAGGTTCAGGAGAGAAGGGTGCACACCATGGTTATGAATGAGGGTTATTGGTGTTTATGGAAGACGTGGAACAAATGGATCCATGAAGGGTTGGCCTCATCTAGATACAAAATTATTACAAGAATCAAGAACTTTCTTATTGAAATGGTTAGGGAATTTGACTTTGTGAGGGAGGCTCCCAAACTACAATGTTTCAAAACAGCGTCCAATGGTTCCTTGTCCATTATTAGTCCATACATTGGATCCTGGGTAAGATGGAATCCTCCATAGCAGGGCTTGAAGATCAATATAGAAGGCTTATGTTTCTCATGTATCATAGGTTTAAGAGGAATTTTTCATGATAGCTCAGGATTGGTCATCCTGGCGTTCATCATCCTGTTGGGACATGGCACGTCATTATTAGATTAGGCTACGACCATGATGGTTGGCCCCATGGTTTATAGGCAGAAAATCATGGAAATTGTGGAAGCGGAAACAGACTCCTTTTTAGTTCATAATGCACTTCTTGATCCTGGAATGGTTCCTCGATCTATTGCTTATATCATTCATAAGTTTCATGTCATAAAAGTCTCAAACACTAAATAATCTCACACTTGGAGAGATGGGAAGCAGGAAACAGATTACCGGGCATCGTTGAATACTCGTGGTGAGGAGAGCCTATTTTTTCACAACCTAAAAATCCTAAAGGGAACTGGGGGTAATATCATTAGAGGGGATGCCTTAGGTCTTCATCACATTAGACCCTCATAGTCTTGTTTTTTCCCGACCTGCCCTGTTGGGTCCTTGTTTATACTGCTCCTTATCATTGAATAAAAATTTACATGATGATGATTGATAGTGGGGGTACCACACACTAATTTCCCACTATTTTTTCACACTCATCCCCCAAAAACAATCAATTTGATGATCTTATATCTTTCATAGAATCCTAATAGATTACACCTAGGAAACTACATGATACCCAGAACCTCACATGAAATTAGGGATCACATATAACTTAAAAATATATGGACTATCATATACAATCTCACCCGAAGACACTTGGTCCATAAAAACACAAACTCAACCATATCTATATATCCAAAATACTATGGTGTCTTAAATATAATGGGAATCAATATTATTCCCTCCTCCCTCCATGCATGGCCCCAACCATGAACCACCTCATCATCTCATCAGACATCACTGAACTCCCCCCCCCCAAATTAGGTGTTGGAAGATAGTTCATGATGATTATGGGTGAATAAAAAAATAACAATGAAAATATAATATATAATAGTCACACACAAACAGGACCAACCTTTGGGTTAACAATAAGAGTACCTTCTTATCTCCCAACATCCCCGCAATGCTTCACAACCTCTAAAGCATTAATTTCTACCTATAATACTTAGAAAACATGATAAATCCACAAAAAACATTATTTATTACCTTTTCATGTTATTCTATTAAATAATTTCATGAAATAAAAAAACTATTATTATAAATCCCATTCATTTATAAATTTAACAAAC
This sequence comes from Viscum album, assembly GCA_963277665.1. Taxonomy (NCBI): domain Eukaryota; kingdom Viridiplantae; phylum Streptophyta; class Magnoliopsida; order Santalales; family Viscaceae; genus Viscum; species Viscum album. The sequence goes on along the minus strand of OY728157.1, from coordinate 1,459,800,273 downwards.
CACTTTAACTGGACTTAAAATTTTATTTAATTAATTAATTTTCCATTCCAACCAATACCATTTTAGATTCTTTATTAACATTTATTTCACCACTAACAAGAAACTAACACAACATCAAAAAAACACAAGCAACCTTTTCATCTCACGTCAATAAGGCCATATGCCACAACTGCATATCATCCTAACCACCACATATCCTAACAATGTCACATCACATGCCAACTAACCATCACATCACTGCCCAAAACATTCCACATCCTATCTGATCACCAATATCACCACACAATATCCCACACCACACAAGGAAACACACTAAACCCAACCATGCCAAGAAACACATCTCATATTCCGCGTATTTCACAATTCAAGTTCATGTGATTTCATTAATTTACATTCATGTGAATTCTTTGACAAACTATGATTTTAAATAGGAAACCATTTCATTATAGATATATAATTGATTACCCATTTTACTAGAATTGATATCAAACAATCACATAATAGTGCTCCTAAATCTTATAAAATAAAATGTAAATAATTCTCCCAACTACCATAATTTTCAATATGGAATGAATCATGTAAAAGTTAAAAAACATTAACATCAAATAATTTCACCTTTTTCAACATGATATTATCATATTTTTGGGTAACTAACATGACCGCATGGTTTTAAAACATCATTAATGTAACACATATTTATTAGAAATGGGTATTTACCTCTTTATTTGTTAGAGGCCTAAAAACATCACATTATTATGTGGAAAAATTTATATCAGGAAATATATATGTTCACATATAACATCATCATTAATAAAATAAAAAGGAAAAATTCCAAAAAACACTTGGTATTATGAAAACATATCCATCTAATGTTCCCATGTAGTCTCCTCTTGGACACCATGAATTAATATAAAACAAACCAATGGGATGGTTTTTCTACATTGAACCTTAACTCGATGATCTTAGATCTATTTTGTTTCCTCCTTGAATGTTTCATCATCCTTAACATCCAACTATCCCAAGTTAATAAAAAGTGAGTCATCATAAAGATTCTAATATAGTATAGAATTGTGGAAAACATCATGGAAGAAATCCTACCATTATGGGAGTGAAAATGAATATGGTAACATGCCAACAATGTCCAACATCTCAAAAGTCTCAAAGATGGAAGACCCTAAAGAACACATAGTAAAATACCTAAAACTATATGAGACTATGTCTCTAATTAAAATATGAATTATTATGATCCTACACCACCCGTATATACTATTAGACCATCTAGAAATTCATGATCATGATTTGAGCCACATCAGGACTAGAAACTGCTAACTCTCTAACCTTTTTCCAGCTCAATGGAGAAAAAATAGTCACCCATAAAAAGCCTCAAACAATTCATTTCTTATTGATGAGAGATATGTTTTTAAGGAAAACATGACTAAGGTATGGTTATTTTACCATGATCATACAATGTTAAATACATAGGCCATAAAAAGTGTCCTCTAACATTAAGATGGTCCACTCCATCTTCTCAACTCTCTGAGGGTGAAAGGTATTGCTATAGTGAAACTGGGGTCCAAATGTATGATATAATTCCCTTTATACACAAAGGTAAAATGAGGATCAGGGTAAATGATGATGTTAATCAGTAACATGGTAATCCCAACCACATCATTTATATACCGTATTATCAAGATATATATGACACTCAAATCACAGATTAATAGAAAGTGAGATGAATTTATTAGCTATTCAATAATCACCTAATCTTCATCACACCTACCCTTTTATTTAGGTAACCATGTGATGAACATTATTTAGATTTTATCCAATTTCTAATTGTGGAATATCTAAGGGTTGTAATAAACCTCTAGGAACATAGTTTCCACTCTTACATGCTGAAAACTAGAAACGTCGCCAAAAACACTTCCACCTATTGTTTCATCCCAGCCCACAAGTTCCGTCTCTTCAAGACATGGTACATATTATTCACACTGAGATATGCCAAAACATTTGAGTCATGAAACAAATAGATAAGTCCATTACACATTTCCAATGTAAAAAAATTCCCCTAAAACAACACTAATTTTACACATCCTTTTATTATCCCTCTTGAGCATCACCACGACCAACACCATCACACATCACCACTACCACAATGCATCCACAATGATACTCCCCCAACTTCTACATCTGGGTTGACTTAAAAATAATATGATAAATACAATCTTGATCATTTATTTCTTCCCTGTCTAGTTCCACCACTATAATCTCATCCACCCCTTTCCAACAACCACAGACTTCTAAACCACGTCTCCTGGGGAATTATGGCTATGTGCATTAATAAAATCATTCCCCTTTTTCAAGGTGTAACAAATATTTATCTCATAGTTCAAGAGATAATCCATCCAACCCTATTGTTTACGATTAAAATCATGATTAGAAATGACATACCCTGGGATCTTATGATCTTTGAAGACCTCAAAGTGTTCTTCAATGAGGTAATTCCATTAATAATTTAGATAACCCACAAAAAGAAAATACTCCACATCATGGGTAAAATTGTTATGATTATGGGGATGTACTTAAAAAGACTTATAAGAGATCAAAACATTCTACTAAATAAATTTACATCATAGTCCTATATGGTAATCGTTAAAAAACGCCTCAAGTATCACTCATTCCTCTTGAAACTTATACCCGAGTGTGATGATTTATTTCCACATTAGGTTGTTGAATGTGGTTTGACAGTAATTATTCAATATAATATCATCATCATTTCTATAAATCGATATCAATGGAGAAATAATACATGATCAATTGTCCAAGACCCTTTTGTAATAGCCAACATGATCAATGAAATTGTGAACATCTTCCATTTTCATACCTAGTGCATAAGAAATAACTGCATCAACCTTTGATCGGTCTACAAAAACACCCAGTTGAGACACCACATGGTCATGTAAATGAACCTATAATATCTATATCATTTACATAAAAAATATTGCATAGAGATGATGATGTCGAAGGAAATGAAAGACTTCTCTGAGATGATCATAATTATTATCATCTGACTTCAAGTGGAGAAAGATATCAATGATAAACAAAATGAGGAAGTCATCTAGGATAAATCATGAAATATGGATATTATAATTCATATGAAAATAAATAGTTATTTTTAAAAATAAAAAGTATGGACACAAACTCAATGTTTCCATACCTGTATCAGAAAGTAGTCTCTGAGATATCGTCCTCCATCACCCTCAGCAGGTGATATCCAGACAGTTGATTAACCTCGGAGAAGAAAATAGATCTTACCAACTAGTTAAAAATATTATTGATCCCTGAATGTGGGTAAAATTTCGTGATAACCATGTGGTTCAACCTCAGGTAATCAATACATAGCCTTACACTACCACATTCCTTCTTAGTCAATAGCCTTGGATCACCCGACTGTGGAACATGGGGCCAGATGATACCCCTATACATTAGATATTCTATCTAAATCCAAAAATCCCATATATCAGAGTGTACTATCTGATAAGACACCATCAAAATCATATATGAAATTTTTATAGATCTGTACCAGACTCATTACCTTATCAAGAGGGTAGTGTCAAAACATCCTTAGAAAAAATGTCAAAAAATTACCCAATGACCTAAGGATCCTACATCAACCATGTATTAACTTATTCTACACAAAATCCTATCATCCACGATATAAGGTTCACTGCATGTTTATTTCCATTCTAATAACCCCACTCACTGAGAAAGACTATATACTGAACATATTAATCCAAAATCAAACCCATGCTATGGAAGTAGTCCATAAATTTATGCATGGAATAAAAACAATCGATGTTGATAATGACATCATAAGGATGTATCATTAGAAATAAAATAACCCCACAAAATTGATGATGCTCTATCATCAGTCTGCACCCGCGTTGAACATCCTACAAGCTAGTCTAGCCTCTGACCAGTGTAGTCAACACCAAGGCCATTGATTTCCCTAAACAAAGTCATAGAGAACAGGCCAATTCATGTGAAAAAAGGATTGTTTTGATCTTGAATCAAATAAAACATATGAAAATGGTTGAAAATAAGATTATTGTACCTCTAATAATTTTTGGACCCACTAGTGATGGTGCATCCACAACATTCAATTGTCCACACCAGGTACATCTAACTCACTATTATTTTCCTCATCTACATTAATTAATGTAGTATTCCATCCCTATAGATGAAATATATCCTAATTTCACCCTCTAACCACCCCATCTCCTCCCCAGAAAGAATTATCCTTCATACCTTATTACAAAAATGCACTCGATTGTAGTTGTTGTTATGACGAATGTTGAACCTAACCACTTACACTCTACTGATATCCTAGAACTAGTATTCACTGATTATGATTATGATCATGAAATTCAATGACAAATAACACTAGCCCAAATCCCATGGTAAAATAATTGAAACCACTCAATCCAAAATTCCAAAAAGGAAGCTACTGACTTCAACTCCATATAGGTAGAAACCTCAAAGGCCCTATTTCATGAGACATGCAACAAAAAACTCTACTCCTAAAGGAACCATGATGGTTCCCCTCTCACAGAAACAATCCTCATCAGTGCTTATTCTATATCACCTCTATCTTCTTCTGAACTTAAATATACATTGTAAATGTAAAAGAAGTAACTCTATAATAGATAGACGGGGGGAGTGTCTCCTGAAGACATAACACATGGGACTCCCCATCTGGTAAAATATTGGGGTGAAATATAAAATGTACTAAATAATGATCCCATGATATCACATTTACATGCTCACATAGTAAAGAGAGATCTACTCTTTCCTCTTTCTTAACTTCATGGTCAATTTTTGGAACTCTACATAGAACTCCTTCCGATATTCTTCCCAAGAAACTTTTCCCAAATTATACTCATTGAGAAAAAACATCCAACAGTGATGTGATACACCCCTCTTTTGAATAATTTCTATTAGTACCCATTAGTCTTCCCCATCTCATATTAGACTATAGAATATTTTTACCTCCTCTAACGAACACTATGTCTCTAGATAAGATACATCAACCTCATACATTTTAAAAGACCAACATTAGAATTCATGCAACGTCATCTATCAATGATCATCATCCTCAACTAAATGAACACTCTAGTGATCAACCAGGAAATACTATTGAACCTCACCAACCTGAAGCCCATATAGTTGATGTCAAAAATCAATTTATGAATATGAATGAAAATATTTACTTAATCATAGTAGTATGAAAATATATTAATATTAATTTATATTATATCATTTTAACTTCCCAGAACAACCCAATTAAAATAAAAACACAAAAAAACATAATGTATGAGCCACTACTAGGTCTCCACCTAATAGTTCTACTTAACAGGGTTTTTCAATAGGCATAAGGTCCTTGAATGAGATCATGGGGCCCCTAAAATAATTTTTCATAGGTGGTCATCCATGTATTATATCACACACTATGATCTACTAAAATAGCTTCCCTACCAATGCATATAATCATCACTATGGATTACTTCAAACTCAACATAATCTCCTAACCAAAACCTCTAATACAACTCTTTCATGACCCCCACACTCAAAATTTTCCCCTCTTGGGCTACTAATTAAGGGATAGGGATAATTACACCAATGTACCTCTTATAGCATGGCCTAGGTTGAGGATTATAATTGAGGGTGTAAATTTGCACCCATGGGTTGAATTACCCTCTATATATTAAAGGATATAAAAAATGATAAATAAAACACAAACAAAGTCCCTGATATAATATAGAATATAGGGAACAAAATCCATCCTAAAATTCATGAATAATGTTTCCAAATACAAAGTGTCCTTAAATAAATACCAAAAGAATAGTTCCTATGAAAAGAAACCAATAGTTTCTAAAATTCCTACCTCATAATGTCTAGATCGATCCATAAGTCATCCTAGAAACCTAAATATATATTATATATATGTTTGGTTAACATAAAATATATTCTTTGTAGTATCATTGAACATGTCTCTTATACATGTGTAATAAAGTAATGCTAATGCACCTGTGAGAAAACTACATTGCCACAATCACCTATGAAGGTCAACTAACCAGTCACGTCCCCACCAAGGAATTCTCATCAGATAACACATCGATGTGTAGTCACATAATCTCAATTATTTTGATAAAGAGGGTTACCTAAACTACTTGTCCATTGATTTTAAATTATAAGAATTCATAGAATACTACCTGAAGTCACCCAGGAAACCACAACATTCTAAGAACCTCATATTCCACTAGCTATCACATACCACATGATGACACATGGTACTTAATATTACATCTTTTTTGAAGGTAGGTGGGACATCACATAATATCTCAGACATAGTTGTATTCTAGAATTGCAGGAAATGGATAACAGGAAGGACATAAATCGTGTTCCCTCCTCCAACCACTCATGAAACCAACCGGAACCCCCTCATCATAATATCTAACATCACCACTAGTAAACTATTATCTTCCGTTCATCACAACCTATGCATATCAAACTTGTTTAGCATATGTATTTTAGAAGAGAGGAAAGCTAGTGATCCATCAACACCTTTTAAATGTTGGGATAACACACCCTAAAACATTTTTGGTATCAACACATGGTTCTTTATGTGGGTGTACTATAGATAGAAATCATAATGAAAATATAATATATAATATACCAAAAAATATTAGGCTGTGTTTTTTCCAACACATGGTACTTTATACACACAAGTATTCCCATCCAATAGGTGGCGTAAATATAGATATAACAATAAAAATATAAAATATAATATACAAACAAGTATTCCCATCCTATAGGTTAAAAATAAGAGATTTATCCAAACTAGCAGTAATCACAACAACATTCACTACAACCTCTAATAGATAACACCACAAGAGAAAACCAGAAGACACATTCTATATTTCCTTGAAAATTTAATTCATTTCTATATTTCTCAAATTAATAACCATTATAATTATTAATACCTCACATCTAACATTTAAGAATCAACATTAACCACAAATACTATTTTATCTCATGAGTTTATTAGACTTTATTACTAATTTAATTTCAGTTTCATTATGAAAATTTATTCCATTACTATCAAGAAACTAACACAACATCTCAAAAACACAAGAAATCCAGCTATATCGTGTCAATATGGCCCCTCTCCACAACCATATCTCTAAAAAATATCTATATCTAATCACAACCACTACATATTGCAACCACATATCATCACATTCCAACCAACCAACATATAACTACCCAACATATACTATATATCAATATGTCACTTATATCATTCAATAATATCCCAGACCATAGTAGGAAACACAACAATCACAATCACACTAAGAATCTCATCTTTTATTCTATATATTTCATAATCCAATTTCATGGGCATACATTAATTTTCATTCTAGGTAATTCATAAAAACCAATGATTTTCCATGGGAAACAATTTAATTATCCATATACAAGTGATTATCCATTTCCATAATAGTGATATGAAATAATCACACAACTAGGTTCCATAATAATATAAAAGTAAACATAAACAAGTCTCCCAATGGACATTATTTTTAGCAAGGCATTAAGCTTTTACATACTCATTGGAAATAATATCAATTTTATAAAACATGTGATTTATTCCCTTTAATCGTAAATAAAAATTAAATTTATTTTCATTGTTTTAGTAATATAGGGAATACCATATCCCTAAATGATAATAAAATTATGATCCCCCACATGAAAATATATATGGGTAAAGGAAAAGGATACTGTACATGAAATAATCATTTTAAAACACCATAGATAACGATAAAAATATGAAGATACTATAAGATTGAAACTGCTTATGGAATCCTTGGATTAACTAGAACCACACCAAAAGGTTGTAAAAACATATCCCAAACACAACCAAAAAAACATCACCACAAATATTTACTTGGAATTCATTTTGTTCTAGATTTGGTTTGGTCAAAATTATTTTATTATGATTAATATATGTTTTTATGGGATATTATATGATAATTTAACTTGTTTGATTTCTTATTTTGGTTTAGAAAGATATGTTTATGTGGAATTATACATAAAATACATTTTAGCCCAAAAATTGGGTTAATAAAATCTTTTTAAGGAAAATTTTAATCATAAATGATTTTAAAAGTATGTTTCAAAAATTATTTCATTTATTGATTGATGTTATTTTGATTACCTGGACATATGATTATGACATTATGTTTTCTATGCATTTATGATTATTTGTTGGATACACATGGGAGATCATGGAAATAATGGTGACTTTGATAATTGTTCCCCTAGTGTTGATTTTGTTCTAGTTAGGGTGTGTAAACCAATTATATTGTTTGTACCAATAAAATGGATTAGTACTAAGGTGATTCCTTGTGCTCCCAAAATTACTAGGTTCATTTATTATATCTAATGAGCCAAATTCAAGTTAGTTTTTACTTAGTCAAATAAATTATATCCCATAGTGTATGAATTTATTGGTAGTGATATAATAATTTTTAATTCAAATTTCATTATTTTATTAAATTCAATTAATTCCATGTTTCCCTTGGATTATATATGGTTTCTTTGTATCTCTTGTTGAATTTGGATTAATTTTAAGAAAACCAAAATAACTCAAAAGTGTTTTCAAATGAAAGTGTTTTCAGACATAATTTTCAAAATAATACTATTTTCAATAATGCAGGAATAAATTACACATATTCATGGTGGTATCCAATTAGAATTTTCCTCAAACCCAACATTTTTCCTTGGGGTATATTCATAAATGATTTTTTTGGAAAACTATAAAGGTAAGGCTGCCATGCTATTTGGTATCTCTTCTTAAAGATTGTCAAACTTCTATTGGGTGATAGTGATGGTTGATAGTCCAAGAGTGTTTTTGGTTCATTGGGGGTCTTCTTGGGATCCACTGGTATGTTTTTTATTATTTTGAGTCATAATAAGAAGCCTCAAGTATATTTGAATTACTTTTTATATATGATGATCATGGAATAGTTTATAATCATATTGGGTTGTTTATGAGGATTTTTTTATTTATGTTGTGGATTTTATATATTTATATCTATACATCATGAAAATTTGATATCTTATTATTTGAGAATCCATCTTATTGATAGATCATGCTATTATGGATGATAATGATATAGTTTTATGGATTGGACATAGTGGTTTCTCATAAATAGAAATATTAATAAGTCCTTATTATATGTATAGAAGCAAAATATAGAGAAGTTACATTGATTTTGTGGTGGAGGAACTCACCATTCAATTGATATTATGATATTGTAATCTTTTAGAAAATTTTCGGTAAATTTATTTCATTTTTGAAAGCCAGGAAAAAGAAATTAAGATTACTAAGAGGCTCTTAAGATATTCTAAATTTGATGGTATCAAACCCATATTCAATGATTATACAAGAGTCCTTAATATGGAATCAATATTTTGTCTTCATTTACATGATGATTTCAGGTTTTATTATATGCACATATAGTAGTGTGATACCATTCTCAGATGAATGGGGGTCTTGAATATCTAATATGATGCACAATGGGACTGAATCTAGAAATTTATATATAGCATAGAATGTTACATATTATTTTGATGCTTTCCTAACTACAGTGATATGTACAAAATTTCTTTCTTCCTATAATGATTTTTTATCATTTTATAAAGTCATATATTATTTCTTCATTTAACATATGTAAATTAATGTATTTCTTTTGAGATCTTAGTTGATGATATTTTCAATGGATAATTATACTCTATTGTAGAAGGGAAATGTGTGGGGATTTATGTTTCTAGAGTGATGGGTTGTGATAGATAATTTATAAATCATGTGGTATTCAATTGTATTAGAATTTCAAATTAGTCATCTCAATTTTATAATGGATTATATGGTCGGTTTTAACTCATATATCAATTTCATTCCTTGTATAGTTATATTATTACCTTTTGATGGGACTACTATCATCATCCATGGTGTGTGGAAACCCAAATCAATATGGTAAAAAAAATTATTAATTATTATGGTTGGATAATAGGCTAATTAACAAGTTGTTTCTATTATATTATTTAGTGAGGACCATTTTATTGACAAATAGTGATGGTAAATAGGAACCATGAGGTATTTTTGACTAATTATTCATGGTTTCAACCATGAAGAGAGGTGATTTTTTCTATTAATTTACATTTATGGACATTCCCCATATCCTTTTAGTCTTTAGGTTTGACTGTCCCCAGGTTAAAATAAGTAATTATTTAGTTATAATACCTTCAAGGTAATGTATTTATATAATTGAGTGTGTAACTATGGGAATTTCTGGTTTTATCTTCAATGAAGGTATATGGAAACCACCAAAATTGCATCGGTTATTGGAATATCAACCATGTGAAAATTAATAATAAATACATATTACCTTTGATTTATAATCTATTTTATTATCCCAATTAACCCTCATGATTCTCAACGGTTGATTTGAGATTGAGATTATAATAATTAAGGGTTCAGGATGATAATATTACTAAAACCACTTTTAGGTGTATGTATGGGAACTATGAGTATTTGTTTACTCTGTTTTACCTTAAACATTCTTTATTGGTTTTCAGGAATTTGATTATCAAGATCATCCTTAATTATCTAGATTTTTTATCGTGGTTTTTGTGGATGATATCGTTGTATGATTCAAGAAGAAAGTGGAGGTTCCAGATTATTTTGGCATCATGTTGGGAACCTTGGAAGAGTATCACCTTTATAGTAAGATGAATAAATCCAACTTTTGAATATAATAAGTGATACTTTTGGGCTACATGATATCTCAGAAAGGAATTTCTATGAGTCCTAAGAAAATCTGTGCAGTGATTTCATGGGAGCAGCCCATGAAGGTGTTTGAGATCAGGAGCTACCTGGGATTATCATTGTATTTACAAGTGATTTTTTAGAACTAATTTAGGTTTTTATTACCCAAAAAATATTAAACCAGAAAATGGGTGAATTTTGATTTTAATAAGAAGTATAAAATTAATTTTGAGGTGATTATTTTGATGTTTGCATAAGATCTTATTCTAGTATATCTTGAGCTGAGAATGGGTTGTGTTGTGTATTTTGATACTTCAAGTGTAGGGTTGTGCAGCGTTATGAGGTTGTGTGAGCATGTAGTAAACTATGTATATCACTAATTCAATTATCATAAGAATAATTATTGTACTTATGGTCTAGTGTTAGCATTCATAATGGATGAATTCATGACATGGAATATCTATATCATCAAGAAGTGGTTTATTGGATATTTATATCAAAAAATCATAAAGTATATCTTCAATCAAAGACATGTGATAATTCTATAGAAACACTAAGTGGAGTATATCCAGACTATATAATTCAAAATATCTTATATCCTTAGAAAGATGAATGTTGTAGTATTGACATTGAGTAGGAAACACCTTACCTAGATAGTGATGAATCAGAGAATGAATGGCACCTGATTGGATTTCATTTTAATTTTAAATAGTATTTGAAGAGGAAAACGAGTGAGTGTGCTTTACTTATTTCCAACCCAATTATTCATTATATTTTTATATTTTTATTGATAAATAAGGAAATCTTACGACTCTCCGTGATATTTCTGAAAAAAATTCATTTAAATAAATTAAATATGACTAATATATTGTTTAACATGAATCATTAAACTAAAAATATTATGTTACATTTTATTAAAATAAAATTATAATTAGTAAATATAAACATTATAATTTAATTAATATATATTTTTAAATTCTATGTAGATATAAAAATAATAGGATCGTTTTTCGTATAAATTCACTTATAATATTTAATTATTATATCTAAATAACTAATAATATCACTTTATGATTAAAATTGTATATTCTTAAAAATTTCCTTTTTATATGTTATGTATTTTTATTTTCGGACACTAAATATTTCATATTTTAATGATAATAAAATATATTATTGATATTAATAATATATTAATACTATTTTAATTAATAATTAATAAGAAATATCTTTAAGAATATTTGATATCCAAAATGATATTTTCTATTAAAAGTAGTTTTAATAAAATTTTATAATTATATTTAAAAGTTAAATTACAAAAATTTAGAATTTATTTTGAAAAAAATTAACATTATTTTTCACTTAATAATATAAATATTAAATCAGGATTAAATTTATTCATTTTTATGAAAATTTAGATATCTGGGTGAGTAATACATAATACTAGTTTTATAAATGGTGATTATTTTATTATATATTTAGGAAATAAAAATTATTTGAATATTTTTATTACTATTTTCATAAAAAAAATATTAGTTGAACAAGAAAAATTAAACATTTAAAAATATAATTATTTTTTTACAATCCTATATTTCTCATTTTAAAATCTATTGTAATATTTCCCTAAATCAGTTTTTATACAATAAGTACTTATTATTTTAAAATTATTTTTTATCCAATTTATAAATTTAATATAATACCAATAATTTCATACATTGAATCATAATATCCATATTTTCAAATAATTATATTTTTATTTTATGTTTACAAATTAGATTATATTTTTTAAAGATGTGGCCCAAGAAAATTTAATTTTTTAAAACATATAAAATGTGGGAAACCCCTATAATTCCTTATAGATTTCTCTAAAATGGGTGTGTGAGAGATTATCTAGACCACCACAGATCCCTTGTCAATTATTTCATAATATTGGATCCAATTCACCATTGAATTGTGACTTTTTCGTTTTTATTATTAAAAAAATGCAACTCACCTAATTTACAAAATGGGACTTCAATTAGAAATTTCATGCAGCATAAAATTAAAAATCCATTTGATTAAATTCCCAATTTTCATTCATCGGATTCATATCCTACTTTTGATACCCCCGTTGAAATAACCCAAAATTTTGATAAATAATATTTTACAAAAAAATTAGTCTAATCTATATTTTCTGATACACGCAACACCAAGATTAGATTGTGATACAAGTTGCACCAAATTTATATTGTGTTACACACAAATCCAAGTTATAAAAAAATATGATATACAATAAAAATATTGTTATCTAATGTGATAGTTATCACCAAGATAATAGAGTGTAAAGTATGAAAATGATAAACTAAATTAGGAAAATATATGGTTTACCCAAGTATATATCTTTTATCATTTGGTGAGAAATTAATTATAAATGAAAATATAAACCATTTGAGAAAAATGGAAAACGTTTTATGGAAAAAATATTTTCATGCACTCAATTACTTTTAATGAAAATTAATTAAAAAATAAATTTTATGGAATTATATTACTTAAATTTATATATTATATATTAAATAAAATGTTTAGCATTCATGTTATGGGTTATATATACAATAGATAAGAATAAATCTAATTTTACACTTAAAACTATATTGTTTAGAGAAGAAGATTTGTTACATATTGTGAACTTATTTTAAATTTAATTTTTCCTCAAATAGAAACATTAATTGTTAAAATTAACATAATTTATTAAATATTCATTTCAAAATAATCTAATGGGTAATTTTTCCTAATTTTATGAATAATGAAAATTCCTGGTTTTTATTAAGAATTGTAATATCTATTGAAACATTTAAAAAATAAAAATAGTTTCATTATGCTTTCAAAATAAAATTAGTTAAATAATATATCTATTAATCTTATTATGTTCATTGGAATCAATTTTATATTTTATTTGGATATTAAAACTATCTCTACTTATGAAACTTTTCCTTTTGAAAACCCGCTTTCTCACACATCTACAAGTTTAATTTAAATTATATTATACCAATTATATAATTGGAATTTAAAAAAATGGATTAAATACATGAAAATTTAATTTGTGTTATTATGTAAAACATTTAACATAATTTTTTAACAAAATAATTTTTAAAAATAGTAAACAGTATTTTCCACAATTAAAGAAACATTTGTTTACAAGGGGTTACACAAAAAAGATAGGGGTTAAAAATGTAAAAAACAAGGTAAAAATATATTTTATAGACATATTTGACCCTAAATATTCTACATTTTATTATTTCTGGTTTTTTAGTCTTTTTTTAAATGATAATATTTGCTACAACTTTTTCATTTCAAAAATTAGAAGTGTGTCTCTCACCTAACTTATAATAGGAGACTTTCTCTCCTCTCCTATTAACATTTTAAAAACACCTTATTTCATCTAATAAATATTGAAATTAATTTCTTAATTGCATTATATAAATATATAATCCTTATTTTGGTCATAAATCCACCCTATGAATCCTTTTGGGGGAAACCAAAAGATGTTATCCAAAAAAGGTAACATCCCTAACTAAGAACATTACATTCATTCATTCTCAAAATAATTCAATTATTATTAAACAATGATTATATAATAACCATATTATTTTCAATAAATTGATATTTTATTATGTTAATTTAATAACATAAATCATTCCCCACTTCTATAAAATGGTATATGAAAACATCATTCTTGTGTACAGCGGACTACAACCACACGAACTAATGTTATTAGTTTTTCCATTACCAACTCTGAAAATTGAATATATGATTTATTAAATGTTAATATATGATATTTATAATATTATTATACATATTAAATTATTATATCAGATATAACTTATTACTTCCCATTCTCTAGGAATATGATAGCGTCACTCGTGTGTACGACAGATGACCACCTCACGAAGCATTATGATTCCTTCACCCATTACCTAGAAGGTAATAAAGATGTTTTTATAAAAATATTTCATAAAAATAATTTAAAAAATATTCTTTTATATTATTATTATGTTTAAATTTATTTATTTTAATCTATTGAGAAAATCGTAACATCTTTCATGTGTACGTATGGACTACTATCTTCTGGAATAGTGTATTCTGTTTTATATCACTAATATTTATAGTATAATATAAATATAAATATACAATGAATATATATGATGCCTATATAATTTTTAACACTCTTTATATTATATAAACAAGAGCAATTTAAGAGGACCAAATAAATAATAATTCAACACATATATGAAAAATAAATAACTTATTTTATGAAATATGAATTTAACAAGGAATTGTTACTAAGAGGGTAATAAAAGGTCATAATATGGTATGAAATATATAATTAATTTTATGTAATATATGTATAATAAGAAAATATTTATTATACAGGTGGTTTGAACATGTATGATGTAACTTGAGAATTACGGTATTTCATTTATATTCTATCATTTATTTCTGGGAGACAAGTGCAATATAAACCTCTCATTATTATTTGTGTATTGTATATAATAATACATTGACATGTTATATCATGAATATAATTATATTAATGAAATTTAAATTATATTTTTATTTAATTCTTTAATGGATTATTTTGATTAAAAATATTACTAAAGTGGTAAAGGATTTTTGTCTCACATTTTACTTATATGAAACACATGTCATATTCACTAAATAATTATTTTTTATGGTTTATATACTTTATATGAATGTATTTTATGGTTATTATCCTAATATTCGGATGATTTACTTATCCATTTTAGTATCTCTCTTTCATTTGGATTATAGTTCCAAAATTACAAAAATGGTAAGGGATTTTTGTTTCAATTTTCCTTCTTTGAGACATATGTGGTGTTATGTGCCTGTATTATTTTATGAGATGTATATACTACCATAACTATAAATATGACCTATTTATACACATTTATTTCCAATATTTTAAAAAACTGTGGTAATAGGTTTATATGAGGACACAGATTTATTGAAACCATAGTTCACTGCCCAAATTATTGGGCATCTCCTCACGACTCACCTTTTCAATCAAGCTCTCCCGCTTGAACTCTTGCCTCTCCGACCTCTGCCTTTTCAAACTCTACCTCTAGACCCTCTCCTCCCCTCCTTAACCTCCCCCACCATTCCCTCTCCTCCCCTCTCTGACTGCTGCCTCCTTGCCATCTGACCACTACTTCCCAGCCATCTCCTACCCTCCCCGAGCTCGGCTCCCGACCTCAACCTCCCAGCCTCTGCCTCAACATACAGACCTCTTCCTTCTTTCCCCCATCCCATCTCACCTTTCTTGCCTCCTGAAACATCCCCCTCCCCCCTCTCAGCTCTCCCTCCTCTAGCGACATCCCCGAACGATTCATTGTATGTAGGTTTGTATTTTCTTTTAATCCTTTCTTTTTTATTCTTTTTAAACTAATAATTTATTCTTATAACAATATCCTCAACACGTTCACTACATAATTTCACTTTCTTGTTGTTTATTCTTATATCCCCATCCAATTCATTGCATATAGGTTTGTATTTTCTTCTCACATTGTTATTGCAACATCCTTTTTCATAGATTATTCATTCGTTGGTAGAATAGTTAGGAAATGTTTTGGTCAATCAGTGTTTTAACATTGTTAGCAGATTATTTCTTTAAATTGATGTTTTTTAAATTTTTTCATAACTATTCCAATCTACGAGTTGAGGATTTTATGGATATGGGTTTTTCATGTGATGGTATGGATGGTCAAGGTGTGGTTGAATTAAATTATATAAATGGTTAAAGGTAGGTGTTCATTAATTTTGTTTATATTTTTTGATAATGTGTTGTTAATAGAGTTTTCCTAGTGGTTTAATTATATATATGGGTTCTGTTATTTTAATATAGCCTATAAATTAGGGTCTTGTAATGGTAAAGTGTATCAGCCATATTTAAATTCACTAAAAAATTCATAAATAAATTTAAGTTGTTCATTTGAATGAGGACATAATTGAACAAGTTATATTGGATAATTATTTTAGATATTGTGATTATTATTATTACAATTGTTTTTTTAGTAATTATTATTGTTTAGATAAAAATGTATGGAGAATTTAATCAATTTCATCATAATGTGATCGAAGAGGTGATCCAATATTAAACCCTAGTCACACCATTGCAGATGTGTTTTCTCAGAGATCCTTTATGTGTGATATGAATGAAGAATCATCTTGGATTTATCCATTTACATTTCAGGATAAGAAAAAATTGTTCGTTTCTTTTTGGGGGAAGGAAAATAGTTTTTCTGCATCATACTTTCAGTACTCTCTTGTTTGTAATTTTATTAACTGAATTCCTTTGAATAATTGTATTATGAGGTTTGCTGAATCTATTAGATTTGGTTCTTTTGACTAGGGGATTATTTATTACCAAATTATTCAGTTTCATTCTTCATTGAGAGAGGATTATTATATATGTTGGTCTCATGGAAAGTGGTCCTTTATAGGATGTTGTCTGAAGATGATGAAAAGGATTGTAGACTCTTAACGGGATGTTGAAAGACTGTTGCTTAACATTTTTATAGGATTTTAAATTTTACATGTTCACCTTATCATGAAATATTCATTGTCTATTATTGATACTCATATAGGCACACCTATTAAGCTCTATTTTGCTAGTTATAATCTCTCAATAACCTCTCTTGTGAGGATTTTCACATAGGTCATGTTCTTTAAACCACTACTCTTAGTTATCTAGATTAAGAATGGGATGAAGGGATTTTTGAAAAAGGTTTCTTATGAAAATTTAAGAGATTATTATTCATCCTATTTGAATTTCAATCAAGATATTTTGTCTTAGGGAAAGGTGATCTCAAAATAACCATCTTCACAACAACTAGTTCGGTTGAAGGAAATTTGGATTGAAAAAGGGAATCCTGGCGGTCCTGCTAGAGTATAGGACCCTTTTGTGAATGGGAAAAGGTAATCTCTTAGGATATCTTATAAAAATGATGTGGATAGGTAAATTTTTGTTCATTTTAAACATAAGTTGAATAATAGATTTATATTTGGGTATTTAAATAATTTTTATTATTGTTAAAAATGCTCAAACTAACTCTGAAGGGATGTTAAAAGGGGATGATGCCTCTAATATCTCAGGAGCTGACCACTCCACTCATTAGGAGGCTTTAGGGGGCGTTATAATGACCCATACATTACGTACATTGTTAATACTTCAAAATTG
This sequence comes from Viscum album, assembly GCA_963277665.1. Taxonomy (NCBI): domain Eukaryota; kingdom Viridiplantae; phylum Streptophyta; class Magnoliopsida; order Santalales; family Viscaceae; genus Viscum; species Viscum album. The sequence goes on along the minus strand of OY728157.1, from coordinate 1,459,782,151 downwards.
GAGTACACTTATTACAACATATAACAAAACCATGAAAGGACCATATAGGTATAGTGTCTTTAGAAACTGGGAAACATAAACAACTAGTTCATAAAGCATCTACATTGGCTCCCATTTATTTCATAAAATCCAGAGTCCCTTTTGGAATATCCTACTTAATCACCTTATTTATGACCTGGGGAAAGAAAACATACAAAAGGGTGAGTTCAAATTCTCAGAATGGGTAAACCAAAGAAAAACCAATCACATCGTATTCATAAGAACATAACATTTTGGAAATCATAACCTGCAAAAGAAATCATAATTTCATAACATGGGATAAATCATAGTAGTGAAATGCAATACCAATAATCATAAAACAAAACATGAAACTCTGTGGCATACACACATAATTATAGAGAATCATTTCCTAGTAGTCAAGACTCATAGCCAAAACTATCTTAGCAGACAAAGTCCATTTCTGAACCGAGTTCACTCCTCATTTCAGTCCTGTTTCACTGAACTGGTTTGACCTAACCTTCTAGCCATGTCTATCTCACGAGATATTAATCATTACCCAATGCATTGTAGGTAGATATAGGTCCCACCCATCTCATAATGAAACCATTCTTATGTGTTCCACAAAATTATAAATCATACATCATTGCATAAACCATGTAATAAAAATGGGATTCTTAAACATCGTGACATCATAACACAATTCATATAAGATAATGGAATTCATAAAAATAATTCCATCACAACATAATCAAATCAATATGGATAGATACAGAACCCAATATTATCTTAGATGAAAAATAATTTTGATAAAACACTTGAACTCCATTCTTGATGAAAATATCCTTTCTACTTCAAAAACATTTTTCCTTTCTTAACATGTCATAAAATTTTAAACTAAAAGAAGTTTATTAAAAATAATCTAGAAAACTTGTAATGTAAGCTTCTTGGAAATAATGTTCTAAAAATCCATTCATGCCGTATAAGTTAAAAAACATTCTTCTCATACTTTGGCCGGAAAATTCAAAAGTACCTTGTACGAAAAAACGACAAAAGATTCCATTCATATCTTTTACTAAAAACTCACCGAAGGGTAAAATTGGATTTAAAAAATTTTAGGAGGATATAAATAATAATTCATATTGAGGAATTATGGATGTGGATGATAAATATTCCCCAGTAAATTCTGAAGTATAAACAATCTCAGATAAAAATTGAGATTGCGAGATTTTCCCTTACCTTAGGTCTGATTTACTTCATAAGTGTCTGAACCTCCTGTATAATGATTTAAATAATGTCATTGACTTATTCAATAATCATAATTATTTTTATGATATCATATATGGTTATATTCTTAGCTTCTTATTAGTAATATTTCATTGCTACTTGTTATTCGGGTGTTTATTACTTTTTGTTCTTATGCGTGTTTTGTCAAATAAATTTTTATTCTTCATTTTTGGTTATAGATACCTAATTTAAAGAATGGTATTAGTGTAATATATATCATATTTATTCACTCCATTCATTTATGTAATCATTATGCAATGAAAATCATGTAGAACGAGTCGCATCACATCGTGGAGACGGTATTCCGTACGCACACACGAGCGATGATATCCTTCCCATGATCATGGAATTGTATTGGAGTGTATATATACTATTTAGAATCAATATCACATTAAAATAATTATATATAGTTATTATTTACACCATTATACCCATCCAAGTAAGGTGGTGGTGGAAAATAGATTCCACCACGGCGTGGAGACGGTATTCCGTACATACGCATGCACGGTGATTATGTTTTCCGTATGATGGATAGATGGTGAAATGGGGATGTTTAATTCATATAATAAAATATCAGTATATTAGTGATAATGATGTTATTAATTCATAATGAAACAACTAAAGAAGATTAATTGGAAGAAGAAATAAATTTGAAATAATCGGTAACGGGCATGACCTCTTCTTTGAAGCGCCTCTTTGAGACCTCCTCTTAAGGCACTAAAATTGGTCTCTAAAGATGACCATGAACTCTAGTATGCTTCTAGGGAAGTGGAGAAGAGAATTTGGTAGGTTTTGGCCGAGCATGAAGGCTCATGGTTTTGTGAAGAAAAGAGGGAGGAGGTTCCCCTTTATAAGGGAGGAGAGGGGCACCTTTGAAAAAACTAAAAATATTATTATATTATAATGTAATATTCGGTTTTTAATAGCTCAAAATTTATTTATTTTGAAGATAAGGTGGGGATGGGTAGAAATCCTCTCATCCAATAGAATTTAGACAAGTTTAAGTCTCTATTTTAACCTTATCATTATGATTTAACTTTATGTTAAATAATTTCACTTTTACTGTGTCTTCTTGTTTTCTTACACAATAAGGTTAATAAACTTACTATAACAGGAAAAAAGAACCCCAAGTTGTTTATTATTAGTATATATAACCTTATCTATGTAATTGGGCCTATCCTTAGATTTTTAGGACTAAAATAACAATTAATAATATAATATTAGTTTTAAAAACTATTTTATGTCGACTTTGATACTATTTGGTAATTGATTTTTGTGAAACTCATAACCGAATTATTAGTTTGATAAAGGTTAATTAAATAAATTCTAACATGTCATATTAATCATTAAAATTAGTTTAATTCATAAAAAGTCTAAAATTGCATTTATTTGGGTATTAATAACATCAATTATGTCAATATTTCATTAATAAGATAATTACTGCATCATCAATGTGTCATAAATAAATTAACTTATTTAAAGTCTAAAAATTAAAAATAAAATACCATTATGTAGGAAATATTTTTATATTTCTAATTAATATTTATAGTCGAATTTATCCTATGTATATCCCTATATTAAAAATTATTTACTTATTAAACTTTGATTTTAACAATTTTAACCCTTCTTTAAATAAATTAATATTAAATGTCCTAATCTAATACATGTGGGCCTAAATGGTCATATTTTATTCCTAAGGTTGTTTTTGGTCGAATTACACTTATCCAATAGAATTAGTACATGCGTTATGATAATAATAATAACATTTTTACCATTGATTACCCTATTTAATTTTAACCGGGGTAAAATAAAGTAAAAAGTTACTATACACCAAAAATTATTTTCATCTCATTGAACCAAATTTTAGTCATTGATATTAACCGTGTCTCTCAGATTTTCAAAATTCCACTCACAGAAGCAGTAAAATAAAGTTTTATGTAAATTTTCAAATTCTCCTAGGAGGTGGGTAAAAGACGGTGAAAAGTTCAATAAAATTTTTATATATCTAAAATTATTATAAAATGACACCAATGAATTGAATTGAACTTATATAGGTACAATGTATCAATTTTGACCAAAAAATAATTTAAATAAAATAAATAATTATGTAAATAAAAAGTCTGTTTTTAAATAGTAACCTAGTGTTTTCACTATTCATCAAAAATTGAAAGTTTTCAGAAAAAAAACCAAAATTTCACCCTAGACTGATTTCGATATTCAAAATCCAAAAATGAATTCCATTTTGAAAAATAAAAATTAGAAAATTTCAAAAAGTGGTTATTACTATTTGTAACGTCTAGTTTTAAGAATATTCTAATAGCATATCGTTGTTTAGTGAAACTCGATATTGCATATAATGCATGCTATCGAGGAAGGTCGCAATTGCATGTAATTCAAGCCAAGCTACTATTGCGTGTAGTGAAAGATTCCTTTTATGATGTATATAACATAAAAAACAAAATATTTCTCATAAAACTCTCGGGTGTTACATTCTACCCCCCTTAAAATGAATTACACCCTCGAAATTCATCACTTTGTAAAAAACAAATGAGGATACCTCTCCCTCATCATATCCTCAGGCTCCCATGTAGCTTATTCTAATTGGTGGTTCCTCCATTAAACATTCACCAAGAGAGTGGTCTTGTTCCGTAAAACTTTTTCACTACGATCCAGAATCTCTATCGGCTGTTCTTCATAAGAAAGATCTTGTTCCAGCGGTACAACATCTGAGCTGAGTACATGTGAAGGATCAGGTAGTTTCTCTATAGAGATACATGGAAGACATCGTGAACTTGATAGAGATTCGGTGGAAGTGCCAATCGGTAGGCTACCTTCCCAACACGATCCAGAATTTCAAAAGGACCGATATATATAGGGCTCAACTTTCCCTTCTTTCCAAATCTCGTTACTCTCTTCCAAGGAGATATTCGTAAGAACACATTATCACCCACTTAAAAATCTAGGTATTTTCTTCAGTTGTTGGCATAAATTTTTTGTTGACTATGAGAATCTCTAATGTATTGTTGAATAGATCTGACCTTTTCTTCCATCTCATCAAAAAGATCAAGTCCCAATAGCTTTCTTTCCCCAACTTCATCCCAGCAAGTTGGATTCCTTCATTTATTTCCATATAGAGCTTCATAAGGAGCCATCTGAATACTGGAGTGAAAGCTATTATTATAAGAAAATTCCACCAAAGGTAGGTGTTGATCCCAACAACCATTGAACTCCATAGAGCAAGCTCTCAACATATCTTCTAGAGTTTGAATTGTCCGCTCAGACTGACCGTCTGTCTGAGGATGATAAGTAGTGCTGAAACTCAACTCTGTATCCAGAGTATGCTGAAGACTTCACCATAACATTGAGGTAAACCTCGAATCCCGATCAGATATAATAAAAATTTGTACTCCATGCAATCTTACCACTTTCTTTACATATATCTTGGCAAGCTGATCTAGAGAGAAATCTTCTCTAATAGCAATGAAGTGTGTAGACTTGGTAAGATGATCAACTATGAACCAGATATCATTATTCCCTTTGGATGTTTCAGAATGTCTAGTGATAAATTCCACAGTGATGTTATCCCATTTCCATTCAGGTATGGGTAATGGTTGTAACATCCCCTTAGACTTCTGTCTCTCAGCTTTAACTTGCTGAGAAACCAAGCATCGAGAGACATATTCAGCAACATCTCATTTCATACCATACCACCAAAAGTACTCTTTCAGGTCCCTATACATCTTTGTGCTTCTATGATGAATTGAGAATGAAGAACTATGAGCCTCTTCCAGTATCTCCATCTTTAATTCTCGGATGGGAGGAACACAAACCCAATTCCTGAACTTTATTATCCTATCACAATCAAGGTTGAATTTAGGAACATTTCTCACCTTCTTTTGTAACTCTACATCTTAATTCTAGGCCTCTTTAATATTCACATGTATGGATGGTTGAACATTCATTTGAGAAAGATACAATTTTTTCCCTTCCATTATAATTTGAAGATCCATCCTTTTTAAATCCATAAATATTGGATCTTTTGTGATCCTCATCATGGATAAACTGGCATTGTCTTGTCAACTTAATGTGTCTGCCACCTTTTTGCTTTCCTAGGGTGGTGATGAATTGAGCAGTCATAATCCTTAATCAGATCCAAAAATCTTCTTTGGCACATATTCAGATCCTTTTGTGTGAAAATATACTTTAATCATTTATGATCAGTATAAATATCACACATTTCTCCATAAAGATAATGCCTCCAAATCTATAATGCAAATATTACCGCAGCTAACTCCAAATCATGAGTTGGGTAATTTTTATCATGGATTTTCAACTGTCGTGAGGCATAAGCTATCACCATATCATTTTGAATAAGAACACACCCCATTCCCTTCTTGGATGCGTCACTGTAGATCACAAACCATTTTCCACTACAAGGTAGTGTGAGCATAGGTGCACTGGATAACCTTGTTTTTAACTCCTTGAAATTATCTTCACATTCCTCTATCTATACGAACATAACTCCTTTTCGAGTCAACCTGGTGAGTGTATTAGATAATCGTGAAAAATGTTTCACAAAAAGTCGGTAATATCTAGCCAATCCAAGAAAACTTCAGATCTCAGTTACTGTTGTTGGTCTCGACCATCTTTCAATAATTTCTATTTTTGCTGGATCCACAGATATCCCCTCTTTTGAGATTATGTGACCCAAAAATGCAACTTTTTGAACCCAAAATTCACACTTGGTAAATTTGGAATAATGCTTATCCTTTCTCAGGGTCTTCAATATAATTCTCAAGTGATCTTCATGTTCTTCCTTTCTCTTCGAATAGACAAGAATATCGTCTATAAAGACTACCACAAACTGATCAAGATAGTCTCTAGAGACTCTATTCACCAGATCCATGAAGATAGATGGGGAATTAGTACGACCAAATGGCATCACTATAAATTCATAGTTTCCATACCTTGTACGGAAATCCATCTTTGGTATATCCTCTCTTTTGACCCTTAATTGATGATACCCTGAACGAAGATCAATCTTGGAAAAGTTTTGAGCTCCGCATAGTTGGTCAAATAATTCATCAATGCGTGGGAGAGGATATTTTTTCTTGATAGTGAACTTGTTAAGTTCTCGATAATCAATGCAGAGTCTCATTGGTCCATCTTTCTTCTTTAGAAATAGAACAGGTGCTCCCCAAGGTGACACACTAGGGTTTATGAATCCCTTATCAAGATTCTCTTGGAGTTTCTTATTCAATTACTACAACTCAATTGGGGCCATTCTATAAGGTGCGTTTGAAATAGGTAAAGCACCCGGTACGAGTTATATTGAAAACTCAACTTCACGATTTGGTGGAAGACCCGACAATTCCTATATAAAGACATCGTCAAACTCCCTTACATTGGGAATATTCTTAATCGTGAGTTTCTCACAAACCATTTGAGATAGATAACCTACATTTAGTGGAATCAAGACCCATAAGATGGAAGAAATTTCCACTAGAAGGTTATGTTCATCCTTGCATCGATAGACGATCATAGATTGATCTGGAATATAAAATGTGACTTCCCTTCATTGGAAATTGATATGAGCTCCATATAAAGAAATACAATCCATTCCAAAAACCACATCAAAATCCACTATAGGAAGGATCACAAGATTTGCAGGAAACACTTTCCCACAAACTTCAATCAGAGAAGAATTATAAACTTTTGATGTGATTGTTGTTCCATTAGGGGTTGTCACAGCTAACTCAGCATCTAAATGTTGAGGTAATACAGCTATACCCTTAGAAAATTCATCAGAAATAAACTAGTGGGTGGATCCAGAATCAAATAAAATAAATTTCTACCTTAGAGTGTATGGTAAGGGTACCTTTCACCACTTCGTTATGGTACCCCACATCACTGATAGAAATTGCATGTGACTTTCCTTTGTCTTTATCCTTAAGAGTTTGTTGACGTCATTCATCATAAAAAACACTTGTATTTGGGTATTTATTTGAATAATGCCCCATTTCCTTGCACTTGTGACGTTGAAGTGTAGGAGGTGGACTCTGTGTAGCCTTTTCTTTGTTCGCATCACTAGACATCTTCTTCCCATCATTACGGCATTCAAATTCTCGATGACCCTCCATTACACATTTGAAACATTTAATTGTCCCTTTAAGACAACTCCCTTCATTTTTCTTTCCACACTTTGAGCATAAGGGAAAGCTCATCTTCTTTTTAGTGTGGTATTTAGATTTTCCTTTGAATTCTATTTTCCTATTCTTATCAAACCCATATGACTGATGAGTTACTCCAATCTCTATCTCAACTTTGAGAGCACATCGAATGATTTCCTCATAGCTATTGAAGTCCCTTATGGCTAATTCCCTTCGAAGACTTGGTTTTAAGCCACTAAAGAATTGATAGATATTACACTCAGGTTGGATAATAATACCAAAAGCATACATTGAAAGTCTTTTAAAATTGGCTTCATAGGTACCAACAGATTCATCATCATTTTTCTTAAGTTCAAGAAACTCTTTCTCCATCTTTGTTCGAAGACTACGAGGGAAGTACTTATTGAAAAATAAGTTCTTGAACTTGTCCCATTCCATGGACTCAATTTCATCAATTTTCCTCGTATTCATAATATGATTACACCATTGATCAGCATCACCTTCAAAAAGATATACTGCTAAGATGAATTTATCATGTTCATAACATTGAAGAACTGAAAATATTTTTTCAGTAGTACTAATCCATTGTTCAGCAACTAATGGATCAGTAGACCCACTGAATGAAGGTGGAATCTACATCGTGAAGGATTCAACATAAAGTTGCTCCTTCCTTTGATCGTTTGGAAGTCCTATATGATTTATAGCTTGAGAATGTCTTGTGAGAATGGATACAATATTTTTCATTCCAGCTCCCATAACGTTTGGTTGGTCAGGGGGACAATCATTGCATTGCTCGTCGCATTCCGCATTAACACGGTTCCTTTGGGTTCCAGCCATTGATGAAAACCAAGAAGAATAGTGCGAGAAACACTAATTATAATAGGAAAATAACGTAATCAAGAATAAAATTTTACACTTAAGGTCTTATCATAGGTTTTTCAGGGCCATTTCTAAAACACTATGATTGTGTTCAATGCTTAGACATATCCTTAGGTTTCTTACTTAGGCTTTCACATCCTAGTTTCCAAAGGTTGACTATACATTTCCTCTGATACCAACTATAACGACCCATACATTACGTACATTGTTAATAATTCAAAATTGAAGTACACTTTCACAACATATAACAAAACGATGAAAGGACTGTATAGGTATAGTGTCTTTAGAAAATGGGAAACATAAACAACTCGTTCATAAATAATCTACATTGTCTCCCTTTTATTTCATCATATCCAGTGTCCCTTTTGGAATATCCTACTTATTAACCTTCTTCCTGACCTGGGTAAAGAAAACATACAAAAGGGGGAGCTCAAATTCTCAGCAAGGGTTAAGAAAAGAAAAACCAATCACATCATATTCATAAGAACATAACATTTTGGAAATATTAACCTGTAAAAGAAATCATAATTTCATAACATGGGATAAATCATAGTAGTGAAATGTAATCCCAATAATCATAACATAAAACATGAAATATTGTGGCATACACACATAATCATCGAGAATCATTTCTTAGTAGTCAAGACTCATATCCAATACTATCTTAGCGGACAAATTCCATTTCTGAACAGAGTTCACTCCTCATTTCAGTCCTATTTCACTGAACCGGTTCAACCTGTCGTTCCAGCCATGTCTATATCATGAGATATAAATATTTACCCAATGCATTGGTGGGAGATATAGGTCCCACCCATCTCATAATGAAACCATTCTTATGTGGTCCACAAAATCATAAATCATACATCATTGCATAACCATTGTAATAAAAATGGGATTCTTAAACATCATGAAATCATAAAAAAATTCATATAATATAATTTAATACATAAAAATAATTCCATCACAACATAATCAAATCAATAGGGATAGAAACAGAACCCTATATTATCTTAGATGTAAAATAATTTTGATAAAACACTTGAACTCCATTCCTGAGGAAAATATCATTTCTACTTTAAAAACATTTTTCCTTTCTTAACATGTCATACAATTTTAAACTAAAAGAAGTTGATTAAAAATTAACATGAAAACTTGTAAATTAATCTTCTTGTAAATAATGTTTTAAAAATCCATTCATGCCGTATAAGTTAAAAAAACATTCTTCTCGTACTTTGGCTGGAAAAGTCAAAAGAACCTAGTACGAAAAAACGACAAAAGATTCCTTTAATATCATTTACTAAAAACTCACCGAAGGGTAATATTCGATTTAAAAAATTATCAGAGGATATAAATAATATTACATATTTTGGATCCATGAATGTGGATGATAAATATTCCCCAGTAAATTCTGATGTATAAAAAATCTCAGATGAAAATTGAGATTGCGAGATTTTCCCTTACCTTAGGTCCGATTTGCTTCGTAAGTGTCCGAACCTCCTGTATAATGATTCAAATAATGTCATTGACTTATTCTAGAATCATAATTATTTTTATGATAATATATATGCTTATATTCTTAGCTTCTTATTAGTAATATTTCATTGCAACTTATTATTCAGCTGTTTATTAATTTTTGTTGTTATGCGTGTTTTGTCGAATAAATTCATATTCTTCTTTTTAGGTTATAGATAAATCATTTACAGAATTTTATTATTGTAATATTTATCATATTTATTCACTCAATTAATTTATATAATCATTATGCAATGAAAATCATGTAGAACGAGTCACATCAAATCGTGGAGACGGTATTCCGTACGTACGCACGAGCGATGATATCGTTCCCATGATCGTGGAATTGTATTGGAGTGTATGTATACTATTTCAGAATCATTATCACTTTAAAATAATCATATATAGTTATTATTTACACCATTATACCCATCCAAGTAAGGTGGTGGTGGAAAATAGATTACACCACAGTGTGGTGACGGTATTCCGTACGTACGCACACGCGGTGATTTCGTTTTCCGTAGGATGTATAGATGGTGAAATATGGATGTTTCATAATTATAATAACATATCCGTATATGAGTGATACTGATGTTATTACTTCATAATGAAACAACTAAAGAAGAAGAAGTGGAAGAAGAAATAAAGTTGAACGAATCGTAACAGACATTACCTCTTCATTGAAGTGCCTCTTTGAGACCTCCTCTTAGGGAACTAAAATTGGTCTGTGAAGAAGATCAGGACCTCTAGGATGTTCATAGGGAAGTGGAGAAGATAATTTGTCAGATTTTGTCCGAGTTTGAAGGCTCAATGTGGGGTGATTAAGAGAGGGAGGAGAATCCCTTTTATAAGGGAGGAGAGGGGCACCTTTGGAGAACCAAAAAATATTATGTTATTATAAAGTCATATTCGGTTTTTAATAGCTCCAAATTGATTTATTCCGATGCTAAGGTGTGTATGGATCAAAATCATCTCATAAAATAGAATTTATACATTTTTAGGTATTTATTATAACCTTATCATTAAGATTTAACTTTAAGTTAAATAATTTTACTTTTACCGTGTCTTCTTGTTTTCTTACACTATAAGGTTAATAAACTTACTATAAAAAGCCAAACGAACCCGAAGTTGTTTATTATTAGTATATATAACCTTATATAAGTCATTTGGACAAACCATAAATTTTTAGGAATAAAATAACAATTAATAATATAATATTTTTTTAAAAATAATTTTTTGTCAATTTTGACACTATTTGGTAATTGATTTTTGTAAAAATCATAACAGAATTATTAGTTCTAAAAACGTTAATTAAATCAATAATAACATGTCATATTAACCCATAAAATTATTTTAATTCATAAAAAGTCTCAAATAACATTTATTTGGGTATTTATAACATCAATTATGTCAATATTTCATTAATAAGATAATTACTGCATCATCATTGTGTCATAAATAAATTAAAATATTTAATGTATAAAAATTACAAATAAAATACAATTATTTATGAAATCTCTTTATATTTATAATTAATATTTATAGTCGAATTTATCTTATGTATAACCCTATATTAAAAATAATTTACTTATTAAATGTTGATTTTAACTATTTTAACCCTTCTTTAAATAAATTAATATTAAATGTTCTAATCTAATCCATGTGGGCCTAAATGGTCACATTTTATTCCTAATGTTGTTTTGGTTCGAATAAACCTTATCCAATAGAATTAGGACATGTGTTAGGGTAATAATAATAACATTTTTACCCTTAATTGCCCTATTTACTTTTAACCGTGGTAAAAAAATTAAAAAGTTACTATTCTACTCTAACCATGTCATATTATATGGCCATTTTGACCTATGAAGCTTTACCCAAGTATTATAGATGATAACTAAAGAGACTACCACGACCATATTGGACTTGTTGTCTCACACAAGAACATGATCACTGCATCATGACCATCTTAATTCCTTCTTTGATGGCTGTGGCCTTCCTAGCCACTTCTCTGTCGTCACCATGAAAAAAACTAGTATGTTTTCTTTCTTATGATATAAAATTCCTTCATGATGAACCAGTCATGATTTGTTTAAACGTGAAGATTATTTTACATGTAATTTTCAGATTTATATATTCATCCGACAATCTATGTATAAAACTTGTGACAATGACATCAACATATATATTAACATAAAATCTAAATGCAACTCCAAATGAGAACCTACCAAATGAAGTTTTATGGATCAGCACATGAAATACTGTTTATTTATCACACAATAGTCCAGTTGGAGACTAGTTTTGTTTTCCTATAAATGGTTAATTAATTCTATTATTTTTGGTTATATAACTGCACTATTCTTGTTTATTGAGTTATATTCTTTTTGAATTTTCTCTGACGTTTGGTTTTACCATAATTTTGGGGGATGAGTACTATTATGTTATACCTTGGGTTATAGGTACTTGTGAGCTAGTATTAGACATCTTTGATAGTGTTTCTTATCTAGAGAATCATGAATGTTCAGTTAAGTTTTATTTATATTGGAAGTTTTTTAATTATTAGTATGTAAGTAGATTTAGTGAAAAATTTAATTTATATAGTGAGTACCATGTTGATCCTCTGTGTGATAAATAGAGTAACTGATTCTCATTTTGTATAATTGTTTTTAATCCCATTAAATATATTTAGTATCTATGAAATTTCACAAATGGTGAGTAGATTATTTGACCTGATACAAGCCATTAGTTTTGGTTGGGATGTTAGTAGGGAGTGGACAGTTAGGAGAAGTGGGTATTTTCAGGGGATGGGGGATGGAAAACAAGCACGGTGGGGAGGAACTCGTAGGGGTGGGGGACTGGTAGGGACAGAGGGGTGAGGGGAAACTAGAACAGGGGAGGGGGAATGAGCAGGGGGGCTTGAAGGGTAGAGGGGACTAGCATGGGTGTAAGTGGAAGGGTGGGTTGGGGTGAAAGGGGGGATGGTAGGGGGAGGGGGACTAGCATGGGAAAGGGGGAAGGAAAACTAGCAAGGTGGGGGGTAGGACTATCAGTGGGAGGGAAAACTAGTAGGGGTAGGGGGAACTGGAAAGAGGGGAGGTGAAACTAGTAGGGGTGAACTCGCATGGGGAGGGGACTCAGAGGGGGAGGGGAGTAATGGGAAGAGTGGGTGGGGGTGAAATGGGGGACTGATATGGTTAACAATAAGGGGGTGGGGTTGCAAGGGGGGAAAGGTGGGAGGGGGGAATAGCATGTGGGAGGGGATACAACTATTTGGCTGGACATACTACCATCCCCAATTATAGACCTTTCCTTATATTGGATCAAGTTACACCTTCTTCCTAATGTGGATCAATCTCATCCACTTTTTTCTAATCATTATCTCATGAGATATAAATAATTACGCAATTTATTGGATGTAGATATAGGTCCCACCCATCATATTATTAAATCATATATACATATGCCACAAGAACCTAAATAGTCATCATATCATAACCTAATAACTGAAATGGGTATTAGAAACATGTAACCACATGAAAATATATGGAAAATATATAGTTTTTTTAATCCTTTTTTGATAACATAACCCAAGAAAAGAATCGGGTTTCATTAAAAATTTATCATGGTATAACCCATGGAAGAGAAACGGGTGTCATAAATATCATTCCATTATAAAAAAAACCATTCAGAGAAAGAATATGAATGATATTTTTGGATAGTATCCCCAGAAAGGAATATAAACACCAAATGATGTCAAATTTTATGTAAACTAAATTTGAAATATATTTTAAAAACATATATTGATTAAAAAATCTTTTCAACTTTTAGAAAATATTATCAAATCTTAATACATTTTGAATACATTTTTCATTGAAAATATTCTTGAAAACATATAAAGGAATATTTGAAAAAAATTATTACAAAAAAATTACAAACATTTTACATAAAAATGAACTTAAAATATCATTAAAAATAGTTTTGAAAACTTTCTTAGAAAACATGGTTTTTGAATATATTATAATTCCAAAAAATTAGAAACTTAATATTGGATTTTATGAAAATATTTTATTAATTATATTAAGTACTAAAGAGTGGGAAAATGGCATCGTTACCTAAATATATATCCAATAAACATAGGATAATAATATTCATGATAATTATTGAGAGATGGACCATATTATTTTACCAATGGAAACATAATCATAAACAATCCTGATAAACAATGTGATTATTCCAAACAACTCTTACCACTTTGGTAAATTTGAATCAAAATCCCCATGACATAATAACATTAAAAAAAATATTAAAATATAATGATAAGAAATATATTCATGATATATATTTTTAAAATGGAAGTGTATACACCTTATAAAATAATAAAGGTGTATAACATAACATGTGTCTCAATGAAGGAAAATTGAGACAAAATTACCTTACTGATATATAAATTTTAAATCGTGTAACCCATGAAAGGGAGATAAAAATGGATATATAAATTAAAAAAAATCATTATGAAATACCTTTATGTTTATTATATACACCACATATAATAATGTGGTATAGCATGTATCACACAAAATTTAAAAAGTGAGACAAAATTGTCATACTACTTCAGTATCTTTTGAACCATGATCTCCATGAGATAATAATATAAATTTAAAATTTCAATATCCATAAATAAATTTAATTCATGATATACCATGTCATTGGGAAGTACATACACCACACAAAAAAAAAGTTGTGAATATGGCTTAAGTCTCCAAAAAAGGTAAGGTAAGAAATCCTATTACCTTACGTATTGACTTTCTTTGTACATGTTTAAACCTCATATATAATAAATATAATTTTATTATACATATTATAAATAATAATATTACGATATATCATTTAATAATTTTTATTAAGACATTATATTACTCTTTTATTAACAATTCCTTATTAATGTTACTTTATGAGTAATAACCGCTTTGTTTTCAATATATGATTTCACTTATTATTTTTCATCCCAATTATTTTATCATTATTTTATCATTTAAAAAATTTAAACCCTGATATAAATATCCTTTATTTTCATTATATATTTATTAATAATAATATATACAATATATAAATATGAATTGAAATACATCATTTATGAAAACTGTAGGTCGTACATACGCATAAACGCCATTTCAAATTTCTTATCATATTTGAAGGACATAAAATTAAATGATAAATATATATAATAATTAAATTAGAATTATTATTTAATTTATATCACTAATTTATATTAAACTCATTTTTAATACATTCCATGTTACGCTTCGATGAATCACATCCCTTTATGAGGAAGTAGTTTGTTGTACACATAAATGATGTTATCATATTCTCGAAAAATTGAAACCATAAAGGTATAATTTATATAATTATTATATAAACAAAAATAAATACTAAATATAATATATATAATAAATAAACTATAAATAAATAATTTTTCCCGACCATGAAAGTTGTAGTAAAAGAACGAGTGACACTAGTTCACAAGGTAATAGTCCACCATACACACAAATGGTGAATGTGTATCTCATTTGATGCAAGTGTGTGAAAGTGTAGGTAATTAAATTAACATAAAATAATATCATTATATTTATTATATTTATTATATTTATTATATTATATAATTATGATATAATATGAATTTATGTGGGTGTAGGAGTAAATAAAAGGAAATTACATATTTATGACTCTTGCCTCTTAATTGGGTAACTCCATTTGGTTTTCCTGGAAGTATTTCCTTTGTATGATTTATAAACATAGTGTGGAATAAAACATGATAGGAGTTATTTTTGATTTTATCTTTGCATTTATTTAGTGAGAAAAATTGGTTTCGGAGGTGTGAAGAAGGGGGAGATAGTGAGGCCTTTTATAAGTAGGGGGAGTACACAAATAGAATTTTTTAAAATAATTTTATTCTCATCGCATTATTACCAACAAAGAGGCTTACATAAGACAATAAATTATATAAATTAAGTTTTAATGTCTAAATATTTCAATATAATGGATTTTGGACAATTATACCATCATTTTATCACCTCATTATCTTAGTTTAACCATTAAGTAAACTTGTTTTTACCTAAATCACTGTAAATTATTTTAATTTCTATCTCTTATATTTTTAGTAAAAACTAATTTTACCTTAATTGAAATTATGAATTATTATGATTCCAAATATTGTATCCATTTTTTTATATTTTAATCATAGAAGTGTCATAGATTTTATTAAAATAAATCTCATAGATGGGACGAAACAATAATTTTTTAATGTAAAAATGATTAAAAGTTTGCATGGATTTTAAATCCAATTTCATTGTGATATTTATTGAAATGAAATAAATTGAATTTATTGGTGTATAATAGAACTAATTATAATTTAAAAATTATTTAAATATAATTTAACTATATAATAAAATAACTTGAAAAATATGTTTTCAACTAAAATTTATAAATTTTGATTATTCATCTAAAAATGAATCTTCACAAAAAAACCAAAAATTAACCATAATATAATTTTAGCATAATAGTTTCAAAAATAATGTTTATTTTTTCAAATAAAATTTCTGAAATTTTTAAAAAAATAGTTTTAAAACAATTATAACATTAAAAGGCGACAAAAGTTCCTTTCAGAAAAATACATCATTTTATGCCTATTATTGGTTTTATTATTATTATATATTGCCTAGAAAACACATAAGATTAATGTTAAATTGTTGATTGAATATAAAATATATAATTATCATTAAAATAATTCATAATAATTTGTTTTTTAAATTTATTGAGATAAAATGTGTTTTTTCCTAGAAAAATAGTTTTTCTGAAAAGAAATTTATTTTATTTTCAAATCATTCTAACTCCCATTAATAACTAATTGGTAACTAAAAGATTCATATTATATACATGTGTGCACCATATTTTCATAGTTTAGTAAATATTATTTATAACATTCATTACAATGGCTCGTTGATAACTATAATAATATGTTAACATTAATATTAATAATTTATTGTAGTTCTATAAAACACAGTCTTGCGTGTAACAAAAGATGAAAAAAGAACATGGTTTTGTGTGTAAACCAAGCCAAGCATAGTGTTGTTTGTACAATAAGATAATCTATGTGTTTTATATATTTTATTTTTATCGTGGGATTGCGTATGAATCAATCATAACATGGTGTAGTGTGCAATGCTATCCATCAGAAAAATTAATTTATTTTTAAAAAATCATAAAAACTAGAGGTGTAAAAATTTTCATGTTATCATACCCTTATAATCGGGATAGGTTGATATCTCTCTAGTTTACCCTTATAATGAATCTCAGCTAACCCTTTCCTATTATTCATTTCCCCATACAATGATAAAAGGTATTATGTTTGATATTTCTAAGAATGTTGATATTTATTAATGACATGGTATGAGATAACATATCTCACTTATAGACCAGTTGTTTATGTGTCCGTGTTTCGAATGGTACTATGAATTTATGATCCTCGGAGATTTGTTTATGATGTGAAATAATATTCAGATAAAAATATGTAATATCTATGAATGAGATTTTTGGGTCACTTTAGTTGGTATCAGCGGATAGGATTAATTATCCTTTGGAAAACTAGGTGAGAAAACAATAGATAGATCCATAAGTATAATTATAAGGATAATCAATGTATAAGAAAATTTCTACTAATTTTAGTAAAGTATACAAAAACTAGTTTGGAAAGAATTATTTCCCTATCAAGATACTATAATTAGATGTGGATCTGACATAATGGTACCTAGGGGTACAACTCCAGAAAGGGTGCATTGAGTTAGACTCAATCATCACCTAATGCATGACAATGAGCCTCGTTCCAAACTAGGTTTAACACTTTTGAATGATATGGTTTTTAAAATCATAAACTCTTGAAAATCATAACGAATTTATAAGGATAAGCCTAATGTTTTATAGATTTAAAATAATTATTTATTATTTAGAAATTATATAATTCACTTTTCGAGATTATGTGGATTTCCACTATGATGAGTGTTTCTCAATGTATGATTTTTTGTTCTAGATAATGGATTGAACCTGAAGTATCTTTGATAAAGTTGAATGAAATTGAAATTGAAATGATATTCCTCAAGAGAAAATTAATGTTATGGGAGCTAGGATGGAAAGCCCTTTTTATATTCTCATACAACTTTCTAAAGTTATGAATCATCTTGAAATTAAAAAAAACATAGGAGGTAACAACATTTTGTTGGGTCCATTATGAAGAAACGTGCACCCTCTATTTATGGGTCCATTAATACACTAGTTGCTATGTAATGGATTAGTATCATAGAAAAGATATTTTCCATTCTCTAGTATTTGGATCATTAAAAATTATTTTTGTTTGCATTTCATTTTTAAGGAAAAGTATATCAATGGTGGATCCTTATTAAGAAAATAAGGTAAGAGGAGTTAATTGAACCCATATAATTAGATGAGTTTAAAATGATATTTTTTTAGTAATCACCTCCCTTGAATTATACAAATGGGGGTAGAGAAGGATTTTTTCGAGCTAAAATAGAAAGGAAGTTAATCTTTTAGTACCCACAAAGATAATTTTAAAAGACTTTAATCGTAAGCCTCTAGTTTAATCATCATTACAAAAATAAAAATTGATCGATTATTTGTGTCTTATGACCAATTATTTGATAGGAATTTGATATAAGAGACTTTAGTATCTATGAATAAATAATTAAATGTGCATTGACAGTATAAATAGAAATCAGATATTCAGATCATTCCCATATTTTTGATAAGAAATGTAATATCATGGATCATGATAACTTAAACAAATCAAACAGTGGATTGAAATTTCAGTCAACTATATGCAAAAAATGTAGAAAATAAGTTAGGTGAATACTTGAAAGAAACCAGAGGGTTTTATATGTGTATAAAGCATTCCTATTGAGAAGAAGAATATAAATATTATGTGAAGATCCCAATCAATGAAATTAATAGAGAGAGAGATCAAAAAAAGTCACCCCCTCAATTTATTGATTCAAAAGCAATTATTATTTGAGTAATGTGAATTGATACCCCAATCCAATTTAATGTGGCTGATAATACAAATCAACCTCTAAATTCAATGGAAAAAGGAAATGTATATTTAATTATAATGATTAATGTTGATCATAATAATTAGAGCACACTTATCATCCCCTCCATAGATATGAATTTCATTTTTTAATTAGTATAAATAAGACCTATGAGAATATTACTGTTCATACATTAGTGAACTTTTATTTCATTGTCACCATATACATGGATTTTGGAATAATGGGTTCTCATTTAATATTTAATCAGTACAAGGAGGAACCCAAGATTAAAATGAAATATTTTTTATATAAGATAAGATATTACATAAGGAATAAAGTGTGAATTAACTTGCTGAATTTTATATGTCTCAACGTAAAATTAAATGAAGAGTTATGGATAACATCATGGGTTTGTGATTTTAAGGTTGATCAGAAGTTCAAATTCATTGACACCCATTTTGATTCTTATGTTATGGATGTTTAACAATATTAAAGATAATTTAAGATAAAATTTTAGAAATACATACCTTTTATTTTTTATATATTTTAGTTATAATGTTATTAAAGGAAAAATTACTTTAAAAGTTTTAGAAATTTGATTAAATTTATTGGTAACGTTTGGGTTTTATCTTATCATTAATGTTGTGGTAATGATTGGATATATCAAATCTCAATATGATGTTTTCACACATCAATGATGTAAGAGAAGATTTCTTCCTCGTTATACATTTAAATATATATATTAATTAAATGGTAATGTTTTTTAGTATGAAATTTTATTATATCTAATTGGGTTATTAGGTTTACATAAACATTCTAATGAAGTCTTTAATCAGATCTAGATATGGAGTTATTTTTCATTACTATAAATCATCTTTAGATATATGGTCATTTAGTCCGAAAAATTTAAATCCTAGAGGATATTCTGATAAATTATATTTATTTAAATGGTGGTTGGGATTAAAAACTTATTCTATTTTTTCATAGGATAATATCATTCACTCGAGAATTCAGATTGATCTTTATGAATCCCTTTATTTAAATAAGTATAGAACTCCAACATACTAGAATGAATTTATAGAAAGAAATCTATTGGGACCTGAGATATATGATGAAATAGAAGAGAATGTTAGATCCATTCAAAAACACATAATAGTGTAAAATTGTTGAAATAATATTTATACAGATAATCCTCGATGCAGTCTATAATTTTATGTTGGTGAGAAGGTGTTTCTATGAATTTGTCCATAGAATAAATTTGGTAAAACTTATCCCTTAGTATATCAGTCTTATTGGAATTATTGATGGTATTAAAATGGTATCCTATCAATTGTAACTTCCACCAATCCCAACTCTATTCTATTATACATTCCATATATATCTTTTGATGAATTTCATACCTCATCCATCACATGCAACGAACTAATAATTTGTACTGTTGGATCATAATATTTCTTATGAAGAAAAAACGGTAGAGATTGTTAATCAGAGATAAAGTAATACAAAACAAGGCCACTCAACTAGTAAATATTTTTTTTTGTAAAACCACTAACTTAAGGAATTTATGTTGGAACCATAGTATGTAATGAGATTGATGTGTCCTTATTTTTTGGGACTAAAGTGATGAATTAAAAGAGTGACATTCATTTTATGGGGGGGGTATAATGTAAAATCTTGATATTTTGAGAATTTTTTTTCAAATAGATTAAATATATTCTATATTTTTCTTTTATACACAATACCATGATTATATTATGTTGTGAAAATAATTATTTTAGTTTTTGATTCATGCAACACAAAATTTTAAAAAAATGGGACATTTAATTAAAATATTATTTTATAATATGATAGTTATAACCTAGCCAATGACTGGTGGGTATAAATATGATGAAATAAATTATTAAAATATATGTTTTAAACGTGTATATATAATAAATTTCTCATTTTCCAATTAATTATTAATGAAAACAAAAATCATTTAAAAACAGAGGAAATAATTTTTGGGAAAAAATTATTATATGTGCATAAGAAAATTTTACCTTAATCAATTAAAAAAATCACTATTAGTCAATTATTTTAATAAAATTTAGATATTATAAATTCAATTTAAGGTCTAACATTCATCATATGTGTTTTCTACAAAATGTATTAGAATAAAACCAATTTTATATTTGAAAATTTATTTTACTCTTCAAAGACAGCCATTCTCATTACATCTCTAGGTTTAATTAAAATTAAATTATAAAACATAAACAATTTAAAATTATAAATATGAATTAAATATTTTGAATAATAATAATTAATATTATCTAATATTTCCAATTAAATTTTTTACCATATTTAATAGTTAAAATATAAAAAATTATTTATCGTTGTAAGGGAAAAAAATTTACAATGAAGTGAATCTAAAATGATAACGGTTAAAAATGACCAAATTTTTTTATAAAACACATTTTATCAAAATATTTATACCTTTTATATTCTATTTTTCTGAATTGATTATTTTGGATCCTTATTTCTAGTGAGAAATATGTGTATACCTTTTTATTTCCAAATATTAAAAGTGTGTAACTCACCTCACTTATAAAAAGACACCCATGTCCTCTCTTTTTCACACTTAATAACCCAATTAGTTCATCCAATACATTCTAAAATAATATAAATACATCACTATTATCATTATATAATAATTTTATTGGTTATAAATCCATCCTATGTAACCTTTTATGAAAACCAAATGATGTTGTCTAAAGAAGAGGTAACATCCCAAATAGAGCGTTTTATTTTATTTCTTCCTCCACATCCTTCAATTATTATTAAAACAGTATTATATAAAATACTCATTATATTAAATATACTTATATGTTTTTATGTGAATTTCAAAACCTAAATCCTTCTCCTCTTTCCTCAAATGGTATATGAAATCATCATTCTTCTTTATGGTGGACTACCGACTCTCAAACCGATGTGATTCATTTTTCTATTACCACCACTCATGAATGGATATAATGATGGATTAAATTTTTATATATATACTTTATGATATTATTATACTCATTTAATTATTATATCACATATACCTTCTTACATTACATTCTATGTAAATATGATAACATCGCTCATGTGTACAGTGGACTACCACCTCACGAAGCAGTGTGATTCATTCATGATTTATAGGGAATGTAATAAGGATTATTTTAATATAAATTTGTGAAATAGATAAAAAAATTATTATTTAATGATAATATATTATTTACCTTTATTTATTTCAGTCCATTTATAAAATGTAATCAACATTCATGTGTACGTACAACGTACCATCTCTATGAATAATGTATTTCATTTTCAATTTCAAACATTTACGGATAACTCAAAATACATATATTATGAATATATATGATATTTATATAATTTTTAAAAAATTTAATATTATTTAACCATAATCAATATTATAGAACGAAAAAAATAAGAAATCAGAACACATACCAAAAACAATGTAGTTATTTCCAGAAACGTGACATTAACAAGGAATTGATAAAAATGGGTAATATAATGTCATAATAAAATAATATATGGGATTATATATATAATTATGGTTCATTAATATATTTATAATAAACTTATATATATGAATAATAATTTTTTAATGTGTATGAAGGAAGTTGATACTTAAGTTGTGGGATATCTAGTCTTTCTTTTATATCTTTGATAAAAGTGTTATATTCATCGCTCATTTCTTTTTTTTGTGGTGTAAATACTTCCCCATTGATATTTTATATCATTAATATAATTATTTTAATTATATTTAATTATTTTTATGTTATTATTTAATGGGTCTTAAGATTAAAAATATTACTAAATTGGTATGGGATTTTCATCTCACTTTTTACTTATGTGAGGCACATTCCATATTCACCACCTTTTTAATTTTTACGGTATATATACATCCGATGAATTTATTTTATGATGATTCTCCTGAAAATTATATGGATTTACATATCCATTTTAGTATTTATCTTTTATGGGTTTTATGGGTCAAAAGTTACCAAAAGTGGTAATGAATTTTTGACTCAATTTTCATGAAGAGAGATATTTGTTATGTTATACACCTATATACATTTATGAGGAATATATAATTCCCATTTGACATATTATATCATTAATATACTTATATTCATGGTATTTTATGTTTCATTTATTTATATTCTTTTTTGGGGACCAGGATTTGATATTACCAAAGCAGTGACAGTTTTATGATACATTCATATCATTTATTAGGATTGTTTATGTTTATAAGTTGGATGATAAAAATTTGTGATCCATCTCACAAGAAACTAATTATACTGATTCTCCTATTTCTTTCATGAAAAAATATTTTTTCTACTCATATTCCTCTCTTTATAAACTAAATATTTCAAAATAATTTTTTAAATGATTACTGACATTATTTTTATCCTAGGTCGAGAACCCTTTCCCTTCTATGTATTTGTTTTCTAAAAATGTTTCAAAATATGTTTTGATGTTAATATTTTATTGATTAACATAAATTTTACTATTAATATATTTTTTTTTAAAAATTAAAAGTAATCCTCATGTTGTTTTAAAATATAATCCTTGTTTTTTATTTTATTGAAAATGTGAAAGGAATCTTCATTTTAACAAGTATGGTATTAACAGAATTCCCCAACATCATGAGCACTCAATTTTTTTAAGATTGATTTATAATTTCCAATTTTTTAAATGAATATTCCATACATAAAATTATGATTTTTTTCATTTTTTTCAAAGTGGAATGATTATTTTAACAAAGAAATGATCCATGTGATCTTTAATATATATTTTCATCTAAGATTCTATCCTTGGATATTGAATACACATTACTAGAGATAATATTGAATGATACCATGTTTATTATTTATCTGGATGGTTAATAATTAGGTTGACATTATATTTATGAAATTAATTTATTTTTCATGGGTAATTCTATGGTTAATTGATGAAATATTTTTTATATTCATTTTAGTTACACCGTTTATTATGTGATGATAAGATGAATGTTTTATGATATTGTGGCACACATAAGTATGGTTTTAATTATTAGATGGGAGCTACCTATATCACCCTCCAATGCATTGGGTAATGAGGAATCACTCATTAATAAATATGTTATACATTAACATGATTACATGTTCAAAATGTTACATGTAAACCTGATGACATGCTCACAATATAACGCCTTCACCTAATTACATGTTCATTATTTTATGTTTGAATTTGAATAAATTTTCACCATATTATGTGTAAAAATGATTATATTTCCCAAATTTTATGTGTGAACCTATGTTTATGTTCACATTTTCATGAATGGTCCTAGATATGTAGTCCATAAGGTTATTAATGGTCCTAGTTTCATGTACATTTGTTTATCTGAGACCTTTATTTCATGTCCATAACTTAATGAGTAAATTTGTCTCAATTTATACACGTTCGCAGTGATATAATCTTATTTTTGTACCAAAAAATCATTGTTTTATGATAATTTTATTTTCTAATGGATCATATTATTTGATTCCATTTTGATTAATAACATATTAACTTCCATGTTTTATTTCAAGAATAATGTTTATAATATATGATATGTAGTGTATGTTTTTAAAATGTTATTCCCAAACCCTTATTTTCTGGACATGTTCATATCTCACTCATTTATCGATATTGATAATATTTTTCTCCCTTCCTTTTATCTTCTTTCCCTAGGATATGATGAAATTTTTTATGTATGTTATGTATAAGAAGATTGTTAGTTGTGAATAAAATAGTGGGAGATGATGTATCTCAATTATCGACCTGTTGTTTATGTATCAAAGATTCCAAATGAAATATGCCTTTATGTTTAACAAGATTGTGTTTATGTAATGTAATGAATATTAACCAAAATATATGTTATATTTATGTGTGAAATGTTTTGGTCTGTACACTCTTTATCCAAAAATAATCCATAAGTATACTATTTCAAAAGGATCGTTCATTAGATGATTCTAACTCTCAACACGAGTGTTTCCCACTCTCTAGCTTTCATTTATATATATTTCTCATCCATCCTCCTCCAAACCTATTCAAAACATATCAAAATTATAAAATAATTTTCATTAGTATACTTAATATTATTATATTTATAGTACATTCAATATCTACCATCCTACCTTTTCCTTATAATAATTAAACATCATTTTTGTGTTGGTACAAACTACCACCTCAATGAATGACATAATCAGTTTTTCATAACCAACTTATACAGATTCCTAAAAGGGGATATTTATTATATATATATATATATATATATAATTTTTATGTAAAATTATTAATATTCATAAATGATACATTATTTTCTACCTTCATTATTCTCGATGAAAATTGTATATTTTCTCTGTGTTACATATGGAATATTGCCTCTATATACAGCGTCTTATATTTTTCATCACTGCTTATTATATTTGATTATATAATATATTTAATGAATAAAATTTCTATTATGTGTAAATAATTTCATTAATATGGTTTTGAAATGATGACACAAAAATTAATGACCTTTATAATGTAGTTTTTTAATATCGTTAATTTACCTAAAACAAGTTAATCATTTATCTTGTTCTCTTGATCTGTGCCAGTAGTCCAAAGGAAGTGATCAGTGAATGAATAAATCATTGAAAAAAATTATTTAAATATCGTTTATTATATAATATTGATGAACTTTCTATCATATAATAGATTTCAACATCAATAATAAAAACATGCATGAAATAATTGAAAATTCCAACATCTGATAATGAAAATAAGTTATGAAGAACTATATATTATATTATAAATGACTATAATAAAAAAGTTTTAAAGGTTATATATAATAATAGGGTTATGAAATAAGATATTAGCATGGTTAAATATATTATAAATGAGTTTAAATATAATTTATGGATGCCGGGAGAAAAAGTAAGGGTTATTTGTCTCATATTTATTTCTCTAAGATGTATGAAATGTTCACAAATTGTTTTATATAATGTGATTTATATAATCATATATGGATAGTTTTATGAAACATTTATGATATTAAATAACTACAATGTCAGCATCATTTTCTATATCCCATGGTATTTTGATTCACGAGATACCACTATTATAAGGGTTTTTCACAACTCATTTTTTTCATTGTGACTTATAGAATATCCCCCACTTATTTTCCTTTATATGATTTATATTATACCCATTAATTTATTTATATTATAAATATAATGAAATTAATGTTATTAAAAGAACCGTATATTATTTTCTTATTTAATGGATTTTGATTCAAAGGTTACTAAAGACTTTAGGGTATCATTCAAATATCATTTTCAAATCAAGATTGATAGAAATGAATTCCCATATATGGAAAAATTATGTGAAAATAATATATATGTCTCTAAATATTTTATTCTCTGGTTATTATTTTTGTCTTAAAATTCCTTTCCCTATCTAATTTTCCATAGTAATTAATTGACCAGATGTGATGCTTTTATGTGAAATCAACCCGAAATATTCATTATGGTCATGAATATTTCTCCTAAATGACCATAATAATTTATTAATTTTATAATAAATTCTTTATAAATTGATTATATTAATTTTATACAATTTTTATTTTCTTTCCAAAATTTCTAAAATAATTTATTTATGGTTTTTACAAGTACTGTTAAAAACAACATCTCTTTTTGGTGAAATTTATGAGAATATGTTATTTTATTTTCATGAAAATTATTTTTCAAGAAAATTTATTATCAGGTTTCAAAATGGTTTTACAAACTTATTTTATTTATTAGATGTTTTTGAAAATAAAATAAGTATTCCATTTTATTTTTCTATGTCATTTATTAAAATCTTAAATATGTGGTTTTCATCTTTGTCGACAAACATTAATCTTCCTTTTATTAATCATGGTATAAGTTCTAATGGAAACTTTGGGATAATTTACCTATATATTTTATGAATTTATATAAAACCAATTCTTGTAATCATTCTCATTTCCATGTGTTAATTAAGTGATATTGGTGTTTTAATGATCTTATTATCTTCTATAAAACATATAAATATTTTTTACTATGTAATGGGTTTCCCTTGATTATATATCCCTAAAATGAATTGGTTAATTCTCAAATTACCATTATATTATATAAAATTTGAATGATGAGTTAACACAATATACAATGAAACCCCATCAACTAAATTTATGGGAATGGGGACTGAACTCAATCCACTATAGAATGCTATAAACAATAATATCCTTTGTTGTTGTCATTGAATAAGGAATTTATTTTCTATTCTTATATGTATTCCACTAACACTATCCTAATTATGAAAATATTTTCTAATGGATTATGATTTATAATATATTTTTATACCCTCTTATGTCTTATTTATATTGTTATGATAATGATTTATATTGTGGCTCATCATTTTTTTCTATGACTTGTGTATGATTTTAATGAGTTATAAACATGTTATCATACACCTATGATTTTATTATGCTCAATTTATATCATCAACTAATATATATTATACTTAACCATATTAATAATATTAACACATTCATATCTTATTTTTCCATTTCCCAAATTATTAAGAATGATATTGCGTATGATTTGTCTAAAAGGGTACAATGTAAAAATAATGTTTGTTGGAAAAGATTATTATTATTATTAAATAAGATAACTATGTATCTAGTATCGAAAGTAACTTATCCTTTATTTTCATGGGGTGTTTATTATTCTGTAATATATTTAATATTAATCTAAAATGATGTAATATTCTAGTAAGTAATGTTTGGGTCACCTCAGTTGGTTTCTTAAAAGGGTTTATTTATTTTAGGTGACTATCTTAGTAATGTTTGGTGATTATGATGAGAATAAATTTGTGAAAATATTAGGAATAAGTATAGTAATATAATAACGTCATGAATTTTTTGGAACATGTATATTTTTTTCATGGTAATAACATCATGATCAGGATATAAACTAGTGGTTGCAAGCTCTAGACTAGATGATTCTAGGAGATATAAACATGAAAATGTTTTTTGGGTATTGATTCTTTCTTCACATGGTGTGTCATAAATATTACTAATAATATACTTGGTTTTAAACTCTTTGGAGATATGATTTTTTGATTCACATAATCTTTGAAATGATTATTAATTAGTAAAATTAAATTTAAATACGAAAAATAAAACTAGATAGGTTAGAAAATGATATGGAAAATTTTCCAAAGACTACCTATGTCAAATTTAAAGGGTGATGCGTAGAGAAAATTATATTATATTTTAACTGAAACTATCATATGCTAAGAAATATTTCTTATCAAGATATATATTCGGTTTGAGTTTTCAAGTAAATATGATCATTTACTTTAATTTTATTATATATTATCTTAATCGTTTTTCTTTTAGTATTTTGTTGGAAAATGTATCATGAAAATGAAATTATGAATGGTATGTCCATAAGAAACTCCTATAACCAAGTATGGAATCATATTTGGTAAAAAAAGTATATAATGGAAAATTTGAATACATACTTATTATGATAGAAATGATGATTATCCTAAAATTTTAGATTTTGATATTGATATCTCGATATAAAATATATCTTTAGATTTTTATAAATCCCCTAGCATCTTTTATTAGTAAGAAACAATTAAAATTTCCCACAATAGGATTTTTTTGGGGCCTGTAAAAACCTGATATTATACAATATAACTTTCATTAAAATAACTTTATGTTTTCAATATCTTATTTCAAATTCAAAAACAAACTGAAACCAAACTGCAGAATATGATATTAAAATAAAATTATTAGTAATAAATTGCAGGATATATTTAAAGGTAAACAGATTTGGAAATCAATGTATTAAAGAAATTAAAGGGGTCATTTTTAATACCATAGTGGTGATAAAATTAAAAGTTATACATAAACTTCTAAAAATGCCATTTTTTTAAAAGTTATTTAAAAAAAATATTTTTAAGTTCTATTCATTTTTATATTAAGAATATAAATAAATTTTCTTAAATTCGAGAAATTTTATTCTTGACATGATTAATATATTAACACAAATTTTACATGTTATTGATTTAAAATAAGAATAAGAAAATTTATTATCTATAATTTCATTTTTTAAAAAAAAATGCCTTTTAAAATATTATAAATTTCCAATTAAAGTTAAATTTAAAAAACTATTATTTTAATTAGAATTAATTAACATCATTTTTGGTTTCAATATAAAAATATTATATTGGGGTGATATTTTGATATTTTTGTAAAAATATTTATGTTAAGGGGAATAGTGTAAAATACATACTTTCTAAA
Organism: Viscum album; assembly: GCA_963277665.1. Classification (NCBI taxonomy): domain Eukaryota; kingdom Viridiplantae; phylum Streptophyta; class Magnoliopsida; order Santalales; family Viscaceae; genus Viscum; species Viscum album. The sequence goes on along the minus strand of OY728157.1, from coordinate 1,459,752,830 downwards.
TACAGGAGATTTTATGATATAATTAGGGTATAATACTGAAGTAAACAATTTATATCCATTTTTTTAAATTAATATTTAATAACTAAAATAAAAAATTTAAAAATAATTATATTAATTAAAAATCCTATATTAATCATTTTTTAATACAAAGTAAAATTTTATAAAAAAAATTAATGCATTATTCACTTATTTTATTATAATTAAATTTTATCACCCTTAAAAAATTAAATTTACAAAATTGTTTTTATAATTTGAATAACGGTACCCAAATTACCTTATTATAGTAATTTTACTTTATTTTTTTAAATAATTTACCAATGTTAAAATAAAAATTCCATCAAAAATTAATTTTTTTCTAAAAGTGACAAACATAGGGATATCAAAGAATTCCCCATATGTGAGTCAAAAAAGGGTTTTTTTGAAGTGTTTTATATACTGAAAATATCTCTATATGCATTATTTCCCATCACTAGAACCACATTACAATTGAATAATGAATTCTCCTTTTATGTTATTAGAAAAATTCCACTCAACACATTTATAAAACTTGACTTCCACCACCCCTTAAAATACAACCTATAATATCAAATTCTTTTTCAAACTCTACCTATTTAATTATCGTAGATCCCTATCACACTTCTGGTAGCCCCTCAGGCTATGAATAATCCCTAAGTCATCAATTTCTAAATGATCCTTCAAGAAAATATTCAAATTGTCAACAAGAGTATGACGCACCCTTGGACTTTTATTTCTACATCCTTCCCTTCCATCCTCCCACAAACCTATTCAAACCATATTAACATCATTTTACAAATATAAATATTATATTTAGTGTTATTATATTGATGGTACAATTATTATCTACCATTATCCCTTATTCATAGTAGAGTGAAACGTTATACAAGAGTATGTTTGCACTTCATCCTACATGAATGGGACATTGTGTTTCTCAAAACCATCTTGATACAATTGTTAAAAGGGAATATTTAGTGAATATATATTTAATTTACATATTTATTATTTTTTTTAGGATAAATTCTTTAATACCTTCATTTAGTTCTAAGAAACCCAACATGGTTGTGAGTGTTACCTGCAGACTGCTGCCTCTATAGATGAAGTGATTTATTCTCTATAACTTATTTTTTTGTATGGTTGTAAAATATATTTGATGAATATATATTATATTAGGTAGTAGAATGTGTCATTAATATTTTTCTTAAATGATGAGACAAAAAATTACTATCATCATAACTTATTCTATTAATATCAATAAACTACCAGACACATTTCCATCAGGTATCACATTTTTGTAAATAGTTCTCATTGTTTACATCAACTGAAAATGGGAATTAATAAATAATTTAAAATAAACCATGTAAATATATTCTATAATCATTGAATGATTTACTTGGTATAAATAATGGAGTTCTATGTCCCTATTTTAAACATTCAAACAATAGTAATAAAATACCAAAATATGATAATGAGAATAATTGATTTCTAATAAATAGATCATTAAAAAATTATTATAAAAATGTTAGAAAAATAATTTAGAAATGCATAATTTTTTGAAATTTTTTATTAAAAATTACACATTTATTATATAGGATGTTAATGATCTTTCAAGGAAGTTGGAAAAAATTGAAAAGGTTCTTTGTGCCACATTTCATTCTTTGAGAAATATGCAATACTCAGCAATCGATATATATTGTGTTGTGTATATACAAACATATGTATTTGTTTTTGATACTTTCATGTAATTTATTAAATTTAAAATCTATATAGGGATCAATATTACGTGGAATTTTTATTCAAGAGATACTAATGTTATAAGGGGTTTTCTAATCACATTTTATATTATTTGAAAATTATCACATATCCACAATTTGATTCTTTGTTGGGGTGTATGTACTTCCCATTTATGTTTTTATATCATACATATCATGGTATTAAATTTATTTCAAGATCCCTATATTTTATTCATATTCAATGTATTTTTATTCAAATTTTATAGAAGCCACAAGTGTTTTATTCCAATTTTAATTTAAAATTGATATTGTAATGAATAAATTTCCCTATAGGGATATATTGTGTTAAAATTATCTCTAAGACCAAAAATAATATTTTCCTCAATTTTTTCTATATATTTTAAATTACTTCTATAAATTAACATTATATTAGTAAATAATTTACCCAATGTGATTCTTTAAATATGAAACATTCCTCATTTATTTTTTAGGGTCATTAATTATTATCCTCTAAGTAAATATTAAATTCGTGAATATACAAATCCATGATACAGTAAATGATTATGGTTGTTTTCAATTATTTTTAATTTCATTAAAATTGTTTAGAAAAAATATATAAATTTTTTTATATGTGTCATTTGGAATAAAACATCACTTTTTTGATGTCTAAGTGTGAAAAAATTATTTCATCATTATGAGAATTCTTATTAATCAAACTTATTATTCAAGATTTAAAAAGTCTCTTCAAAATAATTTTAACTCTTAATGGTTTTTAAAAAATGTATTATTCTATCTTATTTTACAAATTTATTTATTCAAATCATAAAAACAATCTCTATAAATATCCTTTGATGTTCTTTATATTACACATTGGATATGTAATTATGATACCATTGACCAAAATTTTGGGGATGTATTATAAAATATTATTTTAATACTGTCACCAAACCTCTATCTTTTATAAGGTTTAATTTAGTTATTTTAATGTGTGGATGTTTTTTATCTCATGTAAAACATATGTATGGTTTCCATTATGTGAAGGGTGGGCCTAAAATTATATATACCAATAATGCTTGTCAAAAATGTCATATGTCATGATATAATATTAAAAGGGAATGGGGAGTGAACCGAGTATACTATGGTACTCTGACCATGATGATTATTATGTTGGGGAGTGAACCCAATCCACTATTATACTCTACCACTATGATGGTCTTAGAATTTAGCCTTGATTGAGGAAGTTCCCTTCAATGATTATGTGTATGCAAAAAATTTTTTTCTTATTAAATGATAAACTCTAAAATATAATTATTGAGTATTAATGATTACGAAATCTTATCACTCAATTCATTTATTTTTAAAATGAATTATTAAATTAATCTTGATTTCTTATTTATGACCTGTTAGGTGTGATTTTTTTATGATATGATCATGTTCTCATACCCCTATTCTTTGATTATTCTAATTTTTAAATATCCATTATTATATTTTATTTTTAACCTTACTATGCATATAATATCATCCCTTTATTATGTTTCCACTCTCTATGATATGAAAATAAGTATTTGGTAGGATAGGTCTCTAAGGGTATAATATTATAAGAAAATGTTTGTGAAATGATGATGAATTTTCTTAATGATGTTGATTATATATCTAGTCTAAAAATACACTAATATATTACGGTTTTTGGGACTTTAATATTGTGATATATATTTAATATTCAACTTAGGTGATGTAATAATAATATATCTAATGTTTAGGTTACCTCATATCTTGAATTTGAGCATATTACCAGAGTTTTAAATAGTTTGGATACCTTAGTCTATTTGGATAGGTCTCTCGATGGTTCCTTTCTGTTTCTTAAAATGATTCTATTTTCCATGGCCTTGTAACATGATATTATGATGGGTGGGAACTAATATAGTTTATTCTTTCATAATATAGGTACCAAATGTATAGACCTAGAAGCTATAATCAAAGATCCAATGTTAATTTTTTTACATTGGTACTAGATACAAGTTATCGCTTTTCAAAGGAACAAATGGTTTAGTTGTGTTGAAAAACTGGATGCAAAAATGATTCTCATTTTTAATATTTAAAAAATATTAAACATATTATCATTAAAAATAGTGTGTGTATGAACTCTTTCAAATATTCATTCTTCAACTCATAGGTAATGGAAAACAAAATAAGAGTGATCTAAAATTCACGGTAAGGGTAGTGTATTGTAGAATCTATCATTTTTAAATAAGTCTAAATCAATATTGTATGGTAAATCACTAAAAATTCACATTATATTTAATAAATAATAATATAATTAAATAAATCAATGAATAATATCAATGTAGTAATATTTTTTATAATAATAACTAAATTCTCGATGAATGAAATTTTTAATATTGGAAATCATGGTCTTAGACATCATGATATCTTTAACATTAAGGTCTTTTGCCATGATATTTTAGGTAATGGGTACCTTATTAGTATCAAAAAGTATTCTCATCCATTATCGATTATATTTTTCAAAAACAAGGAAACAACTAAACATGGAGGACCATTTGAAGGGAAAATAATTTTGAGCATACAAGTATGATCCTTTACATGAAACACCCATTTTTTGTGCATTAAATGATTCAAATTCCCCATCATGTGAGGATGATAAATATCCTTCATGATAAAATTGATATTCAGCACCCAACTTCGCACACATGTGTGTAACCCCAAAATTTGTATAAAAGTTACTTGTTTGATAATAGGGATGTCAAATTTTGACTTACGTGATTGAACACCAGCTATAAAGGCATGAAAGGTTAAGAAATAATACTTTTGTGCAAAAACCACAAGTTTAATGACATTTATAATGTTTTGTAACCATATACATGCCTATAAATATTTTTATAAATATAATACACTCCTCGCCATTTTCAGATATGGACATTTGGATGTTGAATAATCATTCACTAATTCATGCATTTTTTTTTATTTTTTGAGCTCTAATAACTCCAATCATACCATGGATTCCTAAATAAGGAGGAATTGGGAGACACCCATCACATAGGGCCCAAAAAAAGATCGGATTATATTAAATATGGCCTCATGTAACTTATCTTTTTGGAAAGAATGATTCATGCATGATAAACTTCCTTCATGAAACCCTAATATCTTCAGAACCCCAATAGTTGCATTAAACCATTCCCCATAAATCAACTACCATTCAATTTAATAGATCACATTGTTTTGGAAACATACAATGTGTGAACAACTCTAAATTGTTAGGATGTAATATTCAGGTACATTAACCAATGCCTGATTCCACTAGACATAGTATCTCACAAGCTATGTTCTCAGGTGTCTTTCACCCATACAAATCAAGTTCAATCATACCCTGATTATCTACACGACCAAAATAATCATCCCTCATACCCAAAACGTTTTATCTAATCCTGAAATGGACAATCTCATCACCTCTTGAACCTAATTATTGGCACCCTAACATCAGTACCACCTCATGTTGCATGGACCTGGCAGTGTTTACTCCTATTGTTATCCAAATGAACCTCCTCCGTGGATACATAATCCCAAGAGGCCACATCATAAATTGGATCCTCTTTGTATTCATATTAATTTTGTATTGTGTTGTATCCTTCCCGCCTCCTCCCCAACTGGGATTGGGTTTTTTCACGTATAATCCCCAATATGATTGAGCTTCAAGAATTTAAATAGAAAAGAATCCACCTCTTAATTATAAATTATTAAACTAAAAAAATCAAAATTCCTCATCACAAAATGTAAAAATGTTTCTTTACCTAGGTTATTAATTTATGTTGTCTTGTGTGATAAGCATGAGATAGTATGGAATATTCTTAGCAGCTTCCATGGGTAAGCCCCACGTCGCCCCTTAATATATCTCCTTTCATGAAATGAAAATAAATATCACTTGTTTATAAAATTAATGTATTTGTCCAATTGTGTGACCCTAAACTATATAATAAACCAATATGTGTTTTGATCTATTTTTCCAAACATGGAACGTATTATGCCTCCCATTGGTTTAATCCCAACACCATAAATCTACGTATCTTCACCCATCGAGGTGATATGTTGAGGCCCTAACCCTAGCAGGCAAGGTTCAATGCCTTAAATTAATACATTGACATAGATACAGGATTAGAATCATGAAATGACCAATATGTTTTGTAGTTTTTGAATCTATATTACATACATGAACTTTACATTATAACATGAATGGAAATACACCTTAGAAATTCTATTGAAAACACCCATAAACTCATAGATTATCCATAAAATTCATTAATAATATACATATTCCCATCATGGGGGATATAAATCATAATAAATGGGTGATCTCATATTCTCATTAAGGGTTATAAATACAGTGGAATATATAAACAAAAACAATAACGCATGGTGAATAATTAAACACACATTCCATTAAAACAGAAGGATGAGCATAATATGGAAGGAATAAAAGATGAATAAATAATTCCAACTTAAATAATATATTGATAATGAAAAATAACCATGAATATTATAATAGTTTAATAATCACATGGTATATTAGTTACTAATATCATAATGAGGGATTTCATAATGCTAGATATCATAAACATACCATCCAGCATTTGTCCAGGACACCATACATAAATGTGAAAAACCCTAGTCTAGTTTGTCTCATGAGACCTACTAATGCATCAAAAGAGTATAAAGGACCCCACCTATCACTTACTAATTACAATTCATTCTTCATATAAATTGGGTTATATATAAACAACATATACATATTAAATCTAAAAAAATTTTCCCAATCATTAACCATTCTTAGTAATATGAAGAATAGTAAAATAATAGCACATTCACATTGAAAATAATCATTAACAAATTAATAAAATGTTTTATATGATAATCATAAGAGATAAATTTTAATAAATTTTAATATTAAGAAAATTTATTTAAATAGATGAAAAAGCTCTAAAAATCATGGAGGAATTTTCAGAGAAATTCCATTTTACTTTGCAAGGAATAGTTCTTTTGAAAAAAGTAATTTCTATTTATCATAATTGTTTGTGAAAACTATAAATGAACAAATATAGTGTTTCATAAAAAAATTATTTATGTTAGAAAAATATTCATGTCTTAAAATAAGTTATTGATGGTACAAGAAAATGGGTAAGAAATCGAGATTTTTTCTTTATTTGGGCTTGCAATCTGGAATACTTGAGAAGGAAACCATGTAAAACATGTTATTCTCCATAAAATTATTATGTACTGATCTAGATACAAAATTTTGAACATTTAAATAGAATTTATAGTTTATAAATTAATAATGTCGAATTAAATAGTTGTAAAGAGGGAGAAAACATAACCCAAATGAAAATGGAGGTTCGAGAAGAAACCCTTACTTTATGTCTGAAACTGTTCATCACATGAAGTTAATGTTTGGGATAATCATATTAAATCAATTAATTAATTAATTGAGAAAATTTTATTCATTTATTTTATTTATTATAATTTTATTCTATTCATTTATATTCTTTTTTATGAGTTATAAGATACAATTTTTTCATTCAAGAGTGTTCATTTCTTGGGTTTTGATGATCTCTTTACTTGTATACGGCTATTGTAGTTCATGTAAAATGGGTATAATTCAAAAAAATTGGAATTATATGTTATTTATTAATATAAATAATTTTAAATGGTTATATAATTTATATTTTTATTTGGGATGAGAATTAATCATCAGATAAGTCATTAGTGACAATTGTTTATATTAGTTAGGTAATTTTTTTACCATCACAAAATAATTTTGTTTTATTAATTAACATAATTTTATATAATGATTCCAAAACCCTATATAGGCTGTAATACATGTATTATAATTTTTTTAATAATAAAAATGGTTTATATGAGCATCCTTGAAGTACTTAATGAAAAAAAATATACATCGTCCGTGATGTCAATAAATTGACACAACACAGACGATGTAATCATTTATAGAATAAAAGAGAGAGATAAATGAGTTTGATGACAGATATTACATTGACAATATATAATTATAGTACATAAATGACACTAGACTTATTATGAATCTTTGTATAGGGTATGTGTTGGAAGGATAATAAAATAATAGAAATTGAAAATAAAATAACAGAAAATAAAGATGTTTTTTACATCTTGAATTCTCCTCCTTGAGAACCTCCTTAAAAGGACTGTATTTGGTATTTTGTTTAGAAAAATGACTCCGTGAAGTGGGATACTATCTTGGGAATATTATTGGGTATAAAGTGCATATGGTCCAAATATTCGAAGGTGTAAGGAGAAGGGATGGTGAGGGGTGGTATTCATAGTGGATGAGAGGGGTGTTTTTTTGATTATTTTAATCATTAGTTTATTATTTGGGATCAAAACTATGATTATTTTGAGAATTATCACTAAATATATTAAAATAATTAATAATAGTTCATGTTTATGGGATTATATCATCCTTACCTCTCATATGACTCAACAATTCATGTATTTAACATCTGTAATAAATTATCATTTTTTACTATTTATCAAAAATTCAATTATTTTATAAATATCCCAAAAATTCACCGTAAACATTTTTTAATATTTAAAATGAAAAAATTAACTTCATCTTATGAAAAAAATTATCTAAATATGAGAAAATAAATTTTTATTAAAATCATGTTTTCCTCAAAAAAATAATGATTTCAAATATATAACTGATTTTATAACACTCTGAAAAAATAAGTAAGGTCTCATAAAATTATCATAAATTTATAAGATGGAAAAATATTAATATATGAATATATTTTATGAAAAAAAAATTTCTTTTCAATCATTTTATTAATTAAGAAATTATAATTAATTATTAATGACTTGCAAAAAATAACAACTATTAATTAATAATTCAAACTATTTATATACTTATAATAAGATATAATTATATCATAATATTATTTATAATATTCCTAAATTTTATTTATACTTTCATTATTGTGGTTACTATTTATTTGGCTAATTTATTATTCATAATGATCATATTACAATTCCATGGGTTATGTTACAATTTCATCAATATAGGTTTCTTAACATCTTGAAATACCTCTTATTTCTTTCATTCATCCTTAATAAAGTTTCTATTGTGTTATATAAGTAATTTTTAGTGAATATTTTATATGAAATAAATATAATGAGTGGAATTTCATTGTCAGGTTCTTGTGTCATGACATTCTCTCCTCCAACAAAAATTTCATCTTAGAAATTTTCATATTTTTACCTCATTAAATATCTTGGGTAGTTATTCATCATAAATTCCTCTGCTTCTTATGTCGCCTCTTAAATTTTATGATTTTTCCAAACTAGCTTTACCAGTTAAGTCATCAGATTCCTCAAAACCTTCTCTTTAGTGTTTAAAATCTAGATAGGCTCTTCACTATATGATAAATTATGTTCAAATTCTAATTCTTCAGAAGTTAGAACATGCATTTGGTATGGCACATACTTTCTTAAAAAAGATATATGGAACACATTGTGAACAATGGAAAGGATAAGTGTAATTACCAAATGATCATCGATATCTCCAATTATCTCTAGAATTTATAAAGGACCAATGTTCTTGGGGATTAGTTTTTCTTTCTTTCCAAACCTTATAACATCCTTACATGGAGACACTTTTAAGAAAACATGATCTACCACTTGAAATCACATTTCCTTCCTTTGATTATCAGAATATTTGTTTTCCTAATTTGATATTCTTTTAAATGGGTTTGAATAATATTTACCTTTTCTGTTGTTTCCTTCACAAGCTCTCGCCCAACAACCTTCCTTTCACCATGTTCTTACCAACAAGTTGTTACAGGACATCTTTTTCTATAAAATTCTTCATACGGAGATATTTCAATACACTAATGTAAAATATTTCTGTAAGAAAACTCTGATAAAACTAAATATTTATCCCACAAAAATTTAATGTTCATTGAGCATGATCTCAGCATAACTTCTAATGTTTGAATGGTCCTTTCAAACTACCCACCAATTTGAGGGGGATAAATATTACTCCAAATAATCTTAGTATCCAAATCATTCTGAATAAATTTCATGAATTTCAATGTAAATCATCGATCATTATAAGACATAATAGAAATAGGTGTTTTATAAACTCTTAAAACATCATTATTATAGGGTTGTTCAAGGCTCTCTAATAGAGAATCTACACTTATATCGATGAAATGATCATATTTGGTAAGATGATCAACATTTACCCTTGTTTCACCATTCTTTATTTTATTTTTTGGTTATCCAGTGAAAAAATCCATGGTATTTTCATCCCATTTCCATATTGAAATAGGCATAGGTTGCATGCCTCTTGTAAGATGTTGCCTTCAGCATTCACCTGTTGAAAGACTAAGCATCTTGATACATAATCAAAAATTCTCCAATTCATATTATCCCTCTATAATTATTCCTTAAAATATTTGTACATATTAAGGATATTAGGTTTTATAGAGAAATTAGAGCTATATTCATTATCAAATAAGTCACTTTTTAGCTCTGTTATAGAGGGGATGCATAGCCTCCTCCAAAATTTTAGAATTTTGTCTTCATACACAAAGTCTGCCAACTTTCCATCATTTATAGATTTAATTTTTTTTGAATATTCCCATCATCAGACTGATAACATTTATTTATTTACAATAAAGATGTTTGGGAAACTATTTGATAAAAGTATTGAGGTTTCACCTTCCTTGATAATTCCAAAATCTATCTATTCTCGATCTATATACACATGATCCTTTTCAATCCTCATTTTGTTCAGAACATCATGATCCTTCCTTCTCAATGAACATTCTATCTTATTATCTTTCCATGGGTGGTAGTGTTTTTAAAAATCATAATCTTTTAGTAGCTCGAGCAATCTTATTTTCCTTATATTGAGTTATTTAGGTGAGAAGATATATTTCAAACTCTTATGATCTATATATATCTCACATATTTCACCAAAGGGATATTTTATCCATATTTTCAAAGCATATATTACAGTTTATAATTCAATATCTTCAGTTTTATAGTTATTTTCATGATTATTTAACTACCATGATGCATAGGTAATAACACTGTCATTATGTATAAGGACACAACCAAGACATTTCTTTCATGAATCACCATAAATAACGAATCTACCCGTTCCCAATGGTAGAGTCAAGATCAGAGTATTCACTAATCTCCTATTCATTTTTCTAAAACATTGATCACATTATTTATAAAAATGAACATAACCCCTTTACGAGTAATATAGGTTAACGAATCAGCTAATCTGGAAATTTTTTGAACGAAACATTGTTAGTAACCTACTAAACCAATGAAACTACATACCTCGGTTATGTTCATTGGTTTAGAACATTCCTGTAATACATTTTACTTTGTAAGATGAACTAAGCTTATATCCTTAAAGAAAATATGGACAAGGAAACAAACTTTTTTGCAGCAGGAATTTACACCTGTTAAACTTCCCATATATCACTTTTGTTCTAAGAGTCTCCAGAAAAATCCCCAATTGATTCTCATAGTCCATATAGATTTTGTAATAATACAAGAAATCACCAATAAATACCCCAAAAAATCATCAATATATTCCTTGAAAACTATGTTCTTTAGATCCATAAAAACATAGGGTGCATTAGTCCATCCAAATGGAATAATTGTAAGCTTGTAATGTCCATAAATTATTAGAAATATTGTCTTTGTAATATCTTATTTCTTCACATAAAACTGACAATATCCATATCAATGGTCAATATTCAAAAAATATTGATCTCCCTGAGGTTGATCAAATGAATAATCAATACATGGAAGGGGATACATGTTCATTATTCTAATAGCATTGATTTCCCTACAATGAATGCACAGCCTCATGGATCCAACTATATTATTGACGAAGAGAATATGATCTCCCCATAGAGAAACACTAGGTATAATAAATACTTTATCACTAAATTCCTTTAGTTGATTCTTTAGATCTACAAATTCAATAGTGGAGATTCTATAATGAGCCTTTGATATAGGTCTTTCACCAGTAATTATGGCAATTGAGAACTCAAGATACGGCTCAGGATGATGTCTCAGAAAATACTCTAGAATGAAATCAATGCATTCTTCCATAATAAGAAAACATAAATTTATATATTTCTTTCTCTATACGTAGATGATGTTTTATCTTCCCCCCCCCCCAAGAATTTCATTTAGAATTACTATTGGAGGTAGACCTAGATAAGAACCATATAATGATGTAACTTCTCTAAATATAAGGGATTCTACATCTTCTTCCCAAACTATAACTTATTTCTTCTTGAAAAACATTTTCACATCATATTTTGAAATAATGTTTATAATAAGGATTATATTAAAATAAAACATAGGTATGACGATAAGTTTTTAAAATAAAGAATGTTTATGTGTTATAAATGTGATTGATCGACACATGTTTTTTTCAATGATACTTCCCTTGTGAGTTTTGATTGACAATTACTTTATTAAATCCGAAGGGAAATCTCTAATGTTCATGAAAAATTGGGACTATATAATGGAATTTAATGATCTATAATCAAATAAACAATTAGATAGGTTTGAGGAAATGAAGAAATTATATTCCACCACATCATTAGGAACTTCAATCTTAGTAGTAGTGATTGCATAGCCTTGGAATTTATCCCTTAATCTTTTCTGGGAGAAGTTTCCTTGAAACATAGGAAAATAATTTTCATAATGTTTCACCTTTTTACAATTATAGAATTGAACATTGGTAGATTATTTCATTCCTTTTAAATCACAGGTTTGGTGGCCTTTTCCTCCATACTTGTAAAAAACACTCATTTTCATTAGGAATGTATTGAGGTGTTTCTTCCCAAAATTATCTCAAAATGGAAAATCAACTCTTCCCATCGTCCCCTTTTCCTTATTTCATTTTCCATAGACATCAATATCCCTCTTCTTCCCTTGATTCATTTTGATGTTATAAGACTTATTGAATTATTTTTCTATCCTCATAGCACATGTAACTCTCTTTTTATGATGAGAATGTTTGGGATACCATCACCCTTTGGAGAAATGGTTTAAACCCATCAAATAATAAATAAATATTACTCCTTGTATTATATATGTAGTTTTTTTCATGCCTTTCTATCATTGTCAATTTGGATAAATACAAGGAAATGTTATCATCCTCATTTTCTCTGAGATTCAAGAGTTGTAACTCCATATCTTCTCATTGTTCTATAGTGAAATATTTTTCTCAGAATATTTATTTAAAATATTTCCATTCCATATATAGAATTTCTTCTTCCTACTTTTTGTTTTGAATCAATGAATATCATTGATTAGTATCTGCTGAGAGATGATAAACTACCATGATAACCTTCTCCCTTTTATTAATTCCCAAAGTGAGAAATATATTCCATAAATCACTTATCCACTTATCACCTAGAAATACGTTTGTATTCCTATTCATTGATGGATATTATTTTCTCATGAAGTGGTCTAACATTTCTCCTCAAAATTGTGGATTAGGATACTCTTTACAGGTAAGGTTATTGTTCATAACCTGAGTCATATGTCCCTGTATGGTTATAAGTTTCTCATCTAAAATTGTATACCCTACTCCAACATGATTATCTTGTATATGGGGGAAATCCCAACATGGTATACCCACACTATTGTGGTTATTTTTCCGTCCAATAAGAACAATTTTTAAGAAATGGAATGCACTAAATTTTATTATTTATAATTTAAAACTAGAAAAACACTTTGCATAAATTGAAAATTTATGAGTAGCTAATCTCATAATCAAAAACATTGTTTTTTGGGACATTATTACATTGAAATACTTCATAATGGTTGGTAAATAAAATGTGAATTATCCAAAGAATATTCCTAGGTAGTGTCAAGCTATGGGACCAATAAGGCCGGTTTTCATATACCAGTTTACCCTGAGATAGGATCGGCACACCTTGTCTGAGTTGTTACCCCAAGGTATATTGGTGCCAAAACCACTTCCACTTGTAGTATCCAGATAGAGATATATTTCTAGGAAGATCTAAATAATCATTACTTTACCTAAATTTTATGATGTTCTTATATGATTCTCCTCAAATTCTATCTTAGGGATATGTTCCCTAATCTATTTTTTCTAAATCTAGTTTAAATGGTTTATACTAAAAATCATTTGATACAAAGTGTATAGACCCCGACCCCAGTAGCATGGACTCAGTACCTTACATTAATAAATTGGCATAGTTACAAGACTAGAATCCCAAATTACTGATGAGTTTAGTATTTTTGGAATCTATATTACATACATGAACTTTATCTTACAACTTTAATGAAAATAAAACAAATAAATTCTACTGGAAACACCCATAAACCCCTCGATTACCCCTGTAATTCATTCATAACATAAATATTTGAATCATGGGGAAAATAAAACATAATAAATATGTAAGATTAGATTCTTAGTAACATTCATCAATACAAAACAATCTATAAAAATAAATAATAATTCATGGTGAATAACTAAAAACTCATTCCACTAAAATATAAGCCTGAGAAAAATATGGCAGAAATAAAAGATGAAAAAATAATGCCTTATAAAATAATAAAATTAAAATGAAACTGAATCATGGATATTCAACTAGTATAATAATCAAATGGGATATCAATTAATAATATCATAAATAGTTCATGAATAATGTTGGAAATCATAGAAATACCATCAAGGCTTCGGCTAAGACACTATAGGTAAATGTTCAAAAACCCACCCTAGTTTGTCTCATGATACCAACTGATTCATGGAGGATCTATAGAGGCACCCACACATCAATTAATAATTCAAATTTATTCTTTTTTTGAATAGTTTTTAACAAAAAAAACATATACATATGAAATCTAAATAAATTTTCCCAATAATTAACCATTCTGAGTAATGTGGTGAAAAATACGAAGATTTCACATTCTCATTCAAACTAATTATAAATCATTTAATAAAATCTGGTATATGATAATCATAAGGTATAAATCTTAATAAATCATCATATTAAATATAGTTTTTTTAATATATTAAAATGATCTAATAAGATTATCAGGTAATTTTGAGATAAATACCCTTTTACTTTGAAAAGAAGAGTTCTTTTGGGAAAATAATTTCTAATAATCATAATTGTTTTAAAAAAACTAGAAATGTAAAAATATATTATTTCATTAAAAAAGTTTAAATTTTATAAAAATAATGGTGTTTTAAAATAGTGTATGTATGTTACTTGAAAATGGGTAATAAATTGAGATGTTCTCTTTAATCGGGCTTGTGTATCATCAATAATTGGAAAGGAACCCTTGTAAAACATGTAATTATCCATAAAAAATATAAAGATCTAGATACATTATTTTATTATATCAACACATAATTTATAAGAACTATATAAAAATAATGAATAAATACATTGGTGTAAATATGGATAAAAAAAACCCGAATAAAAATAGAGGTTCGGGAAGAAACCCATACCATATGTCTGAAAGTGTTATGAACTTGACCGTAATGTCCTAGATAATAAAATTAAATACATTAATTATTAATTAATAACTATTTATACATTTATTTTATTTATTATAATTTTATTATGTTCATTTATAGTCTTTTTTATGAGTTATAATATACAATTTTATCATTCCGGAGCATTTGTTTCCTTTGTTT
Source organism: Viscum album (assembly GCA_963277665.1). NCBI lineage: Eukaryota > Viridiplantae > Streptophyta > Magnoliopsida > Santalales > Viscaceae > Viscum > Viscum album. Next base: position 1,459,737,320 of record OY728157.1, on the reverse strand, counting down.
TCATGATCGGTTTACTTGTATACGAGTTAGGAAGTTCATGTAAAATGGGTATAAATATCCGGAATTGGACTGTTATGTTATTTATGAATATATATAATGTTAAATATTTATATAATTGATTTTTTTTATTTTTTATGAAAATGAATCATTAGATAAGTCGTTAGTGAAAATCTTTCAGATTATTTGAGTGGTTTTTCGACCATCACAAACTAATTTTAATTTATTAATTAATAACATGTGTATATAAAATTTATATAACATTACATAGTATTTAATACATATATTATAATGATTTTTAAAAATAAAATTAGTTTTATGACCAGCCTTGAAGTTTTCAATGGAAAATGAAGATGCATTGTCCTTAATGTCGGTAAATTGACAGATCACAAGAAATGTTTTCATTTATAGAATAAAAGAGAGAGAGAGAAATGAGTCTAATGATGGATCTTACATTAACATGATATAATTAAATTATATAATTTATATATTTCTTATCAGGTTTCTTTGTATAGGTTATGTGATGTGATTATAAGAAAATAAAATAAATTGACACAAAAATAAAAGAAAAGAAATATGATTTTTACTTCTTGAATTTTCATCCTTGAAAACCTCATTAAGTTGAATGGATTTGGTATTGTATTGAGACAAAAAACTATTGTACATTTAATAGGGGATTGGTAACATGATTGTTAATAAATTTTATAAGTCTAAAATCGTGGAATTTGTGAGGATAAAGCGTGGTGATGAGTGGTATTTATAGTGGAGGAGAGGGGTGTTTTTTTTATGATTTTATTCACTAGTTATTTTTTCTCGCACAATATAGTGAATATTTTGATAATAATCTCAAAATATATTAAAAAAAGTAAGTACTTATTGATATTATGGGATCACATCATCCATACCTCACATATGACCTGATAATTCTGGTATTTAACATTTATTGTAAATTATCATAATTTACTATTCACCAGAAAATAAACTATTTTATAAGAATCCAAAAAATTTACCCACACAATTTTTTGACATGTATAATTCAAAAATAAACTCTATATTTTAGAAATAATTTTCTAAATATGAAAATTATAATTTTTAATTAAAATCATAATTTACTTGAAATGTAAAAATATTAAATTTATAACTGTTTTTATAACGCTTTGAAAAATTAATTATGGTCACGTAAAATCATCCTAAATTCATAAGAAAACAAAATCTAAATTTATTAATAAATTTTATGAAGATATATTTTCTTTTAAATCTTTTTATTAATTCAAAAAAGTATATTTAAAATTTTATGACTTATAAAAAGTACCAACAGGTGATTAATAATTTTAAAATATTAATTAACTTATAATGTGATATGATTATAAAATACTCTTATTTAAAAGATGTCGAAATTTTATTTATGCATTCATGGGTGTGGTTACTAAACATTTGGATGATTTACTATTCACAAGGGTCATATTACTATTCCTTAGGTCAGGTTACTATTTCAACAGTATAGGTTTCTTAACTTCAAGAAATGCATATTGTTTCATTCATTATTCATTTATATTGTTTTAATTTTGCTCTCTAAGTTAATATATGTGAATATTCTAAATGAAATAATTATTTGAAGGTAAATTTCTATGATAGATTCCTAGGTCGTTACATAGAAACCCCTTAGTGTGATCATTTTCAATAGGGACGCACTTCACATATCACCATTTAGTCTTAAGCTCCCTACCGAACCTCGATGCTACCATGTGACACTTATCCACATTCAGCCTAGTACGTGACATGAATACATGAGAAAGATCCCCACAACACGATAATCATATCATTGTCTCCCCATAACATATTTAACATATAATGGTATCCCCAGAAGACCTAAAACCTATGATCATGTCCCCAAAAGACCTTAAACCGCTTTTTGTGCCCCCACAAGACATTAAAACTATGACTGTGTCACCAAAAGACCTCAAACCTATGATCATGTCACCATAAGACCTCAAAATTTTGACTCTGTCCCCACGAGACATTGAACCCATTATCAAATACCTACAATTCCTTAAACATCTGATAAATCCCTTATTAGACCATGAACCTGTGGTCCCACCTAATGCATCAAAATCTCAACATGTTTTTTCAAAACGTATATTTGATAAGAATTGTTCCTTAGATGCCTTACACCATAGAATAAGTTTCCTTAAATACCTAGCGCATGTTCCCCCATTATAGAACTAGATTCCTTAGGTTCCAAATCTAAGATGACTCATATATGAGATCCTCTATACTCTAAAATGGGAATACTTTTATAGATTCCTAATGAACAAAAAGTCCATAGATTTCATGACATATCCAATGTCGCCATAAACTCCGACCATAAGTTATTTCCATATTCTAAAATAATTAGCATAATTAACTAATTATCACCTTAAGATGGCATTGGGAATAAGATTTATGAATATGTGTCAAATATATAAGGGAGACATAGACATGGAAATAAACTATAATGAGGAATCCTCGGAAGAAATAACTAACATCCCATCATTATATTTCAATCAAGGGGGTATCATCATTAATCATGGTAATAGAGTCCACCTACCTTTAGGAAGTGGGAATGGGGAAAAACACACTATAGGAGGCATAACCAATCAAAGGATGTCGACCACTCTAGTAGAAAAGAAGAAAGCACATATCCACCTTGATTCATGCCCTGGTGGAATGTATATAAAAAATTGTGAACCTGACATGATGTTCAATTCATTCAACTATTAATAGATGGATAATTCAAGACACCACCTAATTTTTTTATCCTAATATCCATAAATTTATCTATTTATCATTGAATTAAATTTTCATCTAAATATGAAATTTCATTCCTATAATTAGATTGAAATAAAGAGTGTTGGTAATCCCTAGTCTGAGACATCATCTATGTGGATCCTTCCTCCCCTTGGATGTAGTGAATAATGTTGGGAATGTTTATCATCACATTCATTAAACTTGTAATGATGTTTAACCACATGTATCAAACTAGACCCAAACTATAGGAAATACTTTACCATACACTACTAATAGAAATTGGGTAAGGAGAACCGATGGTGGATAAATCTTGAAAAACTAAACTCTATCCATAGTTCCCACCACTCCCAAAAAATACCAGGATCCAACAGCCCCACTCCAACTCTGCTCTCATCCAAATGAGTTTCATCAATGACATGTTATGTAATTTTAAAAAGGAAGGGTTAATCCAAACTAAGCATATAATCAGAATGGATATGGAATTATTGGCACAAAAACGATGTCACCTACCTTAGGGGTGGAAATGGGGACTACCCCAATATATTGGATGGAAACAACTTTGATTTTCTCTGTCCAGAATACCCTAATATCTTACTCCCCTATGAAAATACGGTAGGGGATGGTTGTGTCACACCAAACGAAACTACTACCCAAGATACACCCAAGGGGGATCCCACCGAGCTACACTAATAACACTGGCTAGGTACCCAAATTTATGAGTAGGCACATTATATCCCAGCGCAACAACCGTAGTCATGAATAAATTCCATTGATTTTAAGGCAATTCCACAAACCTGACCTAATGGGATGCTTCTACATCAGCACTACTATCCCCTTCCTCCACTATCACACCTCTGCTTACCCACACACCCAATGTGTGGGGGTACATCATCACTTATTTATGATCAAGACTTTAGCATCCTACTAGGTATGCCAGGTAGAATTTCCCCATCATGGGAACCACTAGGATTATTCATAGACCATATCCCAATAATGAATTTCACCATGGAAATCATCCCCACAAAAATGTAAAATAACAAGGAGTTCCTAACTATGCCGAAGGCTTACCCTACGCAATATATTTATCACATTGAAGAAGAGTATGAAATCATTAGGGGGTTTCTACCCATAACTCTGACCATATCACTTGTGAATGAAACTATTGTGACCCTCAAAGGATTGAACTGGGGGAACATCTATACCAAATGAGAAAGGAATTAAGAAAAATACATGTCACCATAACCTTTTAGAGTCTGAGGAAATGGATGAATCGATGGGAACACCTCCTCCATCGCTACCAAAATTGGGGGGAAGGATCCCACCATTTGAAGAAAACATTCAATCATATCAATGTCTAAAACTTCCTTGGAACCCTTCACAGGATAAAAAATTTATAATATTATTTGGATTCCATCCATGATATTTATGTGAAACTATCTAATCCATCATCATCTTCCCCCCTCTCAAACTCTACTTTGGAATCTTAGGAGACCTTAGGGATTGAATTGGATGTCTATGAAAATGGTGCGCAATATATTGAGCCATAATGGGATGATTTATTTTATAATTACCAAGATACCATGGATACCCCATCCCACATTCATCGGGTAATGATGTTTGTACCTCCTCTAGAAGACACTCTATCATTTCCGGGATAGTTGATCTTTATAATGACTCATCTTCTCGAAAGTGAACAGAAAATTAATTTGGCTTCAATGCCACCCCAAGTTGACCCAAAAATGATGATTTGAGCTCTGTGTGATTAGTTGTGGGATGGACCTTCTAACAATGAGTAGGAGGAATCATTTTGGGTTAACGTTCCCATTGACCCTTTGTGGGTTGTTTTCTAGACACGTACAACCTTGCGCTTCATTACCCCATTGATAATTACTAAGGTATATGTTAACTACATCTATTAAAAAAGCTAGGAAACATTCAACCATCTCCATGATTGGTATTTAGTCTTTCCAAGAGGTCATTAGAATATTTATACTATCCATCAGTAGTGTTTTATGGTTGAAATTGTAAACTCTCTGTAGATCAATGCCCTAAAAATTATGTTTACAACTTATTATTTATATAGATAAGTGGTATAAGTCACACTATGATTATTTGCGTCATGAAAAAGGTGTCCCACCATGTGAATATCAGAGGCTGGGGTTGTATTCATTTCTTTATTTCAATCCCCTTCCATGGAAACAACGAGATCATCAAGATGGATCACTTATTGATAGTGAATGATTTCATCCAACTACATCCACTAGGGACATCACCAAGATAAATTACTTAGATGACCGATGAAACTAGGATGATAACACAAGGAATGATGCGGAGAACCTACCCGTAGTGGAGAAAAAATATCAAAGAGATATTATGATAGGTTCATGTGAAAAATAATAGAGACAAAAAAAATTTATAGAGAGTCCCCCCACACAGTAACTACCTCAATATCATTGATATCTTAGTAATGTAAAGGGTGTATCCAAAATAGTCAGTCCATATGAGTTTATTCAAGAGATCAATTAATATGCTAGGATGGAATATTTGTTGCAAGATCTTGAGGGATACAAGAGGCCCAATAGAAATATCCTAATCATATAGGTCATAGTGAGGAAATATTTTAGGGGACCCATCCCCACCTGTGACTAAACATACAATCCTTCTTTGTATAGAATCTAGGGTTGAGGTTGGAATTCTTGCGCACCCAATCAAGGATGAGGATGATTCCTCTAGAAAGTGACTATGATATGAACCACCTACACCACCTAATTTGTGTGACTTCCCTTCATGGGACCATGGAATCTTAACCCCTTAAGAAAGTGGTTTGATCAAATAATTGGTGGATATTAACCCCCACAATAATGACATTATATATGTTGTAATCACTTGTATTCAAGAATTGGATATATAGAATACTTCAATCCCACCTGAACGGAAACTGTATCCAGTATGGGTTAATCACATCCATCCACCACCAAAGTTTTAAATTCTATGAATCATCCCATTAAATGGTATGGGGGATCCATTTTAGAACCTTCCAACTACGCCTCATTAAGAGGCCTAATTCTTGGGACTCTAAAATAGTAGGAAGCTACCAAGATTTAGTGTTTTTTTCAAATTCTGATGGAACCTAATTTTATGTGTCATTATCAATTGGATCTAGGATCTATAACAGATGAGTAATATCATTACAAGAAGTTTATATACCATTTTATCCCAAATTTAAGCAATACTATAATTGTTTACCTCTCCAATTGAAAATTGAAGTCTAATGATCGTGTTACGGACTTTATTTCTTGATAAAAGGGGCTCAAATATGCCAATGATGTGAAGATTTCCCATTAAATATTATAGAGAAAGTTAATGGATAATTTATAAGATAATATGGTCTCTACACTCATCTTCTTGAGATTTTAGTGTTGATTTTTATAATTCAATAACAGATATTATTGCCTTCAAAAATGATCACCGTTGTCCAAATAACAGTTGAACCCATCACCAATTCCAATTCTTATTTAAATTCCTACGAAGGCTGCAACAATTTTCATTGAACATACCAAGTCTATATAGCCAATATTCCTTTAGGAGCCTCTATATAACTGACCTCACCAAGAATATCCTCATCATGGGAATTATTTTAAGGTCACCAATCAGGTCCAAGAACCAAGAGTAACCCTCATAGAGATGATGAAAAAAGTCTACTCTTTCATGTTTGAAAATGTTTTAGGGTAATTTAATTGTTCTATAGAAAATAAAATAAAAAAATTACTAGAATATTGAAGGTCCCAAGTTAATGTAATCATTGATCTTGACTAATTTTACCCATACAAAAAGGTCATTGGAAATAACATCAATTAGTGGTTCTTCTTCATATATTAGCTCCCATACTAGGATGATTGTGGCCTAGTCGAGTTGGTTGATTCCCCAACATAGGTGGGATATGTCTCAGCCACCCCGCTAGTGATGATAAAGATTTAATTGAATTGAAGATGGAAAATGGGTGTGATACAAAAAGTTAAAATTACTGGATAACTTGTAAGATTGTTCCTTAGTCCCTTGGAATCATTCATTATTGTTTGAGCAGACTAGACCCTCAAACAGTCACCACATCCTCTCCAGCCTCCACCCCTGCATCAAAAAATTATATATCTTATAGGAATATAAATCTATGATTATAGGGAAATAAAATTCCCTAAAATTTTCCAAAAATATCCCATACAATTTGTGACCTTATGTATCCCAAATTATGAGAATCCTCTAAAATGTTTCCTTCCATGGAATACTCCAATGATGCTGAAAAAGGTATTATTCCATAAGTGTTAATAATTTTTGACCAATATGTAATACCTTGTGATGTATAATTCCATGTATCCCCTTAAATAATTTATATAATAATCCATCTATTTAAGGTTAGGAATCATTCTAATAGGAAATAATGTTGAACCATCACTTTCAAATAGACTGTCAGTGTCACTGAGACCAGACAACAAGCCACACATAGGGATTAGTAGGAAGAGTAATCTAAACCTAACCCTTAAGGTGAATCTATGAATCTAAAAATATTGGATGATCATGATACTTATCCATAGTATCCTAGTGATCAGTCATGGTAGGCTGAGGCCTGGCCTTAGTTATCTAATGCAAAAATTAATGTATCCAACCAACAGCAGAACACGACAAAAACTGACTAGACACTAGCACCCCATCCGATGGAACCAACTATGGTCATAGTTAATGAAAAACCCCTATAATACCAGCATATACCATGTTACTATATGTATGATGATATCATTCACCTCACTAGTATACCAGAAACACTCTCATTCCATGGAAAACTCTTCCAATCAAAAAATATGGGTGAGGATTTCATCAACACCCTAAACACGCCTCTACTCTTTATAGATATGATAGCTTATATAGAGACCTATCATTTAGAGAAATATTATGATGATGAATTTCAATCCATCATTTATTTCTTCAAATAAGATGAGGATTACACTATTTAGAGTCAAATACGCCCATGAAATGACACCTTCCAGTTCAATGGAATTGAAACCCACAATTTCTTATTGAAAATTGGATTCAAGATAAATATAATCCCAACATGGATTATTCAGATAATGTGATCACATAGAAATATCATACTCCCTCTAAAATAGAAATTCATAGGCATGAAAAGAGTGAGAGGATTCTACACAACAAGATTATTCTAAAGACGCAATTCTATTCTTTGGTATCACACAACAAGTTCATGTTAGTTTCGTAGGAAACTGCATAAATTGTATTATTGGGAATACCTTGGCTCTATGTGCATGCATTAGACCCATCTTCATTCAATAAATTATTCATATCCTCACTCAATGGTCAAGTAGGTTCACTCTATGGTGATGCATCTCCCTTTAACTTTTTTAAATCTCAATACCTTCATATCAGGTACTATAAACGGGAGGGTAAATAGATCATAACTAATAAAGTTTAGTGTATCAATGTTTTTAATGATCTGGAAGCCACATCATTATATACTTTGGTGAGTTTTAAAGAAATATTTGTCCTAGAAATCCACCGGGTGGAGACCGTAACCCCATATCTTGAGATTTGTTTCATAAACCCCAAGAAAGAGGAGTTCTCATATATTGCCTCGTACTCATATATATGATATGATATGTTGATGCCCGAAAGCCTAAATCATGTAGCATAATGAATGGTTTAAACCTCTATAACCGACCTGATACATTGCTATTTGTTTTAGAAAGTATGATATACTTGATGGATGTCAACCATAATCATTTATTTGACATCAATGGTGGATCTCGCAATTAGAAACCACATGGTATTAATTCATTATAATTTATCTCTATAGTCACAATAGAGATAGAATACCTTATTAAGGATTCCACTAACAATGAACTAGATCAGTGTACCACTCCAAAATCTCTAGATCTAGGGATGTTTCATATTTCCACAAAATATTATTTTTCAGGTAATCGAAATGATCTAGATAATTCCATGATGTGTTCACCTAGAGCTATATGGAAATGATAGGGCTTGATCCGCAGGTTTGTTTTATTCTCATTATCCTTCCAATGTCCCCCCATGGGGTCAAGAATTTTTATCATAAAGATACACCATTCTCAAGGAGATATGGTTATTGAAGAATTTTCTAAGATTATTATGGCACACTTTTTTAGGTAAGTCCACATTCCTAGATTGCAGGATAATGTTGTTCTAGTTATGAATAATAAAAAACAGATCAGGGACTGTATTCTCTTTTGGAACGTCATTCCTCACTACCTAAAGGATACTTTTTCACTTCGGTAAAAAACTACTAATTAATGTTATATATAGTTTATAGGCCCCACTAGTAAAAAAATGGTCTTTAATGTTGGAATTTTAACATCAGTTCTTCAAGACCAATGTTAAAAGTAAATTTTTTGTGTCAGTTTTTTCAAATAACAGAAATTAAAAATACAAGGAAAACCGTAGATGATTCCTCAAGATTTAATTTTACAGGACATGTAGATAAAACAGACATATAGATCAATATTTATAGATGTAGAAAGTTGAACATTATAAGTATTTATTTATTACATCTTTCTTTTCCAGTAACCGATGTTAAAAGTCACTTTTGGGAATCATTTTTTCAATAAAACAATATTCAAAATAAATTCTATGTTTTAGATAATTTTTTAATATTAAATTTTAATTATTATGAAGATAAAATAGGCCTACATATCAAAAGTTATTGGCATTGGAATTTGAACATTATAATACTTGATTTCTAATGTAGTTTTCTCAATAATTGATGTTAAAAGCAACTTTTTGGCATCATTTTTTCAAATAAAAACTATTAAAAATAAAATAAAAGTTGTAGATAATTTCTAAATATTTTATTTTACATTTAATTTAGTTAAAATATTCTTATGGATAAAAATTTATGGACATTGTAAGTTAAACATTATAAGATTTTATTTCTCATGTTGGTTTTTTTCAATCCCCAATGTTTAAAGTTAGTTTTTCATTATTATTTAAAATAAATGATTATAAATATGAAATATAAGTTTTATATAACTTATCAATCTATGATTTGACAGGTTGGATAACTAAAATGGACCTACATATCAATATTTATGGACTTCGGACGTTGAATATTTTATGACTTCATTTTTAACGTCAGTTTTTTCAATAACCGATATTAAAAGTTAATTTGTGGTGTCAGTTTTTTAAATAACTAAGGTTAAAAATAAATTGAATGTTATATATCATTTCTAAAGATTCTATTTTAATTTTCATGGATCTAAAAAAGGATTACGGATCAAAATATATTGATGTCAGAAGTTAAACATTATAAGAGTTAACTTTTGATGTCAGTTTTTTCAGTTATTGACTTTTAAAGTCACAATTTTGAATCAGTTTTTCAAATAACTGATGCTAAAATTCACTTTTTGGAATTTTTTTCAATAAATAATGTTAAAAACACACTATAATAATCTTTTTAACATAGGTTATATAGTTACATGACATTAAATTTAAATTTCAAATACACGGATACGGTATTTCGGTTTTTTCACAACATACTTTTCTATTTTCAAAATACCACATAAACTTTTGTTCATCACCACCATAATTATTTTCATTTAAAATATATACATTCAAATTCTCTTTCTTTCAACATATTCAGTATCATTGATACAAAAAAATATCAAAAATTCATTAATCAATGATTTGTACATGGTATGGATTCTCATCATTTAATATTATTATTATTATTTTCCTTATCACTAAATTTTTTGATAATTTTAATATTATGATGATGAATTATTTTTATCTAGATAAAAATATTAAACATCATAATGAGATTCATTAGATGAGGTGAAAAATTCTTTTTCTGTCACCATCTTCATTACCGTGTGAAATCTTTCTTAAAAGTAGTGAAATAACGACAAACAACATATTTATTCAATAGAACACAATAAAGGAAATAAAAATAGGTTGAATATTTAAGTTTATTAATTTTTCGGTCATTTGGTGTATAATTTTTGGTTTTTTTTCATTGTTTTCATTGATGTGAGTTGTATATATTGAAACTTAAAGAGTTACAACTTATGACAATTATAACTTTTGATACGTAAGTCTAATTTAGCTTTATAACTAGTAAAATAAAAGCCTGGGAAACCAAATATATTCAAATATTAGGATTTTTTATGATCTAACATTGGTTTTTTTCAAATAAATTGTGAAAAATATATTTTTTAAATGTACTTTTTATGTCGTTTTTGATCAAAAACCATCGTTAAAAATAATGTAGAATTAGAATTTAGATATCAGTTTTTTTAAAAATTAACATTGAAAGGACAATATTTTATGTTTTAAAAATGGTTCCTCAAAACCAACATATAATAATAAAATATCATAACATTCAGAATAATTTTTTATATAAACCAAGGTCGACGACTTACAAGGCCTGATTTTTGATGTCGGTTTATATGAAAACCGATGCCGAAGACCCCTAGGGGCCGAGTTTCAATGTCGTGTTTTTGTAAAAACCAATATAAAAAATGTCCTATAACCGCATTTTTAAATAAAATATAGATGTAATTTTACAAAAACCATCAATTAAACATCAATTTTTAATGTTTCCTTTATAGATTTCAGTTAATAAATGACATTAAACTGTAAAAAAAAATCATCATGGAAAACATTTTTCCACAAGTGCCCAGTTATTCATATATGGGTACTCTAGGTATAATCAGTCAAGGATTTACACAAATGGTGAATAATACACTATCTTCAGAGTGCATCATGAAAAATTCTATAACTAATTCATTCCATTCAATTTGAATAATATTGAGGCAACATATTAGCGTGACAAACATCATATCTTCAAGCCGCTCATATAGACATTGGTGAAGTGCTATGTGGATTGTTTATTGGTAAAATCCTTCCAATTTCCTGAACATCCAAATGCTATCAATCAAATTTCAAATTCCACTACTACTTCAACAAAAATATTATCCCCCTGTAGTGTATGTTTAGGTTCTCCACTATAAGGTTCCTCATCTTCATTTTCAGGTATATGTTCATTGAGATCCATGTATAGAAGATCAATTTTATCAACTAGATGCCTCATTTGTGTATGATTTTCGAGTTTTGGGGCCTATAAACCATCTACCAAACATTAGATGATTTATTTATAATTGATAAGGAAATTTTCATCCTTTTTGGAAACATGATGAATGGAACTGCCTACCAGTGGTATGAATCTTTCAATACTGCATTCGAGGAAATCATTTAGTATCTGCTATATCATAGAATCTTGATTCCACCTATACTAGTAAATTATTTGTTCAATTATTTGGCCATACTATAACATTCACTTTTTACCATTCAAAATATAAAAAAACAATTTGGGTATGGAGATAAAGAGATATAACCTCATTTAAATGATACATGGTTGGAGACAAAATATTCTCCCATCGAGAAATTGTTTCTCACTATTCTCATCACATTAAAAATGATGAAGAAATAATTGCAACTCCATGAGATATAGATAGTAAATATTGCACATTTATCTGATGAATTATATCCTTAGCCACAACATTTTGACTAGGTGTTTGGCACATTGGGCAGTAACTCTGATATAGATCGACAAAATATTTGTCCGCAAGAAAGTAGTTAATGGATAAGCACGGATGGACATCATGTTCATGCATATAACATTAGAATAAATTCCCATTAATAAATACTTCCTAATTGATGATATCCTATTAATTTATTAGGGGGTGACATGTTTATAGATTCACTTCTATGGTGCATCATAGTCCCAAATTCAGAAAGCGCCCAGAAACCCTAAACTCAACATCGTGAGAATCATGATTATCTTCATCACTAAAGAACATGATATCTTATAATACAAATTCTTTTAATTATAAGGATTAACTAAAAATAAGTCTGAGTATTAGTCTCTTATCAATGAATTCAAATTGCCTACCAAGATTAAGGTATCCTAATTTCATGTAAAGGTATACTCTGATTTATTCATCAAACAAATCAATGATGATTATGTCATCAAGAAGCAATAGATTATCCCCTTGGTGGAGTGGAATTGTATGTTATGGTCTAAATTCCCTTACTAGATAAATATTTTTTCATGTTTCTTAATAAAATAATGACTAGATTAATTCATTGGTAAGCCTCTCAAATCCCCTACTAATACCGACCAAGATGAGTTTTTCATTCATGTGTCACATGGTAGGTTCTTCATCATCGTCACTTATGACCATTATTATACCAGACCATATGTTTCACACATAGATGATAAATATTATTATATGAATACTCATTACATAACAAAATTATCCATTCTAGAATTGTATTGGTTTAAGGACTTTCGAAACATGGATTCAAAAATAAATTGTTCATAAGAGATCAAAATAATCTCCCATTATATTCCTTATAACTAGAACCTATCATAGAAATATAATAAAAGAAATGATTATTCAAAACCTGGGGAAGTGATCAAATGAAATAGTGATATTAGATTATTATTAATGGTAAATAAGGTATAAATAATTTATCACAAAAACATAACATGAGATAAAATGTATGATTACATGATCTTAACATTTTAAAACTACACGACTCATATCAAAAATCATAATCTTGAGTCGGAATGAATCAGGGATGTTCATATGACTTGAATCATAAATTAATCAATACACATGATCCATAAGAGAATAATATATACATAAGACATATACTTTTGGAATACACATAATCATAAAAACTAATTTCCTTAATAGTCAAGGATAATTTCTAGGACTATAATTATAGAATGGATTCTCTCCCCAACCATATTAGTAGTTAAGGTTCACATCCAATACTATCATAGTGGAAAATTTCCATTATCGAACTAATTTCACTCCTCGGTATAGTCATGTTATCCCATGATATATCCATTATTACCTAATGAATTGGAGGGATATATAATTTAGGACCCACCAATCACTTAATGAAAATCGTCATGAAATGGTCCATGAGACTAAAAAACATTCATCATATCATAACCCATGAAAAATAAATAGTTTTCCTAAAAATATAATCATTTTATAACTCATGGAAAAGAAACAAATTTCTAAATCATTGTATCAATTTATCTTAGCGTAGCCGAGGGAAAAGAAATTGATTTTTTTAAAAAAAATTCATCATAATCATTAATCATCTAGAGATAAAAAATATTTTATCATTGGATCTTACCCCCCAAAAATTCATAAACAATATCAACTATTTTGGTCATTTATGAATAAAAATATTCTAAATTTTCATTAATAACATTATAAAGGAAAATAAATTTTCTATTTTAAAATCCATTCAGTAAAATGTAAAAGTATCCAAAATATTATGGAATTTTTTTTGTTTTAAATTAACTTTGGAATCATTTATAGGATGCTTCAAGGCATTGAGAAATAATTATGGTGAAATATTTTGTTCATGTTTTATAAGTTTAAATAAATAATTCCATTCCCATTTTTTTGAAAAAGTAAAAAAATTCCTCATTCAGAAAATGATAAGAAGATTCAGTATTTACACTTTTATAAAAATTAAAACATGGGTATAATTGAATTTTAATATTTATATTATATTATTAAAAACATTCTTGAAAATATTTAAATTAAATTGTGGACATGGAAGAAAAAGTGTTTCTACATAAAGAGGGAAATAAAGTTGGCCTTTCATAAAAACAGTCGTCAGGTATCTTGAGTTCATAGAGATTAAAATTAATGTAAAAAATATATTCTCCAAAAATAACCATAATATAATAAATTCATGAGTTTATTGAGAGGTCTGTGATGAAATTTGATAAACAAAAACTTAATCATAGACAATCCCAATAAATAATCAAATTTTAACATAATACCATTACCTCTGGTCTCACATCCTTCATTCATGTTCAATAATATTGTATAATAAATATATATTTGTTATAAATTTATTATAGAAACATAATAATATATATCTTACTATATATGATTTATTTATGAAATTTTTTCACATGTACTTTTGAAATTCTATGTTAAAATCGTTGTTCTTAGGGATAACTATATCATTTCACATTTCTGTTTTGGTTCATTTGTTTTGGTCCTTGTAATTTGATAATGGTTATATAATATCTAGAATTCTTATTTTTGATATAAATATAATATATATTTATTTTATCACTATTTATATTCATCTATAAAGTTTTAACCTAGAAAAATGAATTACACCATTCAAGGAGATGGTACGAAGTATATATGCATGAACGTTGTTTTCATTTTTCAATGGATGGATCAAAGAAAATGTAAATAATAATTAAACATTAAATAATAATTATTAATTCACATAAATCACACATAGTAATCAAATTCATCTTTATTACCATCCATGTCAAACACTAATGAAAATTAATTAACAGCAATTCGTAGTTGTGGTATTCCACACGTACGCACGAGTGAAATTGTCATTTTCTAACTAATTGGAAGGCAATAAGGTAGATATGATTTTATTATTTTTATTATATAGTATATTAATTTTATAAATAGTAAATATATATATATATATTAAATATATAATTTTTCCAATCTATGACTGGTGGTGATAAAAAATGGATTATATCGGTTCGTGAGGTGGTTGATTGTCGTACGAATAATCGATAATTTCATTTATAATTTGATGGAATATGAGATAGAAGTAAGTAATTAAATTAACATAATATATTATTATTATATGGTATATTATTTTGTAATTATATAATCATGTTTTAATAATATTTGAATGAGGTGGAAGAAAAAATAAAAATTTCTCGGTTAAGAAGAATGCCTCTTTTTCAGACAGCCCATTTAGGTTGGAACCAAATTCCTTACAAGAAGGATTTTATAACCATAAAAAGGAATATTGGATGTGTAAATGTAAGTATGTATGTTATTTCGATAGGAATTTTCGAAACCAAAAGTATTTTTAATATTGAAGAAAATATAAGAGGAGGTTCCCTTTTGTAAGTGAGTGGGAACTTTTAGAATTTTTTAAAAGATTAAAATATAGAAAGTTAATTATGAAGATAAATGATTAAAAATATGTAGATATTATAATTTTAGGAAGGATATTATTAATATATAATCATACAATATAATTTGGATATGTTAATGTTGTTTTTAATGATTATTTTTTGTTTAACCCCATAGATGACACTTTTTAACCTTAACTATGGTAACAACTATTTCAAACTTAAAGGGTTAAGAATGTCAATATAAATGAAAAAATTACTAAAAAATGGACCATTGTTGAAATTTTCAACATAATTAATTACAATTTTTTAAAAATATTATTTTTATGAATTTAAAATCTTTTAATTAAATTTTATTCATTACGAAGTATCATTATTATCTTTTCCGAAACTATTCATTTAATTTGACTTTGAAAACAACATCAAAGTAAAGGATTTAGACTATATTACATTAAAAACACTATAAAATGTTATATTTATCTAAAGAATAATTTAGAATAATTATAATTTCAAATTATAATACTTTTAAAAATATTAAAATCATTTATTTGATTTTTCTATTAATTGAATTATACTTTCTTAGTGTTGTGTATGAATTTAAGGTAAAAATATATTTAGTAGAAAAAAAAATAAATTACCATAATGGAAAAAATTCCATTATCCTCAAAATAACCATTAATATTTATTCACTACTTTATTTTTCCTTTTGTGAACACCTGAGAGATATTTAAAAGAAAGAGAGTAGCATTTTATCTTTATATATACTTAAAATATTATATTGGTCATTTACATTGAAAATGTACCCATAAACAAATAAATATAAATAATATGGTTATATGGGTCTAAATACCTTCATCCAAAAATATTGAACATCAAAAATGGTGGCTTTATCACTTATTTATAACATATGGTATCCTGAGATACCCATTTACAATGGTGATGAATTATTACTACTTTTACGATTAATTATGTCCAAAAATTAAATTGACCATATTAAATAATATTTTTATAATTATTCAAAATATATAATATGTTTCACCAAATTTAATCTATACATGTTTGGAATTATATTTTATAAGTGTCCTGCAAAGCATAAAAAAAAAGGGTTTTCCAAAAAAATGTCTTTTAAGTGTAAAGGTAATTTTATGCCAAGATCATAGAAAATATTTATTCATATGTAATTAATTATAATATTTATATATACATGATAGATATATTTTATTATTATCAAATTCAATATATTCTTTGGTTTTTCCAATGCAAAGAAATGAATGTTTTGATGAATTTTCACTATTCACTGAAAAATCAATATTTTCAGAAAAAAAAATTAACCTTAAATTAATTTTTACATGATGATTTCAAAAATTATGTTTATTTTATAAAATAAAAAATATAAAAAACATAGACATTATATTTAATTTTTACTCAAAATTGGTAATGAAAATTATTTTTGAAAAAAAATGTATTTTTGAAGCATAAAATGACTTAAAAATGTAGTACATATTTTATAAGAATTAATTATAAAATTTTTATTGAGTAATTCATGTATATATATTTTCCATTATTTTTTCTCATATTAAAATGCCAAAATTTAATGTCCAGGCACTAACGATCCTGTTTAAATAATAATATTTAAATATTATTTTGTATTTAATTAAAATTAAGTGATGCATGCAATGTAAGTTATCAAAGAAATAAATTTTATTTAAAAATAAATATATTCTAAAATAACAAGGTCATACATCCACCCCCACCCTCCCACTTTAATAAATTTTGTCCTCAAAATTTTAACTTGGTCTCAGTAATTAATTATTTACAATTTTAATATTTCTTTGTGTAAAACCCACATCGTAAAAAGGATCAACAAAACATCCTATGAAAAAAAGTTAAAGGAAAATATGAATTTCATAATGAATTAAATAGAACTAGGTTTTCAAATTAGATAAAAATTTTGGGATGTAATAATATGGACATGGATGAGAAAACGAATTCCCACTAACTAATAGATATTGACATATAACATTTTCATGAGAAAGGATGCTACCAAAAAACCATAAATATATTGTTTTTGTTGAAATTAATCTTTTGATATGGTATGATAGAAATGATATTATTCATAATAATTCTCATTGATCCATAATTCAGGTTGGATGTAGATCCTTACTACCATATGTGAAGTTGCATCGATGAAAAAGGGTCATTGCAATAACACCGTGAGTGGCTTGGGAATTCTGTGACCCCTTTAGATTGATGGAATTATTTTACACCCAAGACTCACTTTTGATGTTCTTTGGAGACCAACTTTTCCTAGTTGTATTAAGATAAATGTGGATAGTACCTCCAATGTCAATCTGGGTCCCACCGGTTGTGGATTTATCTTCAAGAATCACTTTGGCCAGATCCTTGGATTCTTTTGGGTAGCTGTGGAATTTCATCTTCTATGGGGGCCAGAATCATGAGTATGATACATGATATTTATTTCATAAAGAACTATGGTTGGAATAATATATGGATTTAAAGTGATTAAACTACTATTGTGTAAGTGATTTGGAATGTTGTGACTCATCTTTCATGGTCGATTACTACCCGATTGATGGATTTCACCCACTCACATCTTGATATTAACTACATAATCATTAATATTTATCGTGAAGAAAACATGGTTGCATATGGCTTTACGAACAATGGAGTAAACCAGGACATTATCAGACTCGATGATATCCCTACTAATTTACTCCCTCTTCATGATAAAGATTATAATATGATTCCATATTTTAGAAACATATAACCACCTTCTTTTATAATATTGTTTCGTTGGTATTTTAGATAAGCCACCATCCTATTAAAAAACATGTCTAGTAGAATTCCATCATCTAATCAATTTCCACCACAACATCATCTTTTCCTCCCAATAACGAGTATTCAACATGAATTTCTTCATGAATAATGCGCTAAAATATTATTCTATTGGATCAAAACATATTATCATGATATTACTCCAACATTTATAAATTAACAAAAAAATAATTATCATTGGGAATTAATATTCCCAAAAATGTATAATTGTTCATATGAAGAAATAATACATTTAACTAGAAAATATCATAAATAACCCAAATGGTTCAACATAGATCATTTAAAAAATAACACTACTCCAATATTAAATTAATACTCTCAACATTAAAGAATTATTTGTCCTAAAATGTTATCTTATATATTTCATCTTACATTCCGTAAAATTTAATTTCATTCATCTAAAATAATCTTTCTTATTAAATCACATATGAAACAAAAAGGATACATATATAATTTATCCCAATGAAGCATCTCCCAAAATATAATTAATAACAATTATATGTCACTATATAATTTTAAAATTTTAGAAAAATTGTCAAAAATATCATGAATGAAATTTAATGACTTACATGAATGATAATCGTTAACTTTACCACATATATCATTAAAATGCGTCCTTATCAATAAATCATTTTTTAACCCACAAGTTTATCTATATCTCACTATCCATTTAAAATAACATTAAATCATATATTAACCCAATGTTTTATTTTTACCATAATATATTATTCTTCAAAAGACATAGTAAAATTTCATATCACCTAAAAATCATATCTAATAAAACATAAAAAGGGGTATATATAACATGGAACTTAAAAAATATTAAACTTATTGACTCTTGATAGTATCCATAACAATTATGTTAGACTCTATTGAAAATATATATTCTTCAAAAATTTAATGTAATCCTTATCGACTATCTAATATAGTCCAAAAATTCAAAATTGAAATAAAATTCATCAATGATGACCTAAATCAATTTTTCATCAAATTACTAACTATCCTAATTTTTTCATCAAGGTCAATCATCTTGTATCACAAAATGAATATTATCACCATTACACTTAATCAATTTTCATGGTCATTGATTCCATTATCATATATTTTCAAAACATTATTGAAAAACTATTGTATAAAATCATTAGATGTTTCATTTTTCTTATATCCATAATATAATTGATATAACTCTTCTCAAAAATAATTATCAAGTTCTAATACATAAACAATTTAGTCATTTAACTTCAATGATTGGTATAGTGTAGCACCTTACATGGTCTTGGAGTTAACCCTTGGACTAGGAAAATCACTCAAATAATTTTCATATTCTCCACACATAAGAATTCGAAAGATCCCCACTAAAAAACATTCGTTTAATAGCTTTAGAAATGGCCTTTATCTGTGCTGGAAAAGCACTGGCAACATGAGTGATGTTAAAATCTTAGTACTTTTATCAGTGCTGAAAATTCACTGATATAAGTGAAATTTATTAGTGCTAATAAAAGAGATGATAAATGTGACCTTTATCAGCACTATAAAAAGTGATGATAAAGAACACATTTATCAGTGCTTCTTAAAGTGTCACTGAAATAAATCATTATGAGTTCTGGATCAGCGTTGAAAAATTAGAACTTTATAATTGCTTTTATAGGAACTAATAAATACATTATTTATCAATGCTTTCAAAATAGATGATAAATATGTTCTTTATCAGTGATTTCAAAATCACCTATAAAAGGACATACTATAGTGTGTTGTAACAACACACCAAAGCACCAATACTTTGTACTATTACCGCACACCGCAACACCAAAAGCACTAGAATAACCAGATCCTTTCCAGATATATCAACAAAAAAAAAGTCCAAATATACAATTAAATTGAAATGAAATTTACAAGAAGAATACCAAAAAAAAAAGCAATATTATATAAATTTAAAACATTTCCTTTTAAAAGTACATAACTACAAATTATAAGATACATTAAAAAACAATCATAACTTTCAATGTTACCATGATTTCCATTGACTTTCTTTGTCAAACATCCAACACTGCATGAGCTGCTTCAGACAAACCATATCAACCATAATAAAAGTACCCACCTATATAAGAAAAAATTTATTATGTGAGTAATACTAATAATAGATAAATTATACCTAAAACTGAAACAATACATTAATTATATAGACAATAATTTTATTTTCTAAACATCAATATTACCTCTTTCATTGAGAAAAGATAGATTCGTTGCTCTTCCTACAAAGGAAATAAAGGTAACTTTAATGAAAGTGATAAATGAACCATTGCATGTGTGAAAATATTTTAAGGTAGATGAATAATGAAATTTGGATAGAGCACCCAAACTCAAAAAAAGAATCCACCTATATAAGAAAACAATTATTAAGTGAGTAATACAAAAAATAAATAAATAAAACATATATATGAACAATATATTAATACTATGGATAATGAATTTAATGTGTAAACATCAAGATTACCTATGGGACTGAGCATAAGAAGCATCATTTCTCTTATGGAAAAGGTAGTGGAGGTAATTTTAAAGAAAGTGATAAATGTACCATTTCATGGGTGGAAATATTTAAAGGGATAAGTAGCATGATGGTTGGATAGTGCACCCCAACATGAACAAAAGAATCCACCTGTATAGGAAAAAAATTATTCTATGAGTAATGGTAAATATAAATAAATTAAAAATTATGAAATAATACATTAATTATATGTAAAATTATTTTACTATGAAAACCTCAAGATTACCTCTGTGATTGAGCAGAGGTAGTGTAATTACTCTTCTTGCAAAGGAAGTGGAGTTTACATGAAAGAAAGTGATAAATGCATCACAATTTTAGTGAAAATATTTTAAGGGGGAAGAAGAATAAAAGTTGGAAATATCACCCCAACTCAAAAAAAGAATCCACCTGTATAAGAAAACAATTATTATGTGAGTAATACTAAAAATAAATTAATTAAACATGAATATTAAACAATACATTAATTCAATGGATAATGATTTTACTATGCAAGCCTCAGGATTCCCTAACATAGAATAATCAAGATACCCAGTTACCAAGGATTCCCTTTTATTTGTTCTCATTCAAGTTTCAAATTCATGTGTCACTAATAATACACATTTACACACACAAGTCATGACAAAAAAAGACACATATTGTTCCACTACTTTCATGCCCAAACCCCATCTTAAAATATACACACACCAAATCATTTCACAAACAAGTATCACACCTATTATCTATGTTAATAATTCATTTAAAAAAAATTCTAAAATAACACCTCGAGGTATTTCAAGGCTTTACATAAATTCCACACCCAAGTTCACATGAAAATGATACTTTTAAAATCAAACACACCATATAACCACATCAAACATAATTTTTAGAACATATATAATTAAATAAATATTTTAAATAACATATAGAATATATAGAATTTGTAAACACTTACATTACGCCAATTTACAACTAATTCCATAGCAAGTCACTTTTTTAAAAAATTGTACAAAACATGAAACATTTTCAAAACATATCTTATATCCTTTAAAACAAATCATAATAAAAATTTAAAAAAGTTAAAACATGTTTAACATTGAAATTTATATCAATTTTCTTTAAAAACGTTCTTCCAAACCTATGTGCATTAATGCACCTTTGAAAACATGATGATCATCTTTTGAACAACCTATAAAACCATTCCACAGAATAGCACACTAAAACACACACACAGAACATATCCATTTTCTATTATAATACCCAAACCCAATACAAATCATGTGAAACCCTTTGAAAACTCATTTGGCATCACTCTCACCATTTAGTAAATTGTTTACAAATTCCAAATTTCATTTCTAAAACAATTTCTTCATTATTTAAACACATCAAAACTCATACACAAAAGTGCACAACAAAGATAACCTACCTAAAATTATCCATTTCCCATAAAAATCCTTTTTCAAAACACGTACACCCTAAGCAACCACAAAAACTAATTTTTCACTACTCAAACAGTTATTTGAACACGTCTACTAATTTTTCACAACATGGACTATATAGAAACATAACGAATTATCATTAAAAAATTTATTTTCCACACAAATACATGTCAAAACATTTCCATAACATGTTCGCACCACCAAAATAAAGTATAGAGTGTGAAAAAAACTGTCCATATAATCAAATTAAATTATCTACAATTTTTAGGGTATGGAATCTCCTACCTCAAGAAGATAAATTACTAGAATGTGATGTGAAACCATATATGTATCACAACCACAATTGAAAAATGGGTTTCAGAAGATGTTTTCATGCAATTGGAGCACCAACAACTGTCAAGTGGCATGATTTGAGCTTCAATTCATTGAGAAGGAGTACCAGCAATGGGTGGATTCTGTGGAAATCTCCTCATATCGTGACGAGTTCACAAATGGTTATGGTTTTCAAAATAGACTAGGCTTCTTTTAGTAGCTCTTACAAATAACCACTCTTAGATATCCCTTTTATATGTGCTTATAACATAAGTGATGATAAAAGGTCTATTAACTAGTGATATTTAGCACTGAAAAAAAAATATTTTTCAATACTAAAATTAGAGCACTAGTAAATCTGCATTTTATTAGTGCATTATTTAGCACAGATAAATCCTCATTTTTATCAGAGCTTATTATTGAATCACTATTAAATGATTTTAAATTATAAATATAAATAAAAAAATACAAATAATTATAAATAATTATTAAATATATATAAATATCAGTATAGTTAATATATTCCTGTTTTAAATATATTTATTACAATTTTATAATTATTTATTTCTAATTATAGAAATATTTTTCAAAAATATTATTTTTATCATTATATATATTTATAAAATTATTCATATATATATAATAAATATATAAAAATATAAATATAGTAAATTTATTCATTATTTAAGTAAATTTATTATAAATGAAATAATTTTTTAAATATAAATCATTATTTATTTTTAATTATATTAATAAACTTAAAAAATTATTTATTTATAATTATAAATATATAATTGTATAAATATAGTGAATGTACATTTATAAATATTTTTTTATAAATATTTTTTGAACATTATTAATGAATATACCCATTTAAGTGCATGCATCTATGTTAAAATAGAGGGAAATTGAATATATTAAGAATAATTACACTTTAACAGTATTGAAAAAATGGATAAGTTTGGCATTTGAGCATTGTATTAAAAATGCATTAATTATGTCTCTATAAAATCAATATAATACACATTTGATCTATGTTAAATTGAAAAATAAAAGGACATTCAATTATATGTTGAGTATTGTGCAATTATCATCAAAAAATATAATTCATATTAATTTTTAATTATAAAACATTATTCAATAAACATAATACTATTTAATGTAAAGCGCATAAATATTTTTAATATATAAATCATATTTAGATACATTAATATATATTTATATATTTAATATATATAATTTTATAACATTAATTATCATAATTCTCTAGTTAATAAAATGTTTAATAATTAATCATGTATAATAAATCTATTGATTTTTTTTCAATAATAATTTTGTTAATAAAATTTGTAATATTTTTTTAATAAATTTATTTTTTATTTTTTATTTATATCATTTTATTTATATAAATATTAATCATCACTACAAAATGTGTGGTTAAAGGATACCCATTATCTTCAAAAAAATCAAAGCATTGATAAATGATATCTTATATCAATACTTAAAAAACACTGATAAAGGATACCCTTTATCAGCGTTAAAACTAAAGAACTAATAAAGGTTTCCTTCTTCAATTCTAAAAAAATACGCACTAATAATAGTTTAAATTTATTAGTACTTTATTTTTTGTTGATAAATATTACATTTATCAGTGTTTTGTGATAGTGGTGATAAATTCCATCACTGTTAAAGGTGTATTTTGTATAAGTGTATAAATTGTTCCTTTGGAAGAAATTCCATCCCTCTATCGATCTATTTATTTTTTCTCGACAAATAATTTCGCTTTTCCCTTTATTTACCCATAGAAAACATTTTTCCATTCCATTTTGACATTACATTGATTATTTATTCCATCATTCTAGATATATAAAGAAAATTAATCCTATTTCTCCCATGGTTTTCATGAAACTCATCTTCCACTTATTATATGGGATGAGAAGCAGAAATATTTTGATATTGTTTATTATATGAAAAAATAGATGATTAAGCATAACCATAAGGTTTAACATTATATCTCTTATTTCCCTTGGTTACACATGAGGACAATCATTCCATTATTTTTCATATTCAACATTAACAAAATTATTATTGGTTCCAATCATTTACTAAAACCAAAAATCATAGTGTGAGAAACATTGAACATAGTAATAAATCTAAAAATATCATTCATAATATTTATAAATCATGAAAGCTTATTTTTTAAAAAGGTCTCGTTAGGTGTATTTTAGGTCTTTCGTGATCAGAATCTATTCACATCCTTTATAATATTCATAAAAAAATTTGAATTATATCACACATATCCCCCAAGAGTATCAAACTAGGTTTGCAGTAAGGGATCACTCATTGTACACCAAAATGATGGACATGATATACTCAACAAACTCATTTTTGGATTGTTACACTTCGATGCATTTTTACTTAAATCACCTCTACATATAGTATACAAACATGTATTTTTTCAGTAAAAGAACAATAATTTAATTAATAAATCATATTTTGTTCTCCAATACCTAATATTATCCTATTTGTTTTCTCTAATTATTTATCATCCTAGTTTATAAAGGCTAAATAAACATTTCTCTAATTCCAACTTCATAAACCCTTATATTTCACACATATATAATACATCTTATTATATGTACATTCATTACCTAACATAATGATCCAAACTAGAATGATATTTTTTTAGTTCATTTGGAAACTTAGATACATAAATAACATGTTCATAAGCTATCTAAATCATCTCCCACTAAATTATTCATAACTATTACCTTCTTAGATATATCATACATAAAACATTTCTTTTATAACTTGAGTAAAGGAAACAAGTGAAAGGGTGAGATCATATGCTCACTAAGGGTAGAAAATGGAGATATCATTGATCACATAAACATAAAATGGGAAAAGGTGTATGAGAACAAGAGATTACCATTTATAAATCATACCCTACATATAAAAGATACCAATATTGATTCCTTAAATAAATCATGGGTTTTCCTAATATATGAATCATAAAGTAATCAAAGAACATGGGCCATGAGATCATAACATTATCATAAGAAATATATTTATCGCCTACATATAAGCATAGAAAATAATTTCTTTAGTAGTCAATGATTATTTCCAAAATATATCATAGTGGGATAGGTTTACTCCCAAAACCATCATAGTAGTCAAGGTTCACTACCAAGACTTTTTTATTGGACATATCCCCTTACGAAACATGGTACACCCCCATTATGTTCTTATTTATCTCATGATATATATATCCTTAATCAATGCATTATAGGTCTATTAAGATTTATTCCCAACCATCACAAAATGAAAATAATATATATGTGAGACACAAGATTATAAAAATATTATCAAATCATAACTCGTTAAAAATAATTGGGTTTCATGAAAAATTTCAACATGGAATAACCCTTCTAAAATAAATGGGATTCATAGATTTTTCATCAATTCATCATAATATAGCCTATAGAAAAGGAGCAAGTTTTATAAAAATTTACTCATCATAATCATAAACCAGCTAGATAGAAATTATTGATGGTAGCATTGGATCATTTCCCTAGCATATCATAAGAATTATAAAAGTTTGTTTTCATTAATTAATTAAAACACCATAAAAATCATTAAAAACATTATTTCATAAAATAACCTTTCTCTTTTGAAATAAAATATTTAAACTATAAAAAAATAGAAAAGATTTATTCAAAAAACATTTTAATGGAAAAATATATACAAATAAAGGAATTTTAAAATCATTGAGTTTTCATGACTATGGGAAATTCCATTCATGATGTATAATTTAAAAGAAATCATTCCATTCAAAATTTTGTAATAAAAATCATAACATTTCTTGTTCAAAAAAATGACAACATGATTAAATTTAATCCATTTTTAAAAAATAAATCAAGGTTAAAAATGAATTTATAAGTTAAGGGTATTGTACTAATAACATTTTTGTAAATATTTAAATGAATAAATGGACAATGAAGGAAATGAGTTTCTGGCCAAAGAGAGAAATAATGTCAACTTTCCTTAAAAACATTCTTTCTATATCTTGAGTTCATAAAGAGAGTAAAGGAACTAAAAACATTTAATCTATAGATATAACCATATTAAAACAAATTTAATGATATTATTGAGAGTTAGATCTTGAAATTTCATTAATAAAAATTTAATCGTACATGACGTCAATAAACAATCATATTGTAACATAAAACATTTACCTCAGTTCCAAATTCTGTCATACAGGTTAAAAAATTCATTATAATAAATATAAATATATTATAAATATATTGTACAACAAAATGAATACATACTATATCATATATTATATAATTATAACCTTTCATCATCTTTTTCTTAACAATTATTTATTAAAATAATTTTTCTTTGTCACAACGGTTTACTTTTTCGTGCCCATTTTAGTTCGATAGTGAGGTCCTTATTCTTTGATCATTATTAAAAAACATCCAGAATTTTAATCTTGATATAAATATTATATATATTCATTTTATACATATTTATATCCATCAATAATATAGATATATAAAAATGAATTACACCATTCATGGAGACGATGGGTCATACATACGCATGAATGTTGTTTTGATTTTTTTTACAATGGAATAAAAGAAACATCGATAATAATTACTCATAAAAAGATAATTATTATTTCAAATATTACATATATAATTATAAAATCAATTCTTATTACTATCCATTTAAAACATAAATGCATAACTAATGACATCACTTCGTGGAGGTGGTAGTCCACAAGTACACTTGAGCGACGTTATCATTTTTCAACAGATTGGAAGTTAAGAAGTTTTGTATGATATTATAATTATATAAGTATAATTATGTCATAAATATTATATATATACATTAAATTTATCATTATATCTATATTTGAGATGTGATAGTGGAAAATGAATTACATCGGTTAGCAAGTCGGTTGTCCGTCATAGACACGATTGATGGTTTTGTCTCTCATTTGATAGAAAAGTAAATAGATTTAGGTTAATTAATTAACATAATGAAACCTTATTATATGTTATATACTAATATTTTTATATCATCATGGTTTAATAATTTATTAATGAGGTGGAAGAATAAATTAAACAAAAACGCTCAATTATAAATGATTCATCTTCTTCGGACAACCTCTTTAGGTTTTCACCAAAACACTCTTAGGAGGGTTTTATAATCCAAAAAATGACTCTAGGACTTGTTAAGGGTGTTAATAAAGGAATTTTTTTAGGTCTTGGATGAATAAAAATGATTTTTAATATGGAAGAAAATATAATAGGATGTTCCCTTTTATAAGTGGAGGGGCACTTTTGTAATTTCATGAAGGTTAAAATATAATAGGTCATTCTCTATATAATTTCATAAAAATTGGTTTATGTACTAAAATATTTCATTTATATGATTATATAATATCAACCAATAAAATTTTGATAGTTTTAAGTGGTGTTTTAAACATTATCTTTTTTTAACAAACTTATTAGCCTATTTTATCCTCAACCATAGTACAAACTATTTCAAACATAAAGTGTTACGAATTTTACCATAAATGTATAAATTATTCATAAATAGAACACGGTTGATATTTTTTTAACATATTTCATTCAATTGTGTGATGATTATATTGTTATGAATTTTAAATCAATTAATAAAATATTATTTATTATAAAATATAATTAATGAAAATTTTAAAACTATGCATTTAGATTGACATCAAATACAACATGAAAGAAAATTAATTTAAATATATAAATTTAAAACCTATATAACATGTTATATTTATATAAAAACTAATTTGATTCAATTATCCTTTAAAATTATATTACTTTTTATATTTTTAAAATCATTTAGTCTATTTTTTTATTAATTGATAAAATATTATTTGGGTGTTGTGTAAGTATTTAATGTAATTATATAATTACTATAAATTATATATAAATTATAATCATAAAAATTAATTCTCTATATTCAAAATAATAATTCATATTCATTCAAAACATTCTTTTTCTTATGTGAACACATAAGAGATATTTAAAATCAAGAGAGTGTCATTTTGTGTTTTTCTTAACATAAAATGCTATATTGGTCACTTTCATGGAAAAGTTCCACCAAAAAAATTAAATATATATACTAAGGTGATAATGGTTTAAATAATTTATTTCAATGAGATTTAAGATGAAAAATTACTGCTTTATAACATAGTTATATCCGAGGTTAACCAGATTTACACTTTTACCGTGGTGAAGAATTTTGATTGGTTTTAATGTTCATTATAACCAAAAAATTATTTGAAGTTATTAAATAATATTGATTATTATAACAATAAATACTTATTTCATTTTATAAATATCAATCATTATAAATGAAATATTTTCATTTTATAGGTATCTCGTAATGTGGGATGAAGAATGATCTTCAAATAAATTTAGCTTTTTAAGTCTAAATTTATTTTTAAAACAAGATAATGTATACAGTTAACCCACATGTAATTAAATATATTATTTCTAACTAAATGAGTATTATATTAAATTATTATTATATAGAACATATTTTGTGTATTTTTCTGTGAAAACAAATTATTATTTTATAAAAATCTGTATTTTTCACTATTCTCTGAAAAAATACAACTTTCAGAAAAAATTCCAAATTTCACCCTAATTTAATTTTTACATACTGATTTAAAAAAATATGATCATTTAATAAAATAAAAAATAAAAAATTAAAATAAATTACTAGTATTTTTTACACTGAAAATTTAATAAAAATCATTCTTTGAAGAAAATACATTTCTTAAGTATAAACTGAGTTCTCAAAAAATTGAATACTCATTTCCTATTAATTAATCGACACATTTTTTTATTCAGTATCAACATTATATATATATATATATATCATAATTTGGTTATTCATATTCATACCACCAAAATTGACTACTATATTATAATATTTGCATTTAAATAATAATAATATATTAATAGTATATTTTGGTTTGTTAAAACTCAGTGTTCCATGTAACACAAGCTATCAAAGAAATAAAATTTTTTAAAAAATAAATATATTCTAAAATATTATGTTTTTTCTTTCTCCCCCACCCTAAATAATCTTTTTCCTCATACTTTTATCTTGTTCTCAACAATCAGGGGTTTTCCATAGAAAAATTCTTTTGTAGAAAACCCATATTGTAAAAAGGGTCAATAAAACATTCTCTTAAAAAGTTAAATGAAAATATGAATGAAATCATGAATAAACTAAGACTATGTTTCCAAATAATATAACATTTTAAATAATTGAAAATACAGTCATTGTGAAGAAAACTAACTCTCGTGAACTAATAGTGAGTGATAGAGAAAATTATATAGATAAATATAACAACTATAAAACCTTAAATCTTTAATGGCTGAACACACCATATATTCATTGGAAATGAAAGTGATATGATTTTGTTTCAATATCCTTTTCCTAGAGTTGGGGTACTCATTTTTCATCTATACTAGGAACATTAGAGAAATATACTTACTTTTCGAGAATAATTTCAGCCCTTATCAATTTTAATACCATCCTCATCTTTTCCAACAATTGATAAGTATTTAAGATAAATTATTTCATGACTGAAGCAATAAAATCAACTTATAATAGATCACAATATAATATCAATGTATTACTCCTATATTTTGATATTAAGCAAAAATGTTTACCACAAGAAAAAAATTCCAAAAATGAATAAACCTTTATATACCAAAATAACAAATTTAACTCCAAAATTTTGATTATCACAATAAAGTATTCAACTAGATTGTTTCATAAATAACCCTAAATATAAAATAACTCTAATGACCTGAAAATTTAGACAATTTTATTCTAATTAAATCTTATAACATTCATTTACATTTGAAAAAAATTAATTTCATTCATTCTAAAAAATATTTCATGTTAAATCAAATGTTAAACATTAAGGTTACATGTACCACAACCTAGTGAAGAATGTCCCAAAATATCATTAATCACTATAATAAATCATTTTAAATTATTATAATGTTGTGAACTTCACCAAAAATATCATGAATAAAATTCTATTGTTATCCCGAAAGGTAATCCATAGCTTTTCCATAAATATATTGAAAAAATATTCATGTCAAAGAGTCATTTTTTAACCATTAAGTTTATATATATATATATATATATTCAATTATCATGACATAAAATCTTATACTAGACCAAAGGATTTTTTAATCCTTAATATATTATTCTCTCAAAACTCTAGTAAAGGTTACAAATCACCTAAAAACCATCACATAATACATAAAAATATGTATATAAACATCTAAACTTATGATAAATCTTAAACATATAAACCCATGATGGTATCCACAATTCTTATGGTAATCTCTTGTGAAAACATATATATTCATCCAAAAATTAACAAAATCCTTAACAGTAATTTTATATATTCCAAAAATTCAACAATAAAATAATCACCATCAAATTTGAACTGAATGATTTTATTCGTAAAATAACTAACAATCCCACTTTATTAATTTAAATCATTTATTTATCCCCTACTATTCATTTTCACCATACCACTAAATTAGTTTTCTTGGTTATTGATACAATTCACATATATTTTTAAATCTCTAATGAAAAACTACTATAGACTAATCCTTATATGTTTCATTATTTTTATATCCATAATAACATGTATATAACTCTTCTATAATGTAATTATCAAATCCCAATACATAAACACTATATTCCTTTCCCTTCAATTATTATAATAGCGTGGGTCTTTTTTTGGTCTAGGAGTTAACCCTTGGATTAGATAATTGGATCAAATATTTCCTATATTCTCCACACATAAGACATTGAAAAATAAATTGTACCTTAGGATACAATACCTATCCCAAGATTAATCTATTCATTTTTAATCAGTACATACTTTCTATATTCTCTTAATTTCCACAATGATTATATTTTCTCATTCCTTTGAGACAATCCCATATATACTTCTTCCCACATTATTGATATGTGTGATAATGATTCTTTTTTCTTATTTGATCTACATGAAACTGTATTTTTCTCTCATTATATGTGTTTCGAAACTCACCCATGACGATATTTTTAATAATATAATGAGATAGATGATTATGGATATTCATAATGTTTTACATTCTATCTCTTATTTCACTAGGTTTCTCATGAGTAAAATCATTTCATTTTCCATTACACTCAATATTAACAAAATTCTTCCTTATTCTATCAATTAACTAAAACTAAAAGGTATAGTTTTAGAAAAAATAATAATAGTTAGAAATCATGAAATACCTTTAATAGGATTTAGAAAACTTGACACCTTATTTTTTATCTAGGACACCAAAGGTTTAACCTAGGAAATTCATGATCATCATATATTCACATTCTTCAAAATGGAACATAAATAAAACCTGAATTATCCCATGTATATCCCTCAGGAGTGTCAGTATTAGTGAATAGTATGGACAAACTCATAATTCACCGGAATAGAGTATAATATATACTCAACCAAATCATATTATGTTTTTACCCTAGATGACTATATTTCAAAAACAAATCAACTTATATTAACTATATAGGGTTGTTTTTCTTGTAATAACACACTTATTTCTTTACCATATCATATGATGTTCTTCTATACATAGGGTTTTTCTATGGGTTTCCACTAATAATGTCATAGTTTATAAAGGTTAACTAAACCTTGCTCTAATACCAACAATTGAAACCCCTACATGTCTAATTAATATAATAAATCTTAGAAGATGAAAATTAATTATATATCATAATTATCCCTGATAAAATCATATATGTTCAATGTCCTTAGAAACATAGAAATATAAATAACTATTTTATAAGATATCTATATAATCTCCCACTAATTTCTTCTTAAATTTTACCCTTCTTAGACATATCTAACATTAAACCTGTATTCATAAAATGGGGAAATAAAATATATAAAAGGGTGGGATTATATACTTGGTAATTGTAAACAAGTTACAAATCATTGATCGCATAAAAAACATGAACAAAACGGTATAAGAACATGATCTCAATTTTTGAAAACCATACACTATATATAAAAGATCATAATCGCTAATCAAGGAAGAAATCATGGTTTTTCATAAGACATTAGTCATAATGAAATCAATTAACTTGGTCTACAAGAGCATATCATTATCATAAGACATAAATTTTTGGAATACATATAAGAATAGAAATTTATTTCCTTAATTGTCTCGCTCATTTCCAAGACTATCATTATGGAATGGTTTTACTCTCTAAGCCATCATTGTAGTCAAGGTTCATTGTCAGTAACATCATAGTAGATAGAGTCCCTTACTGAAGTGGGATAACTCCCTATTCCATCCCCATTTATCTCATGAGTATCCATATTTACCAAATGTGTTAGAAGGGTATATAATTTCAACCCCAGCTATAAGATCCCTACTTTTTGAAGTATGCCCATCCTTGTGTTTGTTGTTTGAGATATAATGGTTGTGTCTTGTTTGGAGATGGAGAGACTTTGATGAAGTAAATGACCTAATGTTTAAGGATGTAACCTTGTTTGAAATCAATTTAGTATAGGTATAATGGGATTAAGTATTATATGGATTCTTGATAAGCTGATAATCATTGAAATTATGTTCAAATATTTAAAGGTAAATGGGATGAAAACTCACCTGTAGGACATTTAGACATCATTTGAAGGGACTACACATCATTTGATTTATCATGGTTTTTAATAAAATAAATTTGAGGTGAAAATTTCTTTGTATAATTACATTAAAATCATTTTCACGGTGTCTAAATATATTAAAAAATATATAAATTCCCGACCTGCTATTTTAAACATGTTGTGTAGATGATTTTTAATAGAATCTACTTCACATATTATCTTATCGACCTAGGGTGACCCTCCATGTGATTTTAGACTGTCAAACCCCCTTTTAGACATCCCAGTAATGTGATTGATCCCTGGTAAGTCCTTTTGGTCATGTTTCTTCCATCTCTTCCTTTTTCTCTAACCATTGCGTTGAAAACCTTTCCCCAAATTGCATTTTTGGTTTTTATCTTGATCATATTTTATCTAGGAACCTATGAAAAAATTTCCACACCTTTTTTCTTCATGGTAATTGACTGTAGGATTCATTTTTGGATCATTGGTTAAAGGTAGGGGTATAAATCTTGTCCATATCCTTTGATAATTTCCTTGTTTATGCAATATCATGATTGCACCAAAATAGTGTGCACCCAAATCAATTGAATATATATGAATAAGATAATTTCATGAGTTATTTTTAGCATGATAGGTGTCCTTTTGTGATTTCCTATTATAGAATCTCTAAATTGTGGCTTATTTCTTATTGATATAACTGTAAATCAATTTTGAATTGGATTCAAAAATGGAAAATGAAAGAATACTGGTAATTAATTTAATTAAGAATTAAGAATTGTGATGTGATATTTTGAAATCCCTGTTGTGTGATATAAATTTGGTTCCATAATCAGATGCTTATATAACGATCTAATCCAAGGTACTTTCACATGAATATGTTTTAATGCTGAGATTAAGCCGGCTCTGCCCAGTTCAATGTTGTAATGTTTATTGGTATTTGATGCATAAATGTTGTAATTTATAAAGGTATTTGACCCATATTTATTGTTGTGATTATACCATGGGTATATCGATATGGTTGGCATGGTCATAATACATGCTCAGAGTTATTCTAGCATGGTTCCAAAATAAGTTATTAACTCGGTTATTTGGAAATGGTTGGCATGGTCGTAAGTGTTTCTCCAAGTTATTCTGATATGGAGCTGAAGTAGGTTGTTTTGGTATTTTTTTAATAATTGAACTAATTTAACACACCTACTTATCACATTATTTCATACACTACTTATCAGGATAGTTTTTTTGAAATGGTGGTGTCGACCTACTATGTTACACTCACACCCTATTCGGGTCATCGTTTGGTTCCTAAGAAAAATATGGTGATATAGGATTCGACAAGTCCAATGGACCATGCTACTGATTTCTCATTTGTTTTTGGTATAGAGTTTGCATATGAAACTGGCATGGGGCTCGACACCTAACACATTGAGTGTTTTATTTGAGTCTTCTTGAAACAATTTGGTTATTCTTTGAGGTATGGATCTCTTTTCCTTCAATTCTTCGTTTAAATGATTATATATGGCCTAATATGAATGCTTGTGGAGGTTATAGGGGGCTTGAGGGTGTCTAGGGATGTTTTGGAGCCCAGAACCCAGGTTTTGGGGTGTTTTCGCCTCTCGTATGGTCAGTAAAAACCGTTTAGGTTAGTCCACATACTTTCTATAAATCATGCAAGACTGGACAGAGGGGGTCATCAGGCCACGTAGTTTGAGTAAATTGTTTGAGAGGATGCACATGGTCATGTGGTTAGGTCTGGATGTTATTTAATATTTTGAATGAGGCTCTTTGTATAGATTTCACACTATTTGTAAACCATATAGGTAAACCATGTGGGTTCTCCATTGCCTAAAGGATGTCGTTCACAGTTTCTGCATGGTTTGACAAACCATGCAAGTAAAATGTGTGACATTGTAGTCTTTAGAAAGTTTAAAATTTAAATTTAAATTAAAAATACAATTAAAAACAAAATTCTATTATTTCAACATAAACATAGAAAGAATATTGCTTTAAATTTCTCCAACATTGGATATTCTTGGAATTGAGATCTCTTCTCCATCCAATATTTGATTCAAGCACGGTTCATCCCCTTGGATCCATAATGGTAAAGCCTTAGTTCCTTTTTAGGCATTCTACTTTTTTCTAGCTATTAGATCAACTATTTTGATTTAGTCTCATATGCCCTATTTTTAAATTCTATGTCCATTCTTCAAATTTCATCCAATATGGATCGAATAAAGACTAGATATTGGATGTGCTATCAAGAATGGACCCAAGGCAGGTGGTCTCATGCCATTCTCTTAGAGTTTCACTGTTTATATATGTTGGGGTGTTTCACACCCAATTTCTGAGAAATGCTTAAATATAATTAAAATCCTAAAATTGATAGGTATGACCTATTTTGTTAAATAGGATTAATAAATCTTGTTATAGGTTGTTTACCTTGAATAATAACCACCCCATTTGTGAGTTTTCTTGAAACAACCCATTATGGATTTTGGCCATAGATGCCTATAAAGCATACCTTTTCCCCCTTGATCATGTGATGTCATTTTTTATATTTATATAAATCAATTTGATTAATTAATTTATGTATTTAATTGAAAATAAATGAATTAATGGTATGAGATGGATGACATTCACCTTGACCCATTTATTTCATTTCTTTCCTAAGCATGCTTGCCTTGTTTATGCCTTGCCCCTGTGAGTAAAGTAGAGGTTATCCTAGGAGTTCATGAAATTTCCTTGATTTTCTCAAGTCCGTGACTTTTCCCATGTGATATATATAATAATTTCCAAAACCCCAATCTTCCACGGTACGTTTCTTTTTGAATAATGCAACGACGTGCATTGTACGCAACTTCGAGATTCTAACACACCACAACAAATCAAACTAGCCGTTATGAATAGTAATACCCACTTTTTGAAATTTTATAAATTTAATCTTTCAAAATGGACTTCATTTTTGGATTCATAATATCGAAATTAGCTTAAGGTAAAATTTTGGTACTTTTCGGATAACATTCATATTTTGATGAATAGTGAAAATTACTAAATTTTAATTAAAAACAACTTTTTTAATCGAAATAATTAATTGTGATAAATTATTAATTTGAGTGGTTTTAAATTATATTTAGAATATATTTTTACCATTTAATACAATGTTGGTCATTGGGTGAGATTTCACATTTAAACCAAACATAAACAAGTGTCAATCTTGTGATAGTTATTATCTCTTAAAAACACGATATTTGTTTTGACGACAGGAATTAATTTTTAAATTAATTAATGTAACTGATTTGTTTTGAATTTGGTAAAATAGAAATAATTTTTGAATTCATAATATCAAATATAGCTTTGGCTTAATTTTTGGTATTTTTCTGGAAACTTTCATTTTTTGATGAATAGTGAAACCACCAAGTGGTAGTTAAAAGACTAAATTTTTCATAAAGATAATTTTACCGCTTCTGTGAGTGGAATTTCAAAAATCAGAGATACTTGGTTAATATCAAGGAGTAAAATTTAATTCATTAAGATGAAAGTTATTTTGGTGAAAAGTAACTTTTTACTTTTATTTATCACGGTTAAAAGTAAATAGGGTAATTAAGGGAAAAAATGATATTAATATTACCTTAACACATGTCCTAATTCTATTGGACAAGTTTATCTCGACCACAATCAACCTTAGGAATAAAATATTATCATTTAGGTCCACTTGGATTAGATTAGGACATTTATTATTATTTAATTCAATGAAGAGTTAAAAGAGTTAAAATCAATGTTTATTTACTAAAACATTTTTAATATAGGGTTACATATAAGATAAATTCGACTATAAATATTCATTAGAAAGATAAAAATATTTCCAACATATTTATAGTTTATTTATAATATTTAGACATTAAATAATTTAATTTATTTATGACACAATGATGATGCAATAATTATCATAATAGTGAAAAATTAAACTAATTGATATTATAAATAAACAAATAAATATAATTGGTGACTTTAATTGAATTAAATGAATTTTATAGGTTACTGTGACATCTTATTATTTATTTAATTGACTTTTTTTGAAGTAATCATTCTTTTATGAGTATCACAAAAAAGAAATTATTGAATAGTGTCAAAATTGACAAAAAAGAGTTTTGAAAACAAATATTATATTATTAATTGATATTAAATTCCAAGAAATCTAAGGTTCGTCCAAAATACTTATATCATGATAGGTGTATCATTAATGGACCAGTTGGTGGTCTCTTGGATGTATATAGAATGTTTATTAACCATATAATATAAAAATACAAAGAGACATTGTAAAAGTGAAACTAATTAACTAAGAGATAATACTTAAAGATAAGTTTAATATAATGAACCAAACCTATCTAAATTCTATTGGTTTAGTGGTTTTCGACCTATCCCCACCTTAACCTTTAAATAATCCACTTTGGATCCATTAGAAACATAATATGAATTTATTATAACATAATATTTCTTGCTTTCCAAAGGTTCCCCTCACCCCTCTTATAAAAGGGCACTCTCCCTTATCATTAACTCACACCTTCAAAGCCTTTTGGTTCGAAAAAACTCGGCCAAAAATACTCTCTCAACTTTCCTCAATTAATCCTAGAGGACTTCCTTTAGTCATATAGCTATATTAAGGAGCGCTTTTGATCAAATCAAAAGGTAGAACCCGAAGAAGAGGTAATGATTTCACCACCCCTTTTTCAAGTTCCTTTCTTCTTCCAATTCTTCTTTCTTTGTTATTACCATTATAAAATAATAACTCCAGTATATTATATATACATTGATGTTATTATAAGCATTTTACAACCATATTTCAGTATTCTATCCATCCTTTGAATAACATGTCACCATACGTGCGTACGTACGGCTTACCGTCTCCACATCGTGGTGTAGTTGTTATTCAATAAATTATTATTTGGATGGATATAATAATGATGCGTAATTCATGTATATAATAAATATAACATGATAATGATTATTTATATATGATATAACATCCAATTACATATATTTTTATTATCAAAAGAATGATATTGTCGCTCGTGCGTACGTACGGACTACCGTCTCCACGAACTCAATGAGATTCATTTTCCATCGTATCCATTCAAGTATAACTCTTATTTGATGATAAATAATAGTATCTATGGACTTGATATCATTATGGATATGATTAAGATACAACCTATCCATAACAAACACGACTTACGTAACAAAACATATAAAATAAAACGAGTAAGTTAACACCCGAAACAACGATAATACTAAGATATTACTATCAAATCAATGTTAAAAGATAATATATGATATCATATTAACGTATATGATTCTTGTATAATTTAATAACAATTATTTCACCATTATAAAGGAGTTTAACCAACAGTCGACCAAGGAAAAGTTACAAAGTAAGGGGTTTCTTATCTCACTTTTAATTTTGTGAGATTTCCATTGTTCACCACATATTTTCTTCATGTGGTGTGTACTGCCCATGATTGTATTAATTGTGTAATATACATTAATTTATGGATGTATTCATCATCATTTTATGATACATATTTCATAGGGGTATGTTTCGTAAGTTACCAAATTGATAAGGTAATTTGAAATTTCAATTTCAACTCATTCGGCTTTATGCATAATTCATTGATTATTTTACTCCAAGATTATGTGTGGAATCACTATTCATTTGATTTTGTCAAAATTTCCACTCCCATTTCTCAGGATATACTTTGTATGCACATAATCACTCCATTGATAAATTCTCAAGTCATCGGTATGAACTTGATAAGAGTAATTTTTTCTCAATCTCGATTTGTTGAGATAAACATCCAATTCATTGGTGTTGTTTTTAATAGAATATGTGTTAATGTCCATTGATTGTTTTAAACTGAATATCCAATCATATTTAGTGTATTTATATTTTTCAAACATAATTATGTCATTTATTTATCCTTAACCTAAGTATATGGCCTTTATGAGATATTTCATCTCAATTTACATTCCATTGAGACTTCTTTGTTGTTATACACCAAATCACTTTTATGTGGTGTATATAATGTACTTTGACATAGTATATCATGAATCCCTTTATTCTCATGATATAAAAAAAATTTTATTACCTCAATTATTTGTATTCAAGTGTCTCTATTTTGGTTAGAAACTCTAACTAAAATACCATTTTTAAATGTTTTAAAGATTTATTCTTCTAAATCATGCTCATTAATGTCCATGTTTTAAAAATGGTTTTAAGGATTTATTTATATGGACATTAATGTTTTAAAATTAAAACTCCTTTTAAAAGTTTCAAATTTGTATGGGACACTTTGATTCAAAAATCTATTTTTAAATGGCTTCTTGACAAATAGTGTGACTTTTAAATGATATCAAGAAAAGGGGTATATTTCTCTCAAAAAGTATTGATGATTATTTTCATCTATGTCTATATCCTTCATTATTCTCGATTGAGGTTAATATGATACAATACAATCTTCCATATTTTATCGAATGATTTATGTTTGGCTGTGGATGTGCTATTTTTATACCATTCATGGTTTGTGGATAATGTATTAACATTTTGTATGCTAGTTTTAATAAAAATGTTTATGTTATGTTTAAAACTTTCTATATGAGGAATTCATTGGACTTAGTAAGTGACGGGTGGAGCCCGCTATAGCTCCTCAATGCATCGGTAGGTCTCATGAGACAAATTAGTGTCTTGTCACAAGGCCTTGGAAAAATTGTATTTGTATTCTTGGCACGAGGCCTTGGCTATGTGGTTTTGATAGTCTTGCATTATGCATTCATCATTATGAAAGTGGTTATGGATATTTCATGTGATTTTTTGACTAGTAGAATATTCTTGTGAATAAGTAAATGGCATTATTTCATTTTATCTATTCCATATTAGGCTGAAGTTCATGTTTAAAAGGATTTTGTTTTAGTTATAAATTGTTTTAAGTGTTTATGCTTATCTATGAAAGCTTCTGCTATATTGTTATCCTTACTGAGCATATGAGATAACCCCTTTCAATGTTTTTTTTCCCAGGATGTGAAGAAGTTATTTATGAATGACCTACAGGGATAGTATAAGGGGATATGAAGACAAGATGTTGTTGTAGTTATTTTTACCATATGATGTAATGTAAGACTTACAAATATATCTAGTGTTTCCAAGACTACTAAACTAATCGGTCTTTCGAGACTTGATCATTTGTGATCATGCCAATGTTATGTAATAATGCATCGAATATGGGTATCTAGGGTCGGGGCGTTACAGTTGGCATCGGAGGAAGCTTAGTACAAACCTTGGAAGCTAGATTTAGATAAACTCTGATTAGAGCACATATAACTAAGATCAACATTGAGGATTAGTATAGAATAACTTCCTAGAATTTTGGTATTGTAGAGAATTTGTGAGTTTTCTGAGCAATACATCCATGTTTGGATACGAGCAGGTAGAGGCGGCTCTGGCACAGATGTACCTAGTGTTAAAACCTGAAAACAACGCTTTGATCTAGACTCGAATGGGAACTAGTGCACGACAATGGGGCTTGCTGCACTCTTGGTTACGACACTCCCAGGGGATATTCTTAGGATAATTTAAATTTCCTTTACTAACCGATTTGAAGTATTACATATATAAGCTGAGAGTAAATGACCTTGGTTAATCCTAATGTGTTTCAAATTGAGAATATGGTGACATGTTAATCTCTAAATTATTTTATGACTACTGTTACTCACACAATGCTTTCTGGTTTTAGTCAATGGCTGGATTCCAAGGAAGTCATAGTGAATTTCAGAATGATGTACAAGGTGGGAACGATGGTGGAAATGAGCAACAAAATGGAATTTTTAAAGGCGTAAAAGATATCACCTTTATGCCAAATCAATTTTCCAAAAAATAAGATCAACAATATATATATTAACCAATTCCCGGACTCAACAAAGAATAGAAAGGTGATGAATGATAAGAGCTCCAGTAGTGGAGACTATGGAGAAAGGAATACTCAATTTCCATCATGCAAGAAATGTGGAAGGAGACAACCAGGAAAGTGTCTCAATGGGACAAAGAAATTCTTTACGTGCGGGAAGGAGGTACATAAAGTGAAGAATTGCCGAAGAAAAATTAAGAGTACTATGGAAGAAGATAAAAATGGTCCCCAAGAGTCCATTTACAGTCATATGTCGTAAATGTAGGGGACCTGGCCATTACCTAAGTGAATTCCCTATTCTATAAGATATTTTCTTGGTCAAAGAAGAAGCTATGTGGAAATAAATACTTAGAGAAATGTTTAAAAAGTATTAGTGCAACTTTTTGATGGGTTTACTTTGGAATAATTTTCTCTTGTATTTTTAACCCTGCAGTTTTCCATGTGAGAATCATATTTGAGGAAGAATTATCTTTTCTCCGGTGAATATAGTTATAAATAACCATTTGGTTTTATATGATCATTGGGTTTGAGGCAATTATAAGTTATTATAATTTGGGATGAAAATGCAAGGTATGAGATAAGATTTGTGGTTAAATTATTTTATCGTTATTTTGAGGAATTTATCTCATTTTGGTAATGTTATAAAATATAGTTTTTGAAAAAGGACAACACACAGACCATGTGACAACCCGTCGTGTCAGACAAAGCTATGGGAATCAAACCCACAACCAAAGTGCGATTGGGATTTATCGCCTACCACTGGACTACATGAAGTCCCTGGTTAGTGTGACTATTATTTCTAGTAAAATGATTTTATTTATCATTAATAATTTTATTTGGGATCTTATTTCTTATCAAATGAATAACCTTAGTATAGGAAAATGATTTGGTAATTAAGTGATAAATGTTATTTTGGAAGGTGTTCGCTTTGTTGTATGGAAAATAGAATAGTATGGGATTTCATTTGAGGAGTAAAGGTGGATTTTTATCTATGTTTTTATTGTGTATTTATAGTGATTTGGGTTGTTTATGGAAATGATTAGTTTAATTACATTTAAGTATATGACATTAAGAGTAATTAATGTCATTTGGAGATACAATTTAACATGGAAGACTAAATTCTTATAAGGTTTGAGTTTCAATATTAGTTTGGATTATATTGAATGATTTTAAGGACAATTGATTATTGAATGGTATTTATTTAACTTTGGGGTATTGATGGTTTAATTTTAGAAATTAAGATTAGTGTCTTTTTCTCTAATGGAATATCCATTTTGGGGGTCATAAAATATTATACTAACCATTTCGGTATTGATTAATCTCTAAAGACAATGTAAATATAAAGTTTATCCTACGTGGATCATGTATTTAAATAGATGTTTATTCTAGCTCTTCCTTTGTGACCATGTCTTCTTGAATACTCATTGTTAAAAAAATGAGTTAGTGGTAAAAAGTTATTAAATAATGAAACTCTACATAAAAAGTAAGTATATCTCTTTATGTTCTTAGTCAATATCATAAATGAATTCCTCGTCCTTATGTAATATAACTTAAAACAAAAATTGTTGTTCGTTTACTTTTCCTACTGGGAGACTAAGGACCCCTTGTCCCACAACAAGTTTGTGATTTTTTTATTGTTAACTTTCTCTTGATCACGTTTTCTATCCCTCTCCATCAGAACTGAACACTTATTTTATCGTCTATATCCATGTTTTCCTACATTTAATCCTAGTATGGGTTATCTTGGATGACCTTTATACCTCTCTTCCATTCTTTTAAAGTGATGGTTTTATTGACTCTTATGTCGATGTGGGACATTCCCTTATATTCTCAGGGAAAATTTTAAAAAAATTGTGAGGACGCAATTCATTGAAGGAGGGGAGAATGTAACACCAAAAGCTTCCACGACACGTTTCCCATTGAATAATTCAATGACGAGCATTGTACGCAACTTCGAGATTCTAACACACCACAACCAATCAAACTAGCTGTTATGAATAGTAATACCCAATTTTTAAAATTTTATAAATTTAATCGTTAAAAATGGACTTCAGTTTTGGATTCGTAATATCGAAATAAGATTAGGGTGGAATTTTGGTACTTTTCAGATAAATTTATATTTTGATGAATAGTGAAAATTACTAAATTTTAATTAAAAACAACTTTTTTAATCAAAATAATTAATTGTGATAAATTATTAATTTGAGTGGTTTTATAGTATATTTAGAATATATTTTTACCATTTAATACAATGTTGTACATTGGATGAGATTTCACATTTAAACCAAACATAAACAAGTGTCAATCTTTTGATAGTTATTATCTCATTAAAAACACGCTATTTGTTTTGACGACACGAATTAATTTTTAAATTAATTAATGCAACTGATTTGTTTTGAATTTGGTAAAATATAAATCTTTTTTTAATTAATAATATCAAATATATCTTAGGATTAATTTTTGGTATATTTCTGGAAACTTTCATTTTTTTTGATGAATAGTGAAACCACTAAGTGGTAGTTAAAAAACTAAATTTATTTATAAAACTTCATTTTACCGCTTTTGTGAGTGTAATTTAGAAAATCTGAGAGACACAGTTAATATCAAGGATTAAAATGTGGTTCATTGAGATAAAATTAATTTTTGAAGAATATTAACTTTTTACTTTTATTTACCACGGTTAAAAGTAAATAGCGTAATTAAGGGTAAAAATGATATTAATGTTACCCTAACACA
Source organism: Viscum album (assembly GCA_963277665.1). NCBI lineage: Eukaryota > Viridiplantae > Streptophyta > Magnoliopsida > Santalales > Viscaceae > Viscum > Viscum album. Next base: position 1,459,692,940 of record OY728157.1, on the reverse strand, counting down.
TGTCCTAATTCTATTGGACAAGGGTATCTCGACCAAAAACAACCTTAGGAATAAAATATTATCATTTAGGTCCACTAGGATTAGATTAAGACATTTATTATTATTTAATTCAAATAAGAGTTAAAAGATTTAAAATCAACGTTTATTTACTAAAACATTTTCAATATAGGGTTACAAATAAGCTAAATTCTATTATAAATATTCATTAGAAAGATACCAATATTTCCTACATAATTATAGTTTATTTATAATTTTTAGACATTAAATAATTTAATTAATTTATGACACAATGATGATGCAGTAATTACAATAATAGTGAAAAATTAAACTAATTGATATTATAAATACCCAAATAAATATAATTGGAGATTTTTATTGAATTAAAATAATTTTATAGGTTAATATGACATATTAGGAGTGATATAATTTACTTTGTTATATGTAATCATTCTGTTATGAGTTTCACAAAAAAAAATTATTGAATAGTGTCAAAATTGACATAAAAGAGTATTTAAAACAAATATTATATTATTAATTGATATTAAATTCCTAAAAATCTAAGGTTCATCCAAGAGACTTATATCATGATAGGTGTATCATTAATGGACCACTTGGGGGTATCTTGGATGTATATAGTAATTTTATTAACCATATAATATAAAAATACAAAGAGACATTGTAAAAGTGAAACTAATTAACTAAGAGTTAATACTTAAAGATAAGGTTAGTATAACGACCCAAACATGTCTAAATTATATTGGTTTAGTGTTTTTAGACCTATACCCACCTTAAAATTTAAATAATCTACTTTGGAACCATTTTAATCCGAATGTGAATTTATTATAAAATAATATTTCTAGCTATTCCAAAGGTGCCCCTCACCCCTCTTATAAAAGGGCACTCTCCCTTCTCATTAACTCACACCTTCAAGGCCTTTTGGATCGGAAAAAATATTCCAAAATACTACCTAAACTTCCCTGAATTAATCATAGAGGCCTTCCTTTAGTCGGAAATCCAACTTAAGGATCCCTTTTGATCAAATAAAAAGGAAGAACCCGAAGAAGAGGTAATGATTTCACCACCCTTTTTCAAGTTCCTTTCTTCTTCCACTTCTTCTTTCTTTGTTATTACCATTATAAAATAATAACTACAGTATATTATATATACTTTTATGTTATTATAAACATTTTACAACCATATTTCAGTATTCTATCCATCCTTTGAATAACATGTCACCATACGTGCGTACATACGGCTTACCGTCTCCACGTCATGGTGTAATTGTTATTCAATAAATTATTATTTGGATGGTTATAATAAGGATGTGTAATTCAAGTAAATAATAAATATAACATTATAATTATTCAGTATATATGATATACAATCCAATTACATATTATTTTATTATCAAAAGAATGATATTGTCGCTCGTGCGTACGTACGAACTACCATCTCCACAAACGCGATTAGATTCATTCTCCATCGTATCCATTCAATTATAATTCTCATTTGATGATTAATAATAGTATCTAAGGACTTTATATCATTCTGGATATGATTAAGATACAACCTATCCATGTAAAACACGACTTACGTAACAAAACATATAAAATATAATGAGTAAGTTAACACCCGAAACAACGATAATACTAAGATATTATTAACAAATCAATGTTAAAAGATCATATATGATATCATATTAATGTATATGATTCTTGTATAATTTAATAACAATTATTTCACCATTATATAGGAGTTTAACCTACCGCCGACCAAGGAAAAAGTACAAAGTAAGGGGTTTGTTATCTCACTTTTAATTTTGTGAGATTTCCATTGATCACCACTTATTTATTACATGTGGTGTGTGTACTGCCCATGATTGTATTCATTGTGTAATATAGTTTAATTTATGTATGTTTAAATCATCATTGTATGATCCATATTTCATGGGTGTATGGTTCGTAAGTTACCAAATTGATAAGGGAATTTGAAATTTCAATTTCCACTCATTCGGCTTTACGCATACTTCATTGATTATTTTAATCCAAGATTATGTATGGAATCACTATTCATTTGATTATGTCAAAATTTACACTACCCTTTCAATTTATATACTTTATATACACATAATCACTCCATTTATAAATTCTCAAGTCATCGGTATGAACTTGATAAGTGTAATTTTTACTCAAAATCGATTTGTTGAGATAAACATCAAATTCATTGGTGTTGTTTTTAATATAATATGTGTGAATGTCCTTTGATTGTTTTACACTATATATCCAATCATATTTAGTGTATTTATATTTTTCACACATAATTATGTCGTTGATTTATCCTTAACCTAAGGATACGGCCTTTATGAGAGATTTCATCTCAATTTACATTCCATTGAAACTTATTTGTTGTTATACAGAAAATCACTTTTATGTGGTGTATATAATGTAATTTGGAATAGTATATAATGAATCCCTTTATTCTCATGATATTAAAATTTTTTGATTACCTCAATTATTTGTATTGAAGTGTCTCTCTTTTAGTTAGAATCTCTAACTAAAATACCATTTTTAAATGTTTTAAAGACTTATTCTTCTAAATATTGCTCATTAATGTCTATGTTTTAAAAATGGTTTTAAGGATTTTTTTATATGGACATTAAAATTTTAACATTAAAACTCCTTTTAAAAGTTTCAAACTGGTATGGGACACTTTGATTCAAAAATCTATTTTTAAATGGCCTCTTGACAAATAGTGTGACTTTCAAATGATATCAGGAAAAAGGGGGATATTTCTCTCAAAATGTTTTGATGATTATTTTCATCTATGTCAATATCCTTAATTGATTTCAATTGAGGTTAATATGATACAATACAATATTCTATATTTTATTGAATGAGTTATGTTTGACTGTGGGTGTGCTATTTTTATACCATTCATGGTTTGTAGATAATGTATTAACATTTTGTATGCTAGTTTTAATACGAATGATTATGTTATGTTTAATACTTTTCATACGAGGAATGCATTGGACATAGTAAGTGACGGGTGGAGACCTCTATAGCTCCTCGATGCATCGGTTGGTCTCACGAGACAATCTAGTGTCTTGGCACAAGGCCTTGGAAAAATCTTATTTGTATTCTTGGCACGAGGCCTTGGCTATGTGGTTATGATATTCTTGCATTATGCATTCCATCATTATAAAAGTGGTTATTGATATTGCATGTGATTGTTTGACTAGTAGAATATCCATGTGAATAAGTAAATGGAAGTATTTCATTTTATCTTTTCCATATTATGTTGAATTTCATGTTTAAAAGGATTTTGTTTTAGTTATAACTTTCTATAAGTGTTTAAGCTTATCTATGAATGATTCTGCTATATTGTTATCCTTACTGAGCATCTGAGCTCACCCCTTTCAATGTTTTATTTTTCCCAGGATGTGAAGAAGTAATTTATGAATGACCTGCAGGGATAGTATGAGTGGATATGAAGACAAGATGTTATTGTATTTATTTTACCTTATGATGTAATGTAAGACTTATGAATATATCTAGAGTTTCCAAGACTACTAAACTAATCGGTCTTTCGAGACTTGATCCTTTATGATAATGCCAATGTTATGTAATAATGCACCGACTCTGGGTATCTAGGGTCGGGGCGTTACATAATTAATATATGTGATAGATTTATATTCTTGTTAGTCTTGTTATATTAAAAATGGCAATGTGTGTATTTGAAAGGCCTTTGAATTACTATGCCCATGTGAGTTAAAGGGAGTTTATGCCTTGTGATGGATTCTTAATGCATGTAATTCCTTGTATATGAAAATACCCATGTGAGTTATGTTGAGACCATGCTATGTGATGGATTTATTGAGTATATGAATCTCATTATCATGTTATTACCATGTGAGTAAATGAAAGCCCAAGACTTTGAAGTTTTTCCTAGATTGAGTCACCCTTTTGAGGTGATTTGTATTGAATGCATTTGGTTTTTACCGTGGAATGATTAATGAATTGTTTAAATACTATAGAAATTGGTTAAATTATTAATAGGAGAGGGTGATACGTTTGATTGTATTGGAATTTCCTGGACATAATCTTATTAATATTCACTTACACACCTCGGGTGACACGTGGATTCACATTAGAATGTCTTGGATGGACTCAATGTATTGAACCTATATGTGTTATGAGTGATAAAATGATCCAAATGAGGGATTCCATGGACGGACTCACTGAAGCTTGAATTGAATGTTTATTGATACATGCATTCAAATTAGAATGCCATTGATGCACTTAATGGGAACTTACTATTATTCCATGGGTGATAATTAGGCTTCGGTAGAAGAATTTCGAGGAAAAATTCAATTTGATGGGACTTTATACCTCACCTAGAGTGATACGAGGTCCCAAATAGGCTCAGAAGGAATGGGATTTTATGGTTTTGGTTTATATTGCACCTACAGTGACACTTGAATTCCAACTTAGGAATGTGAAGGACTAGCTTTGGTTCTGAACTAAATTATAAATGAAATGACTTATAACAAGTCTCTAAGATGAATCAAAAGATTGGAGTCATTCTTGTATTATATTTTTTTGATGGCCTTCTGAGGCATCTGTTGTGATTACAGTTACATAATATATGTCAAGCTTGATCTGAATCTCAGGATTTATAGGTTCAATGTAATTGAATTGTTAAATGAATATGAATTGAATGAAATGAATGTAAATGGAAACCTGTTCATGTAGGATGTCTAATATTTAGTTCTTCATTTATTACTACTTTAATTATTGCACACTGCCAGCAATACATATTCACTAATTTATTGGAATATACCTTTGGTGGTTGTATATTGATATTTAGTATCACACCCTATTTGGGACACTTTTTGTGACCCAAAAGGATTATATGATTAATGTTGTCGATAAGGGAGAGATCCCTCCAATATGTACTTTACTTACTGCTTAAAAGAAAGAAAGAATGGGACCATGTGAGAATTCTGATGCTAATGGGATTATTTTTTACTTTTTATACTCTAGGGACATATACTGTATATGAATATTGTCTACCATCTTTGGTTGTTTTGTTATAAACATGTGACATGTATCATCTTGTTTCATATGATATGATTTCTAGATTTGTTTATACTATCACTATTCCATTTTTTACTTCTGTTTTATGGTTTAATGCTTCCACATCTTGTGAAATATTGTTTCTTCAATGTTACAATCTACTAATGAGGTTGTAGTCTCTCCAATGACACACCTTGGACCTCACTTCTAGTTGGTAGCCTCTACTGTTTAGGAAGATGTGCTTGAGGCCATATGGACAACTGGGTACGGAGAACCATTGAGTGGAATCCAGAACCAATACATTGCAAAGTGGTATCAGAGGATTCTTTTCTGGTTATTTTATTATTTTGTGACAATATAAAGCAGATATGTAAGAAATGGGATTTGGTAATAAGTTATTGTTGAAAGTAGATACCTCATGTATAGGGAAATTAAAAATGTCCTCATATTGAATTGTTATTTTCATGATTCTGGCTATTATATTTGATTTGATTCAAGTGTTGGGGGATACACTTGTATTGTGGTGTTACTATTGATATGATTTTGGGTTCTATTGTGTTTCATTCTGATGATATGAGGGTGTTCAATATCAGGAATCATATTATGAACTTATTAGAAATCCTAGGCCCTGAATGTTTCCAAGCCATATAGGTAGAATTACATATTTCATAATGTTTTGATAGATGCCATAATAGATATGTCTACAGTTATTATTGTTATATTAGGATATGTTATGGTAATAATTGTATAGATTCCATGATTTGGTCCCTGAGTTGTATGGCCCCTGTTGGATCAAAATTTGGTGGATGATCATTCAACCTTAAGGTGAAATTTGTTGTGGTGTGACATGGTTGGTCGCTAATCTTTGATCCATGGGGAGTATGGGCCACCATGTATAGGAATTTTGAATACCATTTATTTATCATTATAAAAATAAATGTAATAAACAATAAATGAGTATAAATTCAATTAATGTGAATGTGAACTGGGTTTGAAATGAAATATGTAAGAAAATAAGTGAAACTAAAATGGATTATAATGGAGAATTTGACTAAGCCCTACATTATTAGTAAGTAGTATGTAGTATATCCTACTCATACTTGACTTGTTTGCTGCCCATACCTGACCCATGTTGCAGGAAGAGTGGTGTAATCTTATAGGAAGAATTGTACCGGTCCTATTTCTATTTTTTCACTTTTGAGTTATGAACATTGATAATGATCGTGTACTGAGGAATGTGTTTGGTATTGTGGATCCATGCCACCATAATGATCTCTACTGGTATGCCAATAGTGTGGTGACGATCATACATTGGAGGTGGTAGGCCATGATCTACCAGAGGATCCTCTAATGGTGTCATCTTCAACACGAGGAGTTATACTAGATGTAGGTATTGAAGCACGGTTTTGTGATGGGTTATTGCAATTTAATTTATACTATTCAGGGAGCCGTCATGAACTGTCATAACTAAGGAAGATTTGAATCATGAGTTTTAGCAGTTGAATCTACCCTCATTTTTGGGGGATGGAGGACTATAGGGTGAAGATTCATTGCTTTATGCCATGTTATCTATCTTCGAGCACTTAGAGACGCCTCATGAGAGGGAAATCTCTCAATGTATATATTGTATGATTCCACTAAGAGGTGGTGGTATGTTATCACTCATATAGATCATCATCGGGATGTGGCCTGGAGGGAGTTTCATACAGCCTTATTTGACTATTTTTATCCTAAGACAATGAGGGACAATTGAGCCTGGGAGTTCTTACCCTGGAGTAGGGTGCCTTATCAGTCATGGACTATTCGGCCCATTTTACTAACCTCCATAATTTTTCACCAATTTTGATTTATGACGTGATTTCAAAATATTGAAGATTCAAGGATGGTCTTAGGTAAAACATATAGTTGTAGGTCAATGTCTCTCGGATAACTAATGTATATGGGATAATGAATCAGGAACTAATCACAAAGTGCAACCTGAGGTAATCTGGAGGTGTAAGCCTGGGTGGTTTGGACACTTTGGTCTGGTAAAACATCGACTGGTAGTAGGATGTTTCATCTGAAGCTTCCATTCATTGATATTAGGGGGTTTGAACATCTCTTTAGGTAGATAGGTGGGGTGATACTATTGTGTAGGTAGGAAATATGAGTCCATAGTGTGTGAAGGACCTTGTCGAGTGCCGATCGTGAGGTAATATGGGCCTTCTACAATCCCTCTATAGAATATTTCAACTATCATCCAATGAAAGAGGGTATGCACCGACTCCACATTAATTAACATGGTCAATGGATTCTCACTAGGCATGGATATAAGGTATATTTAGCCGATTATGCCATGGTGGAAGTCCAATTCGTGGTAGCCAGACCCTAGGTTCACAGTGATAGAAGTGTGGATCAGCTCATGGAAGCAAGGAACTGTCATAAGAACATGGTATTGTCTAATAATAAGCAATGAAATATACCCATAATGAGAAAGATCTAACACCTTCTACTATAAGAGATACTAATTTAATAGCCTATGTTTTAGCTTATTCAATTTTTGATACCGGATATTCACATAATATTGTAGTTGTATCATTGGTAGAAATCTATGGTCTTGTTATACATTGTTTTTATGGAGTTATGACACTAGAAATTCCATTGGGGATCACCCTGGAAGGTGTATATAAATGCAGGGAGTTCCCCCATGAGGTTGGTTGGTTTCACTTCATATGGGACCTCTAGATCCCTGAAATGACAGGTGTTGATATAATTCCTGGGATGGACTAGCCGGTTTCTATTGGTTTCTATTACTGAAGGGTGATATTTACATCACCATAAGGTGGAGAGTTCATTCATAAGGGTGAATGAGATGTCCAGGTGAGCTGAGCTGGACCTGAGCATTGTGGGCTAGGAGGGATGGTAGCCCAAATTGTTATATTATATTTTGCTGATCAGGGGTCTTGTCAGATTTATTTCAATCTAGTGGTTGATCATTTCATATATTTTTTCATGATGACTTCCGAGATTACCTTTGGTGAGAGAGCTGGATTTCTCAAATCGATCTATTTCTAGGAGCTTCACCAGTATCCATTCCTGCATATAAGTTATCTACAATGGAGTTACAAGAGCTCAAGAGGTGGCTAGAGGATTAACATGAAAAATATTTCATCTCAACTAGTACTTCTCTATTGGGTTCACTGGTCCTTTTTGCAAAAACAAAAGTTGATGCTACCCTCAGTCCATGAGTGGATTATCTGAAATTGAACCAACTAAATGTTAAGAATTGATATCTTCTATCGTGGATAGATGATATCCTTGACCATTTTCAAGGAGATCATGTTTTCTCAAAGATTTATTTAAGATATATTTATCATCATGTATGTGTTATAGCCTCAGATATACCTCGCACAGCCTTCCAGAGAAGGTATGGTCTATATGGGTATTTGGTTATGTCATTTGGCCTCACGAATACACCAACAATCTTCATGGAACTATTGAATCTTGTGTTCCATACTTATCTTCAATTTTATGTTGTGGTTTTCATGGATGATGTCTTGGTGTATTATTATCATCAATACGACCATGCCAAACATATTGAGATCATTTTGACTACACTGAGAGACCATTAATTATTTGTTTTTCTCACAAATTTTCAATTCATGTTTGATCAGATTCACTTTTTAGGTCACATCCCATAAAAGATAAGACTATAAATAGACCCAAACAAGGTGAGAGATATAGTTTACTTGGTGAATCAGAAGAATGACATTGAGTTATATAATTTCATAAGGATTTCCAGTTACTATAGGATTTTCATACCGTATTTATCATACTTAGCAGCCCTACTGACAGGCCTAAATAAGAAGGGTGTGAAGTATGAATGGAAAGATTCCTACATGATAGACTTTCAAGAGGTGAAAGGGATATTGAATTCAGATTTGATACAAATTTTTCTAGATCCACGTAGGAGTTTCACTATGTATTACAATGCATCAGGTATCGGTCCTGGAACTATTCTTATGTAGGGTGATAGAGTCGTGGTGTACAAGACATTGAAATTGAGGCCATGTGAGAGGAATTTCCCAATTCACTACATCAAGTTAGCTACATTAGTTTACACATTTTCTTTGAGACATTACATATGGGGAGATCATTTTCTGTTTTACACAAACCACACGAGTCTTAATACATATTTACTCAACATGACCGGAATATGAGGTAGTAAAGGTGGATCAAATTCCTTCAGTATTTCCATTTCAAGATTTCCTACATGACTTGTAAAGGAAATGTAGTGTCTGATCCACTATGTAAGAGGAATCTAATACAGATAGTGTTTCAAGCCAGTTGTGAGTCACAGCTTATGAAATTATTCTTGGAGATACACCAGGAGGATCCCAATAGACAGGGGAAAACATACATTTCTTCTTTAGATATTACCTCTACCCTACTATATAGAGTGAGGATAAAGATACTATAGAACCATGAAGGCCTAGTACTATGAGAGAGTGTGGAAGGTGAGAAAACTACTCCAACATGGACTGTTGGGAAATGATGATATTCTACGAGTATATGGCCACATATGTGTTTCATCTAACATGCACAAGGATCTAACACTGGATTTTCTTACTTGAGCATGGGAAGTGCACCCATGTGTCACCCAGATGTATCGATATTTGAATAATTGGTAATGGTGGATGGGTATGAAAAGAGATATAGCCATTTTTTCATGATATGTTCCACATGTCAGTAGGTGAAGGTGGAACACCAGTTAATGGTTATACATTACAATAGCTACCCATTCTCAAGTGGAAGTTTAATGGCATCACGATGGATTTTGAGATGGTTATACCAAGGCCACCTCATAGAAATTATGTCATATGGGTTGTTTTTTATAGGCTCATGAAGGTTGTGCATTTCCTGATGATCATGGAAACGTTCAGTGTTAAAGATATTGGTAGGTTGTACATCTTTGATATTGTACGAATTCATAGAGACTTGAGTACTATCATTTGGTATAGGGATTTCCAGTTTACATCTCAATTCTGGTAAGAGATATAGAGGGATTTTAGTACATAGTTGTTTTTTAGCATGAAATACCTCCCCCAGAAAAATGGAATTCCAAATCACCTGATTTAGGTTCAATAGGGATTGTTCTGGGCATGAATATGAGATTTCTAGGGCTCTTGGGAGTGGCATATACCCTTGGTTAAATTCTCCTACAATAATAGCCTTTAGTGTACTATGCAGGTGTTTCCATATGAAGATTTTTATGATAGTCCATGATGATCACCAATGTGTTCGTTAGAGTCGGGAGAGGCAGATATGCTTGGACAACATATTTCATAGGATACAAAAAAGTATGTGTAGTTGAACCAAAATAAGTTTGATACCACAAAGTATCATCATAAATAATACATCGATCACTGCAAATGACCTCTAGAGTTCGAGGTTGGGTATCGTGTATTCCTAAAAGTTTCAATGAGTTTGGGGTAAAAGAGGATTTGGAGACCATGTAATATTTCACCAAGATATGTCGGGTCATTCAAGATTATGGAAAGAGTTGGGCCAATAACATATCATTTGTAGTTACCTCAATGGAATCCATCGATTCATGATGTATCCCATGTTTCTCAGCTAGGATGTTACTATTCAGACCTATCTTGTTCTTTTTTTTTCAGAGTATGTTGACTTACAGGTAGATGTGTCGTTTTAGTACCATCATATAAATATTGTGGATCATTGAACAAAGGTTCTATGAGGCCAATACATTCCTCTGTTATGGGTTTCATAAAATCATGAATAAATACAGGGCAAGACCTAGAAGAGGGAGGCCAATGTATGATCTCATTGAATGGAGTTATTCACTGATCATGATTTACCAACCATGGAAGAATAAATCTAGGATGAATTTTTTTAAGGAGAAGTTTATAAGAACTCAGTTATTCTTTGAGGTATTGATATCATATTTTCCATCAATTCTTAGTCTAAACACTTAAATATGGACTCATGTGAATTCCTGTTGAGGTTATAGTAGGATCAGGGGGTTTTGGGGCTGGTTCAGATCTCGGAGCCCACCATTTTTGGGGTGGGGGGGGGGGTGGGGGTTGGCCTATCACACAGTTAGTAAGAAAGGTGTGGGTTAGTATACATTGTTTTTGTAAACATTACAAGACTGGATAGTGGGGGTATTCAGGCAGCAAGGTTTTTGTAGACCATTATAGAAAAGATGAACGGTTGTGTGGTCAGGCCTACAATTTTTAGAGATTTTGATAGAGGATCTTCGCAAGATTTGAAAATAATGTGGCCAAACCCTATTTGTGCCCATTGGACTTCATGAAGCCATGCATGATTTGAACACATTTTCAAAAACTGTGTGGGTAAACAATGAAACCCTATTTTTGGTAATTTTTTAAAAATTTAATTAAATTAAAAATTCTATTAAATCCTAAATTGTGTTTTTTCACCCTACATACATCAACGTTCTCCCTTTAAATCTATCCACCTTGTGATATTCTGTGAATTGATATCTCTTCTCTATCTAAACTCTAATTCAAGCATGGTTTGTCTCCTTAGATCTATAATGGTTAGGCCATCATTCATTTTTAGTCATTCTTCATTCTTCTAGATATCTTGATGTGTTGTTTAGATTTAGGATCATATTCCCTATTTTCACATTATTCATACATTCTTAAGATTTCATTCAATATGTACTAAATTTGGACCTAATATAGGACAAGATATCATGAATGGGCCTAAGGTAGGTGGTTTTGTGCTTTTCTCTTAGATCTGCACTATTTATGTATGTTGGGGTGTCGCATGCCCAATTTTCTAGCATCGCCTAAAATGAATTTAAATCCTAGAATTTATATGTATTCCATATTTAGTTAATGAGGATTAATTAGTCCTTTTTTAGGTTGTAAACCTTGGATAATAACCACCCCATGCATGAGTTTTCTTGAAATGGCCCTTTATGGATTTGGGCCTTGGATGCCTATGAGGCATTCCTTTCATCACTTTATCATGGTATTTTATTTGTTAACTTTTATATAAATAAAATTGATTAATTGATTTATGAATTGATTTTTAAATTAAATAAGTTAAGGGTATGTGATGGATGACTTTCCCCTTGACCCATGTATATCATTGCATTTCTAAGTATGATTGATTTTTTTATTCCTTACTCACATGAGTAAGGTAGAGGCTATCCCATGAGTTGATACAATCTACTTGAATTAATCTAATCATTGATTTTCCCATGTGATTTATATGATAAATAATCCATGTGACTGGTTGATTGTCTAGTTAAGATCTTTATATTAAAAATGGACTTTTGAGTATTTGAAAGGCGTTTTAATTTCTCATCCCATGTGAGTTAAAGGGAGTTTATTTCTTGTGATGGATTCATTATGCATGTGATGACTTGTATATAAAAATTCCCATGTGTGTTATGTTGAGACCATGATATGTGATGGATTGATTAAGCATGGTAATATTATTATCATGTTATTCCCACATTATTAAATGAAAGGCCAAGACATTGAGTTTTTTCTTGACTGAGTCATCCTTTGGAGATGAGTCATAATTAATGCCTTTGGTTTTGACCTTGGCATGTTTAATTAATTGTTTAAATGATATAAAAAATTATATAGTTAATACGAGAGTGTGATACATGGATTATTACTATAATTTCATGGATGATATCTATTTCTAATTGAATTAAATGCCTTGGGTGACATGTAGATTCAAATTACAATGTAACAGACACACTCAATGGCTTGAAATTATATGTTTCATGAATGATACATGGATCCAAATGAGGGATTCCTTGGATGGAATTATTGAGCCTCGACATATATATCGATTGATACATGGATTCATATTCTAATACCATGGATGGATTGATACAAGATATTTCTCTAAGGTGTGTGTTTGTATTGTAGGTAAAATGAATCTTCATAATATTTATATCAAGCATTATGAGACTGAAAATTAGCACACTCCTAACACAACTGAACTGGAAATTCGTAATGTTCCTAAGGATTAGATGGGTGTTTATCTTTATGAATGCTTCATATGGGTCCTACAACACATAGAAAGAGAGACTGTTCATATTCTTCCCTTGATGTCTACGTTGAAAAGAGATTTTCAAATTCAATATCCACCTATGTTTACTAGGGAAGGGGGACCCATGCATTCGATTTTTTAATTGATTCATTCTAGATGATCATTAAGAATCTCCAGATACCCACGGATTGGACGGTGAATCTTCTTGTGTATATTTTTCTTGGACCTTCCAGGTTTTGGTGAGATATTTTTCAGGAATAAGGGAATAAGTATGAGATATCTTAGAAGGAATTCATGAAAAAGTTCCTAAATCATTTATATCCTAAGACCTAGAGGGTTGAAAACGCTCATGAGTTCATACCACTGATGTGGGAGGTGTTCCCAATAATAAACTATATTGGAGGTATTATCGACCTTAATAGCATTGAGCTATCTTTGTTGGTTGATGATATCTCTAGAGAAATTTTTTCAATATAGTCACTGTTATGAGATTAGGTAATATGTAATTTTCTCTATTTATGAGTATTTGAACATGTGATGGATTAAGAAATAATCAAGGAATTGAATATAATAGAATCCCTAAGTAGCTGCCAAGCTATTTCAGTAGGGTGATTTTGTAGTTCTTACTTGAGTGATAAGAAGAATTTTTTAGGATAGTTTCTGCCAAAGCTGTCAGATCAGTGAACAACCATCTTATGATTGTGTTCCATTTCAATGCTATTAGTGTGGAAAGTTTGACCCCAAGTTCCCATGGTGTCCTAACCCCATCTTCAAGTGTTGAATTTGTGGGAGATTTTTTCATATTTATAGGTTTTGTATGATATTTCTTTTGAAGATAAGTGGAAAGGATCAGGACAAGCACTGCAATCCGGAAGGGGCTCAACTACTTCTCAGCAGGCTGGTAGCTGCAGTTCCATAGGTCGTTTAGGCTGAGGTAGAGGATGTGCTACAACAATTTAACAACAATAGTACCAAATAAGGGATTTAGCTAAGTGTAGTCCGACTAGAGCCCATGGAAGAGGTAAAAGTCATTTGTACATTATGAAAACTACTCCATCTTACATGGATTCCAAATCGTCATCTATCAAAGGAACTATTCTTTTATCATCAACCATAGATCTTGTTTTTATTTATATGAGAGCATTGCATTCTTTTTTGTCTTATCTTTTGAAAATATTTTATTTGTGGGACCAAAACCATTGGTAGAGGAGGTGGGCCGAGTATCTATATTATTTTGAAATTGAATTAGATTATGAACTAGAAAAAGGGAAATATCATTTCCAATTATTTGATTCAAAATACATAGAAAGAGGTAGTATGAGAGTCTTGTGACAAGTGGAAGATAATGGTCGTCTTTCTAGACATGCACCTATATATTTAGGAATCTCAGGAGTAAGTATCTCTGAATTCAAGATCTACTATACATATGCTTTCAGATTAGATTAAGACAAAGGAGTGGTATGATTTGAAGGGATCAGTTCTGAGATAGAAACAATATGGTGGGGAGACACCATCACGATGGTATCTCGGTAGTTGAAATTCTCATATTTTATGTGGTTGAGTTTGGGTTCCTACGGGCTTGTGTGAAGATCTAATGAAGGGTTTTCATGATTTTAGTTGGACATTGAATCATGGTTTAACAAATAGGTATCGTGGTCTAAGTAGAAAGTATTAGTGGTTAGGAATGAAGAAGGAGGTGGTATTATTTATGGATAGATGCTTCATTTTTCAAAACGTTATAGGCAAGCATTAGAGGACAACTGGGATTATTTAGCTTTTACCCATCTTAAAGTGGAAATGGGATTATTTAACAATGTATTTTCTTACAGGATTACCCATTGTGAACCATAATATTGATTCTATTCGGGTTTTATTGGATTGAAAGACAAAGATATCTCACTCCTAACCTATCAGGAAAACCATTATAGTTATAGATTTTCAAAAAGAACTTTACATGTGTGAGGTGGTTCAGTGTCATAGTGTTCCGATGAGTATTGTTTTGTATAAGGATCCTCATTTCAAATCATGTTTTTAGAAGGGTCTTTAGAAGGATCTAGGATAACGAGTTCTTTTAAGAAAATTCTATCATCCATAGACTGATGGCCATCTAAGTGGACTATTTTATGTTCTGGAGGATATTCTATGAGGCTTTTTTTGAATTTTAGTTGTCCATGGGTGAAAAAATGGTACTCATTGCGTTTTTATATAATAATAGATTTTTTTAATCGATCCAAATGTAACCTTTTGAGGCTTTTTATAGATGGTCGTGATGTTTCCATATTTTTCAGATTGAGGAAAGTGAGTCAACACTAATTGGGACTAGTCTCATTTTGGAGACATTTGAATAGGTTCAGTTGATTAGTCATTAGATAGTGACTACACAGAGCTGGCAGAAATCTTATGTTGGCCATTAAAGATGACATCCCAAGTTCGAGGTTGGTCATCATGTTTTCTTTTTAGAGTCACAAAGGTTGGGACAATGTCGTATCACGATACATGGAATGATAGCACCTAGGTTTGTTAGGCGATTTGAAATAATGGCATGGGTCAATCTTGTGACATATTGTCTGGCCCTTCTATAGTGCTACTGTTCCATGCATGATGTGATCCACTTGTTGAATATATGAATATATCATCTAGATTCTTCCCATGTGATATATCTAGCAGACGATGAGCTTAATTTTTATACATCCTTTTAGGAGCATGCAATACAGGTTTTGGATCGTAGTGAGAAATATATTTAGGGTAAAACTATACCATTGGTTCAAGTATAGTGGCTACAAGTTCGAGTTTAGGGGGAGTCCAATGAGAGGGAGTTTGATATGCAATCAAAATGGCTGGACATTTTTTATAAGATCTCAAATTTAGGTGGGAGTATCTTATAGATGAGTTTTTATAAGGTGGGGTAGATGTAAGATCCCATCTTTTTTAGGTACGGCTCTCCTTGTGTTTTTCATTTGATCCTTAGTAGACATGTCTAGTTCATAGATAGAGATCCATTATTAGATAAAATGACCTAATGTTTAGGGAAGTATGATTATTTGAAATTAATGGAGTCTTGGAATAAAGGTTTTATGTGTTAAATGTGTTCTTAGTAATTTTAGAATATTCCAAAGGAGGTTCAGATATTTAAATGGAAAATGGGATGAAAACTCAACTGAAGCACATTTACACATCATTTAAAGGGATTACATGTCATGTGATTGTTCATGGGTTTTAATAAAATAAATACGATGTGATGGGTTTTTCATAGAACACTATTAAAATATTTACATGATGTGTAAATATATTACATGACCAGAAAATTCTTGACCATCTATTTTAAAAAGGTTGTGTGGGTGAATTTCATTAGAATATACTACAGCTCTTCTTCTCGCAACCTAGGGTGACCCTCCATGAATTTTATTACTTCCAAACTCCCTTCTAGATGTATTGTTCATGCGATCAATCCCTTTTTAGTCCTTTTGGTTTTGTTTTTTCATTATATTTCATTTTCTCCAACTTTTTTGGTGAAATCCATTCCCAAATTGCATTGTTGGTTTTTATCTTTATTATATTTGATCTAGGAACCTCTTATCAATCCTCATCACCATCATCCTTAGGTAAATTTTCTAGAAGAATAATTATTGGATCAACATTTAAAGGTATCATGTCTAAATAATCACTCGATGGTTTGATAATTGTCATTTTTATGCAATATTTGGATTTCACCAGTGTAGTGTGAACCAAAATTAATTGAATATAAATAAATAATCTAATGGATAAAGGTTTATTTAGAATGACATATTACCTCAGGTGATTTCTAGTTACAGAATCTATAAAATATGGATTATTTCTTATTGATATAACAGTTAATCAATTGTGAATTGGATTGAACAGTGCAATAAGAAATAAAAATGTTGATTCATACAATTATCCCCCGATAATTGTGATTTGATATTGTTATATCCATGTTGAATGATTTTAAATGTGTTCCATGTTGTGATATTTATATAACAGGATAGGCCCAGTCACATGCACATAAATATTTTATAATGCTGAGAGTGAGTGGGATTGTCCTAGTCCAATGTTGTAATTATTATAGGGATTTTACCCTAAAATGATTTAATCATTATAGGGATTTCACTCATATTAATTGCCCTTAATATAACATGCGTATATAGTAATGGTTGTCATGTTCATAAGACATGCTCAGAGTTATTTTGGCATGGTGATAAAACATGTTATTACCTTGGTTATTTGGATACGATTTTCTTGGTCATAAGACATTCTTAAAGTTATTCCAACATTTAGATACAGCAGAATATTGTGGTATCTTATTTATTATTGAATTAATTTAATACACATGTTTATCACTTTATTGCCTACAATACTTATCATGCTAGTTTATTTAGAAATGGTGGTATTGAACTACTGATTTATACTCATATCCTATTTGGGCCACCATTTGGTACCTGAGTAGATTATGTGGATATAGTTTTTGACAAGGAAAAAGGAACTTGGTGTTGAATTCTTATTTTCTTTTAGGCTGTATCTTGGAGATGGGATCAGCATGAAACTTGGGACATGGTACTTTGCATATTTTATTTGAGTCTTATTTTATTTTAATTGTATTGTTTTATCATGATATTTTGTTACATTACATCACATAATTACATTATCATTTTATTAGTATTGGGTTATTACATTGTATTTTTAGGTTATCTTCTTCTATGTATTTACTTTGATTATTATTTCCATTTAATAATGATTTTTTTCTAGAGATATGACACTAAATTCTAGGGTTATAGTATCTACACTATACACTTTACACCCCCACTACAACTCAACAGCCACTGCCGTATGGGGTGGCATGCTTGAGATCTCATAAGCAACCCTTTCCATCTACGTGAGAGTGTTTCGGATTGGGAGATATTACACAATCCATAACATAATAAAAATAATATAATTGTGTTCCACAAGATTAAAAAACAGTCATCATATCATAAATTATAAAAATAAATAGTTTTAATAAAATAACATCACAACATAACCCATATAAAAAATTGTGTTTTATAAACATTTCATAAATTCATCATATAATATCCTTTAGAAAAGGAAAGGGTTTCATGAATATTTCTTCATCATAATAATAAACTATCTAGACAAATAATAAAAATAGTATAATTAGATCATATCCGTGTTAAAACATATGTAACATAAAATTATGTTGTTGATGATGAAAAAAATTCTATATAAAGGTCATTTAAAATATTCTTGAGGTAAATAACATTTAAATTTTGAAATCACATATTTGAAATATATAAAATATCCAAATTTCTAGGGAAAATAATTTCTCTCAAAAAAACTATGGGAACATGTAAAGGAACATTCAATTAATTGAGTGTTTATGATGTTAGGAAATTTTTTTCATGTCTTATAATTTAAAATAAATCATTCATTTCACACTTTCGTTAAACAAGTCAAAAATTACATTTTTTGGAAGATGGAATGAAAATTCCTTTCAAAAAAAATTATAAAAAATTTATCATGGGAAATATTGAATTTAAAAAATATAATTATATTATTAAAAACCTTAATTTAAACATTTAAAATAAAACATGTACATATAGGAAAAAGGGTTTCTGACCGAAGAGAGAAATAAAGTCAATTTTCCCTAAAAACATTTATTCGTTCTCTTTAGATTTTAAGGAGAGAAAAATTCAATTTGAAAAAGAATTATATATAAATAACCCTAATATTACAAAATTAATGAATTTATTGAGAGTTATATTATTAAATCCCATTATCAAAAACATAATCATATGAAATCTTGATAATGAATGAGATTAAAATATAAATCATTTACATCATGTCTAAATTTCATTGTAAGTGTATGATCCTCTTGTAAAATAAATATAAATTTATTATAAAAATAATATAGAACCATACTAATATATATAGTACCTTATATGGTGTACTTATAACATTATATCACCATGTTACTAATAATTGTTTATTAAAATAACCATTTAGTGTGATAAGTGCTTCATTTTTCACGTATGTTTTGGTTCAGTAATTTCATACCATGTATATAGATAATGGATAAATAATATAAATAATTTTATTCATGATATAATTATCATATATATTCATTTTTTATATATTTATATTCATCCATAAAATTTATAGATAGAAAAATGAACTACACCGTTCATTGAGAAGGTAGGTCATGCATACATGTGAATATTGTTTTCATATTATAATAGAAGTAAAAAATGAAAGGTAAATAATAATTCACCTTTTTATAATTAATATTACATCATATAAATCATATATATTTATAAAATACATCCTTATTACCATCTATATAAAATAGAAATGAAAAATGAATCACATCCATTCTTGTATGTGGTCGTCTACACGAACACATGAACGACATTATCGTTTTACAATGGATTAGAATGTATGAAGGTATATATTATATAATAAATATTTAATTATAATTATTTAGTAAATATATTATATATATAAATAAAATAAATAATTATATCCAACCATCATTAGAGGCACTGTAAAATGAATTATATCGGTTCATGAGGCGGTTATCCACTGTACACATGATCGACATTTTCGTTTCTCATCTGATAGAAGAGGAGATGGATGTAAGTTATTAAATTAAAATAATAACTTCTATTTATATGGTCTATAATTATATTTTTATATAATAATTATTTAATAATATTTACATGAGGTTCATGAATAAATAAATAAATAACACTCGATTAAGAATAATACCTCTTCATCAAACAACCTTTTTAGGATTTTACCAAAAGCCTTCCTAGGAGGGTTTTGTAATCAAATAAAATAATTTAGGGAATTGGAAGGGAATTATATAAATTATTTTTCAATGTATTCTCTAATCCGAAATTATTTTTAAGTGTTACGAAAAGTGATGAAGTGTGACCTTTTATAAGTGAGAGGAGGGGCATTTTTGGATTTTCTTAAATGATTAAAATATAAAATATAATTACACTTGAAAAAATGATTTGAAATTCCCATATATAATACTATAAGGATGTATTTGGTTGAAATAATATGAAAAGATAACATTTGGTTAGGTTTAAGTGGTGTTTCAAACCAAATTTTTTGTTTAACCCCTTAGTTAACAAATTTTTCCTTAAACGTAGTACTAACTATTTAAACCGTAAAGGATTAGGAATGTTACCATAAGTAAAAAAATGGATCATAAATGGACCAGGATTGATATTTTAAATAATTTTCCATTTATGTAGATAAAGATAATATTTTTATGAATTTTAAATTATTTATTAAAAATTTATTAATTATAAAATATCATTAATTTCATTTTTAGAACTCTTCATTTAATTTGTCTTTGAGAGTAACATGAAATAAATTAATTTGAATATATTCCATTAAAGTCTCTATAAAAATTTTATATTAATATATAAAATTAATTTAACACAATTATTCTCTCAAGTTATATTAATTTTAATATTTTCAAAATCATTAATTTTAATTTTGTATAAATTGATAAAATATTGTGTCGATGTTGAGTAAGAATTTAAAGTAATTATATAATTACTAAAAATTATAATTACATTAACATAATTATGTTAATTTAATTATTCATAAAACAACCATTAATATTTATTTACAAATTCTTTTTCCCTATTTGAATGCAAAAGATATATTCAGAAGCAATAGATTGACATTTTTTCTTTTCCATTACTTAAAATATTATATAGGTTTCTATAATAGATAAGTTTCCCATAAACAAATAAAAACATAAATTATGGTTATTATGGTAGAAATAACTTAATAATATAAATTTATATATGAATAATTGTGGTCTTATCACTTATTTTTAACCTAATATAACATAATTTATCCTTTTGTTCTAGTGATGAATTTTTACTATTTTTACTATTCACTATGAACAAAAATTAAGTTTTACATATTAAATAATGATAATTGTGATGATCTAATTTATGTGATACATATTACCAAAATATATCTCTGTAATTCATAGGTATTAAATTTATTAATATTCTAAAAAGTATGAAGAAAAGAAGTTTTTTAAAAAACACGCTTTTTACTTATAAAGGTATTTTTAAACCAATATCATGTATAATGTTGATTAATATGTAATTAATAGTATTATTTAAAAATAATATATTATTATATTAATTTAGGATAAAATTCAATATAATTTGGGATATTTTAAATGAAAAAATTATTACAATTTTATCGAAATCTGTATTTTTCTCTATTCACTGAAAAATCAATATTTTCATAAAAATTGAAAACATTATATAAATGATAATTTTGGAATACTGATTTCAAAAATTATTTTCATTTTGGAAAATATAAAATAAAAAATTTATAAAAATTAATTACATGTTCGACTCAAAAAAATAAATGAAAATCATTTTAAAAAAATGATTTATTGAAGAAAAACTTGTCTTCACTAAAAATTGAGTACATATTGATTAAAAATTATTCAAAAAAATATATTAAGACTTATATATATATATCATCATATTTTTATTCTTATGCATTCTATGAGATTCAATAGGTAGGTTATAATATCCATGCTTAAATAATTATATTTTAATAGTATAATCTAGTTCATTAAGACTCGTTGTTGTGTGTAATGTAAGATATCAAAGAAATAAAATATATGTAGAAAATATATATTTAAAAATATCAGGGATTTAAATTCTACCCCCCCACCACCTAATAAATTTTATCCTCCCAATTTTAACTTGTACACAGTAATCAAAGGTTTTACATTTTAAAATTCCTTTATGGAAAACCAAAATCATAAAATGGTTCAATAAAAAATCCTCTTATAAAGAGGGAAATGGAAATAAGAAGGTCATATTTACTAAAACAAAACTAGGCTTAAATTTTGAAATGATTTATTGGATGTGAGCATATGTACATGGAGGGAAAAACTAATACCTAAGGACTAATCAAGAGTATTATAGAACATTGTTAGGATTAATTTAGCTACTAAAAAACTGTAAATTTGTGATGGATTAAAAGTACATCAATTCATCAGAAATGATTGAAATAGGATGAAATTATTTTAAAGATTATTTTTCAATTTTTTTAATTCATTTATTATCTAGATTAATAAAAAAAGTGAATTATACTTACTTTAAAAGTATAATTTCACACATTAATTATTTTCTACCATATTTTTATCTTTTCATATAAATGATTAATATGAAATATGAATTTTTCCTTCTTAAAGTAATAAAATAAAAATATAATTAATCAAAAAAATAATATCAATATATTACTCCTATATTAACACATTAACCAAAAATGGATAGAACATTATTATATTTTCACAAATTAGTCCGGGTTTCCATCCAACCTGACACCCTTCCTTCCCCATGACAGGTCACGAAAACCGTTCGTGATCCCCACGGGATAGACACTAGTACCAGGATATCTAAGAGAACTTTTGGGAATGGTTTTATCAAATTAACTTCATAAAAATCAACATGAAATGAATGGAAATAAAATAAAGTATAATGACAAAGACAAAACATAGCCATACAAAAGTTGTACCAGAAATTATATGTTAAATTTAAATATTAATACACCAAGAAAAAAATATAAAAAATGAAGGGACCAAAAAAAACTAAACAAAAATTAGCCACCATGTTATATGGATACAATCCCCCACCAAAACACCACCTCAAGTCCAACCAAAAGGGACGCTATTAATGACTACAACAGATATCATTCCTAAGGAATCCCTTACAATTACATGTGTCACACAAAATAAGGTCTACATATACCCATTAGGTATATGAAACTTGTGATCTCACTTTCCCAATACGATACCACAAATTGATTACATGAAATGAAATTAAAACATAAATTAACTTGAATCTTTTCAAAAAGAGAATTTACATAGTTAAATTAGAGAACAAGTTTTCTTTTAAAAAGTGATGTGATAAATGTAAGGATAGATAAAAATGATAAAATAATAGTTTAAGAACTAGGGTTGATTCATAATAAGCTATTTAAGTAGGGTCCTTGGATCTTCATACTCTCAATCTTCACACCATATAATCCTCTCATCCATGAGTGTGTAGAGTGGGTGAAGCTAATGTTCAAGTGGTCCCCAAAGCATCATCATGTAATTTACTTAGTAGTGTAGTTTAATCCTTCCAGGGATCCTAGGTCGGTGCCCTACCGATTCGACTAGTGTACTAGTCCATAGAAACATTCCTAGGTACCCATGGTCCAAATTACTTTATCCCATTTTCCACATCATGAAAATCTTCATTTTGTATCACTAGTCCATTTATCTAAACTATCACATGATATATTAACCCATTTACCAAGGGGAAAATAATTTTTATGCATTACATGCACAAACACCTTTGAAATCACCATTTTCACCCATGCACAAAATTTAGAAACACTTTTAGATGAAAATAAAAAAATTTAAACTAATATAATAATTTCCAATGAAGGAACCATATAACTTTAACTTGAAATCAATTAAATATGGTTGAAAACTACATTCCAAATCATCAAAAGACACTATTGTAGAAATAACACACCAGAAAATCAAGAATTAACCTAATGAAATATGATTGAACCTATTTTAGATCAACATCATCACTGCATAAGAGATGTCCAAAGAAGGAAGTTTATAAAGATCAAAATAAGGGAGGAGAAGCAGGGATAGGGTACATACATGAGGGTTTCTGGATGATTCAAGACCAAATCCAACTAAAAACAGGGCTCAATAAGAATGAGGGAGAGGGAGAGTCATGCCTAGGGATGGAGAGGGCTGAAAGGGATGGAATTATAGAATTATATTTTTAAAATCAGGTAGGGTCTCAAATTCCCTATATTTTTAAAAGATAAAACTAATTTCAATAGCTTATGTGATATACAACACTGAACCCAAAAAAATAATGATTGTTTAAATATGATTGTTTTAACATATCCATTACATTTGAGGATATGAATATAATTAAATAAATTTTTATATATATATATATATTCTACTAAAAAAATATATTTATAAATTCTTAATAAATAGTCACTTAATTTTTAGTAATATCATTTTATTCTTAAAAAAATAATTTTTCATCAGAAAAATTATTTCAATTTTTATAAAAATATTATTAATATTTTATAAAAAAATTATAAATATATTTGATAAAATTAACACAATATTTATGTTAGAATATAATAATTACCTCAAGTTCAAAGTTTGTGATTTTTTAGTGAATATTAATTTTTAATTGAATAGTGAGAAATACCCATTTGTTTATAAATATATTTTATTTTGATAAATTAATTAATTTTAAAGTACCATATATATTTTAATTTTATTTTAAACTATAATTATTTTTATTTAGTAATATTTAATCCAATTTATGACATTCAAATTATAATTATACTGGATTTTAGAATAAGTTTAATTTTAGGCTTGAAACTGCATTTCTCTGAAAGCTATTTTAAAATGCATAATGTTTCTCCATTTTAATTAATTAAAAAAAACCCATAATGGGGAAATATTTAAACAAAATTTATGGATTAAATATTGATAATTATTAATTTACATTCATATAGTGAATTTTAATAGATATAAAGTTAATGTAAAATAATTTTTTCCATGAAAATGCATTTTTTAAGAAAAAAATGCTTTCCAACGTGATTGTGTGTTTTATTATAAATTAAAAATTTCCAACTATGTAAAGTTATTTTTATAAAATTTACTCCAGGTTTTTAATAATCATAATTAATATTAGGTAACAATTTCAACTTAACTTTTGTACAATATGGATGGTTACAATAATAAATATTTATTACCATAGTAAAAGGAAAATATATTAATTCAGCTTAAAATTAATTTATCATGGATAAGAAACAAAGTAACCCTACAGGTATAAATATATATATTTTCATATAAATATATTAATGATTTTTTTTATCATTGATTCTTTATAAATAATTAAGAAAATATTTTGATAAAAATTTGATTTTGATATGATAAAACAATAATTGTATTTTTGTGCAATAATAGATTTAAATAAAGACATCCATTTTTATGAATTAATAAATTATCAAAATCAAATATAATTGAAAATAATAATACTATAATCAAATTTTATTAAATTTATATGATAATATAAATTTTATGAAGTCAAACATATTTGTTATAACGATTCAAAAACCATTAATATAAGAAATCTAGCATTTCTTGATAAATAATGATTATTTTTTAAATTGAAAATAAACATATTTATAAAATTTTATTTTGGTAAAATAAATATTATTTTTGGAATCATCACATCAAAATTATCCAACAGTAAATGTTTCATAATTTTCTGAGATAGTATATATTTTGGGTGATAATTAAATGCGGTATAAATATATGGTGTGTTTTATGACATCATAATGACAAAGAAGTGATGTCATAAATTATATAGAGGGTATAAATAACCAAATTTGTGTTTCCCATTTAAAAATGGTGTTTTTTAGGTTACTTAAAAAAATTTATAAATCCTTTTTGAATCCTCCATAACATATATTATATTTTATGGTTTTAAAATCATTTCATTATGAACATGAATCACATCCACAACACTAAGGGTAATATTTTAACAAGTTAGTAAATTGTAATAAAAAATAATTTAAACCAATCCACTTTTTCAAAAACCATGGGATGGTATTTTATTATTATTTTATTCCATAATGTCCAAAACCTATGTTTGGGAAATAATAAAGAACTCCCCTCTATTATCCAATACAAACCTACAAATGATCCCATTAATCTTCACTAAATACATATTTGAACTTAATTACTCTTCACTACACTCTCTATAATCCTCATAAGGTTATATAAATCTCATAAGAATATCATCTAATGCCTTTGGAATCACCCTCTCAATGTAAGGGACCTCTCTCTTCTATTCAATTCAAGCACCCTCTTTGTATTTAAAATTTAAAATTTCAATTTAAAATTTTTTCATGCCATTATATTTATACATATAATATTCAATTTATTTCATAATAATGATACATAATTTATCCCCTCTCATTATAGAAATTACCTATGTCAATATTATACCAAAATTTAATAAGTGATTTTCTCTCTTCTATTCCATTCAAGACCATTCTTTGTAATTAACCATATGAATATCAATTGAATTTTTTATGAATATTATAAAAATCCAACTAAATTACAATTTATTTTATATTTATTAGAGATAATTTATCCTTTCCCATTCTAGAATTTACATAAGTTGTTACTTTGATGAAATTTAGTAAGGGATCCTCTCTTTATCCCCTTTATTAAAATATTTTCATTATATAATTCAATTTTTATTCTAATTAATATTGATAGTATATGATTTTATATATCCCTAATAATTCTCATAATATTTATAAAAAATGGGAGGCCACTTTTACTCTTAATAATTTCCTCGTTATGCTGTTGAAACTTGATTGTGATTTGTCCTTGCCATGTTTTTAATCCAGAACCATACTTGTATTATGACTATTAAATAATTATTTTCAATAAAGTTTTATGTTAATATATACCCCACACTCTTACCTTCTTATATCCAAGTGATTAAATACCCATTTTATCTCATTGAACCATTTGATGAACTTTTATGTGCTGTTGTTACAATGCATAAATGTCAATGCCATATCAATGCTAAATATTATTGAGGTGTGTAACCATACCCATTTCTAATCAAGGGTATTGAGATTTTTGAAACTATACTTAACTGAATGGGGAATTCTATTTATGTAACTCACAATGATTAATCATGGGATTAAATTTAATGAAATATGTTCTTATGATATATGATCCATGTGGAACACTTAAGCATGTACTTCATATGATTGTGATGGGTGTGTCCAAATAGTGCCCAAATGCATTGGATAATGTTTTAGTATCATGAAAATCGATTTCTAGTATAAGGTATGTTACCCTAAGAACACAAACTTTTGTTTTCCTATTGCTTAACCATGAATTATTCTTATGGTTTCATGTTCAAAGTTGTTTCCACCTTCCCATATTGCATTTATGTTTTCATGCCTTGTTCTTGATGTTTATGATTCTCACCCCTTTTACACATGGAAATGCCTATTGTAAAACATGAAATAATTTATTCATGTTATGTTTTTATTCCCTTATTGGGATTTATAGATCAACCATTTCTTATGTATGGCCCCAAGTTATCCCATTACGTTTTATGAATGACGGAATATTATGAGCATGTCAATGATGTTTTCAATAATTTCAATATACCCCTTGTTTTAATTGGTTATGTAATGTACAAAATTTACTAAATAAACTATTCTTATCGATATTAAGGGTCGTAATAAGTGTATTCTAATGTAAAAAAATCATGAATTAATTTGAAATAAAGACCAAAGTTTTCATAGTTGGTGTTAAAGTAAATTATAGTTATTTTCGGGATTAAGGTCAGAAAACTCTTGAGAAATCCATAGGGAAAACACTAAGTATAGTAAAACATTATTAAGATTTTTTAAAGTACATAGTAAGTGGTTCATAGGATAATATATCCCTGTCTAGATACTTAATGTGGATCTGTCTCTAACGCAGATGTATATTGGGGTGAAAACTCCAAAACTACAATATTAAGCTATACTTGATTGGGAACAGGTGCATGAAAATGGGCCTTACTACATACATGGTTTTATAATATTTAGGTATATGATTTTTTAAATTTACAAGTTCATTACAAACCGTTATTAAGGGATTATGGCTATAAGAGTCTATGTTAGAAAATAGATCATGGATAATGTGGATTGATGCCTAGAAATTCATAAGTTAAGGAAACAAATATTATTTATAATTTATCCCTTTAATTTTACTGGATTATCATTTCTATGTTTAATATTTTAGATGTACTCATCCCTTATTATCCATTTATTCTAATTTTTGGTTGGAAATAGAAGTAACTGAGTAAAAAACCAATTTGAAGGGTGATGTGATGAATTCATAAATGTGGTACCTAATATGATGGGATCCAAAGTAAGACTATTTTTATTAGGAAAAATCAGATATAAAAAATTAAAATTAACAACTGGAACATTTGTTATAGCCCAAATATATAAAAGAAGAGTATTACGGAATTGATGTGGCTCATTTGTAATGCTCTTTGATAGATTATTTTTTATATACTATTTAACTTTATAATATTTAACTATTGTAGTTTGTGTAATATTTATCAATTATTGTATTTTGTAAATTATATTTTAAAAAATGTGTTTATGTGTTAAAAGTGTGTTTTTATTGATTATTTTTTATTGTTTTCAATAATAAAATTAAATTTTTATTTTTAATTTCATATAATTAATTATTTTTGTTACTTGTTTCAATAATTTTTAATTCATTAATTAAATTGATTAATTTTGTATCCTTAAATTGTAAACAAATAAACATTACATGTGAGTTTTTAATTCTTATAATAATTGAATTTGTTATAATTTTTAATTTTATTCAATTGATATTTTTTATTTTTTAGTAAATTATTTAATTTTTTTATTGATAATTAATTGGTTGATTAATTTAAACAAGTGAATTTAGTTATTTTGGTTTGATTTAAATTAAAAAAATTAATTATTTTTAATACAAATAAATTCATTCTATTAAATTAAGCATAATTAATTTTATTATTTAACTTTTTCTTATTTATTTTTTTTCAATTTTATTCTATTTAATTTAATAAATTAATATTTAAATCCATTTATTGGTTTTATTATTGTTTTAATTTAATTTATTTTATTTGTCTTGTTTGTTTGACTTGTAGGTGTTGCTGCGTGCCACAGTTTCTTCGCAGTCACGGGGTCACCGCTTGACTCCAACCTGTCTCACAATTTCAATAATCGTGGAACATCGCACCATTCCATACCCATATAACCGTGGAACTATTTCAGAAATAGTGGTGCACCATATCTTCTCTCCATCACTGCTTTTCCATCCCCCCACCCACCTTTCTTCCTCATAGTCTCATTATTTCCTGCATCCACCGCTTCCTCACGGTGCAACCGACATATCCTTTCACGAACTCACCACTCCTCCTCTGCTCCTACCACCTTCCCATCTCAACACCTACACAACAAAACACCAACCATAACACTGAAAACAACTAACAGCAAGACACAAAACCCAAACTCAAATCTCAACAACAGAATATCACACAGTAGAAAATCGAAAAATTGAGCTAAAAATCACAGATCAGTAAACTAGAATCAAAATTAAACCCAAGGAAAAAATCAAAACACCAATTTCTGAACCTACTAGAAAACTTTTCCTCAAACATAACCTAATTCAAGTATGAGCTCACCCATTCCACCTCGCACTGCCCCTATTTAACATAGCTCGGTACCCCTTCACCCGAATCGAACCAACCTCTACTCATCATTATTTTGCTTGAATGTACCTCAGTCGAGCCATCACTTCCAGCTGGACCCGAGCCACTCCAATTCATCAAGCTGCACGAACCCCTGCCCCCACTAAAAGCCCTCGATGTGGTCTCACATCCCCTACCTATATTGGGCCCACACAATGAAGCCATGCAGCTAGCCAATACTCCCAAAGTCTTTGACCTCGAACCACTACAGACATCATTCCCCTTCTACCCCTCCACTTCTCCCCTATACCAAACATGCCTCTCCCTCTTCTTTTTCTTATTTTTTCATTTTTTCTTTTATTTCGTTTTACATAATAATTATAATATAATAACTATATACCTATAATACATATAATCATTTTTAATATAATATAGTATAATAATAATAAGTAACATAATTATTATATTATATACAATGATAATAATGTATACATATTAAATAAACATATATATTAATTACATATTTTTTAAATAAATATTATTCAATTTTAATAATGGTTATATATTTACATTTATTAGTTATAAAATTGGAATTTTAATTATATATATATTATATTAAGATTGTTTCATTATTTTTTTCTCTAACTCACGTGTGTTTTTTGTAGTGTAAGGATTTTTGCTTTCCATGCACGTAATCATCATTCAGTTAGGAGAAACTATTCCAGTGACCAGTGTGGAGAAAGCAGCATAATGAATGTTCCACGTGGAGGCTAGGGAACACCTCATGTGAGATTCAAGAGACTTTTATTACAAGCTCATCAACATTCATCATGGGCACTAGATTAGTTTATTCATATACAGGAGGCCCAAAAGGTGGGAGGGGTAAGAAAAAATCTAGACTGGGGACGAGTGTAAGGGATGAATATACAGAAGTTATAGAGATAGCAGAGCAGGTGGAAATGCAGAACTTCATTCTAGTGGGGCGAGCATCTATTCTTACATATGATCAACCCTTGATCCATCTCATCACCGAAACAGAGGCAGAAGAACATTGAATATGAGATCAGTATCGGGGATGATGCTGGAGAGAGGATCACTCTTGCGAGAGATGCTTCATCATTGATTTTATGTTTTGATCTATTTGATAGTTTTAATGTGTAGTTAAATAGATTAAGATAATCAGACTGTAGAGAACTTATCATCCATATTTTCATCATGCTTTGTTAATCTAATTTCTCAGTGTGATTTTTTTGCTCGGTTTTCTCTTCTGTTCATTTTGAGTATCATTTTACATTACCTAATGACTGACTAGTGTGGTAGTGGATACTTTCATTGTGGATCATTGATTTAAGTACTGAGAATTGGAAAAGTTCAATGCATCTCTTCTCCAATTTAAGAATATTTATCCAAGGGTCAAGATCAAAATATCGATACCCAAAGAAGTTAATTGTGCTGTGTTAATCCACTGAAGTGGAAACTCGGTGGATTAGCACCATTTTTATAAGCATTGAGTAATTGAATTAAGAATTGAAAAAGTGGAGAATATCTTTTTAATCAGTTCAAAGCTGCATGAAGACCCTAAAGTCATCATTACTGTTTGTTCTCTTTTCCAGACATACATCTCACCATTTCACCTTCATTTTCACACCCACTGTTACTGTTTGTTTCACTATTTGCACTTAGTTTTTGTTATCATTTTAGTTTACTTCTTTTTTTGTTTAATTTTTAATTTGTTCTAGCATAACATCAGTCCTTCTCTTTCATTTCCGTGGAAGTAACAAGAGACAAAGTTTAAAAAAACACAAAAAAAAAATAAATAGAATAAAAAACACCAAACATAAAAACATTACAAAAACATCTCTAGAAAATCTGTTTGTTGAAACTGTATGCACACTATAGCTTCTAAGTCTGAACATGAAACGCCTATTCAAGAAATCAATAAGCACTGTTCTGCAATTAGAAAATATATGAAACATAAAATGGAGTTTTTTGATAATATTGTTGGAAATAAAAATGTCAATGGGCCACATCCCTTAGTTTCTGCCCCTGAGAGACCTAATCTTAGAGATTTTCAAATTCCTACATTGTCAGGAAATCCATAGTGTATCAAAATGTCCCCTAGGTCTTAGAGATATGAGGTTAAATAGTCTCATCTTTCTCAACTTCCATCATATAATGTTCTTCTAGCATAGGACTCCATAGAGTTTATTAGATATTTTTATGGTTCTCTGCATCAGTTCCCTCTACATGATCATAGTGAGGATGAGTTGAGGTAGAGGTTTTTTCTATTCTATCTAAAGGGTTGTGCTAGGACTAGGTTTCAAAATTTAGATGAAGAACTATTTGAAACCCAGGATGAGGTGTGAAATGCATTTGTATCTAAATACTATCCCCGGAATACCACAATTGAGGTTTTGAATAAGATCACTAGCTTTGTCTATGATGAGGGAGAACTCTTTCATAAATCATGTGATTGGTTCATTGGTCTTCTTAGATAGAGCCCCAACTATCAATTATCTCCCCATCTGCTCAGGAAGAATTTCTATAATTCCCTCACCCCATAAAATCATAACTTAGTTGATCAATATTGTGGAGGTGATTTCACTGATTCCACTACTGATGAGATGAAGCAATTGTTTGGGGTTCATAAATCTTACCACAAGAGCACTAGGAAGAGAGTTATCCATAGGGATGATTCAAATCCTCAAACTGTTGTTGTTGATGATAGGGTCCTTAGGGAGCAGTGTTATCACTATGGGATGTTTGGTCACACTCAGATATATTTTCCAAACATTGATCTCCCTATTTCATGTGAAGAGAGTGTCGAGTTTTCCAATTACAAGGCTTAGAATCAAGGTGTCTATGCTCAACTCGAAAATCCATACCACTCGGGATATCAAGGTCATCCCAATCATTCATTTAGTGAGAAATGTGACACAAAGCATCCCACTACCCAAACATTCCACCCACAACTCAAACAAATTTTCCAAAATCAGTATGAGGATGAATCTTCTAATTCTCAAGGGTAGTTAAAGGGGATGATACAACTAGTGTTGAGTGAGATCAGCTCATTTAATAAGGAGATGGATTCTATGATTCATAATTTAAAACTTCAAATGAGTCAAATGGATAAGTATCATGTTGGTAAGGAAAAGAGAAAGCTTCCCAACTCTTCAACTCCCAATCTAAGCAAAAATGTTATGGAAGTAACCACCAGGTTAGAGAGTAAACTTAAGGAACCAGTTTAGAAACCACCTAGGCAAAGGAAAACAATTTTCAAGCTAAAATTGAAAATGAAAATCTAGAAAATCCCAATTCTGGAAATTTGGAAAGAGAGTTTCAAACTAAAAAGATAGTGAAACCCACACCTGAGAAAGGTAAGAAACCAAAGAAAATGATGTGGGAATTGATTAAGTAAGTGGAAAAGAAAGTGGTGACTGAAGAGATGGTGAATGACCTACCTATTCTAAAATGTTATGCCCCACTCATTCCATTTATTTAAAGAGTGAAAAAAGCGATGAACCTAATTACCTGATATTTTTGAAATTGATTCAAAGCTTCACCATCAACATGCCTTTCTTAGATGCCTTGGATAATATCCCTTCATATTTTTCATTCACAAAAAGGTTTCTTAATAACAAGAACGATTGGAGGAAGTTTGATAAAATTGATCTCAATGCAGAGTGTAGTCAAATTTTCAAAAAAAACATTCCTCTCAAATTAACGAACCCTGGTGGCTTTATCATTCAGAGCCGAATTGGAGGAAGAGGGAAAATGAATTGTCTCTGTGAATTAAGAGCGAGTATCAATCTTATGCAATTATCCATATTAAAAAAGTATGGTCATCAGGATATCCAATTAACTTATGTTTATCATAAGCTTGCTGATAGGTCTCTCACATACCCTTATGAGAGAGTGGATGACCTATTAGTAAGTGTAGGAAAACTCACACAACCCACTAATTTCCCGATCCTTTATATAGAATGTGATGAAAAGGTTCCAATACTCTTAGGCAGACCCTTCCTTACAACTGGGGGTGCCATCATTGATGTCTCCAAAGGTAAACTCTCCCTCTATGTTGTAGATGATGTGGAGGAAATTTATTGTATTTGAAAGGCCCCAACTTGCGGCTAGTTGTGATGTGATAGATTTTTATGTGAATCAATTTAAAAAAATTAAGGCTAGAGCTGATTATAGGTAATTCCCACTTGAGGTCACGGAGATAATAATTCCATAACCCATAGAAAATATTTCCTTGGCTACTTCTCTTTCCCCACAACCTATTGTTATTGAGAAAATTCTTTCTTTGTAAGCCATTATAGAGAGTGAGTCACAACATTTTCCTACACGGTCTCAACTAGTCTATGAAACATTCCCTTGTGAAGTTGACTATCTAAGAGGTCCAAAAGCTAGAGAAACTTATGGGTTGAGCCCTGCTAAAAAACTCGATGATT
This sequence comes from Viscum album, assembly GCA_963277665.1. Taxonomy (NCBI): domain Eukaryota; kingdom Viridiplantae; phylum Streptophyta; class Magnoliopsida; order Santalales; family Viscaceae; genus Viscum; species Viscum album. Next base: position 1,459,658,986 of record OY728157.1, on the reverse strand, counting down.
TCTATTATGAACAAGTGCATTAACTTGATGTTTTTTTACCTGCATAGTTTTTAGTTGTGAGTGATGATTTCAAAACTGAACATGAAAGATTCACATCATTTGAGTCATCTGTGGACATGGAGAATAATATTTTGAAAGATGAATTTGATAACTTCTTCTGGGAAATTTCTGAGTTGTCAGAGTTATGATCCGTTTTGGGACTTTCTAAGGGTTTTGTCAATGTGTCATCTTCTATTTTTCGGTTTGAGCAAAAATATAAGCGTGGAGGAAGATCTAGAAGTATTATTGATCAGATCAGTGATTTTCATAGGCAACTGTTGAACATTTTAAGTGATAATGAACTTATTTTTAGGTACCCAGTTGATCTGGACAACATGAATCCTCTTATTGATTTGGATGAATTTTGGAGAATTCTGAATGACGATGAAGATAAAAAAGTCTCGAGTAGTACTTATATTGATTCCATATGCAATTTTGACTTCAACACCATTGAAAACTATTTCCCATTGAATGATCATGGTTAGACATATTTAGGGGAATATGGTCTAGCTAGGGACTTTAAACATAGAATTGTATGGGAGTAAACTGATGGTCTACTTTGTTTTCTGGTTTAAATTTTTAATTTGAATAAATTCCCCTTTCCCTGTTGTATGTATCTCTATTTGGGGAAAAATAATAACTGAATTCCCTTTTCATATGATGCATGTGGTCTGGTGGTCCTAGTTTTCTTCGAGAATAATGTTTTAGTGGTAGCCTCATTTGGAACATTCATGGTTGAAATAGGCTATCATCAGAGAACACTGCATAACACTCCCAAACTCAGGCTCTGGGTTTCATTTTACCTATGTTTTAAATTATTAAATGCTATTGTTAAATTGTTTTATGTTGTTGTTATTAAAACTACACATCCAGAATTCATGCACAAGGTGAATAAAGGGATGCATTAAAATGAATTATGAAGTGTCACATTCAAGGGACTACTATTTTGATTGTACCATTTGTTTTAATCTCCACATTTTTATTTCATGTTGTTGTGAACTATGTGTGGGGGAGTTACAATTGATCTTTAAAACTCTTGGACTGTGTTTTATGCTGGGGTGTTAGCTAGATAATATCTTCTTGGTCGAAAAAAATTATTTTTAGTAGATTTGATAAGCTTGTTGCACCCACTGCTTTCAATTTCTTTATGATACTACTATACATCACTGCTAATCACACTAATATTTGAAGTATATTGAGTATTCTGTTGTCTTCTCTTAAAAATTCAAAGCATGAACATTTCAAAAGGAAATAAACGCGTTTGATGGTGATGGTTGGTGGGGTTGTTTTATTCTATTTCTGTTTGTTTGTGTTTTTATTTTCATTCACTTTTTGTGTTGCAAATAAATTTATTGAACCTCATTGCTAACCCTCCTTATCCTTTTTTAGGTGAAATGTCCCTCAGTTTTGAACATAAACTCTCTCTCACTTTGAGAGCCAACATTGGGTACAATGTTGGATTTTAAGTGTAGGAGAGAGGGGTCATACAAGTGTAATTTCAAATTCCTCCTTCTTGATCCTCGAGTTTTTGTTCGGTTTAAAAAAAGGTCAAATGTTTTTTCAAAAAATGGTTCAAAATTAGTAAAAAAATCAAATTATGTAATCACTTTATGGAAATTAGAGGATCAATGGTATTTAAATTATGTTTTCATAGAGGATAACTGCTCACTAGTTGATGAGAGGGACACTTAGTAAGAAACTGTTAATCATGAATGATTTCATAGTGAAATTGTTCACTGTCTCTAAGGATGTGTCTATCTAGGAACTGGGGAAGGGCGTGTGAAAGGATAGGTTTTGTGCGATAATGATCATGAATTAGGGTAACTTGATGTTCTTAATGTAAACCGGGGGACTTACTTAATAAAAAATGACAATATTTAATCACTTTAGGAAGTCAAATCGAATGATTATTAATTAAGTCTTTTGTAAATCGAGTAAAATGGGAAAATGGGATCCCAAAGTGATTATCTGAGACAAGGTGTATTGGGTGCCTTATGTGAATAAATAAATCAAATTTCAATCTTAATATGTTCTATGAACATGGATTTTTGCATGTAATATGGCTTGGAATGATTAAAATAATGTGCCTTTGTCAAAAATGAACTCATTAAAGTGGGGGGAATTTTGAACCCAGCTGAAGATGGGAGCAATTTACTTGGTTAATTTTTATTTGAGTTCAATCAATAAAGTGATGAAATTAATGGACTTTAATTTTTGAAAACCTGAAGGACTGTGAGAATGGAAGGTTCCCTTGGTTATGTTTTGAGTTCCACATCATCTTACCTTTCATCACTCCTTGAATTAGAACTTGAATTGGAAGGTGAATTTGGAAAATTACAAATAGGAGGTATGACATACTTGAAAATGTAAGAATGTGTGAGGCTTTTGACTTCTGGTGAGTATTTAAAGCTAGGAAGGAAACTATTTTTGAACACCTTTGAAAATCCTGACTCATTGTTTGGTCCTTCTCATTTGGGTAATAAAGTTTAATATTTCACTTTTTTTAACTAAAATTCACAAATCATCTTTCTGTTTCAATGTAAAAAGCATGTTCTTATTTGAGGGCAATAATGTCTGAAGTGTGGAGGAGTTTGGTGTGTCTCATTTGTAATACCCTTTGCTACATCCTTTTTTATATTTTTTAATTTTTTAATATCAATCTATTGTATTTGGATTAATATTTATTAATTGTTTTATTTTGTAAGATATATTATAAAAAATGTGTTTTTGTGTTAAATGTGTGTTTCTGTTGTTTATTCATTATTGTTTTTCTATAATAAAATTATGTTTTTTTAATTTTATTTAATTATTTATTTTTGTTACTAGTTTTAAATAATTTTTAAATCATTAATTAAACTGATTAATTCTGTATTCTTAAATTTGAAATAACTAAACATTTCATATTTGTTTTTAATTATTTTAATAACTTAATTAATTGAACAATTTTATTTTATTTAAATGATATTTTTTATTCTTTAATTAATTATTTAATTTATTTTTTGGTTAATTAATTGGTTGATTAATTTAAACAAGCAACTTTAGTTATTTTAGTTTGTTTTAAATTAAATTTGTTTATAATTTTTAATACAAATAAATTCATTCTTTTAAATTAATCATAATTAATTTTATTATTTGACATTGTCTTATTTATTTAGTTTTCAATTTTATTCTATTTAATTTAATCAAATAATTTATGAATCTATTTCCTAGTTTTATTATAGTTTTAATTTTTTTTATTTGTTTTGTCTTCTTTGTTTGATTTGAAGGTGTTACTGTGTGTCATAGTTTCTTCGTGGTCACAGTGTCACCGCTTGCCTCCAACCTATCTGACCATATCAAGAATGGTGGAACATTGCACTATTCCATACTCATATAACTGCGGAACCATTTCAGAACTGGTGGCACAACATATCTTCTCTCTGTCACCACTTCTCCATTCCCCCACACACCGTTTTTCCTCCCTGTCTCACCATTTCCCACATCCACTGCTTCCTCATGGGGCTACCTTTATATCATTTCATCCTCCCCTACTCCCACCACCTTCCCCTATCACCACCAAAACAACAAAAAACAATCCATAATAATGCAAACCACCAGCAGCAAGACACAAACCCCAAACTCAAATCACAACAACAACATTTGACTCAGTAGAAAATCGAAACATTGAGCTAAAAATCACAAATCAATAAACTAAAATTGAAATAAAACCCTAGGATAAAATCAAAACACCAATTTCAGAACCTACGAGAAAAATTTTCTTCAAACCTCACCTGATTCATATCCGAGATCTCCCATTCCTCCTCATGATACCTCTATTTTCCACAGCTCGGTACCCCTTCTCCCAAATCGATCTCCACCTCTACTCATCATTCTTTTGCTCGAATAAACCACGGACGATCTGTCAATTTTGGTTGAACCTACGCCATTCTATTTCATCATGCCTCACGAACCCCTACCCCCTCCACAAGCCCTCGTCACAGCCTCACATCCCCTACATAAATTGAGCCAGCAAAGAGAAGCCCTTCCACTTCACGAAACCCCCAAATCCCTTGGCCTTGAACCACTAAACACCTCCTTCCCCTTCCACCTATTCACTACTACCCTTCGCCAAACCCACCTCCCCCTCCTCTTCTTCTTATTTTTTCTCTGTTTCTTTTATTTCTTTTTATATAATTATTATGATATAGTAACTATATACACATAATACAAATAATAATGTTCAATATAATACAGTATAAAAATAACTACTAATATCATTAGTATATTATATAAAATGATAATAATGTATACATAACTAATACACTTATATATTAATTATACATTTTTTAAATAAATTTAATGTGATTTATATAATTGTTATATATTTACATTTATTAGTAATAAAATAGGTTTTATATATATATATATATATAGTATATTAACATAGTTTCATTATTTCTGTCTTTGACTCACATGTGTTTTTTGCAGAGGCAAGGTTGAAGCTCGTCGTGCGTGCACTCATCATTCAGTTAGGAGAAACTGCTATAGTGACCAGTGTGAAGTAAGCAACACAATAAAAGTTCCACATGGAGGCTATAGAACACCTTGGGAAAGATTCCAAACACTTATATTACGAGTTCATCAACATTCATCACAAGTACTAGATTATTTTATTCATACACAAGGGAAGCAAGAGGCGAGAGGGGTAAGAATCGATCCAGAATGGGGGAGTGAAAGGGAGGAATATACACTATTTCTAGAGAGAGTGGGAATGGGGGGATTTCAGAACTTCATTCCAATGGGGAAAGAATACATTTTTCAATCTAATCAACCCTCTATCCATCCCATCACCAAAACAGATGCAGACAGACATTGAGTAGGAGAACAGTATCAGAGCTGATACTGGAAAGAGGAGCAATCTCCGGAGAGATTCTTCTTATTCATTTTCTATTTCTATCTATTTGGATGTTTTAATGTGTAGTTAAATAGATTTGGGGAATTGGGCTATAAATAATTGATCATCAATCTATTCATCATGATTTGTCAATCTTTTTGCTGAGTGCGATTTCGTTGCTTGGTTTTCTCTTCTGTTCATCTTGAGTATCATTTTACATTAACTAACAACCAAAGGGTGTGGTAGTTAATCATTTCACTGTGGATCATTGACCGGAGTACCGAGAATTGGAAAAGGTCAATGTGTGTCTTCTCTAATTTATGCAGATTTATCCAAGGCTCAAGATTGAATGATCGAGAATCAAGGAAGTTAATCGAGCTGTGTTGATCCACAGAAGTGGCAACTTAGTAGATTTTCACCATTTTTCTATGCACTGTGTAATTGAATTAAACCAAGTAGAAGTAGAAAATATCTTTTTTAATTAGTTCAAATCATCCTAAGGACCCTAAAATCATCATTACTTCTTATTCTCTATTCAAGACATTAATTTCACCTTTTCACCTTCATTTTCACTCCCACTATTAGTGTTTGTTTCATTATTTTCATTTATTTTATTTTATCATTTATTTATTTTTAATTTGGTCTAGCATAATGTAAGTCCTTCTCTATGGTTTGGCACCCTTCTCACCGCAATACTGGTAGTTTTTAGGGTTTATAAATTTTAAATTTGCGCATAGTCAATGACTGTGTGTCTAGGAATATCAAGAAATTTCATCTGATAAAGGTGGTAAAGGAATGAAGATTCAATTTATTGTAATGTTGACATTGGTACCAAGATAAATACTACAAAGTAACTTAGTGTATTTTATGTGTGCAAAAATAGGGCACATAGTAGCTAGTTTCCAACAAAATGAATAATATGATGGAAGGTAATTAATTACATCCTATGTAACCCATTGTTGTTAAATGGATTATGTGTGGAGAATATGGAAATTATTTGAGTGAAGTCCCTAATACAAGGGTTAAATTATAGAATAAGGAAGGTATTATTCTATGTAAATCATTTAAGTGTAAGGATTTAAGTGTTTATGTATTCGTATTTGATATTATGTTGTAAAAGTAATATTAAATAAAATTATGAATATATGAATCATGAAACATATAAGGATTGTTCCACATTATTTGTTTCTTTAAGAATTTGAAATATATGTTGATTGGTACTGATAACCTAGAAAAGTGATTTAGTGATAAGGATATACTTTTAAAAACACATGATTGTGTGATTGATAAGCCATTAATATTTGATTGATGGTTGGTTAAACCTGAATTGTTTTGGTATGATATGTTAAATTATAATATTATGTTTAAAAATAATTGATACCAGTTTTTTGACATTTATGTTATAGAAGTTAAGAATGATTAACGATATCTTTTGAATCATATTATAGGATCATATATTTCTACATTTTAAGTGATTAATGATAATTCAATAGAAGTTTTATTCTATTGAGGTATATATAAACATTAAGTATAATATTAAGGATTATTTGAGAAGAATGATATTATGTATTTAGTGGAATAATTTTAAGGTTATGAGACAACCATTGATTTTAAAAAATTCATTAATTTTGAGGGTATGCATTTTATTTGGGATATAAGGGTATTTATTTATGTAATGATCTATGTTAACCATTTGAGATTTTTTTTATCTTTTTTAAATTAATTTATTAAGATTTATTATTTTTTAAAATCTTCGTACTTTATGCTAAACATTGTGGATTTAGTAAATATATGAGGAATATATTGTTCTTATTTAGTGGATTATTTGAACCATTATAATCATATTATAAAACATTAAGCCCAAAAAAATCATCATGAGTACTCATCATTTGCAGAAAAGATTATATTGTAGTATAAATTGATTAAAGGATGAAATTATAATTTTCAAGAAATTATATTTCCTTATGTTCGTAGTCTAGATGGTAAAGAAATTCCTTAACTCTGGGAAAATAATCATTAAACAAAATCATCATCATATTATTAATTGATATTGTTTTAACCTGTCTTAGGTTCACAGTTGTGTGCTTAGTGACTTCCTCCTAACCATGTTCTCAATCAATATCTCTTAGTACATGAGAATTAGTTTTTTCATTTCAATATTTTCACTTCCCACTAAATTTCGCCTACTTATAAGCCTAGTTATCTGATGACCTTTATACTTTCCTTTCCCTCTTTTCAAGTGCAGGTTTTATTAACCCATCATACAATGTGAGTTTTAAATGAAAATATTTTTAAGTGTCAAAACAATTTTTTAAAAGATAGATTTCACGTTAATGGGATATAATTTATTAAATGGGGGATATTGTAACCCCTCAAGTTTTTAAAATGGAAAGGGATGTTCAATATCATATTTGATATGCCACAATGAACCCAAATAAATAATGATTATTTAAATGTGACTATTTTAACCTAGCTATTAAATTTATAGATATGAATAGGATTAACTAAGTTATGAAATTTATATATAAATGTCATTAAAAATATATTTAAAAATTATTAGTAAACAATGACTTATTTTTTAGTAATATCATTTTATTCTTCATAAAAATTATTTTCTTCAAAACTGATTATTAATTTTCTTATGAAAAAAATATATTAATTAATTTCTAGAAAATTTATATAATTTATTTGGGAAAATTAAATCCAATTTTTATATCATAATATCATATTTAACATAGGGTTAATTTTTTGGGTCTTTTTAGGAAATATTTATTTTTTAGTGAATAATAAAAAAATAATGATTTGTTTAAAACTATCAATAATTTTGGTAAATTAAGTAATTTAAAAGTAGCATAATTTTTTTTTATTTTTTTTAAAATTAAAATGATTATTATTGAGTTATATTTTCTCTAATTAACTAAATTTAAGTCATATTTATATTATATTTTAAAATAAGTTTATGTTTTTGCTTGAAAACTTATTTTTCTGAAAATTATTTTAAAATGAATAATGATTATCCATTTTAATTAACTAAAAATAATCCCTAATTGGGGATTATTTTAATTATATTTATGTATCACATATAAATCATTATTAATTTAGATTCAAATATTTAATATTACAAGTTATATAGTTAAATTTAAATGATCTTTTTTATCAAAAAAGCATTTTTCTAAAAAAAAAATTATTTCCATCGCACTTGTAGGTTTTAAATTAACTTAAATTCTTCGACATATGTTAGTTGATTTTGTTAAAATTTATTCAATATTTGGAATAATAATAAATAATATTATTTTATAAGTTGAACATAATTTTTGGAAAATATGAATAATAACTGTAGTAAATATTTATTACCACGATAAAAGAAAAGAAGGTTTATGATGGGTAAAAATAATTGGGATAGTATTAGAAATAAAGTAACCATAATAGTGTAAATATAAATATATACATTTCAATATAATAGTGATTATGTTAGTTTTTTTATTTATAAATAATTAATAAATTAGTTGGATAAAAAATTAGATTTTCATATGATAAAATGAAAATGGTGTTTTTCTGTAATACGCGATTTCTATTAAGACATCCATTTTGGATGAATTCATGAATTTTTAGAATAAATTATATTTTAAGAAAATAATACTACAAAATAATTTTATTAAGTATAAATGATATATAAATTTTATGAAGTTAAATGTAATTGTTATAACGGTTTGAAAACAATCATTCAAGAAAAACTAGTATTTATCAATAAATGTGGATTCTTATTTAAAAATTAAAAATTAACATATATAGAAAATTATTTGGATAAAATAAGTATTTTTTTGGGAATCACAATGTCTAAATTATCCTATGGTGTATTTTTCATTATTTTTTGAGACAGTTGAATTTTCTGGTTAAAATGAAATGGGGTATTAATATACAGTGTGTATTATGACATCATACTGATCCAAAAGTGATCTAATAAATTATATAAATTGGATCCAGGACACAATATAAATTTTCAATTTAATATAATACTATTTATACTTTATTTGATCAATTTTATAAAGCCATAATGAATCCTCCAAAACCTATATTATATTTTTTGGTTTTAAAATCATTTATTTATTACCATGACTCACTTTCTCATAACCAAGGGTAATATATAAATGATTTAGGCTCTTGTCCTTATAAGATATTAAAAAAAATATCATATTTGGATGAAAATATGGGTAAATCATGGGAAAATTTTTTGTTTTGGTTTTTTTATTGTATACATCTGAAACCTATGTTTATGAAATAATAAAGAACTCCCCTCTAATTTGTTATTTAAAGCTTCCAAATATATCATTCATATTCACTAAAAAAAACCTTGGATAATTTCCCTAATATTATTTACCCTCACTATAGTCCTCTCATGTCTCCTTCATACTCTAAATAAGCAACTCCAAAGCATTTGGAATCACCCTCTTAAGGTAAGGGGCTTCTCTCTCTTCTTTTCAATTTCAGAAACTACTTTTTGTTTAACCTATTTAATTTCAATTGGTTATTTTTTCATGACTTTATAAAGATACCAATTTATTCCAATTTATTTTTTAATAATTTGAGATTGTTTATCCCATTTCATTATATATTTTACATATGTCGTTACTATACTGAAATTTAGTAATGGATTCCTCTCTCTGCATTTCCGTTCAAGCACTTTTTGGTAATCAACCATTTGAATCTCATTTTCTTATATTTACAGGACTTTATAAATATCCCTATGTTGTAAATTTTTTATCCTAACGATGATATATCGTTTATCCCCTCTCATTATAGAATTTACCCAAACCATTACTGTGCTAAAATTTTGCAAGGGATCCTCTCATTATCCCCTTTATTCAAGAATTATATTTATATAATTCATTTTTTTATCCAATTATAGTTGATGTTATATGCATTTAAATATCCCGAATATTTATCATATTTTTTCAAAATGATGATATCCTCTTTTTACTCTCAATAATCCCTCCTATTAATATTTATCTTCCCCCATTATGCTAGCAAAATTTCACAGTGATTTTTCATGCCATATTTTTATTCAAGCACCCTCCTTATCCTATTCATATTAAATACCATGTTTTAATGATGGATTATGTTCTTACATATACCTCATACTATTTGTTTTAATTACAAGTGAAACTTTCTCTATCATTGAACCATTTTATGAGGCTTTATGTACTACCATTACACTGTCAAAATTTCACCGTGATTTTCCATGAAGAAAAATTGAGAGGTGTGTGCCATTACTTATTTCCAATCAATTTAATTCACCTAGTTTTACATGTACTTAATTTATTGGGGACTTCCAAGTATGTAACTCATAGTACTTAATCATGGTATTAAAAGTATTATAATGTGTTCATATAATATATCATCTATGTGGTACACTTATCCATGTACATGGTATGATTATGATGGGTGTGCCTAGATAGCACTCCAATTCATAAGGTAATGGTTTAGTCACATGAGATGCCATGTATAGTGTAAGGGAGTTCATCTGAATAAAATCATGATATATTTTCTTGGTTTTTAACTTTAAATTATTCTTATGATGACATTTCCACATTCCCATGATGCATTTATAATATCATGTTATCTCTTGCCTTATTTTAATGCCCCAACCCCAGTTACCCAGAGTCGGTGCATTATTACGTAACATTGGCATGATCACAAAAGATCAAGTCTTGAAAGACCGATTAGTTTAGTATCATTGGAAACACTAGATACATTCATTAATGTTACATTACATCATAAAGTGAAATACTACAACAACATATTGTCTTCCTTTCCCCTCATATTATCCCTTCAAGTCATTCATAAAATACTTCTTCACATCCTGGAAAAATTAAAACATTGAAAGGTGTGAGCTCAGATGCTCAGTAAGGATAACAAATATAGCGTAAGCTTTCATAAAGAAACATTAGCATTTAAGGCAATGTATAACTAAAATAAAAGCCTTTTAAACATGAACATAAGTATAATATGGAAAAAATAAAATGAAATAATTCCATTTAATTATTCACATGGATATTCTACTAGTCGAATAATCACATGAAATATCAATAACCACTTTCATAATGATGGAATGCATAATTCCATATTATCATAACCACGTAGCCAAGGCCTCATGCCAAGACTACAAATAAGATTTTGTCAATACCTCGTGCCAAGATACTAGTTTGTCTCATGAGACCTGCCGATGCATCGAGGGGCTATAGAGGGCTCCACCCATCACTTAATAAGTCCGATGAATTCCTCATATGAACAGGTTTAAACATACCGTAATTCATAACATAATCGTATCACATAAAACATGCATAAAGGAAACATAATATTTCCATATTTCAATCAAAAGATATCAATATAACACATTGATATAAAAAACATGTTCAAAACCATTTTCAATACCAAAATAAAAGAAAATTAAAACTTTGTAATTATTTTTCATTTTAAAAAAAAGTTATGACTTGTAGAGGAAGTCGAATCTCAAATAATGGTCACGGAATCAGAGAAGTCGTTGTCACTGCATACGTATGACAAAAAAAACATTCCCTTTTTTCGTGTAGTAAAATGATTCGTATAAAAAATATTTCTTTCGGATAAATGTAAATGTCAAAGGTGTTTATACACCGTATAATAGAATGTTTTGTATAAAAAATATGCCTCAATGAAAGGAGATTGAGAGAAAGTCCCTTAAAAAGATCATTTTTTTAAATAAAATAAATCTATTATGTGTATTCACTAAATGTACACATAAAGAAGGTAAAAATACAAGATATGACATTATAATATCATGACATAATTTGAAAGTAGTATATTAACCCAAAGAATAGAAATTGGGTTAAGAAGTTCCCTTACCTCGTGTCCGACTTGACTCAATCATTCTTTAAACTCCTGAATAATAAAATAGAGTTAATTTATACTTTCTTAAGAACCTTTTTCAAGTTCATTATTACTTTTATATCACTTATTACCATGTTACGAACATTATGTATTTGTTTAAGTTAATAACGGTCATTTTGTCGATCTTTGGTACTTGAGTTAAAAATAAACGTCTTATAACTACAAGTTGTTCATTTGGTAAGATATCCATTATATCCAGAATTATATTAATGATGTACATATCATATATATCATATATAGCCATTATATACATTCATTTATAATATTATATAACATTTAGAGGTAAGATATGAAATGCACCGTTCATGGAGACGGTAAGCCGTACATACGCATGAACGCTACTTTCATTTCTATTTCATATTTAATGGAATGAAATAATAATGATATAAAGTTATATTATAATTACAGTATAATCTCATATATAATATCATTTACTTCATCCTTTATACATCCCACATATGGCATTAATGATTCAAATCACTTTGAGGGGGCGGTAGTCCGCACTTCCTAAAATGAAATTATCGCATTTACCCATAATGGAAATAATAAAGGAATTCCATAAATGAGAAATACAGAAGCATAAGTAAAAAATAAACATAATATATATCAAATATAAATATAGTGACATCTTATTGGCCACCATGAGAGGTGTTAAAAGAATATTGAACAATCATCGTTTCGTGAGGCAGAAATTCGCCAACCACAGAAACAGTATGTTATTTAACCATTAGATGAAGGTGTGTGAAGGTTTAAATCAAATAAATCTCATAAAAACATCATAGTATATTGAAGATACTGTTTTTTTACAAAATAAAGGAATAAAAATAGTTTTAGGGGTTGGAGAAGAAAAATAAAACAAAATAACATAAGAGAAGACATTAACTTAAAATCGGGTAACTCTTTTTGATTTCAGCCAAAGGCTTACTTGGGAAGACTTATGCCCAAAGTGAGGATTATAGGAGTAATAGAGGGAAGTTGGGAGAGTATTTGGGCAGAGGATGGCCGAGACAAATGTATTGAAGGTGTGAATAAGGTGGTAGTGGTGGGGGGCTTTTATAAGAGGATAGGAGGGGCACTCTTGGAAAGTAATGAAATATTACATTATTATGAAATTATATTCGGATTTTAGTGGTCCCAAAATTATATATTTCTAGTATAAGGTGATAAGGGTTTGAAATATACCCATACAATAGGTCTTTGACAAGTGTAAGTATTACATTTTACATTATTTTTTCATTTTATTTAAAAAGTTCATTAATGAGGTAATCGTTGCAACATCATGGTGTGATAAATAAATAAATTTATTTAATTATTAAAAATTATCAAAAATTACCATGATGTAGGAAATCTTTTTATCTTTCCAATGAATATTTATAGTCTAAAAGTTAACTTATATAACCCCATGCAATAATTGTTTTAGTAAAACAACACATGTTTGTGACATTTTTATTTTTACTTTAAATAAAAAGTTATTAATGTCATTTTCTTACCCAAGTGGCTCCATGGGGTCCCCAAGTTGACCCATGTATTTTCATGGACGTCCATGACTCATCCAATAAGTTTAGTACAAGTGTAAAGATATTTTCATATTTTTATAATATCATTTTTACTTTAAATTTCACTAATTACCTTTAATCGCGATTAATAGAACTTAAAAGTTACTATTCATAAAAAATTATTTTAATCCAATTGAACCACATTTTACTTCATAATCACAATTATTTATGTCATATTTTGAAAATTAAAATCATAGAGGTGGTAAAATTTCATTTAAACGAAAAATCATTTTTTTAACTACCACTTAATGGTTTCACTATTCATCAAAAATTGAAGTTTTTCAGAACAACACAAAAAATTAAACCTAAGATATATTTGATATTCCTAATAAAAAAATGATGTCAATTTTACAAAATTTAAATCATATAAGTTTAATTAATTAATTTAATAATTAATTCCATTTGTCACAACAAATAGCGTCTTTTTAAGAAAGAATATCAATCAAATGATTGACAATTTTTTATGTCCAATTTCAAAGTGAGATTAATTCTAATGACCACCATTGGATAAAATGGTAAAAATATATTCTAATTAATCTTTAGAACCACTAAATTGTATAATTTATCACTATAATTTATTTTGATTAAAAAAGTTGTTTTTAAGTATTTTTCAGTATTCACAAAAATTGGAAGTTCTCAGAAAAATACCAAAAATTCAACATAGGCTAATTTCGATATTCTGAATCCAATAATGAAGTATATTTTGAAATATAAAATTTATATAATATCAAAATGTGGGTATTACTATTCATAACTACTACTTTTATTGGTCGCGGTGTGTTAGAGCTCGAGGTTGCGTACAACACACGCTGCTCTATTATTCAAAGAGGAGAGTACCATGGAAGCTTGGGGTGCTACATTCTACCCTCCTTCAATAAATTGCGTCCTCGCAATTTAAAATTTTTCGTTGAAAATAAAAGGTTGAAAATAGAAAATACCTTTGTGGAAAACCCAAATCGTAAATAAAGTTAATAATAAAATAACATTAAAAAAAAGAAAGATAAGTACAAAGGTCACCCGAGATAGCCCATACTAGGATTTTATGAAAATATGGATATGGAGGAAAAAAAACCATCAGGGTCTAATGGAGAGTTTTATAAAATAGGATTAAGAGAATGTTAACTACAATAAAATCACAAACTTGTTATTGGTTAAACGGTCATTGATTCCCCAATTGGAAAAGTTAACCGACTACATTTTTTTTGTAAGTTACCTTTCATAAAGTTGAGGAATTTATTTAGGAGATTTACTAATAACGTAAGGAAATATACTTACTTGTCATGTATACTTTCACTCTTTAATAAATTTTTACCACAAACCAATCTTTCACTCCAAAAGGTAATAGAACTCAAAAATATTCTATTTATCATAATTGTATCACATACCATTTAGATTAGGAAATATTTTTTGTAATAACCAAGGACTTCCTGTAGGCTAGTGGTGGGTAATAAAGTCCTGTCGCACTATGGTTGTGTGTTCGATTCCTACAGCTTTGTCTGATGCGACGGGTTGTCCCCCAACCTGCAGGTTGTCCTTTTCCTAAAACTATAGTATTATAATATTCCAAAAAATCATCATAAACCTTTTAACCTTAAACAATACTATACAAAGTTTAACTTAATCCATTCCAACCTTTATAGTTATCTGAAATACCTCCATCCAGACTTTCTCTAAAAGGTCTCTAAATTCCCAAATGAATTGTATCATCAGATTCCTCAAACAAATTAAAGTTTCTCTTATTGTCACATATAAAAATATTATTACCTTCAGCATATTAAAACATTAATGAAAACAACAATTACTGTAGTACAATCCTTATATATATCACATTATTCTTATAAACAAAATATAATCCTTGAGTCCAAAAGTAGCAATAATTTAATTATTCCACTTCAACTGTAGTAACAGAATAAGAATTTTCTTGATCCATTGGCCTTTTCTAAGGTAATTTTCCCTGACTATTAGGACATTCATTTGCATAATGCCCCATTTCCCATCAATTGTAGCATTCAACATTGATAGCCTCTTTCTTTCCCTTACAATCACGAGCCTGGTGAACATTTTCTCCACATTTATAACAAACTCTCATTCCTTTCAGGCAAGTACCAGGATGATTCTTCCCACAATTATCTCATAATGGAAAATCCTTCTTTCCCTTTTTCCCTTTATCTGTCTCTTGTTCCACCGTTATCTTCTTCTCTGGCTTTACTTTATTGTCATAAGATTTAGAGAATTCATTTTCTATCTTGATAGAACACGAGAATATATCTTTGTATGATTATAAATATTGTGATACTAAAGCTCGACAGAGAAATGGTTTTAACCCATAAAAGAAATGATCAATCTTACATCTTGGGTTACGTATATAATCTGCAGCATGCCTCGCTAACCTTATAAAATTAGCCTCATACTTTATGACATTTTCATCCTCATTCTGTCTCAGACTCAAAAATTTCCTTTCCATATCTGCTCGATGGTCATAAGGAAATTATTTTTTCTAAGAAAATATCATTGAACTCTCTACATTCCATACTTCATACTTCTTCATCTTCCTTTTTGTTTTGAATCAGTGACCACCATTGATTGGCATCTCCAGTGAGGCGGTAAACTGCCATGACAACCTTCTCCCCTTCGCTACTCCCCAGGGAGTGGAATATTTTCTCTATGGAGTTTATCCATTTCTCATATACTAATGGATTTTTACCCCCATTAAATGTTGGCAGTTGTTTCCTCATTAAGTGTTCTAACATTAATCCTTCGTGTTGCGGATCAGGGTGCTCCATACGAGTAAGGTTATTATTCATAACCTGAGTGAGTTGTCCCAGTATGGGGATAAGTTGATCAGCACCAGTTGTATCACTAGTTCCAATATAATTATCTTGAGTAGGAGGGAAATCCGTACATGGAGTGCGTGCATTGGTACAGTTTCCATTCCTTCCACTAGGCTCCATTTCTAAATAATGGCAAAAACTAGATTAGTTTATGAATCGAAATACATAATTCCATACTTTTAAAACACTTAACATAAATTGAACTATTTATGGATATATTCCATAATCAGAAAAATGTTTTCTTTGAGTAAGTATATACTCATAAACCCTTCATAATGGTTTTTAATGAAAATGAGAATTATCCTAAGCATATCCCCCGGGAGTGTCGTAACCAAGAGTGCAGCAAGGCCCGTTGTCGTGCACCAGTTCCCGTTCGAGTCTAGATCAAAGCGGTGTTTTTGGGTTTTACGCCTACTTACATCTATGCTAGAGCCGCCTCTACTTGTTCATATATCGACAGGGATTTATTGCTCGGAAAACTCACAAAAATATCTATAATACCAAAATTCTAGGAAGTTCTTCTATACTAATCCTCAAATTCTATCTTTGGTCTATGTGCTCTAATCAGAGTTTATCTAAATATAGCTTCCAAGGTTAGTACTAACCTCCCTCTGATACCGACTATAATGCCCCGACCCCAGTTACCCAGAGTCTGTGCATTATTATGTAACATTGGAATGATCACAAAAGATCAATTCTCGAAAGACGGATTAGTTTAGTAGCCTTGGAAACACTAGATACATTCATAAATGTTACATTACATCATAACGTGAAAAACTAAAACAACATATTGTCTTCCTTTCCCCTAATATTATCCCTTTAGGTTATTCATAAAACACTTCTTCACATCCTGGTAAAATTAAATCATTGAATGGGGTGAGATCAAATGCTCCGTAAGGATAACAAATATAGTGGAAGCTTTCATAAATAAACATTAGCATTTAAGGAAATTTATAACTAAAAAAAATCCTTTTAAACATGAACTTCAACATAATATGGGAAAAATAAAATGCAATAATTCCATTTACCTATTCACATGGATATTCTACTAACAGAATAATCAAATGAAATATCAATAACCACTTTCATAATGATGGAATGCATAATGCCAGACTATCATAACCATGTAGTCAAGGCCTCGTGCCAAGACTACAAATAAGATTTTGTCAAGCCCTTGTTCTAAGACACTAGTTTGTCTCATGAGACCTGCCGATGCATAGAGGAGCTATAGCGGGCTCCAGCCGTAACTTATTAAGTCCAATGCATTCCTCATATGAACAGGTTTTAACATATCATAATCCATAACATAATCGTATCACATAAAACATATATAAAGGAAATATAACATTTCCATATTTCAATCACAAGATATCAATACAACAAATTGATATAAAAAAAACTTTTAAAACCATAATCAATACCAAAATGAAAGAAAATTAAAACTTCGTAATTATTTTTCATATTAAAAAAAGTTATTGCTTGTAGAGGAAGCCAAAACTCCAATAATGGTCACCACAGCAGAGAAGTCATTGTCGCCACATATGTATGACAAAAAAAACATTCCCTTTTTTCATTTAGTAGAATTATTCATATAAAATAGATTCATTTTGAATAAACATAAAATTCAACGGTGTTTATACACCGTATAAAAGAAAGTTGTGTATAAAACAAAATATGCCTCAATGAAAGGAGATTGAGACGAAGTCCCTTACAAAGATCATTTTTTAAATAAAATAAATATATTATGTGTATTCAATATATTTACACATAATGAAGGTACAAATACAAGATATGACATAATAATATCATAACATAATTTGAAAGTAGGAGATTAACCCAAAGAATAGAAATTGGGTTAAGAAGTTCCCTTACCTCGTGTCCGACTTGACTCGATCGTTCTTTAAACTCCTGAATAATAAAATAGATGTAATTTATAATTTCTTAAGAACCTATTACAATTTCATTAATCCTTTTATATCACTTATTACCATGTTACGAACATTATGTATTTGTTTAAGTTAATAACAGTCGTTTTGTCGATCTTTGATACTAAAGTTAAAAATAAACTTCTTATAATTACAAGTTGTTCATGTGGTAAAATATCCATTATATCCAGAATTATATTAATGATTTATATATCATATATATCATATATATCCATTATATAAATTCATTTATAATAATACATAACATTTAGAGGTAAGAAATGAAATGCACCGTTCATGGAGACGGTAAGCCGTACGTACGCATGAACGCTACTTTCATTTCTATTTCATATTTCATGGAATGAAATCATATTGATATAAAGGTATATTATAATTACAGTATAATTTCATATATAATATCATTTACTCCATCCTTTATACATCCCACATATGGCATTAACGATTCAAATTACTTTGAGGGGGCGGTAGTCCGCACTTCCAAAAATGAAATTATCGCATTTACCCATAATGGAAATCATAAATTAATTCCATAAATGAGAAATAAAGAAGCATAAAGAAAAAATAAACATAATATATATCAAATATAAATATAGTGACATCTTAAAGGCCACCATGAGAGGTGTTAAAAGAAGATTGAACAATCATCGTTTCGTGAGGCAGAAATTCACCAACCATAGAAACAATATGTTATTTAACCATTAGATGAAGGTGTGTGAAAGTGTAAATCAAATACTTCTCATAACAACACCCTAGTATATTTAAAATACTGGTGT
Organism: Viscum album; assembly: GCA_963277665.1. Classification (NCBI taxonomy): domain Eukaryota; kingdom Viridiplantae; phylum Streptophyta; class Magnoliopsida; order Santalales; family Viscaceae; genus Viscum; species Viscum album. The sequence continues at coordinate 1,459,640,041 of OY728157.1, read as the reverse complement.
TGTTACAAAATAAAGGAATAAAAAGAGTTTAATGTGTTGGAGAAGAAAAATAAAACAATATAACATAAGATAAGACATTACCTTAAAATCGGGTAACTCTTTTTTATTTGAGCCAAAGGCTTACTTGGGAAGACTTATTCCCAAAGTGAGGCTTATAGGAGTAATAGAGGGAAGTTGGGAGAGTATTTGGTCATAGTTTGTCTGAGCCAAATGGCTTCAAGATGTGAATAAGGTGGTAGTGGTGGGGGCCTTTTATAAGAGGAGAGGAGGGGCACTCTTGAAAAGTAATGAAATATTACATTATTATGAAATTATTTTCGGATTTTAGTGGTCCCATGATTTAATATTTCTAGGATAAGGTGATTAGGGTTCTAAATATACCAATCCAATAGGTCTTTGACAAGTGTAAGTCTTATATTTTACATTATCTTTTCATTTTATTAAAAAAGTTCATTAATGTGGTAATCGCGGCATCATCATGTTGTGATAAATAAATAAATTTATTTAATTACTAAAAATTATAAAACAATTACCATGATGTAGGAAATCGTTTTAGCTTTCCAATGAATATTTATAGTCTAAATTTTAACTTATATAACCCAATGTAATAATTGTTTTTTTAAAACAACACTTGTTTGAGAAAATTTTATTTTTACTTTAAATAAAAAGTTATTAATGTCATTTTCTTACCCAAGTGGCTCCATGGGGTCCCCAGGTTTCCCCATGGATTGTATTGGTCGGCCATGAATCATAAAATAAGTGTGTTACAAGTGTCAATATATTTTCATATTTTTATAATATCATTTATACCTTTAATTTCACTAATTACCTTTAATCGTGATTAATAGAACTTAAAAGTTACTATTCACCAAATTTTAATTTAACCCCATTGAGCAAAATTTTACTTCCTAATGACAATTATGTATCTTGGATTTTGGAAATTCATATCACAGAGGTGGTGAAATTTCATTTAAACAAAAAATTAGTTTTTTTAACTACCACTTAGTGGTTTCACTATTCATCAAAAATCGATGTTTTTCAGAACAACACCAAACATTAACACTAATATATATTTGATATTCCTAATTCAAAAATGATTTCTATTTTAAAAAATTCAAAAAATATAAGTTTTGTTAATTAATTTATTAATTAATTCTCGTTGTCACAACAAATAGCGTGTTTTTAAGAAAGAAGATCAATCAAAAGATTGACAATTGTTTTTGTCCAATTTCAAAGTGAAATTCATTCTAATGACCACCATTGGATAAAATGGTAAAAATATATTCTAATTAAACTTTATAACCACTAAATTGTATAATTTATCACTATAAATTATTTTGATTAAAAAGGTTGTTTTTAAGTATTTTTCACTATTCATCAAAAATTGGAAGTTCTCAGGAAAATAAAAAAAATTCAACATAGTCTAATTTCGATATTCCGAATCCAAAAATTAATTCCATTTGGAAATATAAAATTTATATAATTTGAAAAGGTGGGTATTACTATTCATAACTACTACTTTTATTGGTCGCAGTGTGTTAGAGCTCGAGGTTGCGTACAACACACGCTGCTCTATTATTCAAAGAGAAGCATACCATGGAAGCTTGGGGTGTTACACTTATTGTCATTGTTTATGATTCTCACCACTTTTATGTCCCATTAAAATTACTATTGTCTAACATGTAATAATTTATTCATTTTATTCTTTGTTTAATCCCTTGCAGGGCTTTATAGACACCCTTTTATTATGTATGTCCCTAGGTTATCCCAAGAAGATTTAAAAATCGACTAAAATGAGCATGTTAAAGGATTTTTCAATAATATAGATATACCCTGTATTTTATGTTGTTATGTAATGTACCTAATTTTCCAATTACATTAGGATTATCTATCTTCCTAGTATTACTAAGTGTTTATTGTGTAATAAACGATGAATTAATTTTTAATAAAAATAATGGCTTTCATAGAGACAAAGTTAGAATATTTTTTTAAAAAAATATTCTACAATGCTACATGGTTTCACCACATGGTCTGCTAAACCAGGTGCTAACCATGATGATCCTTTTTACTAGAGGAAGGGTAGGCCGCACATTTTACATGGAGGGGTGCACAACCATTTGGACAGCCATTCGTCATAGATAGTTCCACTGTATAGCCCTCACTATTTCAACTAGGTTGGCATATGGTTCCCCTAACCATGCACCAACTATGTTCCACCTTTTTTCCACAAAACACCAATATGTTTCTTTGAAAATTCCCTATTAAAATATAATTTACAATTAAGAACATAAATCAAAGGTAAAATAACTCAAATACCACTATGGATGTGACAAATATCCCCCCAAATTAAAATAATTCCACCCATTTAATGTACAAAATATGTTTGATCAGAGAATAAGTATGAACACTACTCCTATACATAGGAATTTCACCTCCATGTCTTCTATTTATCACCTTAGTATCCCTTTACAAAATACCTTCCATCTTATCTTGTATACTATTTGATGTTTATAGACCCATGACCTTCATATAAAACGTTTATAATAAGGATATAAGGATATAATTTATAGCTTTTCCATCAAATTCAATATTTCTCTTATCAGCAAAAGTCATAAGGGAGTCCTTCTCAATTGGTGGAAAACCAATTGTAGTTGCATCAACAACTTCTAGGAATAGAGATTGGAGATGAGGAATCATCCTATTTTTTTATCCATATTAATTTTTTCCATAAAATTTAGTAATTCCTATAATATTGTTAGAATTGATATTATCCATGATAAGGATTCAAGAAGGGATCCTTTGTCTCCAATAATAATTGATGTTCCAAAAGATCTATTAACAACTGAGAAGGGGGTTGAATCATTTGTTCACTTTTTATAAGTTTCAACACCTTTTAAAATGTAACCCCCACAACCTGTTAGAGTTCATATACATATGAAAATTTTTAAATACTATCGACAACAAAAATTTGAAAGAATGTAAACCACACAGGATTTACAATGTTCAGAATGAGTGTGATAGCATACATATTTATCATAGACACACATGTGGGTCTTTGAAAATTCATAATTATGAATAAGTGAATACAAATTCTTCCAACTCCAATTATAAAAATTCAACCTCCCGATATAGATAATTATACTAACTCCCATAATTTTACAACGTATTATTATAAAAAGATTGAGCCAAAACAAAAGAAAAATGACTTTGTTCCAATTCCTCCAAAGAAGTTCCTAGGTCATATGACCTTGAGTCTAATTTCCTTTTGTTTTATTACCTAGTATGGTTAACCAAAACTAATTTACTCAATATGATCGACTCAATACAATCATCCCCTTTTCAATCTATGCATCTCAAACTATGCTAAAAAACTCAGTCTAATATTCCTCAGTCCAATCAACTCAATAGGATCTTATCATAATGATGTTTCTCAGACTAGTAAAAAAAATATATCCAACATTCTAATGATAAATCTATTTAGAAGAGACTTTTAATAAAATTATTTAGTTCTCTACCTTTTCTACTGATGAGAAAAGTTTACAAATGTGAATGAAGTGTACTTTTATTTATAGGCAACTCAAAAAAATGTTGGTAGACTGAAAACTTTTCTTGCTTACTCAAATTTCAAAACATGGAAATTTACTCACATTTAAACATGATATTTTACTTCCTTATACCTTATCAATATTTCTTCAAAATCTTATTCTTGAACAAACTACTTTCTCGTCAGTCTGGTATAACTTACATAGCTTTGGATTCCTCTACTCATTAAAATATGCCTTAATATATCATCTCATTTTGATATTCCTTTCCATCTTTGCTCACTAAGATCTAACTATCTTCCTCATATTATTATGATTTTCCTTTTTTCTCTGCTCATTATGATCTTAATATCTTCCTCATCTCATTATGATTAACTACCTTAGTAGATGAATTATTACTATCACAATTTTATCTGATTGCAAACATAAACTATCCCTTTTATTATTCCTATGAAAACACAATTCTATTAGATTCTTTACTTATTTTCATAACTTATCACCCTTTGATAGATTGGAATCAACAACTATGTTCACTCCTTTGTTCTATATTCAAGGTGATATCAGTGTGATGGATTCATTTGATGAATCTATGCCTATTACTAGTTCAAATGATCTTTCTCTTCAGATTCAGTAGAGTTAAAATTATTGTAACAATTTAATTCTCATTATGATTGAATAATCATTATTATGTTATACATCTTGTCAAAACTCCAATTATAAGTTTTGAAAATTTTCAAATATGATCTACTTTACACATTCTGACTTATGAAAACTTCTATGTCTGGTATGTTTGGATCGGATCTCAAGTGTCCAGTTTTCTAGAACCGATACAAACATTATGATTCCTCTGTTTCTTGAAAATATTTTATCATGATAGTTTTCATGATTTTTTATAACTTCATGACCAACAAAGCATCATCTTACTTCAGGTTATAAAGAATGAAAACTTTATAACTCAAAACTTCAAAATATTCTTTAAAAAATATTCAAAAACAATATGAATTATTCAATCAAATCCTTCTAAAATTCTAACATACACCAATTATGATGGATCTTAATTTTCATTCCAATGGTTTTTAGAATGATGATGCATCATATCAATAACTTTATCTTTCTAAAAACTTCAAAATCTAATTCTCCTTAGTCAAAAAAACCTAATTATGGACACATGTGTCCATAAATAAATTAGTAAAGATAAAACTTTTTTTCATTTCTGTTTGGATCCAGAAACTTTTATCTTTCTTATGAAAACACATTAAGATGAACTGGGTCTGATGCTGAATAAAAACATTCTTTTACAAACAGGTTATTTATCACGAAATACAAAACTTTTTTTAAAATAAACCCCAGGGTTCTTCAATAAGTAATTTGTGGTCATCATCTATTGAACTCCTCAATAATAGTTTATATATTAAATTTTAATTAACCCATTAATATCCCCATAGACTATCAAACTAGTTGTGAAAAAAGTGAACACTCACTGTCCACCAGAATGATTTATGAGATATAATTCACCAACTCTTGTCATGATTATTACCCCTATATGTACATGTTTGAAAACCACATCCACTTGTAATATCTATAAATGGATGATTTTCTATGTGAAACAAATTTATTTATTTACCATAACATCAGACATTATACTATACATTGGAGTATCCTAAGGGATTTCCCTAATTTTTTCTCAACCTAGTTTCCAACCATTAACAAAACCATTCTATGATACTATCTATCGTGACTGAAAAATTTCACACAAAGATAATACATAATATTTGATGAATATTAATTAAATAACATAATGATCCATTGATAGGACCAAGATAATGCTAAAGGTGTTTTGTGTTATCTTTTGTTCTTAAGCTATTTTTTGAAAGCAGTAAATAACGTTAGTTTGTTTCTAGCAAAAATCGTGTTACTCATGGTATTGATAAAAATTGGAATCATGGTATTTAAAAATATCATACTCATGTTTCGAGAAGAATCAGACTCACTGTGAAATTCCATCGTAATGAGAAGAGGTTGTTTGGAAGAAGTGGTTCTAATGAGACTCAACTTGAGGTTGAGATTATAGTTGATAAATATTTTGGGAAGTAAATTTTCATCAGTATCACTTTGAAGATAATGTGGGATATGTATCTACTATGATGGAGAATAAGAGTCTCTTAAATTCCCATATATTTAATGTGATGATGATTTACTTAATCAAATTTCATATAGATAATGAGTATAACTATGACCTTTTGACGCAAGCCAAATGGAATAAAGGGGGAGTGAGATTAGATGTTCTCAATATAAAAAAAATTGTATCCAGATTTATCATATCTAGGTAGAAGAGATAAAGAAGTGATATAGATTATTTTTCAATACGATCAGATTTTTGGATGATTAAAAAGAAGAAGTATCAATTTACTATAGCATTTTATTTTCCATCATATACATTCTTAAAGATCAGTATCAGGATAATCATACCCAGATTGATTGAAGAGGTGATATTTATTGAAAATAAAGAAAGGTAGTATTGATTGAAATGGTGGTAACGATTTACTATAGCATCTATGTTTTCCATCAGATGGTAGAAAATTGTTTTTACTCAGAATGATCAATATCTGAATTATCAATATCAGAATGATCGATATTAGAATGATCAAATATTAGAATGATCATCATAAGAATGATCAATATCATAGTGATCAATATCAAAATGATCAATCGTAGAGGGATCGACATCAGAATGAACAATATTAGAATAATTGATATTATCCTCATAAAAGAAAAGATCAATCTTAGGATGATCAACATCATAAATGATCATATCCTTAAATGACCATACCCAGGCCAATCAATCTTAGAAAGATTATACTCTACATATCGTAATTTTGTTGAGTTAAAGGGTTTTGTGAGTTAATGAAGGAAGAGAAAGGTGAACAATGATTTACTCTCAAATTTTCTTTTCATGTGGGTCAAGATAAGAGGATAAGAAGATGATTTATATTTCAATTGGATCAAGAGTTTTGTGAAGATCAGATATTGTCGAATGATTTGTCGAGGAGGGGATTAACATTCAAATAAATATTTTTGATTCAAATCCGTCTCAGCAATTATAATTGGTCTTAGTAATGAAATTGAAACCAGAAATTGAAATTATACTGACATTTGAAATGGATGTCTGGATAAGAACCGGTGAAGATTGTATAGGTTTTGAGAAGAATTGAGAAGAGTTGACTATGTCAAAATTTCTCTGAGATTCTAAGGTAAATTAAATTTTTTGGTGAATATAGGTGAGAAGGAATGATTTTTGGATCCCTAGACAAACCTATTTTGGGTCACCTATAAAAGGTGAAAAATCATATTTTACTTGACTGAGGAAGGTGTATTTTTCATCAATGTAGAGAGAAGAGCACTGAGTTTTTATTGAGAGAATGTGATGTCGTTTTTTTTGTATTGAAGAAATTTTGAGGAGAAGAAGTGAATTTGTATTCAGGTGATCTTCATATCAGGGTTTATTAATTAGCATCAAGATTTCTATAGTGGGTTTTATGATAAAAATAATTTATAGATAGTGGAAGATAAATCATACTAATTTTTATCATATTCTGAAATGAAGTTGTGCCGATTCATTTCTATTGTATTATATCAGAAAATCAAACTAAGAGAGTTGTATCATGAATAATCAGACATGGAGGGATTAGAATGGGAAAATCAGACCTCGAAAATCAGATAGATTTTTCTACAATCAAAACCTAGGAGGTTCTTAGCTTTCTTCTGGGTAAGGATTTGAATAGTTCTACTTAAATTGAATAAAATTTTTAATTAAAAAGAAGCACAAGTGACATGAGTTTTTTTAAAACAAATGTATTACCCTATTTGTGCTAAGAGGTTTCACACACACATTTGTATTGTATTCAAAGTTCTACATGAGTGTAAGGTCATATCCTAACCATTTTAATACAAGGATTGTTTTATTGTGGATTTTATGGTATGATATTGTCTCCAAACCATACCTAGGACCTAGATATTGGTATTGAAAAGTAATCTTGGTAAATTTTTTTGATCCTGTGGATGTGTGTTGAATTTGTTTTTAGTAGGGAATTGAAATCTCTAACGGGAGGCAAAGGTGGTTTTAATTAAAAAGAAATATAAAATTAAAAGAGTACCATGAATTCACACCCTCCCCCTCTCAGTGATACAATCATCCTCACCAGGCACTTACAAGTTGTATTAGAGGATTGGTTCCCTTTTATATTCATTAATGACGGAGAATTTGAACTGTATGAACATTAAAGTTATTTTGGTCTTTTATTGAAATAATTATTATATCTAGAAGGATAAAATTCTGCCTTATCTTATGTCTATTAGGTATTATGTTCTTAATACTGAAATAGTTGGGTTTCCACCCATTGATGATAATTCACCACTTAGACCTATTGATAAGATACATCTTGAGAATGATGGACGGGTGAAGAATTACATATTGTCATCACTTTCTAAATTTTAATTCTTTTGAGTAACATGTTTTTTCCACAGCCAAAGGTAAATTGGAAAAATTGGAAAACATATATGAAGGAAATACAAAAGTAAAGATGTAAAAACCTCAAATTTGGATATTGAAGTATGATGACTTGAAGATGGGTGAGTGTGAATCTATTAGGGGATTCTTAACTAGGGTGACAAATATAGTTGGTATTATCATATGTCTTAGTGAAAAGCTAGATAAATCTATAATTGTTAAAAAGATATTGAGAATCCTACCTGAAAAATCTGAAGCAAATGTTTCCACATTAGAAGATAGGGATCCTAAAAAATTATCTCTTGATGTTTTTCATAACAATCTTATTACTTATGAAATGAGGATAGAGAAATTTATGAAGAGAAAAAAATTGATAGATAACTATTTTTCAAGGCAATGAAGCCATAAAATTCAAAAAATATTTTCTTTATTATGAATATGGTGATTCAGACTCATAAAATGTGGTATGTAAAAATTTCATTGATATTTTATCCTTTTTTTCAAAAAAAGTAGAAAGTGGTATAGGTGGATACAAAGGAAAAATTCCCTTGAAATGTTTTGAATGTGGAGTCATTAGTCACTTTGTGGCTAATTTTCCTCGAATAAATAATGGAAAGGACTGTGATGAAGGTGAAATAAACCAAGAATATCATAGAAGAAAAAGGGAGACAAAGAAAAATTGAAATACACAAGGAATAAAAATAATATTTTCAAATACAAAAGTAGAAGTTTCTTATGGAATGATGAAAAATAAAAAAGCAGTGTAGTTGAATCTGAAAAATTAGTTGAGTATGGTATTTAAAATAATAATATTACAATAATTAAGGATGAATAATTTAGAATAATTATTTCTTAATAAGAAGAAGAAACTCAACATGAAATACATTTGAAAGAAGAGTTGAAAGAATGTCTGAGAAATATCAGAAGACTGAAGAATAAAATCAGAAAATTGTAAGTTGAATGCTCAAGAAAAAAAGGACATTATGATGATGAGAAAATGAAGCTGGTGAAATATATTGGATTATTTTCATAGGTCTTATAAAAAATAAAATAATCGTAATGAGCATCTGGAGGTCAAGATGAAAGAAAAATAAGAAAAGTTAAAACTTGTTCCACAAATTATTTTCAAATCCAAATTGAGAGATACAAGTTTCCAAAATATTTATCATTGAAGTTGGTGAAAGTTCTAAAAATGATAAAGTAGATAAGGTTCAAAAAATTTAGCTTCAACGGGTGATAAGAAGAATGGATTTGTTTTGGAAAAGAAGAATGAAGGGAATGTTATGTATGTGGCCTAAGAGAAGAATTAGATGTTACAAAATATTCTGAGTCTAAAAAAGCGGTTTATGGATCTAGGATATATTCAAATAATTATGATTATATCAAGCCTAAAAATAAAAATAAAAATACAATTGAATATAAAACGAATATGGATGAGAAATGTGCCCATAATTTTGGTCATTATAGTGGTTTCGGAGGAAAATACCATTTCTATGGTTATTCCTGGTATTGTAGGGGATTTGGACACACATCAATTAAGTGTTGGTTAAAAATACAAAATTTCTATTATCCCATATGATATGGAAGGAAAAGATTGATTGGGGTCAATATCATCAATTAAATATATCTGAGAAGGTTATTTTGAAGAAATTTGAAAAAATGAAGTGAAGATTGAAAATTGGTTCCAATCCCTTGAAAATATTTGTGAAAGGTGTGAAAAACCTAGATATCATGGAAATGTATGTCTTGTTTTTTTATCAGCTCAACAAAAGAATATCAATTCTCATAAGAAGAATGTGAGGAAGGTAAAATAAAAATAAAAAAATTTTGTTGTAGAAACCTCATTGAAAGCTTCTAAGGTATAATGACCCTAGATACTTGCATGTTCTAAAACAATCTCTAAGGGAATGGTGTTCCAAATTGGATAATATTTTCAGGAACATACATTTCAAGAAATAAAGATTGGATAGCAATCTGTATATTAGTGAAAGTTAATAGAATTCACTCATTGTAATTTTCTATGTTGATTATATTATCATTACAGGGAATCAAGAAAGAAGTTATTAAAGATTTCCTAATGAAATGAAGAAGATATTTGAAATGTCCATGGTGGGGGAAATAAAATACTTTCTTGGGTTAAAAATCTTGAAAAACAATGAATTCATTTTTCTCTCCCAAGAAAAGTACACTAAGGAACTTCTCAAGAGTTTCAGTATGGAATACTCAAAACCTATTTCCACACCTATGTAAGTGGGAACCAAGTATAGGAAAGATGTATAAAGAAAAAATATTCATCAGAAAAGGTATCCAAAGATGATTGGAATCCTATTGTTTTTTACTACCTCAAGACCCAACATTGTGTGAGTTATTACCTTCTGTGCACAATTTCATATTTCTCCAAAATAATCAAATCTTATTTCAAGAAAAATAATTCTTAGATTCCTTAAACAAACATAAAAATTCAGAATTATTTATTTTAGCTCAGGTAGTATAGACTTGTTTGGGTATTCCAAAATAGATTGAGTATGAAACGTTGAGGATAGGAGACCCACATCTGGCAGAGTATTCTTTATGGGAATGAATTGTGTTATCTAGAATTCAAAGCAACAGAATTCAGTAACTCTAAGTACTGATGAAGCTGAGTATGTTTCTTTCACTCAAACCACAACTAAATTCATTTGGATGAAAACATAATTAGAATATTTACTTATTGAAGTCAAGTTACCCTTTCTCTTAGCATGTGACAATCAAATAACATTCACTCTCACAAGGAATCTTGTTCAAATTTCTCATTTATAATATATAGATATCAAATATCATTTCATCAAATACCATGTGGAGAAAAATGAATTGAATCTGGATTATGTTCCAATGTCAGAACAAGTGGCTGACATTTTCACAAAACCATTACTAAAGGAATCATTTTCTAAATTGAGGTTAAACATGGGTGTACAACCTCTTTCTCAACCAGGCAATGGTATGTGTTTTTTTCCTATCTCATATTACATTTGGATTGTATTGTCAAGAGGTAAAATTTTATTTTTTTCATAAATCAATCCAAGTGGTGCATTTAAAAAGGGGACTTTGTGGGTAAGATATGAATTTAGCATTGTTTAGTATGTGAACTATTCTAAATATTTGTTGGAGTGGTTATGGTAAAAATTTTGTTTTATATTCTAGGGAGGTGGAAGAAGAGTTGAGTAAGAAATATGAATATTTTGTCATTATCACTATGTTTGGATAGCATGGTAATGTTATCAATGATTCTTGTTTGTTAAATTGAGTTATCTCACATAGGCTTAAAATTGTTGATAACTAATCCATTTTGTGAGGATATAATGTTCATTGATTAATGAAAACTTGGTTGACTACAAAATCCAATGGAGGATATTGTTAGGACTAAGTAGTTGGTGAAGGTATTTTGTGTTTTATTTTGTTTTAAAAGTATGTTTTAAAGCAAAGAAATCAATTCAATTTGTTTCTAAAAAAATTGTGCTACTTGTGGTATTGATAAAAACAGGAATCTTGGTATTGATAAATATCATACTCATGTTTTGAGAAGAATCAGACTCACTGTGAAAGTCCATCATAATGAGAATAGGCTGTTTAGAAGGACTGGTTCTGATTAGATTCAACTCAGGGTCAGGATGATAGTGAATACATATTTCTAGAAGTAAATGGTTATCAGTCTCACTCTGAAGCCGATATGGAATATGTATATGTTTTGATGGAGAATTAGAGTCCCTGTGATGCCAATAAATTAAATTTGTCGATTCTTTCATGATTTTTACTTCATATAGATCATGAGTTTAATTGAGAAATTTTGATCCAAGAATGATTAGAGAATGGGTGGGTGAAAGAAGAAGCTCTCAATCCAAAAAAATTCATATCCAAATTTATTTGTCCATGAAATTAGATTATGGGTGTAATAAAAAAAATTGGTATTAATTTATTGTATCATTTTGTTTTCCATCAACCACATACTTAAATATCGGTATCAAGATAATCATACATTGATTGATTGAAGAGGTAATATTGATTGAAAAGGTGGTATTCATTTAAAAGGTTGTATTGATTCAAAAGGTGGTATCGATTTACAGTAACATCCAGGTATTCCATCAGATGATATAAAAACTTTTTGTACTCCAAATGATCAATATCAGGATTATCAATATCTGAATGATCAATATTAATATGATAAATCTCATAATGATCAATATTAGAATGATTAATATCAAAATAATTGATATCTGGATCATGAAGGAAAATTAAATCCTAGGATGATTGACATAAAAAATGATCATATCCGGAAATGATAATTCCCAGGAAACTCATACTCAAAAATATTGTACCCAACATATCATAATCGAGCTCAGTTAAATGGTTGTGTGAATTGATAAAGGAAGAAACATGTGAGCTCTGATTTCTCTCAAATGTGCTTTCCAAGTGGGTCACGATAAGAGGGTAAGAAGGTGATTTGTATTTAATGTGGTTAAAGATTCATGCGAAGAAAATACATTTCTAAATGATTTTTAAGGGGTGGATTAATGTTCAAATACAAGATTTTGATTTAAATCGGTGTCCAAAATTTTAATTGGTCTCAGTAATTAAAATCATACCTATCAATATAAATCATACTAAAATTTGAAATGGAAGTCTATAGAATAATAGGTGAAGATTTTATAAGTTTCAATAAGAATTGAGAAGAATTGACTAAGTCATAGTTGCTCTGAGATTTTAGGGGAAATTAAATTCATTGTTGAATTTAGGTGAGCAGGAAAGATTTTTGGGTTCCCTCCAAAACCTATTTTAAGTCAACTATAATAGGGGAAATGTACATTGTACTTAACCGATGAAGGTATATGTTTTATCATAGGTGAAAGAGGTTATCTGAGTTTTCAATGAGAGAAATTGATACTATTTCATTATTTATTGAAGGCATTTCGATGGGATGAAGTGAATTTTTATTTGGATGTTCATCATATTTGGATGGATTAATGATCTTCAAGACTCATGTATTGGGTTTTACCATACTATGAATTTCTATAATGAGGAAGAATAATCGTTCTAAGTTTTATTTTAATTTGGATTGAAGTGGATCTGATTCTTTTTTATTGTATTCTATCAGAAATCAGACTAATATAATTGTATCACGGAGAATCGGACTCAAAGGAAATAGACTTGGAAAATCAAACCCATAAAATTTGACTAAGTTTTCTGCTAATAAATTCCATGAGGTTATTACCTTTCTTCTGTTTAATGAATTTAAGAAATGTATTTCAATTGAATATATTTGTTGAATTGAAAATAAGTGTAGGTAATATGAGTTGTTACATAACAATTGTATTACCTTATTTATACTAAGAGGGTTTACATGCACTTTTGTATTGTCTTCAACATTCTACACAATTTTAGGGGTATATCTTACTCATTGTAATCCAAATATTGTTTTCTAGTGTATTTTATAGTATTGGATTGTCTCTAAACCATACCAAGGATGTTGCTATTCGTATTTAATAGTGAACCTAGTAAATTCTTGTATGCCTATAGATGTGTGTTAGATTTGTTTTCAGCCTAGAATTTAAATATCTAACAGGAAGATAAAGTTGTTTTTATTGAAAATAACATAAAAGAAAAAGATTATCATCAATTCATGCCCTCCCACTATCATTGATACAATCATTCTCCATGGGCACTTACATCCATGATATAAATGAATAGGTTTATTTTCATTGTCAACATAGATATATAAGCAACTGGTTCATAAAAGATCCTCATAATCTCCAACTATGTTATTCAAAACATTCACCCTTCTTAGACGTATCATATGTAAATCCTTTCTTCATAACATGTGGAAAGGAATCATATGTAATTCTATGATAAAATTCTATTTATGGTAAAAGAGTATAGAAATAATTGATCGCATTAAAATAAAATAATAATAAAAATATTACAACCTGAACTCAATATTTGAAAACCATACCCCACAAATAAAATATCATAATCTTGATTTATGGAATAAATATTGGTAGTTCGAAGACATTAAACATATAGGAATCTGTTAACATGGACCAATAGAGAATAAAATTGGAATAATACATAGATTCATGGCTCACACAAAAATATAGAATATCATTTATGAAGTTGTCAAGGATATTTTCTAGGACATTCATAGTGGAATTCATTAACTCCCCAAACCGTCATAGTTATCAAGGTTCATTCCCATTATTATCATGGTGGATATAGTCACTTACTAAATTTGGTTAACTCACCATTCTAGTCCTGTTTATCTCATGAGATATCTATATTTACACAATGCATCGGAGGGATATATAATTCCAGGAATAGCCATAATAATTAAAAATCAGAAAAATGTGTTCCAAAATATTATTAATCATTCACCAAATCATAACCTATTGAAAATAAATGTGTTTCATAAACACTTCTCCATGGTATAACCTGTGTAGAATGAATAGGTTTTATAAACATTTCATAAATTAATCATATAATATCCCTTGAAAAAGGAACATGTTTCAAAAACTAATCTCATTATAATCACAAATCATTCAATTAAAGAGTAATTATGGTATAATTGGATTATATACCTGTTAAATCTTAATCAATATCAAAGGTTGTTGTCGTTAATGAATATAAATACCATAAAATATCATTAAACACATTCTAAAGGAAAATAACCATTCCATTTTAAAATCACTTCCTTAAAATATAAAAATTTTAAGAATATAATGGAAAAAGATTTATTTTTAAAAAATCATCAAATATTTTATGGAAATATTTAAATCCATTATTGTTCATGATGGCAGATAATTTTGTTCAGTTCGTATATGTAAAAATAATTCATTCCTTTCAAAAATTTGTAATAAAACCAAAAGGTTTGTCATTTTTAAAAGGAATATCATATTACTTCTAAACCATTTTATAGAAACTAATAAAACGTAAAATATTTAATTTAAAAATTCAAATGATAGTATTGAAAAAATTCATGAAAAAAATTAAAATAAAACCGACATGGAAGAAAAAGCGTTTCTGATTGAAAAGATAAATATGGTTAGTTTCCCTTAAAAAATTTATTTCAATCTATTAGGTTCATAAAAAGAGTGAAATGGATTGAAAACATGTATTTTATAGAAAAAAATTATTGGAGAAAAAACGCTCAAGGTATCATTGTAGCATTTTTGGGTTTCTTGTGTTTGTT
Organism: Viscum album; assembly: GCA_963277665.1. NCBI lineage: Eukaryota > Viridiplantae > Streptophyta > Magnoliopsida > Santalales > Viscaceae > Viscum > Viscum album. The sequence goes on along the minus strand of OY728157.1, from coordinate 1,459,624,776 downwards.
GACAATGCAAGTTTCCATGATGAATTGTCGAGTTCCAAAATATTGCTGAAAATCCATGCTGACAAAGAACCATGACAAAGGAATGGATGATCTGCAGGCGGTAAAAAATAACATATACAAGGTGGCACTGTTTTCCAGTGTTTGCCATATTTTTTGGGTCCAAAATTTGGAGTTTGGTTAGCATCGTGAAAAGTGGATATCCATGAATATCTAATTAAAAAATGGAAAAGGAATGATTTTCTTGGAGATAGACTTCATGAATTGGATTTTGCGAAGATATGAAAAATGTTGATGGTGATTCATTTTTATTACGACAAGCTTCACGAATAGAAGTGTTGAAGAGCATTACGGTGGCGAAGGGCATTATGAGTGGAGGTTCATGGCGAAGGTGCCAAGGTAATAATGGCACGCTCTGTGATTATGACGATCTCCACGATCATAAAGTTTCTGTGGTGCTTCATGATATTGAGAGAATTTTGGTGGAAATTTTGGATCTTCGCGATTTGATATGACGTGGCGCTGACTTCGTGTTGAAGGTTAGAGGGTCGGTGGAATCACCTATAGATAGTCCCCGACCCCATCGAGAGAAGTAGAGATAGTATTTGAAGAATTTTTTTCCCTCAGCCCATGAAGGTGGTTCACGAAGGTAGTGTGCTTCGCGAAAGGAATGGGCTTCGCGGAGACTATTCTAGATCCGCAAAAGTTTCATGCTCTGTGTTAGCTTAGTGATCCTCATGAGGGAATTTGCTCTGTGATGACTTGTGCTCTGTGATGACTTGTTCTTTGTGAAAGTGTGTGCTTCGTGAAAATGTAGGGAATTATTGATGTTTTTTTTGAGCTTCTCTAAATTGGGAGCTTTGTGTAGTAGGGTTCTTTGTATAGGTACTTCCTAAAGGTTGATGACCAGTGGTCAGGGCCAAAGGGGTATTCATCAGTGGATGAAATTTGGACTTCAAAAGAGCATCTACATAGAGTGGATGATTTATTATTTAGTGGTAATGAAAACACCTACAGGTCTATAAACTATTAGTGGGTCTTCTGAAGAATTAGTGAGCTCACTTCAGTTAAGAGAGCAGTGAGTTCTCAAATTCTGAGTGGTTGTAAACCAAGTGGGATAGTGAGACTGCTTTCAACTTCTAAACAGGAGTGTTCTTATATCGGAATTGGTACATCAACACACCACTGGTGTATTCTCCTTGGATGTATCCCAGTGAGGGTGAACCAAGTAAAAATTTCTATGTCCTTTTCATGTTTTATGGTTTATTCATACACTACAATGTGAAAGAGAGAGAAGAGGGGTTTTTTAATAGTAAAACTAGATTACAAGGGGCAGTTGTTCTAATCTATCATACCCATATTAACCCCCCCCCCTTGCAGGGGATCTAGCCTAGTGGACCTAACAATTGGTATCAATGCGAAAGGTTGATATCAGTGTATATCGCTCAAATGAGGGTCACCAATTGTAACGCCCCAACCTCAGTTACCCAGAGTCGGTGCATTATTACATTACATTGGCATGATCACAAGAAAGATCAAATCTCGAAAGACCGATTGGTTTAGTAGCCTTTGAAACACTAGATATATTCATAAAGTATTACATCATAAAGTGAGAAACTACTACAACAACATAGTCTCCATATTCCACACTCATATCCCCACGTACTATCCCTGCAGGTCATTCATCACTTACTTCTTCACATCTTGGGAAAAATAAAACATAGAAATGGGGTGAGCTCAAATGCCCAGTAAGGATAACAATATAGCAGAAACTTTCAAAAATAATCATAAACATTTAAGCCAATGTATAACTAAAATAAAAGACTTTTAAACTTGATCTTCAACATATTATGGCAAAAGTAAAATGAAATAATTCCATTTACGTATTCACATGGATATTATACTAATCGAATAATCACATGCAATATTAATAACCACTTTCATAATGATGGAATGCATAATGCCAGACTATCATAACCACATAGCCAAGGCCTCGTGCCAAGAATACAAATTAGATTTTGCCAAGGCCTTGTTCCAAGACACTAGTTTCTCTCATGAGACCTACCGATTCATAGAGGAGCTATAGCAGGCTCCACCCATCACATATTAAGTCCAATGCATTCCCATATGAAAAGGTTTAAACATAACATAAACATTCGTATTAAAACTAGAATAAGAAATGTAAACACTTCATCCAAAAACCATTAATGGTATAAAAATAACACATACACAATCAAACATATCACAAAACCTTCAATACAATATAGAAGTTTTGTATCATAATAAATCAACTTCAATTAAGCATAAAATCCATCAAAGGATGTTGACATAGATGAAATCAAAACTCTTTTTAGAGAAATATCTCTTTCTATTTTGAAATCATTTAAGAGTCATATATTTATAAAATAAAACATTTTCTTTGAATATATTATTATACGATTGTATGGGAAGCTTAGACGATTTTATAACGGTGGAAAATAACCGCAGCCGCCGTATAAGTTAAAAAAACGTTCTTACCTTAATTCTGTCGAAAAGGTTAAAAAGAACCTTGTTTGGAAAACGACAGAAAGATTCCTTTATAAAACTATTATAAAAGGTCAAACAAGGGTATAAATGACTTTAACCCATATTCTTTTTAATAGTAAAAATGTTTTGAAATAAATTTTTAAGAAACATGGATGTGGATGATAAAGAGATCCCAGTAGATTATTACGTATAAACAACCTCGGATAATGAAGAGATTGTGAAATAACCCTTACCTTGCACTTTTCCTTGGTTGAGGGAAGGTTAACCTCCTGTATAATGGTGAAACAATTGTTATTAAATTATAAAATAATCATATATATTAATATGATATCATATATGATCTTTTAACACTGATTTGCTAATAATACCTTAGTATTATTATTGTTTCGGGTGTTAATTTACTCATTTTATTTTATATTTTTTGTTACATAAGCCATGTTTTTCATGGATAGGTTGTATATTAATCATATCCATAATGATATCAAGTCCTTAGATACTATTATTAATCATCAAATGAGAATTATACTTGAATGGATATGATGGAGAATGAATCTCACCACGTTCGTGGAGACGGTAGTCTGTATGTACGGATGAGCGACAATATCATTCTTTTGATATTAAAAAAAATATAATTGGATGGAATATCGTATATACAGAATCATTATCATGTTACATTTATTATTTACATGAATTACATATAATTATTATACCCATCCAAATAATAATTTATTGAATAACAATTACACCACGACGTGGGCGAAGGTTACTGTAGCAGTACTGTAGCAGCGGCAGCACTGTAGCAATGGCGGGCACTGTAGCGGCGGCAGGTCCCTGTAGCGGTGGCAGAACACTGTAGCAGCAGCGGGAACTGTGCAGTACTGTAGCAACACGGGTACTGTAGCAGTACTATTCACAGAATGGGCTTTGGGCCAAAAAAAATGGGTCTACGGGTCATGTAATGGGATAAATGCCCACTGGGCCTTCGGGCTATGTAATGGGTCTCCCTCTACCCAGTTAAAGAGGTCTTTTCTTTGCTTTAATAATAAAAAATGAGGCTTCGGCCCCAACCTTTAAAAAAAATTACACACGACGTGGAGACGGTAAGCCGTACGTACGCACGTACGGTGACATGTTGTTCAAAGGATGGATAGAATACTGAATATGGTTGTAACATATTTATAATAACATCATAGTATATATATTATACTGGAGTTATTATTTTAGAATGGTAATAACAAAGAAGGAAGAAGTGGAAGAAGAAATGAATTTGAAAAAGGGTGGTGAAATCATTACCTCTTCTTCGGGTTCATCCTTTTGATTTGATCAAAAGGGATCTTAGGATGGCTTTCTGACTGAAGGAAGGCCTCTAGGATGAAGTGAGGGATGTTGAGAGAGTACTTGGGTAGAGTTTGGCCGAACCAAAAGTCTTTGAAGATGTAACGTAATGAGTAGGGGGGGGGTGCCCTTTTATAAGAGGGGTGAGGGGCACCTTTGGAAAAGCTAGAAATATTAATTTATAATAAATTCATATTTGGTTTCTAATGGCTCCAAAGTTGATTATTCAAAGGTTAAGGTGGGGATAGGTCGAAAACCATTCAACAAATAGAATTTAGACAGGTTTGGGTTACTATATTAACCTTATCTTTTAGTTTTAACTCTTAGATAATTAGTTTGAAATTTACCATGTCACTTTGTATTTTTATATTATATAGTTAATAAACATACTATATACATCCAACCGACCCCCAAGTGGTCCATTAATGATACACCTATCATGATATATGTCTCTTGGCCGAGCCTTAGATTTTTAGGAATTTAATATCAATTTATAATATAATATTTGTTTTAAAAACTCTTTTATGTCAATTTTGACACTATTCAATAGTTGATATTTGTGAAACTCATAAAAGAATGAATACTTCGAAAAAATTTAATTAAATCATTCCTAACATATCATATTAACTTAAAAAATTATTGTAAATCATAAAAAGTCTCAAATTATATTTATTTGGGTATAATATCAATTATTTTAATTTGTCACTATTATGGTAATTACTTCATCATCATTGTGTCATAAATAAATTAAATTATTTAAAGCCTAAAAATTATAAATAAAATATCATTATGTATGAGATATTATTATCTTTCCAATGAATATTTACAATTGAATTTATCTTATCTATAACCCTATATTAAATTTGTTTAAATAAATAAACTTTGATTTTAACTCTTTCAACTCTTATTTGAATTAAATAATAATAAATGTCTTAAGCTAATCCAAGTGGACCTAAATGATAATATTTTATTCCTAAGGTTGTTTTTGGTCGAGATATACTTGTCCTATATAATTAGGACATGTGTTAGGGTAGTATTAATATCATTTCTACCTTTAATTACCCTATTTACTTTTAACCGTGGTAAATAAAAGTAAAAAGTTACTATTCACCAACAATTATTTTCATCTCATTGAACCAAACTTTACTTCTTGATATTAACTGTGTCTCTCGGTTTTTAGAAATTCTATTCATAGAAGCGGTAAAATTATGTTTTATGAAAAATTCAGTTTTTCAACTACCACTTAGTAGTTTCACTATTCATCAAAAATTGAAGTTTTTCAGTACAATGCCAAAATTTCACCCTAATCTATAATTGATATTCCGAATTAAAAAATGATGACTATTTTAAAAAATTCCAAACATATAAGTTTCATTAATTAATTTTATAATTAATTCCCGCTGTTACAACAAAGAGCGTGTTTTTAAGAAACAATATATACCAAAAGATTGACAATTGTTTAGGTCCAATTTCAAAGTGAAATTAATTCTAATGAACACCATTGGATAAAATGTAAAAATTTAGTCTAAATATAATTTAAAACCACTCAAATTCATAATTTATCAATATAAATTATTTTGATTAAAAAATTTGTTTTTAATTAAAATTTAGTAATTTTCACTATTCATCAAAATATTAAAGTTATCCGAAAAGTACCAAAATTTCACCTTAGGCTAAATTCGATATTCTGAATCGAAAAATATAGTCCTTTTTGAAATAAAAAATATATATAATTTCAAAAATTAGGTATTACTATTCATAACTGCTAGTTTGATCGGTTGTGGTGTGTGTTAGAACTCGATTTGCGTACAACACACGCTATCGCATTATTCAAAGCGAAACGTACCGTAGAAGCTTGAGGTGTTACATTCTCCCCTCCTACAAATAATTTCGTCCTTGAAATTTCTAGAATACTACCATATGAAAAGACTCAGGTGGTTCTTGATCATAAGTTCCTCGGGTTCCCACGTTGCCTCTTCCATCTTATGGTTTCTCCACAAAACATTTACCAGACGCGTCGTCCGGTTTCTCAGTACTTGTTCTCTCATATCAAGAATCCTGACAGGCTCTTCACAATAAGACAGATCGGGTTCCAGTTCCAATTCCTCATAGGTGAGTACATGCGTTGGGTCAGGCATGTATTTCCTCAATAGAGATACGTGGAACACATCGTGAACATTGGAGAGACTTGGCGGCATTTCCAATCGGTAAGATACAACCCCAATTCGTTCTAGAATTTCGAAAGGTCCGATGTACCTGGGACTCAATTTACCTTTCTTACCAAAACTTATGACTCCCTTCCATGGAGATACCTTCAGGAAAACATGATCACCAACTTGAAATTCCAAATCCTTCCTTTGATTATCGGCATAGATCTTCTGCCTACTTTGAGCTGCTTTGATGTTACTTTGGATTACCTTCACCTTTTCCATCATTTCCTCCACATGTTTTGGGCCTACAAGTTTTCTTTCACCAACGTCATCCCAACAGGTTAGTGTACGAAATCTCTTTCCATATAATGGTTAAAATGGTGTCATCTGAATACTCGAATGGAATCTATTGTTATAGGAAAATTCTTCCATATGTAAATATTGATCCCACATACCCTGAAAGTCATGTGAGCAAGATCTCAACATGTCTTATAAGGTTTGAATAGTTCGTTCTGATTGTCCATCCGTTTGAGGGTGGTAAGCAGTGCTCAAATGAAGTTCAGTATCTAGGGATTTCTGAAGACTTTTCCAGAACCATGAAGTAAAATGGGGATCACGATGAGAAACAATCGATAGGGGTACTCCATGAAGTCTCACAACTTCATTAATATATAGTCTTTCTAGACGTTCTAGGGGTAGATCTTCTCTTATAGCAAGAAAATGTGCTGACTTGGTAAGACGATCAACAATAACCCATATTGCATCATTCCTTCTAGGAGTCTTTGGTAGTCCCATGACAAAGTCCATCGTAATATTGTTCCATTTCCACTCCGGTATGGGAAGAGGTTGCATGACTCCTCCAGGCTGTTGCCTTCTAGCTTTCACTGGTTGACAAACCATACATCTTGACACAAAATCAGCATTCTCCCTCTTCATGTTGTCCCTCCAAAAATGTTCCTTCAAATCTCTATACATTTTGGTTCTCCCAGGGTGTATAGAGAAATTGGAACTATGATCATCATCCAAAAATTCCCTTTTTAGATCAGGTATATTGGGAACACAAAGTCTCTTCCCGAATTTCAAAATTCCTTCTTCATACACAAAGTCTCTCAATCTCCCATCATTCACAGCTTTAATCTTCTTTTGAAATTCTTCATCATCAGTCTGAGAACTCTTAATCCTTTCTAGTAAAGATGGTTTGGCAACCATTTTAAAAATCATTGATGTTTCACCTTCCCTGGTTATTCACATGGCCATCTTCACTAGATCCATGAAAATTGGATCCCTTTCAATTCTCATCACGTTCAAAACTCCATGGTCTTTTCTACTCAAAGCATGTTCTAACTTGTTTGCCTTCCTCGGGTGGTAGTGTATCGTACAATAATAATCCTTGAGAAATTCAAGCCATCTCCTTTGCCTCATGTTGAGTTCTTTTTGTGAGAAAATATACTTAAAACTCTTGTGATCAGTATAAATCTAACATTTTTCACCATAGAGGTAGTTCCTCCATATCTTCAAAGCAAAGATCATAGCTACTAACTCGAGATCATGAGTAGGATAGTTTTGTTCATGAATTTTCAACTGTCGTGATGCATAGGCAATAACTCTATCATTCTGCATAAGGACACAACAAAGTCCTTTCTTCGATGCATCACTATAAATAACGAACCCATCATTCCCTGATGGTAGAGTCAATATAGGATCATTGACTAATATTCTCTCCAGTTCTTCAAAACATTCCTCACACTCTTTTTTCCAAACAAATTTAACCCCTTTACGTGTGAGCTTCGTTAATGGGTTAGCCAATAGGGAAAAATTCTGGACGAAACGTCAATAATAACCTACCAAACCAATAAAACTACGTACCTCAGTTATACTCGTAGGTGCTGGCTAGTATTGGATTTCCTTGTTCTTAGAATGATCAACAGAGATTCCATCTTTAGAGAAAATATGGCCATGAAAAGAAATCTCCTGATGCCAGAATTCACACTTGCTAAACTTCCCATATAATTCATGTCTTCTCAGAGTCTTCATGATAATGCTCAAGTGATTTTCATGATCTTCTTAGCTTTTAGAGTATACCAAGATATCATCAATAAATACCACCACAAATTAATCGAGATACTCCTTGAAAACTCTATTAATCAGATCCATGAATACACAGGGTGCATTAGTCAATCCAAAAGGAATTACAGTAAACTCGTAATGCCCGTACCTGGTTCTAAATTCTATCTTCGGAATGTCTTCCTTATTCACACACAACTGATGGTATCCAGATCAAAGGTCAATCTTTGAAAATTATTGAGCTCCAGGCAGTTGGTCAAATAAATCATCAATTCGAGGTAGGGGATACTTGTTCTTTATTGTTATAGCATTGATCTCCCTGTAGTCGATACATAACCTCATAGATCCATCTTTCTTTTTAACAAAAAGAACAGGGGCTCCCCATCGAGAAACACTAAGGAGAATAAATCCCTTATTACTCAATTCCTCTAGTTGTTTCTTTAGTTCAACTAATTCTACAATGGCCATTCTATAAGGGGTCTTTGATATATGCCTTGATCCCGGAATTAAATCAATGGAAAACTCAACATATCGTTCTGGAGGATGTCAAGGTAAATCTTCCGGAAATACATCTACATATTCTTTCACAACAGGTACATCCTCTATTTGAACATTCCTTTCCTCACCCATAGTCATTTCATTCTCTTCCTCCCCAATAATTGAATTTAGTTGAGCTACTGAGGGTGGATCTATATAAGAATTATGTGGTGACGATTCTGCTCTAAAGATAAGGTGTTCCTTATCATCATCATCAAGAATCGTAACCACTTTCTTCTTACAATAAATATTTGCATCATAGTTAGAAATCCAGTCCATACCGAGGATTATATCAAACTCAATCATAGGTATGACAATTAGATCAGTAGATAAAGAACATTTATGTTCTCTAATGGGGAATGACTCACAAAACATTGTTGCAGCAATACTTCCCTTAGGAGTTTTAACTGACAAATCCCTTGTTAAATCAAATTGGAAATATCTAATTTTCATAGAAAACTGGGAAGATATGAAACAATGTGATGATCCCGAATCAAATAATGCATTTTATAAACTTGAGGAAACCATTAAATTACCTGCAACCACATCTTTCAGAGCTTCTACCTCAGCAGTAGTGATAGCATAAGCTTGGCCTTGATCCCTTGGCCTTTTCTGAGGTAAGTTCTTTTAACTCTTAGGATATTCATTTTCATAATGCCCCATCTCCCTGCAATTGTAGCACTGAACATTGGTAGCTTCCTTCTTCCCCTTGAAATCACGAGCTTGGTAGCCTTTTTCACCACACTAGTAACAGACTCCCGTTCCCTTCAAGAAAGTACCAGGGTGTTTCTTACCACATTTACCAGAGGATGGATATTCAAACTTTCCCTTCTTCCCCTTATTTCCATTCCCAGATTGATCAGCAGGTCTCTTCTTCTCTTTCTTTGCTTTAAAGTCATAAGACTTAGAGAATTCCTTTTCGGTCTTGATAGCACATGAGACAATGTCTTCGTACAACGAGAAGGATTGTGAGACTAATGCTCGATGGAGAAATGGTTTTAACCCATAAAAGAAACGATCAATCTTACTTCATGGGTTAAGTATATAATCTCCAACATACCTTGCTAACCTTGTGAAGTTATCCTCATACTTTGTGACATTCTCATTCTCCTTTTGTCTCAGACTCAGAAATTGTCGTTCCATATCTGCTCGATGGTTGTGAGGAATGTATTTTTCTAAAAACATATCTTTGAAGTCCCTCTATTCCATATTTTATACTTCATCATCTTCCTTCGTATTTTGAATCAATGACCACCATTGATCAGAATCTCTAGTGAGGCGGTAAACTGCCATGATAACTTTTTCCATTTCACTACTCCCCAAAGCCTGAAATATTTTCTCTAGGGAATTTATCCATTTCTCATCTACTAAGGGATTTGCACTCCCATTGAACGTTGATGGTTTTTGCCTCATGAATCGATCTAACATTGATACTCCACGTTGTGGATCAGGGTGATCCATACGGGTAAGTTTATTATTCATAACATGAGTAAGTTGTCCCAGTATGGTGATTAGCTGATCGACACCAGTTGCATTACCAGTTCCACTATAATTATCTTGAGCAGGAGGGAAATCCCTACATGGAGTGCATGTATTGATATGGTTTCCATTTCTTCCACTAGGCTCCATTTCTAAATAATGGTATAAACTAGATCAGTTTATGAATCAAAATACATAATTCCATACTTATAAAACACGTAACATAAATTGAACTATTTATTGATATAATCAATAATCATAAAAATTATTTCTTTGAGGAAGTATATACTCATAAACCCTTCATAATGATTTTTAATGAAAATGAGAGTTATCCTAATCATATCCCCCGGGATTGTCGTAACCAAGAGTGCAGTAAGGCCCGTTTTTGTGCACCAGTTCCAGTTCGAGTCTAGCTCAAAGCGGTGTTTTCGGGTTTTACCCCTAGGTACATCTGTGCCAGAGCCGCCTCTACCTTCTCGTATCCAGACAGGGATGTATTTCTCAGAGAACTCACAAAATCTCTACAATACCAAAATTCTAGGAAGTTCTTCAATACTAATCCTCAAATTCCATCTTAGGTCTACTTGCTCTAATTAGAGTTTATCTAAATCTAGCTTCCAAGGTTTGTACTAAACTTCCTCTGATACAAACTGTAATGCCCCGACCCCAGTTACCCAGATTCGGTGCATTATTACATTACATTGGCATGATCACAAGAAAGATAAAATCTCAAAAGACCGATTGGTTTAGTAGCCTTGGAAACACTAGATATATTCATAAAGTATTACATTATAAAGTGAAAAACTACTACAACAACATATTCTCCATATTCCACACTCATATCCCCACATACTATCCCTGCATGTCATTCATAACATACTTCTTCACATCCTAGGAAAAATAAAACATAGAAAAGGGGTGAGCTCAAATTCCCAGTAAGGATAACAATATAGTGGAAACATTAAAAAATAAGAATAAATATTTAAGGCAATGTATAACTAAAACAAAAGCCTTTTAAACTTGAACTTAAACATAGTATGGAAAAATTAAAACGAAATAATCCCATTTACTTATTCACATGGATATTCTACTAATCGAATAATCACATGCAATATCAATAACCACTTTCATAATGATGGAATGCATAATGCCAAACTATCATAACCACATAGCCAAGGCCTTGTGCCAAGACTACAAATAAGATTTTTCCAAAGCCTTGTTCCAAGACACTAGATTGTCTCATGAGACCTACCGATACATCGAGGAGATATAGCGGGCTCCACCCGTCACATATTAAGTCCAATGCATTCCCATATAAAAAGGATTAAACATAACATAAACATTCGTATTAAAACTAGAATACGAAATGTAAATACTTCATCCATAAGCCATGAATGGTATAAGAATAACACATTCACAGTCAAACATATCACAAAACCTTCAATACAAAATAAAAGTTTTGTATCATAATAAATCAACTTCAAATAAGCGTAAAATCCATCAAAGGATGTTGACATAGATGAAATCAAAACTCTTTTTAGAGAAATATCTCTTTCTATTTTGAAATCATTTAAGAGTCATATATTTATAAAATAAAACATTTTCTTTGAAAATATTCTTATAATCTTGTAAAGGAAGCTTCGACGATTTTATAACGGTGGAAAATAACCGCACCCGCCGTATAAGTTAAAAAAACATTCTTACCTTAATTCTGTCGAAAAGGTTAAAAAGCACCTTATTTGGAAAACGACGGGAGGATTCATTTATAAAACTCTTATAAAAGGTCAAACAAGGGTATAAATGACTTTAACCCATATTATTTTAAATATTAAAAATGTTTTGAAACACATTTTTAAGAAACATGGATGTGGATGATAAAGAGAACCCATTAGATTATTACGTATAAACAACCTCGGATAATGAAGAGATTGTGAAATAACCCTTACCTTTCACTTTTCCTTAGTTGAGGGTATTTTAACCTCTTGTATAATGGTTAAATAATTGTTATTAAATTATACAAGAATCATATATATTAATATGATATCATATATGATCTTTTAACAGTGATTTGTTAATAATATCTTAGTATTATTATTGTTTCAGGTGTTAACTTACTCATTTTCTTTTATATGTTTTGTTACGTAAGCAATCTTTGTCATGGATAGGTTGTATCATAATAATATCCATAATGATATCAAGTTCTTAGATACAATTATTAATCATCAAATGAGAATTATACTTGAATGGATATGATGGAGAATGAATCTCATCACGTTCGTGGAGACGGTAGTCCGTACGTACGCACGAGCGACAATATCATTCTTTTGATATTAAAATAATATATAATTGGATGTAATATCATATATAAATAATCATTATCTTGTTACATTTATTATTTACATGAATTACACATCATTATTATCCCCATCCAAATAATAATTTATTTAATAACAGTTACACCACGACGTGGAGACGGTAAGCCGTATGTACGCACATATGGTGACATGTTATTCAAAGGATGGATAGAATACTGAATATGGTTGTACCATATTTATAATAACATCAAATTATATACATGATACTGGAGTTATTATTTTAAAATTGTAATAACAAATAAGTAAGTAGTGGAAGAAGAAATGAATTTGAAAAAGGGTGGTGATAACATTACCTCTTCTTCGGGTTCATCCTTTTAATTTGATCAAAAAGGATCTTATGTTGGCTTTATGACTAAAGTAAGGCCTCTAGGATGAAGTGAGGGACGTTAAAAGAGTATTTGGGTAGAGTTTGTCCGAACCAGAAGGCTTTGAATGTGTGATGTAATGAGAAGGGGGAGTGCCCTTTTATAAGAGAGGCGAGGGGAACCTTTAGAAAAGCTAGAAATATTAATTTATAATAAATTTATATTCAGTTTCTAATGGCTCCAAAGTTGATTATTCAAAGGTTAAGGTGGGGATAGGTCGAAAAACATTCAACCAATAGAATTTAGACAGGTTTGGGTTACTATATTAACCTTATCTTTTAGTTTTAACTCTTAGTTAATTAGTTTGACATATACCATGTCACATTATATTTTTATATTATATAGTTAATAAACTTACTATATACATCCAACCAACCCCCAAGTGGTCCATTAATGATACACCTATAATGATATAAGTCTATTGGCCAAACCATAGATATTTAGAAATTTAATATCAATTAATAATATAATATTTGTTTTAAAAACTCTTATGTCAATTTTGACACTATTCAATAGTTGATTTTTGTGAAACTCATAACAGAATGATTAATTCGAAAAAATTTAATTAAATCATTCCTAAAATGTCATATTAACTTAAAAAATTAGTTCAATTAATAAAAAGTCTCAAATTATATTTATTTGGGTATAATATCAATTATTTTATTTTGTCACTATTATGGTAATTACTGCATCATCATTGTGTCATAAATAAATTAAATTATTTAAATTCTAAAATTTATAAATAAAATATCATTATATAGGAAATATTATTATCTATCTAATGAATATTTACAATCGAATTTATCTTATCTATAACCCTATATTAAAAATGTTTAAGTAAATAAACTTTGATTTTAACTCTTTTAACTCTTCTTTGAATTAAATAATAATAAATGTCCTAATATAATCCAAGTGGACCTAATTGATAATATTTTATTTATAAGGTTGTTTTTGGTTGAGATACACTTGTACAATAGAATTAGGACATGTGTTAGGATAATATTAATATCATTTTTACCCTTAATTACCCTATTTTCTTTTAACCGTGGTAAATAAAAGTAAAAAGTTGCTATTTACCAAAAATTATTTTCATCTCATTGAACCACATTTTACTTCTTGATATTAACTGTGTCTCTCATATTTTCGAAATTCCATTCATAGAAGCGGTAAAATTATGTTTTATGACAAATTCATTTTTTTAACTACCACTTAGTAGTTTCACTATTCATCAAAAATTGAAGTTTTTCAGAACAATGCCAAAATTTCACCCTAAGCTATAATTGACATTACGAATTCAAAAATTATGTCTATTTTACAAAATCCAATTATATAAGTTGAAGTAATTAATTTTACAATTAATTCCCGCTGTTACAACAAATAGCGTGTTTTTAAAAAACAATATATACCAAAAGATTGACAATTGTTTAGGTCCAATTTCAAAGAGAAATTATTTCTAATGAACACCATTGGATAAAATGGGAAAACTATATTCTAAATATACTTTAAAAACACTCAAATTCATAATTTATCAATAAAAATTATTTTGATTAAAAAAGTTTTTTTAATTAAAATTTATTAATTTTCACTATTCATCAAAATATTAAAGTTATCCGAAAAGTACCAAAATTTCACCTTAGGCTAAATTAAATATTCTGAATCCAAAAATGAAGTCCATTTTGAAATATAAAATATATATAATTTCAAAAAGTAGGTATTACTATTCATAACGGCTAGTTTGATCGGTTGTGGTGTGTGTTAGAACTTGATGTTGCATACAACACACGCTATCGCATTATTCAAAGAAAAACGTACCATAGAAGCTTGGGGTGTTACACCAATCACAAAGGGATTTTGATCTTCGACAGGAAAAATTTACAGCTATGGAAGATTCAGATGCAACACTACTTCCGATCATTGGGAATGGATCTGTTCCCAGTAGCGATGCATGGCATAACATCCGATATTAGTAGTGGTGCATTATGAGAAGCTGAGCGTAGAGAATTGGATGCATATGCCAAAGGAATTAATTCTTTAGGGGGAGCCCTATACAATTGTATCTATACAATGGTATGTTATGAAAAACATCACATTCCATGTCGGAAAAGCTATTAAATATATATAAGGGAGATACAAAGGTTAGAGAGGTAAAGATGAAAGTGTTGTGGAACAAGTATGAAGATCTAAGAATGAACCTGAATGAGTCTGTTGATGCATTATTTGACAAGGTAAATGTTGTAGTGGAATAAAAGCGTGGTCTTGGAGAATATATTGAAGAAATTATGATTTTGAAGTGCATCTTGAGAAAACATCCACCTCGATTCAATCCAAATGTTTCAGTTTTGTAAGATAAAGACCAAAAAGAGATAACATTGGATAACCTGCATATCACCATTATTTCATATGAAATGATAAATGACGATAAAGATGTTGTAGAAAAGGGGAATTCCAAAGAAATTTCACTCAATTATATGAAGAAGTTCACTATTGAAGATTCTCAAGAAGAAGAAGAGATAGATGAGGTAATGTCATTCCTCCCCTCAATCCTTCTAAGATGAAAAGTAATGTTTAAAGGGAAACTTCCACTTTCTTTTTTCGATGTGGAAAGGCTGGAAATCTTTTGAAAAGGTTCCCCAAAAACATCCAATAGGATGATGATGTCTAAGAAATTGACATTCTCAAGGATAATTCTTCAGCCTATGGGAATGGAAAGAAAAAATTCAAGTGAAATTTCTTTATGAAGAAGCACCCTCTTTCAAAATAATGTGACAGCTCAGACGAGTATGAGGTTTAGGAGTTTGAAGAAATCGAGAACTATAGAGATCATAGAGATAATTTGATGGTGGAAGTTGTTGGTTATTATCAGAATAAGAATGAAACCTAAGATGAAGAAGAAGAATAATAATTTGAGGTAAGAGTTGATATGAAAACTGAGTTAGAGGCTGCTCTAAAAGAGATAGATGTTTGGTGAGCCAAAACATTGAAAGCCAACAAAGTTGTTCATGACACCAAACTCTATATATAGCAAAAGGAAGAAGAGAAGTCTGAGTTAATGGAAGAAATAGAGAAACTCAAGTCATCAACACCATAGGACTCAAAATCAATTAGTGAGTATAAAATCAAGATCGAAGAATATAAAAGGGAGATAGATGACTTGAACAACACAAGTAAAGATCAAATCAAGATTATTGAGAAACCTGTGGAAGAGGTTTCTGGTTTGCAGCAAAATTGTGAGGATGAGGAAAAAATCTTTACTCCTGTTGGGACATTAGAAAAGCAGATCACATAGAAATCTAAAAAGCTGAATATAGAGAATAGTGTTTTAGCAGAAAGGAAGCATCATTTATTTTCAGATGCTATGTCCAATGGGGGCCTTGATTGAAAACAGAAATGTGTGAAAACTGAAGTCAAACCACAAGCACCCATTCCAATATTGAAGGTAGATTTAGGAACAAAGAAGAATCATAATATTCAGAGATCCTTGGGCGAATAGCAGTGTAGAAGTGCAACAATGGAATGAGCATTATATCTGGTGTTATTGTTGTGGAAAAATGGGACATTCATTGTACATGTGTTCCATATCCAAGAGATATCGAATGGAACAAGAACAGAGGTGGCTGGAAAACAAAGAATATTTCTCTAGAACATACATAGAAGGACACTGTTTTTAGTGTGGAGGATTTGGGAACATGGCTCTCTGCTATACTTCAACCATATAGAGGAATGTGCCAAAGAAGAGTCAAAATGATTTCAAGCAGCAGATCAATGAACCACCTGGTGAGTTAAAATTGAAAAATCAATTTGCAGCTCTACAAGATGAAGTTGGTCAATCATTTTTTGAGAAATATTAGAAGTCTCAATCCATGCCGAGTGAGAAAGAAAAAATATGGACCAAGAATAAAAAGGATGAAAAGGTAGTGGTGGCAGAATTTACCCTTAAATCATCAGATCGCTTTGGTGTGTGGATCTTTGACAATGTCTAGACATATCACACGATAGGTTATAAGGATCTTGTTACAGGCATACAATATGATAAAGAATGATTTTTCAAGTTTGGAAATGATGAAAGCCTGAAGATTATTGGCTTAGGAATGGCCATGTTTGGGGACAAAGAGATGAGACATGCCGATGTCTTAGTAGTAGAAGGCCTTAGTCACAATTTGATTTGCATCAGTGTACTATGTGACTCAAGACATTCTATAAGGTTTACTAAGAAGATATGTATCGTCAAAGGAAGATACGGGGTAGTAGTCTTATAGGAGAAAAGGAAAAAGGGGAATCTATACCATATAAGTTAAGAAGAAGATATGTGATTTTTGTCCATAGATGAAGAAAAAAAGTTGTGGCATAAATGACTTGGTCATCTATGTCAGCCATCCCTGGAAGGTCTGGTAATGTGTGATGTAGCAAGAGAACTCCCAAAGATATCACATTATCATACTCACACATTTGATGCATGACAATAAGGGATGGTCATCATAAAGACATATAAGGAAAAGCAAAAGAAGTTAACAAGAGTGATTGAATTGGTGCATGATGATGTTTTTGCGCCAATCACACCAAGAACCTTTGACAGAAAGTGGTACTATGTTCTTTTCATTGATGAATATAGCAGAATGGAATGGGTATTTGTTATTTACATTATGTTTGGTGTGTTCAGTTTCTTAAATCCGTACTCGAGGGAGTGTGAAAGGATTCTTGGATATAAAATTATGATGTTTTGTACTGATAATGGTACGAAATTCACAAATAGATAGGTGGAATACTATCTCAAGAAACATGGGATAAGGCATCAAGTTTCTTCTATACGAACTCCCCAATAAAATGAATTTGTTGAAAGGAGAAATTGGATTATCAACAACATGGCTAGGAAGATGCCCATGGAAAAATACCTTCCAGGGAAATTTTGGAAGGAAGTAGTTTTGACATAAGTCAACATTTATAACAGGGCACTGTTGTGTTCGAAGGAAGGAAAGACTCTGTACGAGATGTGGTATGGAAAGAAGACAATAGTGAAATACTTTTGAATATTTGGAAGTATGTTATTTTTCCTCAACAAGGAAAAACATAGGAAATATGAGTCATATAGAGATGAGGGGATATTCCTTGGAGACTTAGGAAAAAGAAAATCTTACAAATGCATTAACAAATGTCTGGGAAAAGTAGTTGTGAGCAATGATGTCACTATAGTGGAGAATGAGAAGATCATTCAATATAGCAGTGAAAAATTTCTTGGTGAAAGTGATGAAGAGGAAAGAAAAGCAGCGGGAGAAGAAGTGGCTGATGATGACTCAAAAGAAGATACTGATGATGAGCATGAAGAAGTAAAATATGTATCTGTAAAAAATCCAAAGAGTCATGATAAAATGGATAGGAAGAATATCATTGGTGATCAGTCAACTCTAATTCAGACAAGGAGAATGAAATCACTACAACAGATATATTTCCTATACTAGTTTCAGTCAAACTGCTTCACTGATGCATCTATAAATGAAAACTGGCTTCCGGCAATAAATGAGAGCTTGATCAGATTGATAAAAATTATACATGGGAGATTGTTTCGAGGCCAATAAATTATAATGTTATCGAGACAAAATGGGTCTATCACAAAAAGATGAATTAATAAGGCACAGGGATTTAGAACAAAGCACGACTACTATGCAAATGATAATCCCAGATAGAGGAAATAGAAGATGATGAGACATTTGCACCAGTTGCGAGACTATAGACAATCAAATTACTCCCATCCATTACAGTGCAACAGACGTTCAATGTTTTCCAGGGAGATGAAAAATCTACATTTTTTAATGGGGTTTTAGAGGAAGAGGTGTATATCGAATAGCCACACGGTTTTCTCATTCATTAGGTTGAAAACAAGGTTTTCAGACTAAAGAAGGAAATATATGGGCTGAAACAAGCACCAAGAGCATGGTACTCAAGGGTTGATCAGTACATGAAGAAGCTTGGTTTCCAGCGTGGGGGATTTTATTACAATATCTATTTCAACAAAAATAGTAATCAAAGGATTATAGTCCTATTTTATGTTGATGACATAATATTTGGTGGATCATAGGAAGCTCAGTGCTGACAGTTCTCCGAATTCATGAAGAGTGAGTTCGAAATGTCAATGATTTGAGAGCTAACATTTTTCCCTGGTCTACAAGTGACACAAGGAAAAAATGGAACATTCATTTCTCAATCAAAATATTCCACGGAATTTTTGAGAATATTTGAAATGGAAAATTACACGGAGATGAAGAGTCTGGTTGCTACCTGGATGAAATTTTCTATATTTGAGAATGGAAAGGAAGTTAATATCACAGAATACAGGAAAATCATTGGAAGTTTTCTATACATGACTACGACAAGGCCTAACATTGTTTTCACCACATGCCAAGCAGCGAGATATCAGAGTAATCCCAAGGAAAGCCACATGCTTTTAGTGAAAAAAATACTTCGTTATATCAAGGGAACGATTGAATTCGGCATTATATATAGTAACAAATATTAGTCAGAATTATTGGGATATACTGATGAAGATTGAGCTGGTTTAGCGGAAGACAGGAACTCAATGTCAGGAGGTGCTTTCTATCTTGGCGGAATGTGTGTTTCTTGGCAAACCCAGAAGCAAGATTTCATTTCATTGATCACAGTGGAAGAGGAATATATTGTCTCCAGTCAAGCTTGCACACTATTATAGTGGATGAAGCAGTAGCTTGATGATATGGGTGTTGAAGTGACGTATCCGATCAGAATCCAATGTGATAACTCAAGTGATATAAATCTTAGAAAAAATCTCGTCCATCCCTCAAAGATAATGAATATTAACATAAAGTATCATTTTATCAAGGATAAGGCTAACCAGGGAATTGTGAAGTTGGAGTATGTGCGTACAGAACTACAGGTTGCAGACATTCTGACAATGCCCTTACCAAAGTATGATTTTGAGAGGAATCGACTGGCTCTGGGAGTTCAGTTGACCCCCCACACTTGAGAAAGTGTAGTTGTGGGACCCCCCCTCCTCGAGGTTTGGTGTGTTTTTATCTACAGTGATAATATTTCTTCTTTCCAATCTCTCAGACCACAGAGGAGTGCCCATTGGGTTCATTGACAAAGGGGGAGAAATAGTGACTCCTCAAGGGGGAGAAACTGTGGCTAATGAAGGGAAAAATGTATTTGTCAAAGACATAGGGAGAAGCTGATAGGTGGAGGAGTGAGATAGGGGGAGAGAAATGACATAGGGGGAGAGTTTTAAATCTAACAATGATAGAAGTGATCGATCAAATAATAGATATCATGACAGTTGAGGATCGTGATAAAAGTAGAACAGTGATGTTGGAATGTTGTGAGAAGGTTTTCAGATATCACCAATTGGTATGAGTGTTGTATCAACAATTGGAATAAGTTTGGAAATTGGTGGTAGAAATGAAGTGATTCATTGATGATCTTTTCATTTACTGTTGTTTCTCATGAAGACCATTGATCATGTGGGATTAGAGTATGTGGTGAGTCAATATCTTGTCACTATCTAACTCGCAAGAGGTAAAATATGGTTTATAATGGTAGGAGCTTAAGAGATTTATCAAGGTGTATAGAATCATTATGAGAATAGTTGTCAACAAACCCAAAGGGGGTGATTTTTGGACAAAAATCCCTCATGGTATCATTGTAGCAATTTTAGGTTGCTTTTGTCTGTTGACAATGTAGGTTTCCATGATGAATTATCGAGTTCCAGAGATTTTGTTGACAATACACATCGAAATAGAACCATGAAAAAGTAATGGATGATCTAGAGGTAGTAAAAAAGAATAGATACAAGGTGGTACTGTTTTCCAGTGTTTGCCAAATTTTAGGGGTAAAAATTTGGAATTTTGTGAGAATCATGAAAAGTGGATATCCATTAAGATCTTATTTAAATATGGAAATTGAATGAGTTTTGCGGAGATAGGATTTATGGATCGGATTTTGCGAAGACATGAAAAATAATAACGATGATTCTTTGGGATTACGATAAGCTTCATGAATGGAAGCATTGAAGAGCATTGTGCTGATGAAGGGAATTGTGAATGTAGCTTCATGGAAAAGGAATGATGGTAATGAAGGAATGCTCCGTGATTACAATGAGCTCTGCGATTGAAAAATTACTATGGTGGTTTGCGATATTGAGATAATTTTTGAGGAAATTTTGGAGCATCATGACTTGAGATGACGTGGTGATGACTTCACATGGATGGTTCGATGGTTGGTGGAATCACCTATAAATAGGCCTCAACCCCCTTGGGAGATGTAAAGATATTTCTAGATGAATTTTTTTTTCTCGGCTCGCGAAGGTGGTTCGCAATGGCAGTGTGCTTCTTGAAAAGAAGGGGCTTCGCGGTGGCGATTCTAGCTCCGCGAAAGTTGTGTGCTCCACGTTAGCTCGGGGAGCTTCACGAGGGAATTCTCTCTGTGATGACTTGCGCTCCGCGGCGACTCGTTCTCTACGAAACTATGAGCTTCGCGAAATGGTATGGACTTCATGATGGCTTGTTTGAGCTTCGTGAAATTGGGAGCTTTGCGAAGTAGGGTGCTTTGCGAAGTTAGTTCTCAAAGGTTTGTGCCCAATGGTTAGGACAAAAGGGGTATTCATCAGTGGATTGAATTTGGACTTCAATAAAGCATCTACATACAGTAGAGGATGCATTCATTAGTGGTAATAAAGAGACATAATGGTCTATAAACTATGAGAGGATCTTATGAAGAAGCAGTGAGCTCACTTCAGTTAAGATAGTAGTGAGTTCTCAAATTGTGAGTGGTTGTAAACCAGGAGGAACAGTGAGTCTGCCTCGAACTTGTAAACAATAGTGCACATATAGTGTAATTGGTACATCAGCAAAATTCTAGTGTATGCTCCTTGGACATAACACAATGACGGTGAACCAAGTAAATATTTTTTTGTCATGTGCATGTTTTAAGGTTTAGTCATACACTGCAACGGGAAGGAGAGAGAAGAGGGTTTTGTCTAACAGCAAAACAAGATCAGAAGGGGTAGTTGTTCTAATATGTCATACCCTGATTCACCCCCCCTCTCAAGGTATCTAGCCTAGTGGACCTAATAAATATATATGAGAATAAAATTCAATAGTTTCTTGAGAGATATATCATGAAATTTCATCATTGGAAACATAATCATATATAATCTTAGAAAACAATGAGATTATAACATAAAACCCTTACCTCTTGCCTCACATCCTTCATAAATTTTCAAAACTAAAGTATAATAAATAAATAAATATATAATATATTAAAAAATAATACTCTTATATATCATACCATATATTATTTACTTATAACCTTTTATCATGTGTTTATTAACAATCCTTTTCTAAAATCATTTGTTCAAGAGATAACTAATTCATTTTTCATGTTCGTTTTGGTTGGGTAGTTTTGGTCTATATACATTAATCATGGTTACATAATATATATAATTTTAATCCTGATATAAATATAATGTATTTTTTCTATAAACATATATATATTCATCCATAAAAGTTAGATATAGAAAAATGAATTACACCATTCATAGAGATGGTAGGTTGTACGTATGAATGAAAGTTGTTTTCATTGTTTGACAGATGGAATGAATTAACTATAAATAATAAATCAACCTTAAATAATTAATATTATATCACATACATAATATATATTCATAAAATACATGCTTATTACCATCCGTGTAAAATAGAAATTAAAAATGAATCACATCTCTTCATAGATGTGGCAGTCTACACATACGCACAAGCAATGTAATTATTTTCCAAAAAATTGGAAGATAAGGAGGTAGATATTATTTTAAAATTAAATAGGTATAATAATTTAATAAATTTCATCTATATACTAAAAATCCATCATTATATCAATTTTTGAGCGTGGTTATGTAAAATGATTTACATCGGTTCGAGAGGCGGTTGTTCCCCGTACACACAGTCAACGGTTTTGTTTCCCATTTTATGGAAGAGGGGATTGATGCAGGTCATTAAATTAACATAATAAAATATAGGTATATTATATAAACATATGTTATTACATCTTCATGTTTGAATAATATTTTAATGTGGTGGAGGAAGAAATAAATCAAAAAAATTTGGTTAATAATGATTCTTCTTCAGGAAAACTCTTTATATTTTCATCAAAATACATCCTAGAAGGGTTTTATAATAAAACCATGGAATATATCAAGTGTCAAGATAAGTAATTAAGGTATTATTTTAGGTCATGGAAGAACCAATATGATTTTTAAGTGTGATGAAATGATATGAGGAGGGTCCCTTTTATAAGTTCGGGGACGACCACTTTTGTAATATCATAAATTTTTAAAATATAAAATGTCATTATCTAGAAAAGTAATTACAAATTTATAGATATTATATGATAAGGTTAGATTTTGTTTAAAACCTATATAATAAAAAAAATTACATGTTTAAGTGGTGTTTTAAACCATATCTTTTGTTTTAACCCCATAGTTAACTAATATTAACCATAACTCCGGTAATAACTCTTTCTACCATAATGGATTAAAAATAATGGAATTAATTTAAAAATGACCCATAAATGGACCAAGGATTATTTTTACCCCATATTCATTTAATATTTCTGAGGATTATATTATTATTTATTTTAAATCATTTAATAAATATATTATTCATAATAAAAAATAATTAATTTCATTTTTAGTACTATTCGTTTAATTTGACTTTTAAAAATACATGAAAGAAAATAAATTTTAACCATTTATATTCTTACATATCTAAAATGATTTATTTATCAGAAAAATTCATGGAACCCAATAATTATTTCAAATTATATTACTTTTTATATTCTTAAAAAAATTATTTTATTTCTCTATTAAAAAATGAAATATTCTGTCGGTATTGTGTAAACATTTAAGGTAATAATATAATTACTACAAATTATAAATAAATTACCATCATCAAAATAACTACATAATTATTAAAATAAATTTTAATAATCATTGGAAACTTTTCGCTTTATCTAAGATAACATATAAGATATATTTTAAAATAAGAGAGTGACATTTTTCCTTTTTCATTACTCAAAATATTATATAAGTCACTTCCATAGAAAAGTGTCACATATAAAAGTAAATATAAATCTTAATGTGATTAGGGTAGTAATACCTCCATCCAATAAAATTTAATATGAAAATTTTTGGCCTTATCACTTAGTTCAAACCTAGGATGACATGATTTACCCTTTTACCATATTGATGAATTTTTACTGTTTTTACTTTCATTGTGACAATTAATTAATTTTAACTTTTTATATAATATTAATTTTTCAAATTAAAAATATATAATCCATATTACCAATTTAAATCTCAATAAGTGGAAGCAATTCATTTTATATATATCCTTCAAAGCATGATGAAAATTAGTTTTCTTGAGAAAAAATAGCTTATGATGTCTAATTGTATTTTTATACCAAGATCACATATAATGTTGATTAATATGTAATTAATTATAATATTTATAACTAAATGAGTATTATATTAATTTTTTATCAAATAAAATATATTTTAGGGCATTTTTAATGAAAATAAATGACATTTGTACAAAATTTTGTTTTTTAACAATTTAAAGAAAAATAAGAATTTCCAGAAAAATCCCAAATATGTAACTGTAAGTAAATTTTTCAATTATGATTTCAAAAATAAATTTCATTTTATAAAATAAAAAATATTTAAGTCAAAAAAATTATTTATATGTTAGATGAAAAAATGCAATAAAATCATTTTAAAGGATAATGCATTTTTTAAGTATAAAATCGCTTCACTAAGGATTGAGTACTTATTTCTTAAGAAATAGTCAACTCATTTTTATTGAGTAGGATCTATATATATATATATGTATCTAATACTATGGTTATTCCTATTAATACATCCAAATTTAATGGCTTAATTATAATGATCATGAATAAATAATAATATTTTAATAGTATATTTTAGATCATTAAAACTTATTCTTGTGTATAACATAAGATATCAATGAAATCATGTTTATTTAAAAGTAAATATATTCCAACATTGTAGGGTGTTACAATGGGGATAGAAATGTAAGTTATCAGATGACTATCACCTCGGTATTGGGTCTCTCAAATTCTCCACATTTGATGAATAATCCAATTAGATGGCTCTAATCATTGATTATCTACAAAACTAGACTCTCCCACCAGATGGAGCTAAGTATAAGAAAATATATTGGGGTGTGATGTAATTTATCATCTGGTATGGCCTCAACCTATAAAAAACCCTCTACATGAAATGTTTTGATTGAATACTATTTATTGCTTCCAAGGGGAGGATTTTCCTTAGGTTTTGTAACAAGTCCACATTGGGTCATATAGGGTCCATCATGAAGGATTGATCTATCTCAGTAGACCAGTGAGTGGTGTATATTTATACAATTTTGGTCTATTTATACTTTTAGTTGACCAAGATTTGTAGTGTATGCATGATCCCTAACAACTTCATGCATCGGTTACCATAGATTCTCAATTTCACCATGTATTCTAGACCTTTGTTGTTTGGGGACTCAGTGTTGTGAGCCCCTACCCACTAGTAATCACTTGATAATACAGGTTCAATATGAGTACCACAGACTTTTTCTCAAAGTGGTTATAATTCATATCTCTCAAATAATTAAACACCTAGTATGTGATTTAGTTTTTGAATTCTTATATTATCCAACAAATTAGGTTCCCTGACATGATTCTCACAAAAAATGATACCAACATTTTGGATACCGAGATGAAGATTTTTTGTGACATTTAAAACATGAATCCCAACTGCACCTCCTACTAACAGACATAGCTGAATGTGTAGATTGAGTAATTCAAAAAAATGTCTCTAATATATTAAAAAAGTTTGAGGTCCATAACAATAATAATTTTAATGATAAGATTTACAATACCCTATGGGCCTATCGGAAAACGACCCAATACTCTACCCAAGAAACCCCAAACTCCCTAGGGAATGTTAAAGAGGTACATTTACATATAGAGGTTCATTGATCGTCAATTTTTATTGTATTTTATCATCACAATGTATTGGAGATATAGAATATATTTTTCATAGTTAGAAGCCTTCTATGAAAACAAGCTCCATGCACTGGGCAACCTGAAGAGTCACCATAATCGCTTCATGTGAGCATTCAAAAAAAAATTCACCTCTTATCCTTTCATTGGTGTGATATTTAATTGGATATAATGATACGAATGATGCCTGGGAAAAATCCACCAATGTTTTAATCCAAATGAGAAGGACCCTACATCGTTCATATGGTATACACTAATGGTGAGTACAGTAATGACCTGAACTATTTTGAATAAAAATCCCCTAGAAATTTTATTGAAGGAATTATTATGAAATATGGATATAAAAAACATGCGCTTATTTTGTTTTATTATATCCATTTAGACATAAAATACTATTATGTATCTTTACCATTTATAACATATCCATTGAACAATGATCACATGGTTATGTATAAATATAGGTTTTTCACAATCCAATTGACAAAGACAAATGAAGTGATGGACTAAACCATTAGGATCATACCCTATGATTCCAATTTATCACAGATTATTAGGGAGATAATATCTCTGATATTGTCCCTTGACCAAACCCAATCTTAGATCCATCAAATTAATCATGTGTGAAGCTGTTTTTGGTAGAAGGTCAAGACCATCGATTTCATTACCCACACAATGTTTTCCAAACAACGCCATTAAATTCCATCCATCATGCACCTTTCCTTAAAGGATTTTGTGTCTGTTATAAAGCGATATGTATCAAGAACCCAGAATTATGAGTATGTACATTATATTTTATAGAATTATGAATATATTTTTATCTTATTATTGTTACTTTATAAATGATTTTTATTTTGATACTATAAAACAAGAATAATAATTTTGTGTAATAATCAAGTTCATTTAAGGAAGTTATTTTTATGAATTAAGTATTTTTTTAAATAAATAATATTTTAATAAAATATTATTATTAAATAATTTTTATCAAATATAAATTATTATATAATTTTTTGGAAGTCAAATGTAAATTTTAAAAGGGTTCAAAAACTGTTATTGTCAAATACCGGTAATTTTTAATAAATGTCAATTATTATTTTAAATGTGAAAATTCAAATATTTAGAAAATTACTTAGATAAAATTAATTATATTTTTGGAATTATAGTGTATAAATTATCCAATGGTAAACTTTTCATAATTTTCTAAGATAGCCAAATTTTTCGATAAAAATTAAATACCGTATAAATATGTTTTGTCTGTTATGACATCATAATGACACAAAATTGATGTAATAATTAAATTTAATGGGATAAATTACTGAATACATATTTTACCTTTTAAATAATTTTATATTAAGTTTATTTTAATATTATTGTAAAAAAATTATTAATCCCCCAAAACTTATATTATACTTCAAGGTTTTGGAAGTAGTTTCCTTAATAGTATCACTCACCTCCACATCAGACCGAGAATTAAATTATTAATTTCAGACCATTACCTCATAAAATAATGTATAAAACTCCAATTTTGTATAAAACTTGGGAATAACCATGGTATGGTTTGTGGTTTTGGATATTTTATTATATAGAGCTAAAAATAATAATAAAGAAATCCTCTTCTTTTCATATAAACCCTCACAAGATCCTATTTATCATCACTCAAATGCCTTTATAATTTCTAAACTCTTCCCTAATCTCTCTATAGTCCTCCCAAGGCACCTCCAATATCTCTTGAATCCCCTCCCAAGACTTTGGAGTCACATACTCAAGTAAGGGATCCTTCCCTTCCTCTCTTTCGTCCATTTCAAGAACCTTCTTTGGAATTAGACTTTATAATTTCAGTTGGTTATATTTTCATTAATTTATTACTATTATCTAACATTCCAATTTATATTAATTTAATTGTATACAATTTATAATCTCTCATTTTACCCTTACCTTAATCATTACTATGCCAAAATTTCATTAGGGATTTCACTCTATTAATTTCTATTCAAGCACTTATTTTATGTTATGTCTCTCAAATCCCATTTTCATATATGGGAATATATTATTACATATTCCCAATACTATAAATTTAAATTATAAATGATGATATCCCATTTCCCTCTTATTAATCCTCCCATGATCCTTTATGTACACCCATCAACATGCCGGAGTATAGTTATGACTATTTTGCCTATTCAAGTTTATTCATTACTTTATACATTATATTTAAGAATTTATAATGTTTGGATATTATTTTACATCTTCCTATTACTTCCAATTTTTTTTATATGTGATGAGATACCCCTTTCTTTCTCATCAACCCATTTT
Organism: Viscum album; assembly: GCA_963277665.1. Lineage (NCBI taxonomy): Eukaryota > Viridiplantae > Streptophyta > Magnoliopsida > Santalales > Viscaceae > Viscum > Viscum album. The sequence goes on along the minus strand of OY728157.1, from coordinate 1,459,596,549 downwards.
TATGAATCTTAATGTGGCACAACTATGCTACTGAAATTTCATCATTATTTTCCTTGCAAAAATAATTGTTTACTGAAAACCATAAAAAAATTTATATCAAGGTTATTCACCATGATGAATTTATTTTTATTTATTTTAAACTTTCATATATTTATTTTTCATTCCTTGGTCATGGAATAAATTATGATGATGAATGAATCCATGTTGAACGATCTATGTGGAACACTTAAGCATAATAATGAAAGGATTATAATGGGTGTTCCTAGATAGTGCTCTAATTAAATAGGTAATGTTTAGTTCCATGATATTACATGTTGGGATAGGGAGTGAACTTGATTCCTATATGAAAATTTTTCCACAACGAGGTTTTGGAAATTTATCCTTGATCTATGTTTATGATTCAGTGTTTCAAGTTGTTTCCACATTTCTCATGATATGATTATCATGATAAATCATGATTTATTATTCATATTCCTTTTTTCCTTATTAATATGACCATATTATAATATTTATTATATTATTAATGTTATTACATGTTTATTCCCATACTGTTCTTTATATATCACCACTTTCTTATGTTTTTCACTAGTTTATCCCATACATTTTTAAGTATAAAGGAATATTATGAACATGATAAGGATATTTTCAATAAAGAAGATGTATTTCATGTGTAGATTTGTAATGTAATGTACCTAATTCCCAAATTCACTAGATATATTGATATTTTTGGTTTTGATATGTTCAATATTATGTAATTAATCAAGTATTAATGTGAAATAAACATCAAGGTTATTATACATACTCATTGATAACCATGGGTGTAGGACATATTACAATTCCTATTAAGGTATGGTTTATCAAGAGGTACTTCCCATGAAATTGGTCTTCCTAGTTACAATACATGAAAATATATAACATCATCTCAATTGAATGATGTTAAACTACAAGACAACATCCTTGTAATAATATGAAAAATTGTATGATGCCATGGTCAATACTATACGACCATAAACTACGACAACCACATGTCATCATCGTATGCCATTAAAATGTTTGTCCAACATCCATTCTCTAAGATGTTAGACTAAATGGTCCATATTTATATAATATAATACGAAATTATATGATTCTTTGGGGCCCCACTAGATAGGATTATCTCCTTTAAAGGTCATTCATCTACCACATTGCATCCTAGAACTATGTATGGCTTATTTTCCATTTATAATGGGACTTGTACCAACCCCTAGACCTCACATACTAGGATCATCCCAACCACTAACCTATTTTAGTTCCTTCACGTTTAGGAACATTTTCACTCCTCACCCACTAATATGACCATAAATCTTGTTCAAGTACATGGTTAAATTAATCCCAGAGTTCTTAACTCCAAATTGAATATCAGAACATATTCACTTTCATGCCTCATTCCTTCTTCAATTTTAATTTCCATCAACATTATGATCTATACCATCCCCTTAATAGCAATAATTCCTTTCTAAGATGAATCACATCCCGTCATGGGAATAATCCTCAAAGGATCCCTAGTGAAATATTATGGTTCCCATGTTTTGAAAATTTCCAATGGGTGATACTATATTTTATGTCCCACCTTCAACTGGTAGGGTTATGGGACCTGTGTTTCAAACATGGTCTATAGTCATTCATTTTTCATTTATTTCCCCACTTTTTATATCCAGATTTCTAAATTCCTAATTTACCTCATTTACACCTGACTTTGTTTTGGTGGATTTTTAACACCCTTGTTGTTATCCCCTCGTTCATTCGTACACGATGACCAAGAAATATGATGTCATTATGACTTTTTCAATTCAGCTTCTTTTTCCCCTTTGTTGCTCTCCCATTTTTCAAGGGATAATCCTCATCATTCATTTTTTATCACAATGAGCATGGATCATGCGATATTAGGAGTCATGGTGGAATCTTCTCCAAAATAATTGATATGAACATATATTTTAAAATGGAATTCCACCAACCTATAGTCCAATCTCTATGTTCTAAAATTTGTAGTAGCACCTTTAGGTCTGAACTCCGAAATCATAAAATGGTATCAATTTTGGTCCAATAATCAAGAACATAAACTATGTGAAACTTTTCATAGATGTGTTTTTTGTTTTTAAATTCCATCTAGGACATCATTTAATTTTGGGTTTTACTTTTCTTACTAGAAAATGACCCCAGAAAAACACAACCTTCTGGTCCGAGCTCTGTGACCTCAAACTAGTAGTATCACCTTTTAGTCTTATCTTAATGACCATAAACTAGTATCAATAATTTTACAAGGAGAATTAATATAATTTGTTTTCAACCAATATTAGAAAAATCTTGTGTGGTTCAAGGAATCATAATCCCTTATTTCCCATAATGTTCTTACACATTATTACAACACAAACATCTTCGATACACACCCCTGTGGTCTATGTTATAAGACCTTAAACTTGTATCCACCCCAGTGGTCCATGTTCAATTAACATAAACTAGTAGTAATCACCTTTTTAGTCTAGAAACTGTGACCGTAAACTATGTTCAAACCTCTGGTCCAATCTATGAGACCATTAACTACAGTACCAAATGTCTTGGTTACATGATCTAAATATATATGAAATCATCTCGATTTAATGACATTAAACTATGAGGAAATGTCTTTATCACAATATAGTAAGATATAAAATGAACATGGTTTTATCTAAATGGTCTTAAATTAAATATTCGGTCTATCATTTTATGAAATTTTAAGCTATATAATTTTTTTCATCTTCACCTTAGAAGATAGAACCCTCAACTACATACAGATTTCTCCTAGCACACCATGTTAAGAACTATGTGTTTCTTGATTCACCATGTAGTGGGATGCATAAGGATACATAGAACCCCAATATCATTCCCCTCTATAAACTCTTCCATTGGGAATGAAAATTTTCACAAGTATATCAACCCCATACCTACTTTCATTATTGCTTTGTTAATACTGAATGGTGAAAATGCCTCCCCCTCACGAATGGTCCAAGCATCACGACCTTCAACTATGATAAACTCTCTCTTGAGATGTTTTTGTGGAACAATGCCTCATTAACCCTCTGTTTACATTGGTCTTTAAACACTCTCTTGACACATAAACTCTTTTTGGATCCCTCCACTATATTCAAATCATCAGAACCATATGCACAAATTTTCTTATTGATGTCTCTATGTAAAAAGTCCTCATTGGACCTCCTTTCATGTGGAGTTAGTAATATCTCTCATGTCTTATGAAATTATATAAGATTATTCATTTGGTACATCAATCATGACCCTAAACTATATTCATATACACCCATATGTACTTAAATCCACATTTGGATTGCATCACCTCAAGTGTTTCAGTAGACTAGTGCACCATTTTCATCACATACTCACTCAAGAAGACTTACCATTTGGTGTTTTTACCCTAATGTTCTACATTCCAGAACTACATGTGGCTTGATTCCACATTAAGTGGGATACAAAGATACAACAATACCTCCTCTACAAGTTCCTTCTTAAAATCCTCTCATTGATTATTCCTTCTTTCGAAACCCATCATTCCACTTTGTATCCTAGTTTATTTATCCATACAATGATAGTGTGATTCTATGTCATAGGAAGTAAATTCATTATGAACATAAAATATTTGATAAATTTTATTCTATTAGGTTTTCTTGGCCTTCTCTTCGCGTAGGGTTTATAAAACCACCATTTACACAAAAGATTCTCAAAATCATCTAAGCACTACAACCATAATGCAGCATCTCTGTCACAAGCATCATGACCTAAAACTATGTGAAATCATCTACATATGTCACTATAAATGTGTACCTATCTGGTTTGACTAGAATGACCCAAAATTTTATATTTTAAGAGACATAGATGTCTTTTGGGATGAAAATAGTAAGGAAAATATAAGAAAATTTTATACATTCATCCACCCAGTCGACCCTACAACTTAGGTTAAGTGATGGCATGAATGGAAAAGGAAAAAATCCGACAAGACATACCACTAGAACCCAATAAAAACATGTATTTGTTCTCTATAACCACTAGTTTAGGAAAATGTGAGATTAATTATTTATCTAACTTTTTTCACTCCTTAGTAAGGTCCTCCATGTGGTACCATCCTCTTTGTTACTTTATCAAACACCCAAGAAGATCAATTAGGCAGAAACTATTCACATAATCTCACATTTCTTGGTCACAAGATATTAAACTATGAAACACCCATTCTGATTATATGAACCAAAACGTTTTGAGGCATAATCTTCACCATATTATGCTGAACAATATGTTCAACATCCTTTTTGAAATATGTTAAAATTAATTCCACCCCTCCTCATTGTATAATATAAAACTATATAATATTTTAGGCCCCCACATGAGAGGAACTTTTCTCCCTTTTATAGTCAGTCACCTACCATGCCACTCAAGTTCCTTGATCATTGGTTGGAAACTAAGAATGAATTTCCCTTTGATGGTGAGTTTTTATTTTGATTCTGAAAATATGACCACTTGATGTTCTAAAATCCTCAGTGGAATAATTCATATAGTGTCAAATTCCATTCAAAAATTTCCTTAGTCCCCCCCCCATGATTTCTATTTTCCTTGATTAAGATCCCCTCATTTTCGAAATCTAAAAATGATCCCCTAATAGTGATGGTACATGTACAAAAAGGCTCACCTCCTTTCCTAGTAATATGCCTCAAATTAATTCTAGTGAAAATTTGAAAGGTCGAATCTATTGAACTTAGTCAACAGTCGACCCACATTTTTACATCCTCACTCATGGAAGTGCGATTGTGGGACCTTAATTTTGAACATGGTCAGAATTCATCCTCATTAAGAATATCATTCCTCTATTCACTAAAATTAATGTATTTATTAATTAATATCCTCTATATTCCCCTTTATTTTGGTATAATCCAATATCCCTAGTGCTACCGCACTCATTTTCATACGCATGTAGGGAAATAAATTCTGTTGTGTAGGGTCACTCACTCCAATCAATGTCTTCCTAGTTAAAAAACACTCATTATTCAATCAATCATTCTAGATCCAATCATTCAGTCTCTATTTGGTAATCTAATGTAAGAAAGAAATCTTCTATTTATCACTTTTTTAAGACATCAATCATGAATCATGTGAATTTAGAGGTTTATTTGATCATCTTGTTAACGTGGATAATATGAAATAAATATACACACAAGAAATTTAAAAAATATAGATTTTATTGAAATCATTGAGGTGGTTCATCTACATATTAGAGCCTCTCCATTATTAAAAAATAAAATCAAAATTAAATGCATCTTATGGATCTTCCTGAGAATGGGATTTCTCTAACTCAGCCAACCTCATCCTATTAGCCTTGAGAGACACCTGCTATTAGGCCGACTCTGACATCTCTCCCTTATCCACAGAGTAAACCTCATCATCTTGTATTTCAATTGAACCTAATCCTTCCAACACTCAGCCTACAAGGATAACACTCCCTCCACTTCATCCCTGACCACCACTAATTACTCCATCAGATGTATGGTGATTTATCCTTCATTCATAATAATAGTGTCATGCTATTGAGCCAACTCCTCAAGTCCGACCAACTCTTTTTTATCCACCCAGAGTTATTTGATGCCTACATAAGTTTACTATTACGTTGTGACTCCAAGAAATATTTATTCCACAATAAATATTTTAGAAATTTGTTTCTCAATCTAGTTCACGGAGGGTGTGTGAGTCCACCATATCAGTCCCCATGTTCAGCCGCTTCTGTCGGATGGATCCCACAAGGACCACTAGGTCCAACTATACGGTATGAGTGATGAAGGTCCATATGATCCTATACTCCCTTTGTCATAAGGCATTATTCTCCTCAGTGACATCAAACCCAAAATCATCTAAGTCCACATGAGGCACATTCCAGTATTCTAGAAAGTTAGTAAGAAATTCGACTGTAGGATCCACCTCATGCATTCTTATGGATTGGATGGGATTCATGTTGACTGAGAGATAAACATCTATAAATCCTATATTATTATTGACTCTCTAATCATCCATAGTCTTCACAAACTCCCCGGATGTATCTTATAGTAGAGTAGGATGCTCCTCTGGGACCGAGGCCAGTTCCCCATGTTCAACTAACCCATATGAGCTCGACCTTCCTACTAAATCAAATTTTAGAACCTCAAGTAACTTGATACTTTTGGGAAGATGTTAGAACTATGAATATACTTCCACAAGTATAATTAAATTAGTCATTTTAATATAAAATAAGTAGGATATATGTATCACATGCTTTGGGAAACTTACACGATGTAAGGGTAATAATGATGTATGTATCCATCATCCCCTCATCATCCACATTAAGAGCCCCATGAAATGCTTCCAATACCAGGATCTCAAAAGAGAGGTCCAACACCATAGACCCATGTAAAATTATATACACCACCATGTATTCCATAATATCCTCATAGTTCATCAACTCCGGAGCTCTATATGATAAAAAACATGTTAGTACTGCAAGATTAAAAAAATCAAGGAAATTGGGTTTGTAGAATAATGAATTTATATTAGGGATGAATTGGAATCCAGATTATCAAACATTTTTTGTTTCCAATTCCATAAATATAATTATAATCCATTATAATGTCATGAAGTGGCCCCCATATATGACAAGGAGGGTAGGAGATCCTAGAGCATCTACTTTGGTCTATGTTTCATCCACTTCTCCCATAGAGGCTTTAGGAGTAGACTTTTAAGTGGGGTACCCAATTCCTGTATAATCACTCTCCCAATCATAAAAATATTTTTATTGACCCTATCAAAATTATCTATGTAGGATTTGAAAACAAAATTTTAATAATTATGGAAGAGAAGAGAAATATCAGTGGAAACATTAAAATATTAAGATATGAATATACCTCAACAAAGATTATATCAGTTTGATATTCATCCTAGGAGACCACCTCCCTACTCTCTTGAAGACATAACTTCTCAATGTCAAATATACATGACTCTACATCATTGGATCCTTGGGAACCAACACTATAAACTAAGGACTCATCTGTTGGTGCTACAGCCACAGTTTCATCCTCTGGATCCTCACCAAGCATCACCTTTACTCGGGTAGTGGTAGGATCAACGTCTCTGAAACATTATGATAGAGAATCCATACCTTCATGTATTAATTCCTTTTCGTGAAATATATAGAGGTAGAAATTTAGGTATTACCAATCTATGTCATCCTAATTCCACTTCTTATGAGTCTCCCTTATTGTTTATCTAGTGTTTGGGAAAGTTGAATCACCCTTTATTCCTTCTAGAGCTCAAGGTGGATATCATCCATGAATTCCTAAACTAGTCCATGAAATATCTTTACTAGAGCATCATGGGACCTAATCTATCTTGATAGAGATATTTTGGCCTTCTAATGGGACTATTTATGTGGGTTCTTGTAACCACCAGTTGTGGTAGCTCAAGGTGCCCCAATAGAAGGTAGAGGTGTTTATGTCTCCTGATCAACCCCTGTCACCACTCTATTTTGGTCACTACCCAATTACTAGTGTAAATCACATAAATATTATTACCTTAAAACTTACTACTAATGAGTATCATCCAAGTGTGTCAACATCCTCACAAATTTTCATAGAACTACACTTAGGTATGTTGCACCCAGTTGATGTCGTAATTATGTATAAGGCTAGAATTGGGAATGGTTGGTGGTAGAACCACCTCCTTCCCAGATCCATCGATGAGGGATATCTATTATTGATGTTGAAGGATATAGATTATTATTTCTATGTGACCCCATATGTGAACCTACCTAAAAGGATGTTGTAAGAAATTAAATTGCTGAGAAAATCAAGATGGGGTGTATGGATCACAATTGGAATTTTTTATCCATTAGACCAACGTCATACTTCAAAAGTCCTACATGTACTCCCTTTACCCTTACATCTCCTCCAGGTTATCATATATTTCAATAGTAATGTTTGGAATAGATGGGAGTTAATGTTCTTGATGGTAATGTGGTTATTCGTCACCATATCATCACTGAGTTTCACAAGTCAATCCATTATGATGTTCATAAGGGAAGAAAACATACCAAAATTAAGGGGTACTAGAATTCAAAAATTTATACACCCTGAAGTGTGTCATAATCCATCCATGTAAGAACAATAATAGACTATAGATGTTCCTGGGTATGTCCCCACCCCCATGCAACATGACCAAGCTGGATATACATTCCAACCAACACTATGATACCAAAATTCACCTGGAAAAAATATATCATGATCCCCACTATCACTAGGGTCCCTCTCTGCAGACCCGTAAGAGTGTCCCTAACAATTAATAACCAACCACTCATAAATGTGGTTTGAATTATCACACATGGTATCTATGAGATCCAATCAACCATGTTGTATCCCCTATATTGATACCCTCCCTCTTCTAGCATCATCTAATATAATCTCATCCTCCTTTGGTGTCAAGATCCTAAGTATTGATTTGTCCATTCGACATCAATTTTTTGGGGTGTTCATGAATAGGATTATCTGTATATTGAATGGGATTTCATAGTCAAAGAGTATGTTTTTTCTAATAATTAGAGTCATCTTATCCAAAAAAATCACTTCTGGTACCAGTGTATGGACTTCATATCCTCATCATTCAGTGCTGGGAGGAACCCATCATACTAGATTATAATTAGGTTAATCACACTCATATGCTATAGATCCCATTGATTGGTCCTACTTAACCATGGTGGTGTTGTAAAGTGTGTGTAAATGGGGACCATTAGATGAGGAGCTCTGGTAGTTTCTCTAGATAATGGTAAATGTGAAATTGCGATTCCCATACTACCTCATATAGTATAATATGAAAAATCTTAGCCCCGTAATCCTTGAATGTGTAATGTGTCATGTACACCCATCCCATTAATCTATAAATTTTCCCTCAACATGTTGGTCTCAATCCTCATACCAACCCATTATTTTATTAAAAATGTTGGCTTGGATGATAACTGCATAATGGGTGAGGAACACCTTAGCCTTTGATTGTTCACAAGTGATTATACTCACCCTTCCATTCATGGTGTATATATAACTAGCTATACATTCCATAAGATAATGGACTATATTGATGATAATCCAGTGTTGACGTTCATCATGTTGGGAGAACTAGAACCATACCATGTTGGTCTTCATGGATAGGATAACAGCCTCATTGAGCAGTCTGAAATTATAGAGGCTTAGTCATTTTCTCAGAAAAAATATCCCCTCTGTACTTATTTCAGTAGATCAAATAGTGACCTATTCTCCAAGATAATTCTCCTTTGATGAAATATCTTAGGTTTTCCAACAATTTCTACACCCTAGTAGTATCAGTAGTTGAATCAGTGATCTTATCATTTCGGTTGGCCATTCTTGACTGATTCTAATAATTCTCTAAGTCCAGAACATGAAATTGAGGCAATTTCATAAAGTCAACCCTGCATTACATATCTATATCCTTGTTCGTGTAAAATCATGGTGTGTTTCTCCTATTTAGTGTATGTTTTTTCACAATAATTAAATTTTTTCCCAAATGTCATGGAATAAAATCTTAGGAGATAATATAAGTGGTTTGTGTTCCTCAATCAAAAAAAGGATTATTGCTGGCACGAATTAGTTGACCATACCAAAAACCCTCCTCACACTATTTATAATCATTGTACCCCTACGTTACATGACTAAGAAACTTATTAGTGTGACTAAACCCCATATTTATATTAAATAGTGATAAATCTCAATTAGATTGGTGTTTTGTTCAAAATCCATCCCTCCACTACCTCTTCAGCTCCCACTTATGGGGGGATTTTTGTGTGTGTTGAAAATAAAGATGAACCTTTATAAAGATGTTTTTACTAAAAAATGAGACATATCATCCCAGAGGACCATTCTAGAGTCCAAAGAGTTAGTGTGAAGATGTTAGAACATTTATGCATGTCAAAAATATTTTCACGCAAATAAAATTCTACAGAAATGTGACATCAACTACACTATATTTCATGGATATTGGAAAATAATTTAAGAAAAAATGGTGTGAACGTGCACCACTATGTGAACTTTTGTGAAACCCCGATATTGGAATGAAATTTAATCGTGTGAGAAAGGAGTCATCAAATAACTACCATACATGATCGCCCCCATCGAAAAAGGTGTCAGAGGCACACAACCAATGGTTTCATGAACCAACCACAAGTTCCTGGTCATGGGTGAAGTTTCATGAACCATTTCATAGATAGGTAATTTCTATAAAAATAGAATATCTTACCTACTTTGAATTTTTTTTAAATGAGAATTCAGAAGATTATGTGTCGATCTCTCATTCATAGAACCCAGTCATTCGCAAAATCTCACAAGTCCAACCCTCCCAAGGATTCCTAATGGAAGATTAATTGGGATCCATCACTCACATAGTCCCCAAAAAATTTCTTATTTTGTTATAAAATGTCTCACATAACATCAAATGATGGAATGAATATTCTTTTCAAGATTAGATTCATTCGTGCAACTCAAATTTTCACACAACCGTAAAATTTTTGCACAAAAAAACCTAATTAATATTTTCCCTATCCTTGTTCTAGAGACCATGGTTCAAAAAACATTCTAATTGTGTATATCTATAATGTTGTTTTCAAATATTGTGTTCCCAATCCAAATTCCTCCTTCCTCTATATATAGTTGTGTTCAAGTTGAGTGATCAAGTGCATCACACCCATCCAAGAAAGGATCACTCATGCCTCAATCATTGGTTGGACTGGTATAATAAATCCTCATATCTAGTTCTATATATTTATAAAAAGCCAATAAAATTTCATCATATATGTCTTCTAAGCATAAGAACACTAATATTTTGTCCACCACATGCCACCAAGACCTGATAGTGTCTATGACTATTGATATCCAAAAGTACCTATGCAATTCACACATAAGCCCGAGTGGTCAAATAATCATGGAAAATCACTTTATTTTCAATTTTATGAGGATTATTGTTGTATCATTCTATCCTAATTCCCTTAAAATGTCTAGGTTTCTCTTTGTTTAATCCCATAAAACTTCTGATCTACTAGACTTTAAACTGCATAAGATAAATGTCATATTCATGCAATGTTAACATTAGTAATAATGTCCTTAGTACATGATGTTAAATTTTCACCCCGCCCTATGTGTTAATCATATTATTCCTTGTGTTCCAAGAATGGTCCCCCATATTCTAAGAATCTTCTACACATAATCCCTACACTATCCCATGTTTTCTCTCCATTGATGAAACAAGAATCCATACCACACGAATTTAAACTACATGGACCAGTAAAATCATATAACCATAAACATTTCACTAAAACCTTGTGGTAATTTATCCCTATTTCCCAAAAAGCTATACAGGACACCTCAAAGAGGTTTTATCTAGATATCTTAAGACCATAAATTTTTTTTTCTTCCCACTGGGAGGAGATAACCCCAATGTGTGATCATTTCATCAGGGGACACACTCAACCCCTCACCATATAAACTTATAGTCCCTATAGGACCAAAGTAACTACATGTGACACTAATACACACTCATCCGATTACATGACAAGTATAAATAGGAAATATCTCCACTAAAGTCTAAACCTATTAACATTCTCCCACAAGGCCTTGATGTAATGATTGTGTCCCCACAAGGCCTCAAACATGTGATTGCATCCCTGCATTACCTTAATCCTCTAACTGTGTCCCCAAAACACCTTAATCCTATGGTCTTGTCCCCAAAAGACATCAATCCCATTATTATGTCCCAAAAAGACCTTAGTCCTACAATTGTGTCCCCATAAGACTTTTAACATGTTCTTGTATCCCTACAAGTCTTTAAACATTTGATCACATCCCCACAATAACCTAAACCTATGGCCCTACCTGACACATCAAAATATCTTCCACAAGCGATGAACATGAGATTCCATAGGAAAAAATAATCAGATTCCTTAACCCCTAGTATACGGTTCTTTACCTAGTATAAGTTTCCCCTTGATAGACATGGGATGCATTGGGTTCCAAACCCAAGAATCCTCAAACATGAGATTACCTCTACTCTAAAATATGAATAATTTTGAATATTCCTTTCACAACCAATTTCCACATATGTCCATAAATTACCAAAATTTCCATAAACTTTGACTATATATGGCTTCCCAGTTGCAACAGAAGTAGTGTAATTAATTTATGTCCACCTAGACATAGAATCAAAAATGAGATTCATGAACATATTTAAAATATTAGTGGGAGATCTAAACTAAGAAATAAACTCCAAGGATGAATTCATATAAGGAGTAACCTATATCCTATCATCCAATTTCAATCAAGTAACCATCATCATCAATCTTGTAGGTATAGGTCACCCTCCTTTGAAAGCTGTAATATGTGAAAACCACCCAAGAGGAGGTGTAACTAGACCAAGGAAACTAAACACTCCATGATTCATAATGTATTCATGTATCCACCTCGATTTATGCCCTAAGGAAAAGTTTTATAAAACTTAAGAATACACAAAAATTCCATTTAACAAGGATATCCAACTAATTCTTTCATTAGACTTTTCCATTCATAAAGGGGTTACCAATAACTCATCCCCACCCCATACTATATGTCCAATGCATTCCTCATACATTGAATGACCAACTTAATTCATAAATTAAATTCTTTATCCAAAATTGTCTAGATTGAGTAAATAATATGGAATATAAACATTTCTACAATCGATCAAATAAATTTCAAAGCAAAACATAATTTGTAGAATTTTTATACAATTTAGAAAATAATTATACCCATAATACAAAAATATTGATGTTTAAGAGAAATTTTCCGTCAAATTATCACAAGACAATGAATGTTTCAATATAAATTTAAAGACCAAAAAATTATTTAGAGATAAAATACATCCATAAATTCTTTAAAAATGTATATATTATAATAAAATTTAGTATTTTAACGAATAAAATAAATTGTTAGTGTAAATTTTAAAATAAGTGTTCATAAATAATTTTTTGGTAAGGTCATTGAGATATTATATAATAAGATCAAGTGTATAAAATGGTAATGGTAGTGGAAAATTCTATTAATGATGTATACATTTAAAAAATATTCCATTTAACATTTATAAAGAATGTACAAAATGATCCATTTCAAAAATATTAGAAAGATTAATTTAAAACCATTTAAAAATAAAATTATAATTTAAAATGTATATATATTTAATAAATATTACTTATTTAAAATAATTTTGATAAATATAGACATCTAAAAAGTATAGTTTTTTGAAAGATAAATAAGATTTCATTTTAATTAACAAAAAATACTTGATTCAAATACCAATGTGAGGACAAGTTTGAATAAAATATAAATAATCTATAAAAATATGGAAGATGATAATAATATATGGTGTTTATGAATAATATATTATAATATTCCTTCAATAAAAATATAATCAATCCCAAAAAAAGATATTGTAAAATAAATTATTACCTCATTGTAACGATCATGTTGCTACCCATTGAATGAGTAAATTTGAATTGAATTTTTAATTACCCTAAATAAATAAATATTAATTTTATTAAATAAAAGGAGTATTATTTCCACCACATAAATGAAAATAGGTTCATAATGCCAAATATATCTCAATTGAGTGGATATTGAGATGAAATCCCTTACGAAAATCATATCATTGAAATGATAATTATCCAATGAAGGGATCATGTGTAAAAAATTTAATCCCACATCGGATTATTTGAAAAAAAAATCAAACATATTTTCACACATTATCATAAAATAATTGAATTAATGAAAAATTTATATAACCTAATGAAAGGAAATTGAATTAAGAAACCCCCTTAGAATGATCATAACGTTGATCTGATAATTAATCAATGAATTGATTTTGTGAATCAAATTTAAATACATATATAAAACTGAAAATTAAAATAAAAATAATCATAGGTTATTACACACATATTCTTAGTATATCAAAGACAATGAATAAGTAATGTAACCCTATGTAATGATATTGAGTTATGAAATCTCTTATACCATGTTTCTACTTAGTTGATTGTGATTTAACATCCTTTAAAATAGATTTAAATTTTTGATAAATTTGTACTAGAACCATATTAATATTAAATTTATAACATAGTATTATTTTATTTTATATTTTCACTTGTTCATTAACAATATTTTATTATTATCATAGTTTCTAGGGTTAACTTCTTTGTTTTTCATGAAAATTATGGTTTAGTAGTTCCAGTCCTTATAATTTTATTAATATTAAATCATATATATATATATTAATCATTATATTAATATAATATATATATTCATTATATTCATCTACAAAATGTATATATAGAAGAATAAAATACACCATTCATGAACATGGTAGTTCAAATGTACACATGAACATTGTTTTAACTTTTGGACTCGTGGAACGAAAACTGATAAATAATAATTCAACATTATTGAAACATTATTATATATTATATATTATATATATTTATTAAATAAATATTTATTATCGTTCATGTAATTCTTAAATAAAAAATACATAACATCTCTTCATTGAGGTGGTAGTCCACATGTATGAACAAATTACGTTATTATTTTCCAACAAAATATCAGGTAAGAAGGTATATAATATTTTATAATTCCAAAATCATAATTATGTAATTAATATCATGTATTTTAATTATTTATATCATTATTCACTATCCTAGTAAAGTGGTTATGAATAAAAAATTACACAACTATATATAGATGGTGTGTCGTATGGACACACAAGTGATGTTCTCTCTTTTAATAAGTTAAAAAAGATATAGAAATTGGTTCCACCATAGTCCTCATAATATATTAGTATATTTATTATGATTGATTTATTATTTCAGTATGGTTATAATATATGTACATGAATTATAAGAAAAATTATATTTTAATTATTCAATAAAGACAATTACCTCTTCTTCAATAGCCTTCCTTTAGATCCATTCTAAAGGACACTTAGATTGGTATTATAGGAAGAAAAAACCACTAATTGGTACTAATAAAAGTTTAAAATAAAATTCAAATGGTTTTGGTCTATATATATTTCTCGTGAAATTATAAATAAATGATAGAAGGGGTGTCCTTTAAGAGTGATGGGAGTGTCACTTTGAGAAATTCATGAATTATTATAATATAATCTATGTATAACTAATGTAAAATGTTTCCAAAAGGGTATAGATTATAATATAAGGAGTTTATGGTATTAAAATAATCATATAATAAAATTTGTACCAGTTTAGATATCATTTTCAACCATATCCTTTAGATTAACCCCTTAGATAAAAAATTTAAACCTTAATCGTGGTAATGTCCTTTTTAATATTAGAATGTTATAATTTTAAATATAAGGAGATAATTGGTTAATAAATTGAACATGGATGAACTTTTAGACCATATATTATAACCCTTTCCCTATTTCAATATTTTTAATGATATTTAAATAATTTAATACAATATTAATTTCATAAAAAATCATTAATGTCATTTTTTGACAATATTCATTTCATTTGGAATTAAATTAAAAAATAAAAATATTTAATTTGAATATATTCCTTTAACACATAAATAATAAGATATATTCACTAATTAAAACATTAATGCAATAAGTAATCAAAATTTTATTACTTTTATTATTTATAAAATCATTTATTTTATTTTTTATATTAATTTATTTAAAACTACTTTGGCGTTGCATAAACTATTAGGTTAATTATTCAATCAAAAAAATTAAAAATAAAATATTGTGATAAAAAATTATTTATATTTAAAATTAACATTTAAAACTAAAAACGATATCTTTTTATCTTTATGGAAAAACAATAGAGTTATTAAAGTCAAGAGTGTGACATTTTATTTTTATTATTTTCATCAATTAATATAAATTCCAATATAGACGTAAAATGGAACCAAGTGGCTATATATTCAGGAAATGTATAGAAATGGTTTCCAATGAACATGTACCCAAGTGGTAGAGGCTCCTTCATGTCATCCAACAGAATAAGGATCAAATATAGGTGGGGTTGAATATTTGTGTTATTGTAGCAGTACTATAGTAGTTACTATAACATTTATGGTTCAGTATAATAATAGTAGTCAATATTAATATGATTGGGGCCTTCAGGACACTGGGTTGGGATTATGGGACTCAGAGACTTTGGGCCACCAAAGGCCTTTATGCCAATGGGCCTTCGGGCTGTACTGACCTTTGGGCCACCAATGGCCTACGGGCTATGGTTTCTTCAGGCCACAGAAAAGAAAAAAGAATCTACTCCAGAAGACCATGCAGAAGAATGCCCGAATGAGGATTCAGGGAAAAAATAGCAACTTCCAGAGTAGAGCTAACCAGATTGGAAGAATGAGAGGTTATGTAAACTTCTATTAGGACTAGCCATTGTGTATCTCTATATGGGGAAATGCTGGTTGATCTTCCATATGAGGTGGGGATCTAGGTGCCTTCAAGTTGAAAATGTTGGGGAGGGTCTGTTTCAAGTGTGTTAGGTCTTGGGCATTTAAGGTCATGTATTGAGTCGTGTATGGGCCTTGTGACATGGGACTACAGGTAATGTTTGGGTTACCATGCAACCCTTAAATGGTGGATTGTCCAAAAATAAATAAAAAAGAAGGCCTTCAGGCCATTCAGGATTTAGGTTATTGAAATGGATGAAATTAATTCCTAAAATAGGATAAAGGAAATTCTTTGAGAAATTTTAAAGCCTTATACTAATGTTTTGACCCTATTTTACCCTTTTAACCCTTACAGGGGTGGAAAATGCTTACCAATGATATTATTTTTAATTACTAAAAAATGGAGATAAATAAATAATTCAATTAATTGTCCTCTCCTAGTTTTAATAATCACAAATTATGATTATTTATATTTCTAATAATTCTATTGTTATATGTTAGAATTTGGAAGAATAAGACAGACTAGTTAAATTCTATAAGTATAAGTCAGTGTTACTGTAACTCATCATTCACGAGTCACCTCTCTAAAGAGTCTCCATTACAAGAAAAGTTTTAGAATGCACTAAGTATGAGTCACCATTTCTAACTCACTGTTCCAAAGACATCATCATCCTAACATTCCCAATAATAATTTATCAACATCTTTAATTCTCTGTTGAATCTACCTACCACCAGAAAGACATCTAGAGGGTCACCAAATAAAAGACTCATGACTACCTTTACTTTTTAATTTTAAATTAAATACTAATAATGGTCCTATTTGTGAAATTTAATTCAATTGATTAAATTAACATAATTTTGCAGAAAACATTAAAATAAATGTCAAACTATAGTACGAGGTACGAGGTATCAAGAAATGATAGATGTAATTCTCTATGTCCGTTGTAGTGTATGAAACCAATACTCAATCAAAAAGATGAAAAGGGGGACATGCGTGATAAAAAATGAAAACCAACATGACTCAACATGTGTGCTCCAAACTAAAAAGAGGTTTTGGAATTTTTGAAATCTTCTATGTCATGAATTTAATGAACACATGAAGGAGAAGATTGTTATATACTTGGATCACTCATACATCACATGACAAATTCTTTTTTGATACTCCTTTTTAAAATAGATTTCTAGAAATTGAATCTAGCTTCATTTGAAGATACCTTCAATGAGTTATAAAGTTACAACGCATATCACACAGAGAAACACTACTCCTTATACGCATTTATATTCTCTGTTTGTATAATTTATTTATATTATGAGCCATGTGTGTTTATCACTGTTTTTTATCACACACTGACGCTTGTGAAAAAATTTAAGACTCACATATACCTTCAAAACCTATATTTTTACACCTTATACTCCCACAGATAACAGTGGAAGAGGTCCCTATGTTTCCTGTTACTTTTTTCACTCCCATGAAAACTATTGAAGAGGTCTTTGTGAACTAGAAAACACCATATGTGTTGTCATATACCTCATTCTATGGTGTGGATAAAATTAATGTTAATATATACTTCTTGGTGGTAGGTCATCACTTGGTTAAGAGGACTAAGTCTCATCTTGAGATTGAACCTCTTATTATTATTTATGTTGTTCCGTTTTAAAGTTATGTTTTCACTGCCCAATTTTTTTACATCTAAAAACATTTATTTAACATTGATAGTTAATCTTAGAAATTTTTTATATTGAAATTTTATTTAGTATATTGATTTCAATAGTTAAAATAATATTTCATATTATTTCAATTTAGAACTAATCACCCTTGTAGAAATCTTTTAAAAGATTGAAACTTTTATAAATATACTAATTTGGTTAAATCAGATGTATTTTATTCTGATTTGGGGGATTTGGATTAAATCCATTTTAAATAGAAATTGTAATTAGTAACTCAATTCACCCCCCTCTTAAGTCTCCACTCAAACCACCCTTTTTGTTCAGATGGATTAAAATCTTTTCCAATCCTTCTAATTATGATTATTGGTATACATTAAAGATATTAAAATTTCTGTTAATTCTATATTTTTACTTCATTAAACGTTTTTGTAAATATTTTAATATGGAAAATAAATAGGAATGTTCTTCTACTAACATACCACTATATATCAATGGGAATAATTTTTCCCAATGGAAATGAAAATGAAAATAAATATTGAATGTATGGGTTTAAAAATCATATCTTTTATAGAATATGTGTAGAAAATTCCTACTAGTGCTAGAAATACATTGGATGATGAAACTGTGGTTTCTTATAATAATAATCTCAAATCCATGAATGTCTTATACTGTGCCTTATGAGATGAAGTGTTTAACAGAATTTTTTTTATGTAAAACTGCCTATGAGATATGGCATATTCTATATTTTTGTATGAAGTAACTAAAAAAGTTAAATAAATGAGGCTTACCACTTTCACAATTAAGTATGATAATTTTAAGATGAAACCTGATGATCCTATCTCTAATATTTATCTCAGGTTCAATTACATTATAAATACAATAAGTTCACTTGGAAATATTATCACTGTAAAAGAATATATCATGAATATCTTGAGATTTCTTCGAGAAATATGGAGAGGGAAATCAGTTTCAATTAGAGAACACTCTGATATCAAAGAAATTATAGTAAAGGATCTGATAGGAAAATTTATGGTATATGAGGAAGATATAAAGGTTAACTGAGAAGAATATTGTGAATATAAGAGAAAATATTTTTCTTTAAAAACCACTACATTGAAGAAAAAAGAAAAGGAGAAATTTCAAGTTCAAACTAAAGGTTCATGTAATTAATATTCATCAGGTAACAGTGATGATGAAATAGCTCATCTTTTTATAAGATTCAAGAAATTTTATAAAAATAAAAAATTATTCAAGGAATCTAACTTCAAGGAAAAATATGAAAATAATGGGAAGTGTAAAAAATATTGGAAGAAAGGTGATTATTCAAATTACATCATATATTATGAATGTAAAATAAAAGGATATGTTAAGGTTGACTGTCCAAAAATAAATTACAAGAAGAAATATGATAACAAGGATCAAAGGTACACGATAGCTATGAAAGCTACCTGGAGTTCCTCTGAGGACTCCTCTAGCGACACTGATTCATCTAATGATGAAATTGTTCATAAATCCAACATGTTATTTATGAAAAATCTATTTGAGGTTATATATGTATCTCATGAATATAAATCTCAAAACTCTAAAGATGAATAATAAAATTATGTTCATGAGAGGATGACTAAATAATAAATTTTTTACTATTGAAACATGCATTAGGATAGATTTAATGAGATAAAGGATAAATAAAAACACATAAAAAACCACATGATCTTACTATTTAAGTTAAATACGAAGTTTTGATTGAAAAAAAATAAAAATGATAAATTTCATAAAGAAAGAACATAAATAATTTAATTAACAGTTGAAGAAATATCTCAAAAAATTCACTGATGTGAAAACTATTTTAACAAATATAATTAGAGAATAAATTTCACAAAAATACACAATAGGTATAGGTTACCAAACTATATAAGGGAGAAAAATTTAAAACACATTGATTCATAAATATGGAAAATATTTTATTAGTTGATGTTCTAAAAAAATTTCAGATATTAGTTATGAGAATCATTCTATATGCTATTTTTCAAGAGTAACTAATAGAGTTTATTTCAATACGAAATTACAAAATATTTAAATGAACCACATTAAGAAAGTGTGGGTTTTTAAATCATTCATTACTGTGATTTCTAGAGCCACGATACTATGGGTAACCAAATCATTTATTTCCTAAACCATTATGTAGAAAATCTAATTGAAAATTTCTTGTAAAACATTATGGTACCATGATAGTGGGTGTTAAAGGAATATGATATGAGACTAATCAAACTGAAATAATTTAATAAAGGTTGATATTGGACATGTCACCTTCAGTGAGAATGCTAAAGGAATGATTATTTGTCATAGTTAAACTGGTATCACCACTTCAAATTTAATTTCAAAATAACTTTTTTATGATTTAAAGTGTAATATACTTAGAATTTAATAATTATGTGATGATTGTGTTCATTTCAAATTTAAAAATAATGCGTGAAATGTTTTTGACTCAAAAAAATTAGTTTTTTCCACCTGTATAAATGATAATATTTATGTTATTAATCTGTATTCCTTACTTTCACAAAATATTTCTTACCTAGGTTCATTTCGTAGAGAATCGTTTCTTTGACAAAGGAGACTATCCCATTGTAACATTCACTCAATTATAATGCTTATAAGAAAAGGGTTAGTTAAGGATCTACCCAAACATGAGTTTTAAAACAATAATCTGTGTAGTCCTCACCAAAAGGGAAAAAGGAATAAGATATCTTTCAATCTAAATAAAGACATATCAACTTAACAACCTCCCAATTTGGTTTACATGGACATTATTGGACCATCTGGAGTTTGATGTTAAATTTTAATCACTAAACTTATGTACTTATAGATGAGTTTTTTAGATATACTTTGGTTTTATTTTTATCTCACAGAAGTGAAGCTAGTTCCTATTTTACAAAGTATTCTATATCAATTAAAAATATAGATAGACATAGAATTGAGACTTTAATACGTGACTATAGCCGTGAATTTGAAAACCATGATTTTGAATCATTTTTTGACAAAATAGATATATTCAAAACATCTCTTATGAAAGGACACCTCATTATAATGGTGTTTTATAATGAACAAACATAACCCTTTAAGAGATTACAAGATCTATTCTTAATGAATATAACATAACCATTTGTTTCTAGGAAGATGTTGTAAATACATCTTGCTATGAAATTAATAGAAACTTACACAGGCCTATCATGAAGAAAACCCCTTATAAACTATCAAAATATAGGAATCCCAAGGTTAAGAAATTTATAATTTTTTTCTGCAATGTTTTTATTCTCACTACTAAGGATAATCTTAACAAATTTTTCTCCAAAAGTGGTGAAGAAATTTTCCTAGGATATTCAACTTCTATAAAATCATATAGAGTCTTTAATAAGATAACAAAATGTGTGAAATAATTTTTACTTGTAAAATTTGATGAAATGGATCCACATGAGCCCAAAATAACTCTAAAAAATCTTGAAGATGATCTATCAAATCTAGCCTTAAATTACAAACCTTCTAATTCTCCTATCACATAAGCAGAAAAATCATTCAATTATAGGAAATTTATAGAATCTAAACCTATATAACCCAACTCTCTATATGATCAAGAATAAAATAGTTCATCTTTCTCTAGAGGTATTAGGACTCCTATGGACAACCCTTTAGATGATTTAGTTAGAGACCTAAATCAGAGCTTCTGTAAGAAATCAGGTTAAAAATCAAGCTTTTTTGTCACATCGTGAACCTAATAATATCAATGAATAAATAGGTGACTAATTTTTAGTAATGGATATTCATGAAGAGATAAATCTGGTTTAAATAAATAACCCTTGGAAATTTATTGATAGACCAAAGGAAACTTAACTACGTGAATAAAATTTGTGTTTTGAAACAATGTTGGTGAAGATGGAACTATTGTAAGGAATACAGATATGTTAGATTCACAAGTTTATAGTTAAGAAGAAGGAATAGAGTATAAATAGACATTTTTACCTATATCCCAACCTATATCCACTAGAATCCTACTATCATTTACAGATCATCTAAATTTAAAACCTTAACAAATGGATTTCAAAAGTGAAATCCTAAATGGTTATATAGATGGGGATTTTTTTGTTGAACAACCCCTGGTTTTCAAAATACACAACTTCCAAATCATGTATTCAAATTAAAAAAAATATTTGTATGGTTTAATGAAATCCCCTAAATCATGGTATGATAGGCTTAGCTAATTTGTTATTTCAAACGATTTTAAAAAAAGGAACAGTTGTCCTTAACCTTTTAAAAAAATTAATTTTAAAAAATATTTTTTAGTTGTTCAAATACATGTAGATTATATTATCATTGGATCATCTAAAAATTTCCTATGTTGGGATTTAAAAAATGGTGAAAAGTGAATTTGAAATGATTTTATTAGGAGAAATTAAATTCTTTCTTGGATTTAATATTTTTCAAAACAAAGAAGGAATTTGTTTGAATCAACATAAATATACTTAATATTTTCTAAATGTTTTGGTCTGGATGGAACTAAAAGCAGTGATACTCCCATGACCACCACATGTATGCTGGATCTATATGAGGCTGGGAAACTAGTGCATCCATCCAATTACATAGGTATGATTGGAAGTCTTCTATACATAACTGTTAGTCAACCTGACATTTGGTTTAGTGTTTGTATGTGTGCTCAGTTTCAATCAAAACCAAAAGTGACAGACTTACATTCTGTTAAAATAATTTTTAAATACCACAAAAATACTACCAATTTAGGTCAATTCTATCCCAAACGACAAGCATTGGATTTAGTTAGTTATTCTGATGCTAATTTTGGTGGATGTAAGTTAGATAGAAAAATAACCTTTAGAGCATGAAACTTTTTGGGTATGTCACTATATAATGGTGTAGTATATAATGAAAAATTTGGTTGCATTATCTACTGATAAAGTTGAATACATAAGAGTTGGTAGTTTTTGTGGTCTAATTTTGTGGATAAAACAAAAATGAATAGAATATGGATATCAATTCTGATATATCCCTATAAATTTTCACAACACAAGTGATATTAAAATTTATAAAAATACATTCTCTCATTCTAGAATGAAACATATTGATATAAGACATCACTTTTTGAGATATAATTATCAATAAATTGGCACAAAACATTATATTGTTGATATTTTTACTAATACATTGAATTATAAGAGAATGAGTTACATTAATCATGAATGAAGAATGATAATTTTTGTTAAATGTCTCACTATTGAGGTATCTCCATTGATGTCTCACTATTTATTTCTCATTGTTCATGTCTTGCCATTGATGTCTCATTATTGATGTCTTTCCATTGGGTGTCTCATCGTAAATTTCTCTCACAATTATTTCTGCCTTTAAAAAATTATCTTACTAGGCTGGCAATTTTTTTTATTATTATTTTGATTTATTTGATATGATCCGTATATTTGATTTTAGAGCCCCTAAATGATAAAATCATAACCCCTATAATTTCATTTGGCCTCTCGACCTTTAAAACCTATTTTTGAACCTATTTCGTCCCTCCATTACCTTTGAACTCTCCCCAGATGTTCAGAATGGTTAGAATGAAGTGACCATATAAATCAACTCCAGATAAAAGTAAACCTTCAAAGAAAAAGAAAAGTGTCTCAAGTATAAATATTAAAAAAACATTTGAATCTCGAAGATGTGAACCAAGTTCTCGTACTGTAAAATGAGATATCTACAGATTGGATTCTATCATGTAAGTCTCATGTGTTAAGAGTTTTTAAGGATAAAGTCTTTTTAGAATGGTTTTCACATAATATGTGACCCTTGTATTTGAAGCATGTATCTGGGTTCTATCAATATTTTGTGTTTTCTTTTACCTAATAAGATGATTTCATGATAAGAATTAGAATAAATGGAAATAGATGTGTCTTCTCCTCTATTATTTGGGAAGCATGATTAGAATTACCCCATGAGGGTTTCTTTTAAAATCATGAAGGAAGTCCCCCTCCTAATATTGGATTTTACTTCATCAAAAAGGCTTTAATATACATAACTACAAATGGATCGTCTATAAGACATGTTTCATCTGAGTTAGATGGTGAAACCAAGATGTTGTTTAAGTTTATCCAATATCTTATTTTCCTGAGAAAAGGTTATTTTCCCAATTTGAAATATCAGGATGTGTAATTGTTTTATCTTTTGAAGAAATGATATAAAATCAACTTGTGAAAATACCGCATTCCTCACCTGTGTCATATGACTAACACCACATCAATATCCACTTCTTTGTTCTATTCTAGTTAATTTTTTCTATGTTAAAATATAAAGGATTAGCGGGTGAAAATTTAGAGTCTATTATAGACTGTGGTGGTTTTTGTATTACCAAGGTTATATGAAACAGAATGAAAATAAGCTGGAATTCATGGAAGGAATAATGGGTAGAGGAAAATGAAATGATTTATGTGATTTTCAACCCTGTTTATCATCCCACATGACTTAGGGATATTAATAATCCTTGTTTTGAACGGGATAAAATAATAGAGTACCCAAAATAATAAGTAGAGGCTAATGCATCTAGAACTGAAGAAGAAAATCTATTGGAAGGAGAAGGAAGTGATTTGGATATTTCTAAAGGGAATGAAGAACCTTCACATGAATATTTTGGACCTTCACAGGCTCTCCCATCAAGGGAAACTATTATCATGGACGATGATAATGATGAGACTAAAGTGAAAATAATTGATTATAAAAGTGGATCTGGAAAATTCTTGTAGATACTTATTTTGTGTCTTCTCTATCTGATAAACCTCCTTCTCTAGTATTTTATGTCGAGAAGTTATGTTCTATAGTCAGGGATAAGTTAAAAGATGCATCAACCTCAACTACTATTCCTTTTGAATTTTTGAATGTTGTGTTTCCAATATTGGTTATTAGAAGAAGAATTTAAAACTATGATGGGTGGTTCATATCCAGAGATCTTGAAAAAATTAGACAACATAGTTATAATATTCATTCCATGGATATGATTTATTCCAAAGAATCCACTGATACTAAAGAAGAGATCACAAAAAAAGTATATTTCTACTTTAAAATAACTGACACCAAGCATTAGTTGACTAGTTATTTTAAGAATATGACTGAAATTATGAGGCTGCCACTAGTCACTCAAGACTTTAGAGATAATGATAAGTATATTAAGTAACTAACTTATACTCTTAAATCCTTTATAGAAAATAAGGATGATTTCAGTAAAGCTATGGAAAAGGGAAGAAATATTATTATGGATTTTATCAGTATCCTAAAGCCTTATTTTTATGTTCATACTACTGCAATTGTAACTCCAGATGCATTTCCCATTCCTTCAACCTCTTCTAGATCCATTGCAAGACTTATGTACCCATCTCCTCATCCACAAAACTATTTAGCCTTTTTCACCAATCCTTTTTCATCTTTACCTCCTCAACTTCAACCTTTTCCCAAAACTCCTATTGAGCCACTCAAACAGTTTTGGATACTTATCTATAGAGATTTACCTTCCTCTAACACATCAGCTTCTCCAATAGTACAGACACATGTCCTCAGGTCTTCATCATTTGTTCTTAAAACTTTTGATAAAGGGAAATAACCTCTTTATCATTTCACTGAGAACCCAAAAATTATATTTTTTGTTTTTTATGGGGATGTAACTAGACCATTTTATTAGATTATATATTCTTTTTTAATTCCATCTTATGATTCTTATCGGTTTTGTCTTAATGATAATCCCAAAAGGGGGATATGGTTATCATAGAAAAAATGCTTTATGGAATATAAATATACCTTATTTTTTATTATTTCCTCTTAATTTATCAAATACCATATTCCTTGTACCGTGTTATGTTATTCTCTATAATATAATTAAATTTGAATGTTTCTTAGTTCTTTCACTTTATGGATAAATTAATTAATATTGCTTCCATTATTTGTGATCATCAAAAAGTGGGCTAATTTTGAACTGTCTTGTTTTAATAATCACAAATCAAGTTTATTTATGTTTGTAATATGTTTACCATACTATGTTTGAATTTGTTAGTATAAGACATACTAGAAGAATTATATAAGTATAATTCACCATTAGAAAAACTCACCATTCCGAAGTCACTACTCTAAGGAGTCATCGTTACAAGATAGATTGTAGAATTAACAACGTAAGAGTAACCATTCCGGACTCAATATTCCAAAGACATTACCAGATTGACACTACTAAGAATAAGCCACCGCCAGCTTTAAGCCACCATTGAATCAACCTACCCCAAGAGATACCACAAAAGGGTCATAGATCAAACGACTCATCACTACCTTTCCTTTATCATTTTAAATTCAGTATTCTTAATGATCATATTTGTGAAATTTAATAAAAATATTTAAATTAATTACCTTTTTCAAGAAACATTAAAAGCAATTTCATCCCGTAGTATAGGGTATCAAGACATGATCAAGAACATGTTCTATGTCGGCTATAATGTATAATGAAAATAAACAATCAAAAAGAAGAAAAGGGGGAATTCTTGGTGAAAAATTAGAACAAACAAGACTCAACATGTGTGTTCCAAACTAATTTTTTTTGTGTGTGTTAAAGTGTCTATGTCAAGAATTCAAATAACATACAAAGAAGAAGATTGTTTTACACTTGTATCACTCATTCTTCATAAGAGAGACGCTTCTACGATACTCTGTTTTACAATAAATTTCAGGAAAATGAATCAAGTTTCATTTCAATCTACCTTAAAGGAGTCATGAAGTTGAAACATGTATCATATAGAGTAATATTATCCCTTATATACTTTTAACTGCACTGTTTGTGTACTTTATTTAAATTATAAGAAATGTGTTTTTATCTTGGTTTTTTTAATACACACTGACTCCAGTGAAAAACGAAAAGATACCCAGATATCTTCACAACCTATATTTTTACACCTTATACTCCCATGGATAGTTGTGGAATAGGTCTATATATGACCTGTTACTTTTTTCACTCACACAAAAACAGTGGAAGAGGTATTTCTGACCAAGAAAACATTATATGTTTTGTTGTATACCTCGATCCAGGGCATCGATAAAATTTATGTTCATATAAATTTCTTTGTCGAAGGTGATCACTATGTGAATTTAACTAAGTCTAAGCTTGAGACTGAACCTCTTGTTATTATTTTTTTCCCCTCTTTAATGTTCTCTTTTCACTTCTTAATCATTTTACATCTAAAAATATTTCATTCACTTTGATAGTTAATCATAGATATTGTCAGTATTAGAATTTGATTTAGTATATTGATTCAAAATTTTAAAATAGTATTTCATATTATTTCAACTGAGAACTAATAACCCTTTGATAAATCGTTAAAAAGACCAGAACTTTTATAAATCTACTACTTTGGTTATCTAAGCTTTATTTTATTCTCATTTATGTGACTGGGTTAAATACATTCTAAACAGAAATTTTAATATGTAACTCGATTCACCCCCCTATTGATTCACCTCTATGACAAACATTAACATCCTATTTAAAATTATGGAATCCAGTTTTCATTATTAAATTAAAACATATAAAAAATTTTAATTAAAAATTAAACCTATAAAACACAACAAAAATGAGTTTTCCAAAAAAAATTGTATTATAAGGTGATCTTATAGAAAAATAAAACATAAAAATAATTCTCATAACCTTAATTATATTATTAATTATTTTATTGAAATAATTATAATTTTAGAACCATTTTAAAAAAAATATATCTTTTTGAAATTATTTTAATGAAAAGATAATTTTCAATAAAAATCTGTTTTTTCACTACTCATCAAAAAATCAATCCTTTCACAAAATTAATCAAAATTTTACTCCATGATTATTATGAAATTATCAATTCCAAAATTAATTTTATCTTATCAAATACATTTTTAAAAAGAGGCTGAAATTAAATATAATAATTTTTCACAAAATCAATAAAAACCATTTTTTAGGAAAAATACATTTTAAAAAATATGATCACTTTACTAAAAATATAATTTATTCATTTAAAACCATTAAATATTTTTTAATATGGTTACTACTATTCCTGACTCCTTTTTTAATGGCAAGGTTATGATTGTCACATTTAGATAACAATATTTTAATATTATATCATTG
Source organism: Viscum album (assembly GCA_963277665.1). Lineage (NCBI taxonomy): Eukaryota > Viridiplantae > Streptophyta > Magnoliopsida > Santalales > Viscaceae > Viscum > Viscum album. Next base: position 1,459,568,160 of record OY728157.1, on the reverse strand, counting down.
TTTACTTAAATCTTGGTGTTGCATGTTAAGAAAACTATTGAGCATAGTATTTTAAATTTTTGGGGAGTTAAATTATATACTTCATAAATAAAATTTTCCCATGATATTTATATAATTAATCAAATGTTCTGTATTTGAGAATAACTTTTTTGAAAACCCACATCCCACAGAGGGATAATAAAAATTATTTTAAAAAACTAAAGGTAGAGGATAAAGGTTACCACATAATCAGGTTCCCAGTAAAGGAGAACATTGGTGGGAAGTTAATATTTAGACATAGAGGATAAAAATAACATAAAAATATTAATACATAGTGAAATAGAACATGATCATGATATATTTAATGACTAAAAATCATAAATCAGTGAGGGGTTAAAAGACCCATAATTCATTTGAAATTTATGTAATAGGATAACATTTTTATTTGAAGATCATTTTCATTGTGTTAATGAATTTCAATAAAATCTAGAATAAAAACATAAGTAAATATACTTACATGACATGTATAATTTCATCCTTTAATAAATTTCCACTATAGTATCATATTTTTCTTCGAATGATGATTATTCATGATGTATTTTTAATGCTTGAAGCACTAAAATGAACTTCTAATGGATAACATAATACAAAAATGAATAAGAATATATTACTAATGTCATTACTAAAACAAAAAAAATTAGTATCATGTAAGATAATACGCCAACATGAATTAACCATTAGATAAAGAAATAATAAACTCATGTCTAAAATTCAATGGTAAAACCAATGGTTTAACATATATTATTCCATAAATAAATAACACTAAATTCAAAATAACAACAATAATAAAGAATTTTTTAACCTTAAAGGATATGTAGTAACATTCATCATAAACCTTAAAAAATCCAATAAAATTTTTTCTTAAAAATCCATTCCATTAAACCTAGAGGTAATATATACCTCAAGCCAATAATACATCTCTCAAAATATCATTAATAACCTCAAAATCCCCAAAAACAATTATCCTACAGTTAGATTCCTAAAATAAATTAAATAATTTAATTTTAAATAGTGTAAGTACAATGAAATTATATACTTACCAGGACACTACATAGGTCAATAATAGGCAATGTACACCTGACTCCCTATAGTTGTCGGTTCAAGCCCTATGTCCTTACCAAATGTTATGGGTTTTATACTGACCTACGAGATGTCCTTTTTATAAAACTATATTAATATAATTACTATAATGTTCCTAATAACATTAAATATTAAATCACTTTTTATCAACTAAGGTTTTCTATAAAACATATTTTTTCTAAAAAATCAAACATTATTAATTAAATATTATTACCTTAACATCAATGATCATATTGAACCAAAATATTATCAATGAATTTAAGTTACATACAAAAAAAATACAAAATAATTCTTCCTTAATAACCTTATCACTAAAAAATATACTAAACCAAAGGGTAATATTCCTAAAAATTATCCCTAATATATCCTCAATAATGTCAATCTCCAATCACATAAAACCTCAAGATGAGTTTCAAGGACTTTAAACTTATGATAAACCATAGACTTATCAACACAACACATATAGGTTTATCCTGTATCACTATGGAATATCATAGGTTTCCATAGTTTTTATTCTATCATTCATTATAAAGAATAATATTCAAATTTTGAATTAACCAAAGCATATCCCCTGGGAATCTTAAACCAGGTATGTGGTAAGGGTGCACACACTGTGAACTAGAATAATGCATGTTATATATCAAACCTACTCTTATCAGGTTTATTACCCCTTGATGAACCTACGTTAAAACCATATTTACTTTATGTATACAGATAGGTATGTATTACCATAAAAACTACATAATCTAGACCTGACTAAAACTTTTTTGATATTATTCTATAATTAGACATATCCTCAAAGTCTATTATTAGGGTATGCTCCGTTATCTATATTTTCCTAAATGTACTTCCAAATGTTTCTACTAAATCTCCATATAATACCACCCATAAAGACCCCAAACCTATAATCCTAGAGTCAGTAGTTACATTATTACATTGAAACTAGATACAATTGATCACTTCCCAATGGACTGAAAAGTTTAGTAGCCTTGAAGATCTTGATAAATATTTGATTCTAATTTTTTACATTAAAAAATATAAATCATAGTAATGGTAAACATTATGTTTCTATTAAAGTCATTCAAATATTCCTTCTTCAAATCCTTGGGAAAGGAAAAGAAAATAAGGGTGAGGTCAAATGCTCAGTAAGGGTTGCGTAGAACACAATTAATCATTAGTAAATAACATATGATCTATATTTAATGTGAAATAATATAATTTTTTTTATTTAATGAATAACAAGAGTATGAAAAATGAATCCATCGACAATGATAACTAGAATTTTAGGGATGGAAATTATTAATATTCTATGGAATAATCTCATACAACATGATATATTTACCTTCAGGCCCTTACACCAAGAAAATTACACTATGGGTAGGAATACACCAAAACCCCATTTCATATGGCTAGCCAACTGGTTATCTCATGATACATATCGATTCATTAAGGAGAAATTTTTAACTAATCCACACCCATCACTACATGTCAGATGTATTCACTATATATGGAATGATAAAATTAAATTCATAAACCATAAGGCTTATAAAAAATGTATATATCAAGTAAATAATATGAAATATTAATATTTCCCCCACCAATCAATTAACTTTTAAATGTATAAAAATATATTTATAAATGGTATAAGATTAAGGAAAAATATACCCATGATACAATTAAAATGAATATTTATGAAAATATTAATGTCCAATTATCACAGGAAAGTAAATATTTCAGGATAATATTAAAGACCAAAAAATAGTAATAGATAAAAAAACATCCATCAATTATTTTAAAAAATTGATTTTATATAATGATATTTTATTTTAAATAATAGAATGAATTGGATGTGAAATTTTTAAAATAAGTTTTTTTAATGATTTTTATTTGTAAAATCATTGAAATCTTATATAATATGATAAAAAAAATTCAAATTATTATGGAAGTGGGAATGTCTGTTAATGTGGTATAAGTTAAGAAATAAAAAATTCATTTTTTTTTATAAATAAATATGAAAATTAATCTTTTGGAATTATTTAAAAATATTCTTTTCAAACCTTTTAAAAATTTAAGGATGAATTCAAATTTACTTTGAGTATTTAAAAATGACTGTTTTAAATAATTTTTGATTAAAATGGACATAGAAGATAAATTATACATGATTGAAAGAGAAATAATAATAGCATTTATTTTAAACATTTATTTACATGATTAATGTTCCAAAGATAAGAATGGTTTGAATAAAATATGGATACTCCATACATATCAATGTTATAAGAAAACAAATATGTATTTTTTGAAGGATATATTATAATATTATTAAAATGGAAATATATGAAATCCCAAAAAATGAGACTATAAAATAAATTCTTACCTATTTAGTAGCTTTTAAATTTTAACCCCAAGAATGAATAAACTTAAATTAAAAATATTATTACTATTAATTTATATATATATATATATTAATTCTAAATACATAAAAGGTATTTTATATTCAACATATAAAATAATAATGGTTAACAATAACAACTATGCCTCAATAGAGTGGAAATTGAAATGAAATCGCATACAAATATCATACCATTGAAATGTAAAATATTAAATTAGTATATTATGTGTGATAAATGTAAATATACACAAAATAATTCAAAATACAACATAAAACAATAAAATTAAATTTCACGCAATATATTTACAAAATATAATCATTGAAGAGGTATTACAACCTAATGATAAGAAATTTAGTTATGAATCCCCCTTACAATGATCATAATGTTGAATTGATAATTATTAAATCAAATTATTATGTATATAAAATTTAAATACAAATAAAACAAGTGAAAATAAAACATAAAATGATAAATTACATTACACACATGATCATATCATATCAAAGATAATGAGTAACTAATTTGACCAAATAATATGAAATTGAGTTATAAAATCTCATACATTACATTTCAACTTAGTTAAACATTTTTTAACATCTTTTGAAATTGATTTAAACGTGTTGTTTATTTTTTAAGGAACTATATTAACTTTTAAAAAATCATATATTATCCTATTATTTCATATTATCACCCCTGTGTTAATAACCTTTTATTATCATACCTCTTTCGTATATGAACTGATTCGTTTTTCATAAGATTTTTGGTTTGGTGGTTTTGGTCCTTGTACATTGATTATGGTTCCCTCATAGCAAATATTTTAATAATAAAATAAATAAAATAAATAAAATAAATATTAATTATATAAAAATTTATATTCATTCATAAAATTTATATATTAAAAGATTAATTACACCATTCATGGAGACTGTAGGTCATACAAGCACGTAAACATTATTTTTACTATTTGAAGAATAGAGAAAAAAAGAATGGTAAAAAATATTTTACCATTATTGAATCATTATTATATAATATATATATATATCATATATATTCATTTAGATATATCCTTATTACTATCCATGTAAAGTAGAAAAGAAAAACGAATGAGATCGCTTCTTGGAGGTGGTAGCTCACACATATGCACGATCGATGTTATCATTCTCCAACGTATTGGAAGGTAAGAAGTTATATGTGATTTTATAATTTCATAAGTAAAAGAATTTCATAAATACCATTTATATTCATTATTTTTATCTTCATAACCATCAATGTACATTTTTTAGGAAAAATTAATTACATCACTACGTGGAAATGGTAAGTCATAGGTATACATGATCGATGTTTTCTATTTTAGTATGATGTAAAAGAGATGGAAATTTTTGTAACATAAAAATAATAACATCTCAATATATTTATGATACTGTATTTATTATTTTAGGATTGATAAAATATATTTTTAATAAGTATATAAATAAATAAACATGAAAGATTTGGTAAAGACGATCACCACTTATTCGATAGAATTCCATTAGACCCCTTCTTAAAAAACCTTGAAATTGTATTTTAAGAATAAAATCACTACTGATTAATGTATATAAAATTGTAAACTAAAATTGGTCATCTATTGGTCAAGACAGAATACATAACAAGGTTTAAATAAAACACTGAAGGGTTTTCTTTTATTAGTAAGGGGATGGGCACTATTGAAAATCCATGAAATATTAAAATATAAAATGTTTTTAACGCATTTAAAATGATAACAAAATAGAATATATTCGAATATAACGATTAAGTGGTCATAATATATTCATTCAATAGAAAATTATGTTTTGATAACATTTTAAACCTTATCTATTATATGAAACTCTTGATTACCCAATTTTAACAATAACCATGGTTATGAATTTTTAAATATTAAAGGGATATAATTTTGATTATAAGGTTATAATTCACTCATAAATGTCCAATGAATGATATTATAATCCATATCCTATACCCCATGTCGTCATTCAATATTTTTATTATATTTATATCATTTCATAACATACCATTAATTTCATTTTTCAAAGTATTCATTTACTTTGAACGTAAAATACACCAAAAGAGATATTAAATTAAATATAATACATTAAATCATCAATAATATGATATATTAATATATAATTTTTTTGTAACACATTAATTTATCCAAATTATATTACTTTTAATATTTTAAAATGATTTATTTTATCATTATATTAATTGAATAAATATTGTGTTGGTTTTGTAAAATAAATTATTGAAATTATTAAATCACTAAAAATAAAAAAATTATCATAATAATAAAATTTAATTTATCTTTTAAATGAATATTTAAAATCTATACATAACCTTTATTTATATTTATGGAAATACAAGATTGTGATACTTTGTTTTTATTATTTTAATAAAGTAATATAATGGTCAATATCATCGAAAACAAGGAACTAAGTGGATATATATTTGAGACATGGATGAAAATGGATAAACTCAATTCATAAATTAGTATTATGTAATTTTTAGTGACATTTTAATTCCTTATCCCCAATTTTTTACACTATTTTACCTGTTTGAACTTTATTGTTATGAAAAACACTTACCAAGGTTACAATTCAAAATGACCAAAAATAAAAGGGTTCTATTTACCAAATTATATTATCTTGATTCCATGTATGAAATTATTTTTTTCATATTTAACTCATATAATATATGGAATTGTATTTAAAATTGATCTCGAAAAATCCAATGAAAAACAGTTTCCCCAAAAACAAATTCTGATGTTTAAAAAGATTTTATAGATAAAATCAAAAATAAAATTTATTAAAAAGACCATAATTATATTATTCAGAATATAAATTAGTTAATTAAAATTTAAAAATTATTTATATAAATTTTAACTTTGGAAATGATTTAAATAAAAAAGTCAGTTTTTAATATAAATAAGTTTTTTTCATTATTCATCAAAAAATTAGTCTTTTTTGAAAATTATAAAAAAATATCAATATAAGATAATTATAATAATATTAATTAAAAAATTAAATTAATGTTATCCAATTCATTTTTAAAAAGAGTCAAAAAATAATTATACCATTTATTCAAAAAATATATAAAACCCAATTTTAGTTGAAATTAGTTTTTAAATAATATAATGACATTACTAAAAAATAATAGATTCAAAGAAAACCATTATAGTTTTTTATAATGTTTTTATTCTTATTAATTTCCCTAATTTTAATAAAGATTATATATTTTTCATGTTTAAATATTACTTTTTTAATGATATATGACGGTTATCTTAAAAATTTGTGTTGCAGGTTGTGTAAGCTATCAAGCATAGTTTTATAACTATTTAGGGTGTAACACCAAGATGTTTTTCAATTTGAAATAATGATATTAGTGTCTAGGGATGATGTGTTCAGTTTCCTATTTTTATCTCAATGGCTTAGCTTCTAGAGGATCATGGATAAGAATTATATGTATTCTAGTCTTTTACATCCCCTTTACATTCTAGTGTGGAAGTGGGAAGATATTTTAATGGATTTCGTGGGTGGAATACCTAAGAATTAATTTTTTAAGGATGGTAATTTTTATTAGTGGTTGAATAAATCAGAACATTTTTATCCTTTCAAAGAGTCGATGAAGGTGTAGGATCTCAAATACGTGTTCATATAAGAAATTATAATGCTATATTGTGTGGCATTAACCATTTTTTCTAATGAAAATACTTACTTCAGAAAAAAAAATTTCAAGATCCATCAAGAGGTGATAGGTTCTTAGATAAAGATGAGAACAATATATTACTATTATATAGATGTTCAAACTAAGTGGGTTATTTAGATCTTTGAGGATATTATTCATTTGTGTGTAGTTTATTTCAGTGATTCATGGGATATTTTTATGCATTGGTTGAGATTTCATATAATAATAGTAATCATATGTTGATTAAGATTAATAAATTTGAGTATTTGTGTGGGTAAAATTTTAAATATCACCTTTTTTGGATGAAATTGGGTGAGCGATCCTTATTTATTCTGAGTATCATTTGACAGATAATAGGGGCAGTTCAGTTGAACTGATAGAGTGTGATGGTGTATTATGGTTTTTGTAAACAATAAACTAATCATCATCATTATTCAGTGGAATTTGATTTTGTTGATTTGGTGTTTATGAATGTTTCTCCTTGGTTGGGAGATCATTATCTTTGAAGGAAATTAAGTTTACACAGTGATATGTAAGACCATTCGAGGGTGTGGAACACCTTTAAGGGTTTTTATATTTTTTGGTCTAATAATTTTATATTAAAAACATTCATGATGTCTTCCATATATCACAAATGAAGAAGTATCATTTACACCCTTACCATTTTATTAAATGGTAGGGTAGGGAGGTTGATCCCAACAGTTTTATTGATGAATATCCTCTTCATATTAGGGATTTTCAAAGCAAGGTAGTGTATAGTAAATCCATTCCTTTATACAATGTAATGTTAAAGTGTAGACTATGAAACTACGACACAAGGGAGTATGATTGATTGGTGTGGTATAAATAACCTCACCTTTCCACATATTTTAAACCTTATGGGCTTTGGGGGAGGTGAGTGGCATGGTTGGGAGAATTTTTATAACCTTCATGTCACAGGTATGTATTGCGTTGAGTTTTTATTTTGATTTCATCTATTAATTGGGTTTTAAAAGTTTATGGAACAAAAATGCGAATTTTTTAGAAAGAGGATCAGGCATTTGGTTAGTTTATGGTTATTACTATGTTCCCAAACATGTATAAGGGGGAGGAAGGACACCATGAAATTTTCATGGAAAACATATGATTTTCTAAATTTTTAGAGGTTCAAAGGAAACTATAGAAATTTATTTTGGGAATGGGTGTGGCCCACAAGGTTGGACCACTTTTAGTAGAAACCATGTTTTCAAAATGAGAGACAACACCAAGTGCTTCTAGTGGCTCATGCATGATTAACACGTGTTCTTTCAAATCATGTAGAAAAATCATGTAGTATACATATTGTTTCTAAAATGTGAAGTTACCTTCTTTCCCTTATTAATAATTAACCCTCTTTATTCCCATCTATGTATCTATCCATACTCTGGCAGTGATCCTTCACCTCCCTTCCTTCTATTGTTATCTCCGTTTATTCATGGTGGATTTAAATGAGGATATACTTGATTCCTCATAGAATTTTTTTCTCTCTTCTTCCTCCTTTTCATTGTTCCTTATTTGATATGGTGTTTTAGAATCCTAAAACACTATAGCGTTCAAACATAGATTTATGGATGAGGGGAGAATAATTTTTTTTATTCATATAGGTTTTAAGGGATCGATTTATTTCATTTTTAGTGCCTTAATTCAAGGTTTATGAGGTTTACTCTATTTTGAGTTAGGTGTCTTTGTCTTATGATTCCTTCCAATATAATATTTTCTATTATTGGTTTTCCATCATCATAAATTATTTAATTTTTAATGATATATGTTATTGAGGGTTGTTATATGGTTTTTTACCATTATTATTTTCTTATGGTTGGTTTAATGATGTTTTAAATGATTATTTCCTTTGAACTAATTTTTAATATAAAAAATGTGATTCATAAAATGCATTAAAGGAAAATTTTAGTCTCAAGTGATCTTAAAATGATGTTTTAAAGTGAATATAACTTTTTATTGGGGCTTATTAAATTATGGTTAGTTATGGTTTTGAGATTATGTATGCTTTAGCTATATTCAAGATAATATTCTATATAAGAGACTCCTTGGGTGGCTTGGTGACAAGTGTAACTTAATACATATTATAGATTATTATCTGGAAAGAGATAGATTTTAAATATGACTATATGTTCTAATGGGATGGATTAGTATGCCAACAAAACCATGTTAATCTGTCTAGTTTTTTATGTTCATGTATGTTGGCTTGTGTTCTATGTATGAGTTCTAGTTTCCTTATACCCATTGGTCTGATACCATAATATATGGATTTTTTTGTAGTTATGTTTTAATTTTTATTGTAAATATCATTATTGTATTTAATGGAATATATCCCTAATTTGCGTTAGTTTATATATGGTTTCCTAATTTCTCAAACATTAAATTTTTGGATTATTTTAAAATTAACCAAAATATTTTTAATCAATTCTTAAAAGAAAGAGTTTTGAAACAGTTTTTTAAAATATGAAATAATTTTTTTCATATAAAATACATCATATAGATTTATGGTGGTATGTGTATATGATTTTCCTCTCACCCTGTATATAGACATGGAATATATATATAATTGGTTTTTTATGACACTTGTAATTTTATGGGTTACATGTATTTTGGTAGTCATTCCTGAATATAAACAACCTTCCATGGTGTAGTGGTAATGACCATTGATCAGAATGAGTTTTTGCTTCATTGGGAGTCTTCTTAGGATCCATCGTATTGTTTTGGATTATTTTGTATAGTCCTCTCCATCAATGAATAAGTTTAGTAAGTTTTATTATATTATTATCATTATCATTTTAATATTAGTCATGTGTTTGTTTTAAGACAATAGTTTTCACTACTTCATATTCTTTTCTGTATTGTCGTTACATTTATTAAACTACTTATTTCATTACATAGGTGTTCAACTTATGAATTAGTCATGCTGAATTTCTAGGTGAAATATGATTATTATCTCTTTATATTTTGAGGGTAAAATCATTCCAAATGTTTGTATTTTAATACTCAAGAACTTGTCACGTGCTTTTGATGATCAAGAATGTGAATTGGGACTTATCTATAGTAGTATCAGGTGACTAGTCAAGTCAACCAGATCCATATAGAGACATGATAAAATAAATATTAAAAAAAGGCAGATAAGAAAATATTTATATTAAAATATTTCATTAATGATGAATTTATTTTTTATGTATTATGGAAAATATATATCTAAATAATCGGTTTTGATAACTTGTTTTTTCACTCTTAGTTATGAAATATATTTGGTAAATCATTTTAAAAAAAATTTTGATTTATTATTAACTGTTAGTAATGTATTTATTAGATTCTCCCATTCATGGTTATTTATCATATTTATTAGTGAAATAATAAAGATTTTATAATCATCCCATACATGTACACATTATTTAACATGTAAAGATAACTTATCACAATACAAGTAATGGAAAAGTCTCAAAATTTTTAATGAGAGAGTCATAAATCCCCTATAGAGAAATGGTGGAATAAATTTAAGATTTTTTGATTTAAATAAGTCCCTTAAATCAATTTAATGTCATAATTATTTGTTTTTACTTATATTTTTATTGGGTACAAATTAAATATTTTTATCTATGAAGTTCAATGTTTTTATGTAAATTTATTTTTATATGTTATATTTTTTTAATGCTTTATTGAGGAAAAATAATTCCCAAACTATTTATTTTATCCATAAATATTATAGTGATCATGAAATTTATCTTAAGGACATATGGAACATAGATTCGAGCCTTGGTATTTGACTCCCTAGTTTGAGGGGTTAGACAGATGCTACCTAAGAACATGAATGTATATGTTATGGTAAATAACCTAATTGGGTGTCATCAAGAATTATAAAGGTTAGTGGTATAGAACGATTCTAAGGTAATATTATTTTATATGTGGATAGATACAACCTCATTTTCAACTCTTTCTTTTACTATGATTTGATATGTAAATGATCGAGATAGATTTTGGTCTTTGACTAGGTAAGATTTTGGATACATAATTTATTGTATAATAATTAAAGAAAAGGCAATAGAAGTATATTATTAATCAAAACATACATAAATTTAACAAATCCTTAAATTATTTCATTAATATGATTATATCTGGTAATAAATAAATAAAAGTTTGCGTGTAAAGATCTATTTTGACTTTATAAAAGAATAAGGGTAAAACATATAGAAAAAATGTAATTTCATCTAGTGTGTAAAATCAAGTATCGTTCATTAAATTCAAAGTAGGTATCTCTGATGTTGGAAATTTTTCCTTGTGAAAATATATGAAATTATACATATAGTATTTTGAATAAAAAAATGAGTTGTTTATACACCATGGATGGTCCACTTTAGGATCCTAAATACATTAATAATATTAATATATAGTGATTCATATTTTTATTTGAATAATTCATTAACTAATTCAACATTAGAGGATATAAACATGTTGGAAATTATAGTTCCAAGGATTAGTGTTTAATAAATCACGAGATCTCTATTTCATTTTTTGTTACATTAAGTGAGAACAAAGTGTCAATTTTTATATATATAATTGATTTCATTTATTAATAATATTATTTCTTCTTTTTATAAATGTTTAATTATTTTTTATTTTCAATAACATTATATTATGTGTATGATAATTCTAAAATTATAAAAAAAAATTATGAGGTTGAATTGAAGAAAAAATATGCATAGATTAATTAAAAAGTAAAATATTTCAAATTTTCTACCTACTTTTCAGATTATTTCTTAATATAAATATTTTGTATTATGAAATGGTGTTAAAAGTGATATAATTTTAAAAAATAAATTTCTTAATGGAAAATGAAATTTATATTATATGGTATATAAATCATTTATCCCATGTAATAATATATTCTACAGAAATATATTTCCAACGATATCTATTAGAGTTTATATAGATCTTATAAAAATTAAATTTTAATAAAAATAAAAATATTATCTATATATATATATATATATTTAAAATAACATTTTTATACAAAGTATAATTCACTATTTAAATTCTAGTCACCATAGAATAATTATGGACAAGTGTTTTTTGTGTATTATTTAAATTGTTCCTCCTTACCAATGACCTCAAAAAAGTTTGTATTTTAAAATAGTCTTCAAAAAGTTTTAATTATTATGTATTCCAAAAATATTATGTACATAATAGTGTTAGATAGTATGAATCGAATTAATTTTGATATAATTTTCAAATGAAAACCAGAAGAATTATTTACCATTATCTCAAAATTAACAAAATAATTTCTAATTAAACATATTTTCTCACTAAAATATTTTATAGGAGAGTTGATTTTTCATATAGATATATATTAATTATTTAGAGGAAATATGATAGTGTGGAAAAGGTATATTGAAATTTCATATGATAAAACCAACAAAATAATGAAATAACGAAATATATTTAATTTTTTTATATATTAGGTTGGTGTAAGACTATATTTTATGCCTACAGTTTTATTAGGGTGTTCTCAAAGTGTTTGAAATTAAAAAATTATGTTACATTACAAATAATAATAACCACCATATTATTAATTTATAATTATTTCATTTATAACATGATTGTGGTATAATAAATAAAAAATTGAAGATAAATATTTAAATTATATTTGATGTGTGATTTCCAATGAAAGGCATGGGTTTTGGTGAAATGTAATGATTATCCTGATTGAGGTAACATATATTGAAAAAAGATCAATTAAGATGAAAAAATATAACGTACTGTTTGGATTGACCCAATAAGCCTTTCTCATAGAATTTCATATAGAGTTTTATTTTTATTCTTATAATGTATATTTAATTATGATTATAATTACTTGTAGTTAACAAGGTACAATATATTTGAACCTTAAAACATTGATATCTTTCTTCAATTATCTGTAAATTTAGGGAAATATTTTTTTTTGGGTTTTTCTTGTTCTTATAGTTAGATTTTTTTAACAATGGTAGGATTTTTGTTGTTGTATAAATTATTAGATAAACATGACCTCGATGAGAGATCATAGATAAAGTAATGGTTTCAGATATTTTAGTGACACATGGGGTATTCAATACATAGATGATAATATGTGATGTATTCATTTGGATGAATGATTTCTGATACATTTAAATATATTTTTTCAATATTTACTTGGATATTCATAAATGTTTAAATAAACTTACAAATGATTTAAATGTTAATTGTTTCAAGGATATACATAATACCTAGAATAAAGATATTATATTATTATTCATGTTTGATAGACATATATCTACTGGATTCATGTGTGGATATATATGTTCTTAACAAAGATCATTCCAGATCACATTATATCTTGAGTTCACCTAACCCTTACCTAGATAATATTTGTAACAGCCCGAGATTTTATGAAAAATATTCTTTTTAATTTTTTTAATGTATTGTGTTATACGCTACACCAAAAGGAGATTTCACAATACACATCTCTGACCTGGCTTGAATTATACGCAACTGCGACCTTCCACGATAGCGTGTGTTGTACGCAACACCGAGTTTCACTAAACAACGATATGCTATTAAGATATTATTAAAACTAGTAGTTATGAATAGTAATAACCACTTTTTGAAATTTTGTAAATTTTATTTTTCAAAATGGAATTCATTTTTGGATTCGTAATATCGAAATTAGCTTAGGGTGAAATTTTGGTACTTTTCGGATAACTTTCATATTCTGATGAATAGTGAAAATTACTAAATTTTAATTAAAAACAAAATTTTTAATCAAAATAATTAATAGTGATAAATTATTAATTTGAGTGGTTTTAAAGTATATTTAGAATATATTTTTACAATTTAATACAATGTTGGTCATTCGATGTAATTTCACATTTAAACCAGTTATAAACTAGTGTCAATCTTTTGATAGTTATTATCTCTTAAAAACACGCTATTTGTTTTGACGACGAGAATTAATTTTTAAATTAGTTAATGCAGCTGATATGTTTTGAATTTGGTAAAATAGCATCATTTTTGAGTTCATAATATCAAATATATCTTAGGCCTAATTTTTGGTATTTTTCTGAAAACTTTCAATTTTCGATGAATAGTGAAACCACTCAGTGGTAGGTTAAAAACTGAATTTTGCATAAAACATAATTTTACCGCTTCTGTGAAAGGAATTTCGAAAATCCGAGAGACACGGTTAATATCAAGGACTAAAATGTGGTTCAATGAGATGAAAATAATTTTTGGTGAATAGTAACTTTTTAATTTTTTTACCACGGTTAAAAGTAAATAGGGTAACTAAGGGTAAAAATGATATTATTATTACCCTAACACATGTCCTAATTCTATTGGATTAGTGAAATTAGATCAAAAACAAACTTAGGAATAAAATATGACCATTTTGGACCACTTGGATTAGATTAGGACATTTATTATTATATTATTTAAAGAAGGGTTAAAAGAGTTAAAATCAAAGTTTATTTACTAAAACATTTTTAATATGGGGTTATACATAAGATAAATTCGACTATAAATATTAATTAGAAAGATAAATAGATTTCCTACATAATGGTATTTTATTTGTAATTTTTAGACATCAAATAATTTAATTTATTTATGACACAAAGATGATGCAGTAATTATCTTATTAATGAAATATTGACATAATTGATATTATAAATACCAAAATAAATGTAATTTAAGACTTTTTATACATTCCACTAATTTTCTAGGTTACTATGATATATTAGTGTTGATTTAATCAACTTTTTTCGAACATATAATTCTGTTATGACTTTCACAAAAATCATATATCAAATAGTGTCAAAATTGACACAAAATAGTTTTTAAATCAAATATTATATTATTAATTGTTATTTTATTCCTAAAAATATAAGGTTCGGCCAAATGACTTAGATAAGGATATATGTATTAATAATAAACAATTTTGGGTTCGTTTGTCATGTTATTGTAAGTGTATTAACCATATAGTGAAAGAAAATAAAAAGACACGGTAAAAGTTAAATTATTTAACTTAGAGTTAAATCTAATTGATAAGGTTAAAATAATATCCTAAACTTGTCTAAATCTTATTTGTTGATAGTATTTCGACCCATCCCCACATTAGCTCCGAAATAAGACCCTTTAGAACCATTATAAACCGACTTTGACTTTAATATAAATTAATATTTTGAGGTATTCCTAAGGTTCCCTCTCCTCCCTTATAAAAGGACACCTCCTCCCCCTCCTCCTCACACCAATTTGAGCACTCAAGCTCGGCCAACCCCTGCCAAAATCTCTTCTCCACTTCCCTAGAAACATCCTATAGGTTCTGGTCTTCCTCAAAGACCAATTTTAGTGCCCTAAGAGGAGGTCTCAAAGAGGCGCTTCAAAGAAGAGGTAATTACCATTACCAATTCTTTCATCTTTATTTCTTCTTCCACTTCTTCTTATTAGGTTTTTTCATTATGAAGTAATAACATCAGTATCACTCATATAATGATATGTTATTTTATGTATGGAACAACCCTATTTCACCATCTATCCATCCTACGGAAAAAGAAATCACCGCGCGTGCGTACGTACGGAATACCGTCTCCACGCCGTGGTGTAATCTATTTTCCGCCACGACCTTACATGGATGGGTATAATGGTGTAAAGAATAACTATAAATAGTTATTAAAACATAATATTGACTCTGATATATTGTATAATCCACTCCAATTCAATTCAATAATTATGGAAATGATATCATCGCTCGTGCGTACGTACGGACTACCGTCTCCACGACGCGATGAGATTCATTCTTAATGATTAACCATTCATGAATGATTATAAAGTATATATATAATAAGTACTAATGAAATATATGAAATAATAATGATACTGTATATATATATATATATATATGTATGTCATCTACTTACTTCCATTCAAGACAATAAGGAAAGAAAAAACAGCGTTCATGCGTACGTACGGACTACCGTCTCTATGAACGGTGTTTTTCATTTCATTTGTCTATCTATTATATATATATACTGAATATATATGATATATAAATCATATTTTATATTCTGGAAGTAATAAAATCATGATATAAGTAATAATAATGTCAATAACAACAAGTCAAAACACCTACGATAAATGAAACGTTTTTACCCAAAACGCTTCTTTAACATGAAATTTACAAAAGAACGGGTAATATAATGTCATAAGTGAACCATATATGATATCATAACAATGAATATGATTCTTTAATAAGTCAATGACATTATTTAAATCATTATACAGGAGGTTCGGACACATACGAAGCAAATCGGACCTAAGGTAAGGGAAATATCACAATCTCATTTTTATCCGAGATTGTTTATACTTTGGTATTTACTGGGGTGTATTTTATCATCCAAATCCATGTTTCATCAATATGTAATATTATTTCCATCCACCTACAATTGTTTTAATCCATTTTTACCCTTCGGTGGGTTTTTAGTAATATGTATGAAAGGAATCTTTTGTCGTTTTTCGTACGAGGTACTTTTTTGACTTTTCATACAAAAGTACGAAGAATGTTTTTTTTAACTTATACGGCAAGAATGGATTTTTAAACATTATTTCCAAGAATCTTGTTTTATAAGTTTTCAAGTTTATTTTTAATCAACTTCTTTTAGTTTATAATTGTATGAAATGTTAAGAAAAAAAAAGTGTTTTTGAAGTAGAAAGGATATTTTCCTCAAGAATGGAGTTCAAGTATTTTATCAAAATTATTTTCCATATAAGATTATAAAAGGGTTCTGTTTTTATCCATATTATTACATGGATTTGATTATGTTGTGATGGAAATATTTTTATGAACTCCTTTATCTTATATGAATTGTTTTATGATGTCATGTTGTTTAAGAATTCCATTTTTATTACATGGGTTACGCTATGCTGTATGGTTTATGATTATGTGGCACACATATGAAAGGATTCATTATAAGATGGGTGGGACCTATATCTCCCTCCAATTCATTGGGTAAATATTTTATATCTCATGAGATAGACAGGGCTGGAACGGTAGGTTATACCGGTTCAGTGAAACAGGACTGAAACGAGGGTTACTCGATTCAGAATGGGACTTTGTCCACTAAGATAGTCTTGGCAATGAGTCTTGACTAATAAGAAATGATTCTCTATGATTATGTGTGAATTCCACAACGTTTAATGTTTTAAGTTATGATTATTGTGATTACATTTTACTGCCATTATTTATCCCATGTTATGAAATTATGCTCTCTTTTGCAGGTTAAGATTTCCAAAATGTTATGTTCTTATGAATACGATGTGATTGATATTTCTTTTGTTTACCCTTAATGAGAATTTGAGCTCACCCTTTTATGTTTTATTTTCCCCAAGATATAAAGAAAGGTTTTAGGTAAAAAAAGGGAAGATCTTTATAGGAGATGTTGAAGATCTTTCACCACAATTAGAAGATTACGTTCCAAGTTTCCAAAAACACTAAACTATTACGACCCTTGTGTGTGTGTTTTTGTTATGTACTAAGTATTCCGAAAATGTAATGTAATGTCAATGTACGTCAAGTTTCGGGTCTCTACAGTTGGTATCAGAGGAAAGGTTTAGTCAACCTTTGGAAACTAGGATGCGATAACTTTAGTGAGATCCCTAGAGATATTTCTATGGTGTGTCTAGGGATGTCTCTAAGGTTAAGTATACGTATAGGTTATAGTACTAGAACTACGCTAACGATCATAGAATTAAACCTAAGATGTTAGATATTGAAGGTACTTCCCCTTTATTATGTTGTTTTCCCTAGCATGATTTTTGCCTCTCACACTATTCTTTTTGGGTTTTAGACGATGGCTGGAACCCGAAGGAACCGTGTTGATCAATGCAATGGACAATGCAATGATTGTCCTCCTGAACAAACAAATGTTATGGGAGATGGAGTGTAAAATCTTATTGCTATACTTACACAAGCTATGAATCATTCTGGACATCCAAATGAGCAGAGAAGGTAACAATATTCTATTGAGTCCTTCATGAGGAAACGTCCACCTTCTTTCAGTGGGTCTTCTGATCCACTTGTTGCTGAACAATGGATCAGTACCACTGAAAAGATATTTTCAGTTCTTCAATGTTCTGAACATGATAAAGTCATCTTAGCAGAATATCGTTTGGAAGGTGAAGCTGATCAATGGTGGAATCTTATCAAGAATACAAGGCAAAGAGATGAAATTGAGTCCATGGAATGGGACGAGTTCAAGAACTTATTTTTCAATAAGTACTTCCCTCGTATTCTTCGAACAAAGATGGAGAAGGAGTTTCTTGAACTAAAGAAAAAAAGATGATGAATCTGTTTGTATATTCGAAGCGAATTTTACAAGACTTGCAAGGTATGCATCTGGCATTATCATCCAACCTGAAAGTAAAGTTGATCGATTTTTCAGTGGCTTAAAACCAAGTCTTCGAAGGGCATTAGCTATAAGAGACTTCAGTAGCTATGAAGAAATTGTGTGTTGTTCTATCAAGGTAGAAATGGAATTTGGTGTTACATATCCATCTCATCGTTTTGACAAGAAAAGAATGATGGAGTTCAAGGACAAATCTCAGAATAATGGTGAAAAGAATATGAATGTTTCCTTATGCACAAAGTGTGGAAAGAAGCATGGTGGAGATTGTCTTAAAGGGACTAGAAAATGTTTTAAGTGTGGAAAATAATGTCATCGAGCAGCTGAGTGTCGAAGTAATGGAAAAACGGTTTCTAATGATGTGAATAAAGAAAACACTTCAGAGAACGCACCACCAACACTTCAATGCTTCAAGTGCAAGGAAATGGGGCATTATGCTAATAAATGCCCTAATCCAAGGGTTAGTGATGATCAGCATGAGAAACCACTGAAGGCAAAGGACAAAGGGAAGTCACATGCGATCACTATTGGCAATGTTGAATATGACAACGATGTGGTGGAATGATTAAGTGTTTTTGTAGTGGGATTCTAAAATAATGTTGTATCATTGAGTATTGCAATATTTATTGATGTGGTATTCAAAGTGATTGAGATATTTTTTTGGAAATAAGATGATATGTGCATAATGAAGGGAAAACGAGAAAATGAAATGTTTAATAGTATTCATGAGCTAATGATTGATATAAGGACTAAGTAATATCATGGTTTGAGTATATAGAATTTTGAGGATTTTGGTATGTGGAAAGTGTTACCTTTAAACTGCATTCATGTTTTCACTAAGGTATTCAAGAGAATACATGATTAAGGACTTTGAATGTTTAGAATGTGACCAACAAGACATATCTTATGGGGATCAACAATGGTATTAAATCTCTGGTAATTGTTTTCACTATATTATGAGAGTGGACTGCAATATTATGGGTAAGCCTAAAGATTGGAATGGATTATGTTGGAATAAGTTAGTATTGTTTAAGGATAGAAGTTTTTCTTCTTCGATATTATTGATGGGATGTTATAGTAATATAGTTTTAGAAAAAGGACAACCTGCAGGATGGGCGACAGCCCATCGCGTCGGACAAGGCTGTGGGAATCGAACCCACAACCGAAGTGCGACTGGCCTTTATCGCCTACCACTGGCCTACAGGAAGTCCCTGTTTAGTAGAAACTAGTTTTATTATATTAACCAGTATGATATATGAAGTATAAGTCCATTTTAGGAACCATATATGATTAATCTCACTATAGATCGACTTATGTATATAATTTTTTCTAACCTTTTGTTTGAGACAGATGGAATGACCCGTCATTCTATCACATGATCTGCTAACACTTCACGAATAACAAATTCAACTTAATTTATTTAGGAGATGAAGTGGAAATTGTTCAAGGCATGAACAACAGTAAGATTGTACCAAAATAAAGAAAGTATTTATTCTAATTCAAATTTTCAACTTTAGGGAAATGATCTTGAAAACCAAAAATGTTGTCCTAGTGATCTTATACCTGATAATCAGATGGTACCTTAGATCGTCACAAATTTATGGATTTGTGATTACTGGATTTTCCATAGCCATGTTCTCTACCACTCTCCATCAGAACATGATGGTTAGATTTCTCTTCCATATCCATATTTTCACCTATGTGGAAACCCAGTGATTAGTTTATTTGGGTAATCGTTACATTTCATACTTTAGTTTTTAAAGCCAAGTTTTGGTATTCCTTTTTACGATGTGGGTTTCTATTAAAGAAACTTTCGAATAGTAAACCATTTATAACCCCAACGAATTTCAATACGAAATTCATTTTAAGGGGGGTAGAATGTAACAGCCCGAGATTTTATGAAAAATATTCTTTTTAATTTTTTTAATGTCTTGTGTTATATGATACACCAAAAGGAGCTTTCACAATACACATCTCTGACCTGGCTTGAATTATACGCAATCACGACCTTCCACGATAGCGTGTGTTATACGCAACACCGAGTTTCACTAAACAACGATATGCTATTAAGATATTATTAAAACTAGCCGTTATGAATAGTAATAACCACTTTTTTAAATTTTGTAAATTTTATTTTTCAAAATGGAATTCATTTTTGGATTCTTAATATCGAAATTAGCTTAGGGTGAAATTTTGGTACTTTTCGGATAACTTTCATATTCTGATGAATAGTGAAAATTACTAAATTTTAATTAAAAACAATATTTTTAATCGAAATAATTAATAGTGATAAATTATTAATTTGAGTGGTTTTAAAGTATATTTATAATATATTTTTACAATTTAATACAATGTTGGTCATTGGATGTAATTTCACATTGAAACCAGTTATAAACTAGTGTCAATCTTTTGATAGTTATTATCTCTTAAAAACACGCTATTTGTTTTGACGACGAGAATTAATTTTTAAATTAGTTAATGAAACTGATATGTTTTGAATTTCGTAAAATAGAAATCATTTTTGAGTTCATAATATCAAATATATCTTAGGCCTAATTTTTGGTATTTTTCTGAAAACTTTCAATTTTCGATGAATAGTGAAACCACTAAGTGGTTGGTTAAAAACTGAATTTTGCATAAAACATAATTTTACCGCTTCTGTGAATGGAATTTCAAAAATCTGAGAGACACGGTTAATATCAAGGACTAAAATGTGGTTCAATGAGATGAAAATAATTTTTGGTGAATAGTAACTTTTTACTTTTTTTTACCACGGTTAAAAGTAAATAGGGTAACTAAGGGTAAAAATGATATTATTATTACCCTAACACCTGTCCTAATTCTATTGGATTAGTGAAATTCGATCAAAAACAAACTTAGGAATAAAATATGACCATTTAGGCTCACTTGGATTAGATTAGGACATTTATTATTATATTATTTAAAGAAGGGTTAAAAGAGTTAAAATCAAAGTTTATTTACTAAAACATTTTTAATATGGGGTTATACTTAAGATAAATTCGACTATAAATATTAATTAGAAATATAAAAAGATTTCCTACATAATGGTATTTTATTTGTAATTTTTAGACATCAAATAATTTAATTTATTTATGACACAAAGATGATGCAGTAATTATCTTATTAATGAAATATTGACATAATTGATATTATAAATACCAAAATAAATGTAATTTAAGACTTTTTATGAATTCCACTAATTTTATAGGTTACTATGATATATTAGTGTTGATTTAATCAACTTGTTTCGAACATATAATTCTGTTATGACTTTCACAAAAATCATATATCAAATAGTGTCAAAATTGACACAAAATAGTTTTTAAATCAAATATTATATTATTAATTGTTATTGTATTCCTCAAAATCTAAGGTTCGGCCAAATGACTTATATAAGGATATATGTATTAATAATAAACAATTTGGGGTTCGTTTGTCATGTTATAGTAAGTGCATTAACCATATAGTGAAAGAAAACAAAAAGACACGGTAAAAGTTAAATTATTTAACTTAGAGTTAAATATAATTTATAAGGTTAAAATAATAGCCTAAACTTGTCTAAATCTTATTGGTTGATAGGATTTAGACCCATCCCCACTTTAGCTCCGAAATAAGACCCTTTGGAACCATTATAAACCGATTTTGACTTTAATATAAAATAATATTGTGAGGTATTCCTAAGGTGCCCCTCTCCTCCCTTATAAAAGGACACCTCCTCCCCCTCCTCCTCCCACCAATTTGAGCACTCAAGCTCGGCCAACCCCTGCCAAAATCTCTTCTCCACTTCCCTAGCAACATCCTAGAGGTTCTGGTCTTCCTCAAAGACCAATTTTAGTGCCCTAAGAGGAGGTCTCAAAGAGGCGCTTCAAAGAAGAGGTAATTACCGTTACCAATTCTTTAATCTTTATTTCTTCTTCCACTTCTTCTTCTTAGGTTGTTTCATTATGAAGTAATAACATCAGTATCACTCATATATTGATATGTTATTTTAAGTATGGAACAACCCTATTTCACTATCTATCCATCCTACGAAAAAAGAAATCACCGCGCGTGCGTACGTACGGAATACCGTCTCCACGCCATGGTGTAATCTATTTTCCACCACCACCTTACATGGATGGGTATAATGCTGTAAAGAATAACTATACATAGTTATTACAACATCATATTTATTCTGATATATTGTATAATCCACTCCAATTCAATTCAACAATTATGGAAATGATATCATCGCTCGTGCGTACGTACGGACTACCGTCTCCACGACGCGATGAGATTCATTCTTAATGATTAACCATTCATGAATGATTATAAAGTATATATATAATAAGTACTAATGAAATATATGACATAATAATGATACTCTATTTATGTATATATATATATATATATGTATGTCATCTACTTACTTACATTCAAGACAATAAGGAAAGAAAAAACAGCGTTCATGCGTACATACGGACTACCGTGTCCATGAACGGTGTTTTTCATTTCATTTATCTATCTATTATATATATATATACTGAATATATATGATATATAAATCATAATTTATATTCTGGAAGTAATTAAATCATGATATAAGTAATAATAATGTCAAGAACAACAAGTCAAAACACCTACGAAAAATGAAACGATTTTACCCAAAACGCTTCTTTAACATGGAATTTACAAAAGAACGGGTAATATAAGGTCATAAGTGAACCATATATGATATCATAACAATGAATATGATTCTGTAATAAGTCAATTACATTATTTAAATCATTTTATAGGAGGTTCGGACACATACGAAGCAAATCGGACCTAAGGTAAGGGAAATATCACAATCTCATTTTTATTCGAGATTGTTTATACTTTGGTATATACTGGGGTGTATTTTATCATCCACATCCATGTTTCATAAATATGTAATATTATTTCCATCCACCTACAATTTTTTAAATCCATTTTTACCCTTCGGTGAGTTTTTAGAAATATGTATGAAAGGAATCTTTTGTCGTTTTTCGTACGAGGTACTTTCTTGACTTTTCCGACAAAAGTACGAAGAATGTTTTTTTTACTTATACGGCAAGAATGGATTTTTAAACATTATTTCCAAGAATCTTCCTTTATAAGTTTTCAAGTTTATTTTTAATCAACTTATTTTAGTTTATTATTTTATGAAATGTTAAGAAAAGAAAAGTGTTTTTGAAGTAGAAAGGATATTTTCCTCAAGAATGGAGTTCAAGTATTTTATCAAAATTATTTTCCATCTAAGATTATAAAAGGGTTCTGTTTTTATCCCTATTATAACATGGATTTGATTATGTTGTGATGGAAATATTTTTATGAATTCCTTTATCTTATATGAATTGTTTTATGATGTCATGTTGTTTAAGAATTACATTTTTATTACATGGGTTACGCTATGATGTATGGTTTATGATTATGTGGCACACATAAGAAAGGATTCATTATAAGATGGGTGGGACCTATATCTACCTGAAATGCATTGGGTAAAGATTTTATATCTCATGAGATAGACAGGGCTGGAACGGTAGGTTATACCGGTTCAGTGAAACAGGACTGAAATGAGGGTTACTCGATTTAGAAAGGGACTTTGTCCACTAAGATAGTCTTGGCAATGAGTCTTGACTAACAAGAAATGATTCTCTATGATTATGTGTGAATGCCACAAAGTTTAATGTTTTAAGTTATGATTATTGTGATTACATTTTACTGCCATGATTTATCCCATGTTATGAAATTATGCTCTCTTTTGCAGGTTAAGATTTCCAAAATGTTATGTTCTTATGAATACGATGTGATTGATATTTCTTTTGTTGACCCATACTGAGCATTTGAGCTTACCCTTTTATATTTTCTTTTCCCCAGGATATAAAGAAAGGTTTTAGGTAAAAAAAAGGGAAGATCTTTATAGGAGATGTTGAAGATCTCTCACCACGATTAGAAGATTATGTTCCGAGTTTCCAAAGACACTAAACTATTATGATCCTTGTGTGTGTGTTTTTGTTATGTACTAAGTATTCCACAAATGTAATGTAATGTCAATGTACGTCAAGTTTTGGGTCTCTACATTATTATTTTATTTTATACATAAATTATGATTTATTAATCCTTATCTATTCCAAAAATTCCCACAATGACATAAAATATTTTACACAAATGAGGATTTTATTTAGTGAAAAATTGTCTAAAATTACGATAAATTATATAATATGTTAAGAAAATTATTTTTGTAATTATGTTTGAAAGTTTTTTTTATGATGTATCATGATGGAGTTATAGTGGGAGGTTTTCATAGTGTGGAAGAGAATTCAGTTGAATTAGGAGATTACAATTTTATACTCACTAAGGGACATATTAAAACAAAAAATATGGGACATGTGCATAAAAATATATATTTTATCCAATATTATTTAGGTAAATCTATTATACTGATATATTTAAATTGGCATGTGATATGGTATATCAAATAAAACTGTTATTTAATCTATGCATCACTTATCAAGCTTGATTGAATAGACATTATAAGATGATGTTTAAAAGGAATTTAAAAATAAATATTGAATAATTAAAAACTATATTATGGGATTTTAAGTAGTAAATACAAAAAATAAAACTCATTGTAACATAAAATCTTTATAGGAGATGTTTTTGAATTATTATTTATACACATGACACTTGGACTGTGCACTATCAAACAATGGATGCCTATATAAATGGAATAAGTCCTCTATAATTTAAATGAAACATAAGTAGAAACCACTTAGGTAAAAAATCTAATTATCTATTATTTATTCCTTTATAGAAATGAGGTATTGGGATATCATGGGTAAAATAATATCCTTCCAAAGTATGTGGATATTTGTAATGATAGTTGATTTCTCATCGCATAATGATATATTATTTATTGTCATCCATATAAATTTATTTTATATTGTTTCATATTTATAATTCAAACATTATATGTTTTGTAGTACATATGTTTTGTAGTAAATATGTTTTTTGAGTCTATTTTATGAAAACATGAAATAAATAATTGATACTTCTTATCCTAATTAAGATTCATGTCGGTATTTTTATCATAACATTGTATAAATTTTTATAAATCATAGAATTCATTTTTTAAATTGGATTAATTAATAATTGTGACCTATTATATTCAATATCATCAATATTTTCATCCAAATAGAAGAGTTATAATGGAATCCCATAATAAGAATAAAATCCAAGAATAAAAAATTGGATATACCATTTTTATATTTTTCTTATCAGGAACCATGGACCACCAATTGGGATGATTCTATATGTGTTAGAAAAATACTCAAATTCAAAAATCTCTATAAAATTTGAAATCAATATTATCATAACACTATACATCTATTGAATGTATTCATAGCCCTTATTTTCCAAAAAATCAAAATTATTTTAATAAATTATGAGTGTCTAAGGTGTTGATAGGGTATCGGGAGCCAATTTTAAGAAAAGTTTCCAGGCTCTGGGGCATGTTTCCTTTGTGAATATTTTCCATGATAGAATCCACTATGTACCAGTTAGACTAATATCAATTACCTAGTTGGTGAAGAAAGAGATGTAGTACCTCTAGGTGGGTCATCAAGTGGTTGGTTCTCCTAGGTTGGTATTTACTGCTCATCGAGTACCTTATGGCTAGCTAATGGATACCCGATGGTTCCTATTATGATTTTAAAAATATATATATTAAATTAGTTATTTAATTAATATATTTATTAAATAAGATATTTATTTTCAATTTCTCCATCATACAACTATGATCTCATCTCCGTCTCATCCTCTGGTTTTCTTCTTAAGGATTAATATCCCTCGTTTCTTACTAGAATCATGTTTCTTTTTTAAATGACTCACGTGTTGTAAGGATTTACATAAACTTTGATATATTCACTTTATTATATTTTTCTTCAACATTTTATTCATTCAAATTTTATGTTCATGGTGTTTCCATATGTTTTGACTCATACTTATTAGAGAAGATTTATCTAGTCATACTTTGCATGTTTCCTTCTATTAAACCAAGGAAAGTGGTCACTAACCATTTTCTATTATTTATGATCATTTCATATAATATTTTATATATGATCTTACTCTCTATATTAAATTAACATATAATAATTATTATATTTTCCCCTTAACACAAATTGAGTAGGGTGATGGTGTTTATGGAATAAATGGTCTCTTTGGATGTTATACCTTGATATATAGGTTGAGGATAGACATTATCTTGACCAAAACAAAGTGGGATCCAAAACGATGATCCCCATTAGAGGTTTCCATGGGTTGGGCTATTTTATAAATGAAATAAAATGGTACCGTTAATTTTTGGATTATTTGATTTGTATGAATATATCATCTTACTCTTGGCCTATAGAGGACTAATGGGGTTCCTTATAGACCTGAGATAGTTGAAATAGTTTAGCGTCTAGAGTTCATCCCCTCTAATTTTTGGAATCAGGTTGGATATTCTTTAATTATTTTTATTAATTTGTTCATTTCATGAGGACCAATGTATCTCAACAGAATTGGGCTGAAAAATATATAAATTATTGAATGAAATTCAAGTTTTATGTTATTATTTTACTATTATACCATTTTTTTGGTTATGTATGTGGGATGTGATGCACTTTAGTTGTTCTTGGTTATTATTGGAATGTAATTCCCACTTATATCTTGTTTAATGATGAGGGATATTATATCCATGTTTATACCTACTCATATCTAGAATGGTATACCCATGACAATGGGGTAGAATTCCCATGTTACCCTGATAACTTAGGGGAATGGACATTATTCTTAGTTATCCTCTACTTCACATAGAAGTGGGATAATATTACCATGACGAGATGTATCCCAAGAAGGAGATGAAAAGACCAATTTATATTAATTTGGTAAGATCCTAACTTTTTCTAGTGATGTCTCGAGATCATTTATAGGTACTCATTTAAACTTTTTTTAGTATACTATGGTAGGGTTTTACATTGGGGTATTTTGGGGTGAAATTTTATAAATTTGGAAAGAATAGGGGAAATGTACAGTTGGAATACAATTTGTCTAAACTATGCACCCAGGCTAGCAGACCAGGTGAATCCAATTTGAGGGGATTTGCATGGATAGTGCGCGATTTTTCAAACCATGCTCCCTCTTAGTAGTAATTGTGTTTCCCCTATGAGGAGGTGTACAAATAGGCATATAGTTATGGAAAAACATTCACCCAAACTGGGAAACCATTCATACAGAAATATAAACTGCATAAAAATAGATTAAAAAATCCAAATCCACCCAGAATTCCCCCAAAATCAACCCAACTCGACCCTAACTCATTCCTATCATTTTTGGAGGCATACATACAAATTCTTAGGGCTCTCAAACATTTTTCTTGATGTTTCAAAGGCTGTATTGAAGAATCTATGACTGTATTGATAAGAGAACCTCATTTCCTGTTGTTTCACCTCTCTCATGTCTGTCTTTTCGAATAAAAAGGGAATAGATTTCCTCCGTTGTCATGGGTTTAGATCTAGGTTTGTTGGATCTTGATTATTTTGATCTTGGATTTAGGTTTCATATCTGGATATCATTATTGGCCATAATCTTGATCGTTCTGCTTCAATTCGGGATTTCGTGAGCATTCATCATCAACCTCATGGTGTATGGTTTTAACTAAAAATATCATAGTATTGATTTAATCGCATTTCTATAATTATGAAACAGAAATTTCAATGATTGGGAAAGTTGATTAATGATTGAATTGGTTTAATTTAATTTTCATGTGATAATGATTTGGGATAAATTGGGGAACATTAAATTATTGGAATAGGATTAATTAATTGTTTAATTAATTAATGGATTTTCTTAATTGTGGAATTGATGTGATGTTATGGTTGTGTAATTATAAAATTAACAAGATTATGAATTAATTGAAAATAAATATTAAGTGATGGTGGACTTAACCTAACTAGGTTAATGGGTTAGATGAATAATTGTTGATAAATGGTTTAACGATAAATTGGTTATATTATTCTACGAGATTAATGTGATTAACTGAGAATGAATTGATAATTGAAGTGGTACCCCAAATGAAAATTTTTAAAATGATGTTTAATGATGCTTAAAATTTTTTGATTATGAAATTATGATATGTGTGATATTGTGATACATGTGATATTGTGATATGTGTGTGTGGGATATGGACTGATGATTCAAAATCCCATTTTTTGATTGAATGGTATATGTGTGTGGGACATGGATTGATGCCTCAAAATATTATAGTGATAAATAAGTTGTGGGACACAGAATGATGCTTTAAATACACAGGAGGTTCTAGTCATTGCATTCTAGGTCCAAAGTGTTAGCATTAGACTATGGTTCCAATCAGCTATGATATGAATTGAAATTGAATGTATAATTAATGCCATGATTATAAGGAATTGTGATTTGACTAAGGGATGTGGTTCAAACTCTAGCATGTCCCGAATTAGATATTGAGGGATCATGTATCCTCAAGAACCTAAAGGTTTTATGTGGTCAAATAAATAATAATTGAATATTTGGAAATTATTTACTTTATTATCTGTATTTTATTCGTTTTACAACTATATACACTAATATTTGCTATATATTGTTTAGGCTTCAATGGTGGTGGAATACTGAGTTGTTATCATACCCTACTCAGGATTCCAGATTGATACCTGAATAGGATTCATGTTTACAAGATATGATATGGGAATGATTCTAATGTTAGATGGTTGAGTTGGGATAGATCATGGATAAGGGAACATGATGTGATTTGATACCCTCTTGGTAGTTTTTAGTGCCTATATTTATTTTGGGTTTTGTATATATACACTTGAAATGTATTTGGTATGGAATAACTACTATTTAGTTTTGGATATTTTATTTCATATTTTAGTCATCATGTGATTCTGGTATGGTTTGGTTATTGGTTATATCATTTTGCTATTATTTATTTATTTATTTTTTGTGCTACTTTGATAAAGACGGTCTAGTCTCCCTATGTCGATATATTACAACCTCACTACTACTCGGAAGCCTCTAGAATATGTGTATGGGAGATTAAGGTAATATAACTAGACCTCTCAGGGTATCGGTGTGTGAGACCAAATATGGGATGTTACAAAATGGTATTAGAGGAGGTTCTATTTTATTTTATTTTCTTTTCTTTTGAATTACTATTTGAGAAAGGTATACAAGAGAGTATAGTGATTCAATACTTGGTTAAGAGATCATATATGGGAGTAGCTAACAAATTTATGAGGGCAAAATCCAAGTTCCCTGGGTGGGATTATTGTTATTGATGTGTTTCATTACTGTTGAATATTATTTCACCTTGAGTGATGCACTTTTTGTATTATGTTATTGCTTTTGCGATTTTATAATATTTGAATCATGTCCTAATATGGAATGAGACTTGAGTATGCATGATCATTCTTGGAACTCATAATGACTATGTTACATGAATTATTTTAGGTATTCCCGGGAAAATTAGATTTGTGGGATGAGTTGTTTACGTGATAGTTATTTTCAAGCATGTATAAATTTTAAATAAAATATGTTCCTAATATAAAATTAAAAAATTGTAAAATGATGAAGAATGTGGAAAATGGGTGTATAATGGGAAGCTAGAATATGATAATGTGTTTATACTTTGTTATCCATTACATATATGTAGGATGGTTAAGGGTGGTTATTGTGACTTAGTTTTGATTGTGTGATGAGTTATTGGAGATTAATTGTTATGGATTTATGTGAATCCCTGTAAATGTGTTAATTTCTTGAAATATGTGCTAAGAAATGTGTTTATAATTGTAAATTTATACCTCCATGATGACACTTTTTGATAGGTTGAAAGGATAATATGGTTATAAATGATCCTCCAGTGATGGAACCTAAGGCACCGATAGTACCGGGTAAGGGAGATAGAGATATGTTCAATGATAACTTTTCATGCTTCATGTAGTTCATGTAAAGAGACCCAGGGATGCTTATGGAAAGCATGTATGATCTGAAATGGGACTTTCAATTGCATCACCATTCTACTTTAACTTGAGAGGGTGGACTTGAGGAAACTATATTATGGATTGATTCTATTCAGACTATACTAGACCACCTAGAGAACCTCGAAGAGATTATGTTCAAGTTGGCTATTACATGTTATGTGGTCAAGAAAAGTGTTGGTGGGATATAAAAAATCAGGATGCACAATGGAACAGTATGGAGTAGAAGTACTTATAAGAGAATTTTGTAGATAAATTTTACCCAAAGACTATGAGACAAGAGAGGGAAGATGAGTTCATAATATTGACTTAGGGGAGTATGTAGGCGATGGACTATACTGGATACTTCACAAATTTTTAGACCCTTTCTCTAGTGATTATTGGAGATGAGGCTACTACAGTAAAATCTTTTCAGTATGGTATTAAAGGTGAATTTAAGTCCAAGATTAACATATTAGTGGTGAAATGGTATTGAAAAATTGTAAATCAAGATCCCATTTCTGAGGGGGACATGAAGGAGGATTCCAATGAAGGTCATGTGGTTCATGTTGGACGATCAGATGGTATGTCTTCTGAACTTAGGAAGCATAACAATGAGAATTATATCAATGGTGACTAAAAGAATAGTGGTTGGTGGGAAGAATCAGTTATGTAGGACCTTACCCAAGTGACCTAACACTATTGAGATATGTCAGGACACATTTTTAGACATTTTCCCCGACCATCAGTAGAGTGCCAAGCCTATGGTAGAACGGGAAATCTATAGAGGTTCGGTAGGAATCCACAAAAGATGTGTAATGATGGAGCATCTAGGTAGAACCAAATTAAAAAAAGGGGATCCTATATATTGTATTGGTTTGGAATTTGGAGTTCTAATGGTTGTGGTAGTCGAGGAAGTAGATGAGGTAATTCGGGGAAAGAGCGCTTGTAACAAAAGAGTGGTATAGCTTAGGGGACTAAAATTGAATCATATGGAAGAGGGGTAAGAAATTTGCATGTAGTTCATCCTATACTGGTGGGTAGCGATGTTGGACCATTGATAGTTAGAGGTATTATTCTTGTAGTTTATATGATTTCTAGTGCCTTATTTGATAATAGTTTATCTCATTCTATTATATCTACATAACTTGTGAATGGTTTGAACATGGACGTGTAGTTTTTGACTGGGGTTATGAAGACTGATACACTGTTGGGATTGTGGTCAAGATATATCTATTTGTGCAAGGAGTGTTCTCTCAAGGATGTGGAATAACGTTGTCTCTGGGATATTTACATTCTGTATATGTTAGGGTTTGACTTAATTATAGATATGGACTAGTTAGTATAATACTAAGACCATACATATTTCTACCTTAGGATACTGACTTTTATGAATTTTGATGGTGACAAATATATTTAGAAGGGAGAGTGGGATATCGAGTAAGGTCGTATAGGGGTAGTTCTTTAGCAACAGGGGGAGCTCACTGTTTGGATGTGAATCTATTATTAGATGAAAAATGTGTAATGTGGGATGTATTTCCACCCATACTGTATAGGTTCAAGGAAATTTTTTCCGATTCCTTCGTTGTTCTGCGCATCCGCCTCTTTCGGAGAAGGAGACATAGCTGTTTCTCTGCATTCCCAATTTCCAAAGGTGGGCAGAATCTATTCCATATTTAGGGATGTTTGATCCTTGATTGTAATGGGATTATGGGATTTCGGTTTTTCCTTCCATGGAATCCTCCTGGGAACGTTTTTCCTAGTCCGGGTCTCCCTCACAGACTTAAGACGTTGTTTGTAAAACTCTTCCTAGTTCCATGTCTTCATGGATGCTAGTTAATTATGCTATTTCTGTCAGGACATTACAAGGGTTCCTGTTAGGGCTGTTACCTTCGGTCGGGGGAGTAGTCACATTGGACATCATTGGCATGTCTGGATGCTGGAACACTAATGTATCTGGGATTCTTCCCCTTATGATAGGGTTTCTCAAGGGAACAAAAGCCTCAGGAATCCCACATATAATGTGGTAATTTTATGTCATAGGCATGTCTCTGAGGTTTTCCTCAGCATCTCATGTTTAACATAGGATATATGAGGATTTTAACGTCTAACAGAGATGGATCAGAGTGATCAAAACAATGATGGGAAAGAATCACCATCAAAGTTAATATGACAATAAGGAATGGCTTGGTCTACTGAGAGGATTACCTCATCATGAAAATCAAGGTATAAAGAATAGTTCACCAAAGTTGGATGGGAAGCAAGGAAGTCTGCCAATTCATTCCCCTTGATAGCCTTATGAAGGACAAACCTGATGTCAAATTGTTGGAGGATCACTACCCACCAGGCTAGATGGCCTACCAATATGGGGCAGTTCAGGATGTACTTCAGTGGATCCACTTTGAACACCAGCAGTACCTTATGGTGCTGCAAGTAATGCCACAATTTCTGTAAAGAACATACCATCGCAATAAATATCTTCTTGATAGGGAATTATCTGGTTTCTGTATTGAGGAGCATGTAGCTGAGATAGTAGAAACTATTCTTCGTTCCCTGATTGTTCTTCTAGGTGATAAGGGAGATGATAAATCATTTCAGGGTGGTCACATAAAGGACCATAGGGTTTCTAGAAATGTGTTTCATCATGATCGAATGATGGAGAAGATACTTCTTGATTTCCTCAAAAGAAGTATAACATTCTTCATCCCACTGATGGATAGTGACTTTATTCATGAGCTAAGAAAAGGGCTTACGATTTCCAGCCAAATTCACGATGAATGAGTGTATATAAGCCAAGTGGATTTGAAAGCCTCAGAGTTCTCGAATGTTCGTCGGTGGAGACATCATTATGATGGCCTTGATCTTCTCCGGTTCATTCTTGATGCCCCTGTATCTGAAAACGAAGCGAAGATAGTTTCTATAGGTAACCCCAAAGTCACACTTTAATGGGTTCATCGTTAGGTTGCGATAACAGAGGAAGGTAAACACTTTCTCAGGATATTTTATATGGTATTTCCACTAGAGATATTTGACCACCAGTTTGTCCATGTAATATTTCACTAATATCCTAAGTATCAGCTTAAATATGCGATTCATGGAACGCTGAAAGGTGGCACCTGCATTCTTTAAATAGAAGGGAATTACCTAGTAGCAAAAAGTACCTTATTGTTCCCCGAAGCCTGTATAATCCTCATCATTTGGAGCCATTCGGATCTAGTTATAGCTAGAATACCCATCCATGAAGGAGAGGTCTTGGAACCCAGGGGTGGAACCAATCAACTACTCCATCATGGGAAGGAGAAAATCTTCCTTTGGGTAGTGATAGTTGAGATCTCAGAAGTTGATGCAGACTCTGATTTGTCTGTTCTTCTTCCTAACGGGCCCAGTGTTGGTTAGCCATCTAGGGTACTAGACCTCCTTGATGAAGTCGGATCTTATGAGCTTATCAACTTCGTCCTTGACCATGGCACTCTGAGAAGAGAGAATCTTCCTAGGAGGATATTTGAATCCACAATGATTTATTGGAAGATCGAGCTAGTGTATGGTTACCTGAGGATCTAGTCCTGGAATTTCTTCATAACTCTAGGAACTGATCAATGTGGGTTTCACATCCATCTCACAACCGAGGTTCACCTATACCAATTCATCAATTGTAGATAAGACACCCTCTTTGAAAGCTTGAGGATCATTATCTAAATAATCTTCTTTACATATGGAGGAATGATCCTTAGCGAGAGGAGTTTCCTCTAAGTAAACAGATCATGATGGGAGACTGGTGCCAGCCTGAGTGGTGGTAGACACAACATCAGGGGACTCCTGCACAGCCAAAACCATAGCGATGAAAGTCATCGATCTGATCCCATCTGGTCTTTAACACAAGGTCCACACTTTATGATATCGATGAAATAATGACACGTTGTCTTGATCCGGTTTATCTTAGCCCTACAGAAAAAGATAGTTTGGATTATATTCATTATCATAGGGTGGAAATCTCGATATCTTATAATGGTGGGGAGCTCTGGGATCACCTAAGCCTGATTTGTGTAGGAATACAAGGTGATCCTCTAGCGTCGCTTAGACTTGGTAATGTGATCCCACCTCCTTACAGAAACAATGAATAATTTTCCTATATCCGGGGTCTTAACCTCCAATTGATGGATCAAAAAGATGTAGGAATCCTCCAGGTCTGTCCACAGGTCGGTCATAGCTGTAGCATGTTCAACCTCATTATCCCGAATTGTTTTCCCTTGATCTAGTAAAAGTTGGAAACCATGAAGCGGACATCACAAGAGGAAAAGGGAGACGCATCACCTTGGAGTATTCCCATTTAACCATTACTGGAGTTCTTAAGGAACTGTTGATATGATGAAGGGATTGTTGCATGCAGGTGAATCCATGGCCTACCCATCAATTCAAGGTAAGGAATGTCCTCGTAGAAACCATTAACACAATGCGAAAAACTAGGCTACTGAACTGGGACTTCAGGTGGATTTTTCTAACCCGTTTTTGTTCCATCCTATCATAACCTTGGATTTTCATGTCAGAGGGACTCAAGTCATCCTTAGATAGCCCCATATTTCAGATGGTCTGGGATCGGATCATGTTGATCCCCGAGCCTGTATCGACAATACAATGAAGAATCTCCACACCGTTGAATTGGCTAGTGATATACAGTGGGTGAATCATCCCCCTATATGGGATATCTTTCATCTTCTCTAGAGAAATAGACAATGTCCAGAAATTCACCACTCTCGACTACCTCATCATTGAAAGCTTCTACAGCTACTACCTTCGTCTCAAACTAGATTTGGCTTCTTAAATTGTTGGAGAGGGATTCATCCATATCCACCAATATGTTAAGGGCCTCATGGATAGAGAGACTTTCAGGAATGATGGTTAGATGATTAAGGATATCATACTTTCATGCCAAATGAGAACTTCTGCTAACAGGGTGTCATTTTACGGCAGGGGTTATGACAGAACCTTCTCACTCAATCGGCGGCTCACTGGTGTTGGGAATGTCTTGTTTCTCGCTAGTCGAAACTCATGGAGTGGCTACCAAATGTTGCTAAGATGACTAAGGTCGGTCCGTAATAGAGTGTGGATGATCACGACGAGGTCGATGTGGCTTCTCCTAATCAGTGACACAAATGGTGGTGAAGGCGGACTTGATGACATCAAATGACAAGGTTGTGTGTGTTGAGCTCTACTTTGGGATTGTTGTATGGTTTCAGTGGCATGCATAGCCGTCTGGAAGTACTGATAGAGGAACTCCGAAGACCCAAATATCCACATCCCCATCGGCCCTGGTGATGGATGGGGATGTTGGAAGGATTTATCCGGCATTATTCTCCCCTAGAAATAATGTAGGGGTTTACTAGCTCCACGGTGTTAACTGAGGATTACCCTTGATTGTCACCTGAAGAATCCTCCTATACTGGATGAATTCTAGGGGGGGTCAACATCTCTGGGGGCATGAAGTCGCTGAGAGTATGAGAAGATGAATGCATTGGTGGGGAAATTTGATTTCCCTTTCATCATGGATGCCTACTCTTATGGGAAGATGAATTTTGGGTCACTAATGCAGATATTATTGGTTGTGGGTGATGTGACGTCTCCTAAAAAATCAGGTCAATTTGGACATGCAAGGATAATACCATGGGACCGGGTGACTATCATATGAGCTATCCAATCATCATAATTTTGGGACCCACAGTTAAAAAATTGATGCCACTTGCCTTCGCTGTCACTGCCATTGTCGGGATTCAGGAATACACAAGCTCTTTATGCCGGATCTGGGCCTAACCTGACTATGTTTTTATCAATATGGTCATGAATCCAGTCTTTAAACACATAGCTCTTCTAGAAGGTATTCCCCAAGATCTGGTGATAGGGACAGTAGTTGGGGCGATCCGTTAGATTCTCCTCTTTTATCCTCTTGCATTTGGGAAAACGTAGAAGTCCCTATTTCAAGGTGCTTCGTAAATATCCAGGGACCGGAGCCTTGTTTAATGTGTAGGTCCATTATTTCTTGTCCGGGAAGGGGGGATCTGGGAGCCTGGACCTAAAAAGGAGTTGTAGGATCATATCGAGGAGGTGGAACCTGATTATCTTTCTTGGGGGTGGTGGCGTATTACGTGGGGTTCCTTCTGATTCTGAGGGGGTCCTTGCTGGGCCGGAGGCTATGCTTGAGTTGGAGGGCCCATACAGGGCTGTGGAGGTGGCTCCACTGGTTATAAATTCAGTTTTTTTGGGGCCTCTATTTGGGCCACCACGGTGGGCTATGCCTTAACATCTCTTATCACATGAAGAGAAGGAGGCAATGTACCTTCCTACATGGCCTACTCTGATGAATCCTCTAGATGTTTGGACTTATTAGAGAAGTCTTGGAATCCCTCAAGGTAATTTTGGGTAATGTTAGAGGGGACCATTTTGGTCATGAAATTCCCCACACACATTTTTAGCAGTTTTTCTTGAGTTAGATGCATATCCAAGGACTGGGTGAGACCTTTCCTCTAGGTGAAAAAGCCAGGAATGTGCACGCCAGGCCTCTAATAACACTTGAAGAGGTTTGAAACACTCATCATCTGGTTGGTAAAGCTAAACTAGTAGAAAAACTACCTACAAGGATCTTCCCAACCGATGACTGACCTGACGGGTAGCTGGTTGTACCAAACAAACGCAGGACCTTCTAATGTCTTTACAAAACATCAATGTTTGGTGGATTCTTGTTATGTTGGAGTTCCTAGCATGGGTCCTCACATTGAGATGAAGTGGGATAGATGCTGCAGTGGATTTCCTATCCCATTAAATGGAGAAAAGGTGGGATTTCTGAAACCGAGGGGTTCCGACATATGATCGACCCATGCCAGATATGGCCTGCCATCAAGTTTTATTTCCACCTGTTGAGTTTCCAATGCCTTAAGGTGAGCAATGAGCACTGTCATCAGGTCATCTTGATGGGGCTTCCGTTCTTGATGAGGATCCCTGACCACTAGTGTATTGGTAGGTTCTTTGAAATGATTCACAGACACAACAGCTTGTGGAGTGACTGGGGGGATGACCTGCGGAGCCACTAGGGGAACCAGAGCTGGGTCATGGAGATTATCACGCTGCTCATGTGGGTTTGGAAACACATACCCTACCTTATTTCCATAAGTTCAAGCCTCTATATTATCTACATGGTCAAAATGGTCATTGCCTCTCAATGAAAACTGAACAGGGGGATTTTGTACCTACCCCTGCTGCCCTGGGCAAGGATCACTGTAGTTCAGTCATCACTCCATAGAACAATCAGTAAGGAGGTCATCGACTGTCTTCTTGTGCTATATGTGCTTTTGATGCAATTCAGATTTTTTTGGGATCATCCTCCATATTCTACACTAATCCAGATTGGGTCAGAGGATTTTATGACCCGAAGATGTTCTTTTACCTTTGGATTCCAGCTGAGCGTTAATGACTCAGTAGGTATGGGAGGACCTAGTTAATTTCTCTGCTGGATAGTGATCCTTCCCAATGGATCCAATATGTGTGATACTCCCTCGGTGGGTATGTCCTCTCCATGGAGCTCTAGCTCATTCACTTCCCCTAGTAGGTTAACCATGTTAACTGCGACTCTACCTAGAGGCATACCCTCGATATTTCCGGAGAAGTTGGGCTCACGCCAGATAGAACTGAAATGGAGGGTATCATACTACCCCCATCCATGAACCAGAACATGGGGGAAAACCTCCTTGATAATTATTTCGAGCACTTTGATGCTCTGAATGCATCATTTCAGGAGGGTCTAGTGGCAACTGGGCGACTCAGTGCGATGGGCCACATGGAGTGCATCCATGTTGACCAAACGACATTGCTAGAAAAAAATTTCAATGTGTGCCTAAATCATGTGGTAATACTCTCACTGATAATGGCGATGGAAGTGTGTCACCCATAGGGTTTCTAGAAAGCACGCGACTTCCTCCTGGGTAAGAGCTGAAGGTACACTGATGTTCGCAGTCACAACCGGCCAGAACATTTCAGGGAAATGACCCGCTACAAGGATGACCCAAAATCTCCTTGGCCCAGACTCGGGATCTGGCCCTTGGTTTCCCCTCTCATAAACTGGGGGAGGCTGGGGAACCGTTAGTGGCACTGAAGTCCACCGCTGAGATGGTAGACTAGATGGTGGAGAATATGGATAATGGGATGACAAGCCGCCGCATCTCGGGTTTTCCTGTGATAAATGCGATGACTGATCCACTATATCTCGGTAAGACGGGATAGAGACCATGTCTTCTAGAACAAGCGATATGATCCCTAGTGGTGGGCCATGATATTTTTTATCCTTTACTGGTCCCCATAATATCTCTCCATGATCTCTGGTTGAGGTAGAGAATGACCCTATTGACGATATGGATGACAGCATGGCCAGAGCCTGGGAAGGGGACAAATCTTCCTCCTCCTGGATGTATCTGAAGAGGGTGGCAGGAATCCGGTGGACCTCACATTCTTGAAGGATGAGGCTGATACTTCACATTCCAGCCACAACCCTCGACATAGAGGATTGAGGCGAGGGTTCCATTTCCAAATCACATTCCTCCTTAGAATATGATTATCAGACAAGCTTAATTGCATTCTAAATCTTCTCAGCTCTATTTTTACGGAATCAGAAAACCACCCTCTTTGCCCAGGATGGATTTTCAAGACAGGTTAAATTTTTGAATCAGAATGGACCTTTGAATGAATTGTTGATGGGACAGAGAGAGCTCTTTCCCGGGTGAGCTGGGGTGAAAGGAGAACCTGGATATATTTCAAAGGTAACACCGGGAGGACCTCCATGTCCACAAGCTGATGCACTAAGGGAATCTCCATGGGAAGTTCTAGAGCAGGTAGGACCTCTGTTGAAGTTGATAAGATCATGGGTAGAGCCTCCATTATTATTTCATTTGGTAGTATTGGTGTGAGGAGGGTCCTCGTACAGGACGAGTAGAACATGGGTAGGACCTCTATGTTGGGTTCCTATGAAGTGAGGAAAATATCCATTTCGCTGATTTTTGGGAAGATGAGGACCTTCTTCGGATACTATAAGGACATGGGGAATACCCGCATACAGACATTTGACCAGATGGGTACCGTCTTTACATCGGTGACCTATGATGGGAGGGGCGGCTCTATACCATAGGTCATAGGTATAGAAGAGGCTTCTATATTGGGTGTCCATGTAGTGGGGAGGACCTTCATCTAGATTGATGGTGGCATGGGGAGGACCTCCATGCCGAGCCTGGGAGTGGGACATGCTTACCCAATAATGGGTGATGGTACTGGGAGTACCTACCTACTGGTTTTCTTTGTGGTGGGTCAAACCATGGTGGGTGCCACCCGTGTTAGCGACCAGGAGAGTCAACCCAGCCTGCATGTGGGGTGGTTGGTGCGTTGATTCAGGTCAAGCATATGAGTACCCACTCTCAGCATGAATAGGGGATTGATGGTATGTGTAATAAGTGGAACGGGCCATGGAAGTCATTGACGATGACTCCCCTTAGTGTGAATCCTCCTCAGCTTGTTCCCGACGCTGTAGTTGGGTTAACCGGACTTGGGTCATTGGTGAAGGAACATAACTCACCTGCTCCTCAGCTCATAGGGACTGATGGTGGTACTGATGCGGCCTAGTGAGAGACCTCTTTGGGAGCCCCTAGAACGGGATTATGGCCGAGCTCTCTTGAACATCCCTCACCTCATCGGTGTAGTGGAGGGAGTCATCGAATCATTTCAGGGAGAGTCTCCCAAAAGGATTATACGTTAGAGTGGGGAGTAGTGGCTCCCTACGCGACCCTTGGGGGCAGTGTTGGTGATGAGGCGTAGAAGCCTCTATGTATGGTCTATCCATATCCCGAGTTAGGATAATCCCCTCTTCCCCATATTGTCGAACAAGGTTGTTTATCACCCTTATCTGAACGACTTCAGATGGGGAGATCGGGCATGGGTTCCCAACAACCATAGATGTGGATACAAACATGGGGGAGATGAGGCTATGCGGGATTTCTGTGTTGATGTTTCCCCTCCCCCCGCATCGATGGGTGGGCGGTGATTGGTTTCCGTTGATGAAATATTGGGTGCTGAAAATAAGGGAGGTTTAACCATTAGTGCAGAAAGAAGGAAATCGACGTATAGTGCCCCATCGCCATTCTATCTTACAAGGTTGTTAAGAAGGATCCATGCCGACAACATTGCTGAATACTGTGTCCAACAATCAACTACCCCAATTTCTGGTGAGTTTCATGCCAGGCTCACTATGTTCTTGGTGGGGCTTGGGCTTGATTCATGGATCTGGTGACATGAAAATACACTAATGTATCAAGCGCTACTAATCTACACATTTAAGAGAATAACTTCACATTGGTTTCAAAGTTTTTTTTCTGACACTTTCTCCGGGACGCACGTCCGTCTCGTTCGGAGGAGGATGTGTAGCTGTTGCCCCACATTCCTTATTTCCAAAGGCAGGAAACATCCATTCCTTATTCAGGGATGTTTTCTCCTTAATCGAAATGGGAGGATGGGATGTCAGTTATTCCTTACGTGGATTCCTCTTCAGAACTCGTTTCCTAGTCTGGGTCTTCCTCATAGACTTAAGATGTTTTTCGTGAAACTCTTCCCAATGACATGACTTTATGGAGGCCAATTTATTATTCTACTTCTCTCAGGACATTCCACATGTTCTAATTAGTGCAGAAAACTTTGTTCGGGGAAGTAGTCATGTTGGACGTCACCGACATGTCTGGATGCTGGAACACTGATGTGTCATGGTTTCTTCCCTTTACGATAGGGATTCTCAAGGGAGCGGAATCATGAGGCATCCCCCGTCGAATGTAGGTAATTTTATGTCGTAGGAATGTCTCTGAGGTTTTCCTCATCTTTCCATGTTTAACACTGGGTATTTAATGAGTTTAACATCTAGAAAAGATAGATCTGACTGATCAAAACACCGACGAGAGTGGATCAGATGGGTGCGACACCAGGAGGGATCACTGATGTTGGGGAGAACCCGTGGTTAGATACCCGATTACTTCTAGGAGCAGTGAGAATGTGGGTGAAATGATCTCTTCGAGGTGTGGCTACCTGGGTAAGAATCAGGATGGATATGAATTGTTGAGAGTGGATGGATGGTGATATAGAACCCACATGATGATGACAGTGATGCTGAGCTCTATCCTCATGGAGGATTCCTATGTATCCTTATGGTAGGGAATCAAAGTCCACATAGTTCGGTGGGGTGAGGGGTCTAACGCCTTGACCCCAGAAGCCAAGAGTCGGTGCATTATTACGTATCATTGGCAAGATTACAAAAGATCAAGTCTCTAAAGACTGATTAGTTTAGCAGCCTTGGAAGTGCTAGATACAGTCATAAGGTTTACATTAAATCATAAAATGGAAAACTACAACAACATTGTTTCCATAGACAACACTTAGATCCCATAGACTATCCCTACAGGTTAGTTATAATATACGTCTTCACATCCTTGGAAAAATAAAACATAGAAAGGGGTGAGATCAGATTCTCAGTAAGGATTACAATAAAGTGGAAACTTTCATAAATAAGCATAGACATTTAAGGAAATGTTAAAGACTAAAACAAAAGCCTTTTATTCTTAAACTTCATCATAATATGAAAAATCTAAAATCAAATAATTGCATTTACATTTTCACATGGATATTCTACTAGTTGAATAATCACATGCAATATCAATATCCACTTTTATAATGATGGAATGCATAATGCCGGACTTCATAACCACATAGTCAAGCCTTGTGACAATACTACAAATAAGATTTTGTAAAGGCCCTGTTCCAAGACACTAGTTTGTCTCATGAGACCTTCCGATGCATCAATGAGCTATAGCAGGCTTCACACGTCACATACTATGTCCAACTCATTCCTCATATGAAACGGTTTAGACATAACATAAACATTTGTCTTTAAACTAGTATACGAAATGTAAATACTTGTTCCATAAACCATGCATGGTGTAAAAATGACACATACATAGTCAAGCATATCAAAAAACCTTCAATAAAATATTAAAGTTTTGTATCATAATAAATAAACTTAAAATAATCTTAAAATCCATCAAATGATGTTGACATAGATGAAATAAAAATCTTTTTAGAGAAATATCACATTCTATTTTGAAATCATTTAAGAAAACATTTATTTTGAAAATATTCTTATAAGCTTTTAAGGGAAGCTTCGATGGTGTTATAATGGTGGAAAAAATCCACACCCACTGTATAAGTTAAAAAAACATTCTTACATTAATTTTCTCGAAAAGGTTATAAAGTACATTGTTTGGAAAATGACGGAAATATTTCATCCAAAACATATACGGTCAAATAATGGTAAAAATGACTTTACCCCATTTTATATTAAATAGTAAAAAGGCTTCGAAATATATTTTTACGAAACATGGATGTGGACGATAAAGACGTCTTAGTAGATTATTACGTATGAACAACCTCGAATAATAAAGAGATTGTGAAATTAACCCTTACC
Organism: Viscum album; assembly: GCA_963277665.1. Classification (NCBI taxonomy): domain Eukaryota; kingdom Viridiplantae; phylum Streptophyta; class Magnoliopsida; order Santalales; family Viscaceae; genus Viscum; species Viscum album. The sequence goes on along the minus strand of OY728157.1, from coordinate 1,459,524,926 downwards.
TTGTACTTTTACATGGTAGAGATTAGGTTAACCTCTTATATAATGGGAACATATTTTTTACTAAATCAAACAAGAATCATATACGTTAATATTATATCATATATGATCTTTTAACATTGATTTGATAATAATATCTTAGTATTATTGTCGTTTTGAGTGTTAACTGATTCATTTTCCTTTATATGATTTGTTATGTAAGTAATTATTATTATGAATATGATGTATCTTATTCATATTCAAGATGATAATAAGTCTCTAAACATTATTTTTAATCATCTAATTAAAATTATTCTTTAATGGATACGATGAGGAATGAATCTCATCGCGTTCAGGGAGACGGTAATCCGTACGTACGCACGAGCGACAATATCATTCTTTTAATATTAAAATAATATATAACTAGATGGTATATCATATATAAAAAATCATTATCATGTTATATTTATTATTTATATAAATCAAAAATCATTATTATACCCATACAAATAATAATGTATTGAATAACAATTACACCACGACGTGGAGAGTGTAAGTCATACGTACGCATGTATGGTGACATGTCATTCAAAAGATTGATAGAAAAATAAATATGGTTGTACCATATTTTTAATAATATCATAGTATATAAAAGATTATGGATTTATTATTTTAGAATAGAAACAACAAAGAATGAAGAAGTGGAAGAAGAAAGGAACTTGAAAGAGGTGATGAAATATTTACCTCTTCTCCAGGTTCTTCCTTTTGATTTGATCAAAATGGCACCTTAAGATGGATTTATGACTAAAGAAAGCCTCTAGGATGAAGGGAGGACTGTTGATAGGGTATTTGGGTAGGGTTTGTCCGATCCGAATGGCTATGAAGGTGTGAAGTAGAGATAAGGGGAAGTTCCCTTTTATAAGAGGGGTGAGGGGCACCTTAGGATAAGTTAGAAATATTATTTTATAATAAAATAATTTTCGGTTTCTAATGGATCAAAAAAAATATTTAAAGGATAAGGTTGTTATGGGTCGAAAACCACTCATCCAATAGGTTTTAGACAGGTTTGGGTCACTACATTAACTTTATCTTTTAGATTTAACTCTTAGTTAAATAATTTGACAAATACCATGTCTCTTTGTATTTCTATATAATATGGTTAATAATTGTACTATATTCTCCCAAGAGAACCCCAATTGGTTAATTAATGAAACACCTATCATTATATAAGCCTTATTTTCGAACATTAGATATTTAAGAATAGAATATTAGTTAATAATATAATATTGGTTTTAAAAACTCTTTTATGTCGATTTTGAAACTATTTGGTATTTTGTTTTTGCTAAATTCAAAATCGCATTATTACTTCGAAAAAAATTCATTTAACCATACCTAACAAGTCATATTAACCAATAAATTTAGTGTAATTAATAAAAAGACTCAAATTACATTTATTTGGATATTTATAATATCAATTATTTTAATATTTCATTAATTAGGTAATTACTAAATCATTATTGTGTCGTAAATAAATTAAATTATTTAACGTCAAAAAATTATAAATAAAATACTATTATGTGGGAAATAGTTTTATCTTTTTAATGAATATTTATAGTCTATTTTATATTGTGTTTAACCCTATATTAAAAATGGGCTAGTTATTAAACATTGAATTTCAATCTTTTAACTCTTCTTTAATAAAATAATAATAAATGTCCTGATCTAATCCAAGTCGACCTAAAGGAGAAAATTTTATTCCTATGGTTTTTTTGGTCTAATTAATCTTATCCAATAGAATTGGTACAAGTGTTAGGGTAATAATAATATCATTTTTACCCTTAATTACCCTATTTTTCTTTTAACCGTGGTAAATAAAAGCAAAAAGATATTATTCACCAAAAATTATTTTCATCTTATTGAACCACATTTTACTTAATGATATAAACCTTGTCTCTCAGATTTTTGAAATTCAACTCACAGAAGTGTTAAAATTACATTTTATGTAAATTTATAAATTCTCCTAGGAGGTGGGTAAAAGACGATAAAAAGTTCAATAAAATTTTTATATATCTAAAATTATTATAAACAGACATTAGTTAATTACATTGAACCTATATAGGTATTATGTATCTATTTTGACCTAAAATAAATTTAAGTAAAATAAATAATTATATAAATAATAATTCAGTTTTAAACTATAACTCAGTGTTTTTCACTATTCATCAAAAATTGAATGTTTTCATAAAAATACAAAAAATTCACCCTAAGCTAATTTTGATATTATAAATCCAAAAACAAAGTCCATTTTGAGAGGTAAATTTTATAAAATTTCAAAAAGTGTGTATTACTATTCACAACGGCTTGTTTGATTGGTTTTGGTGTGTTAGAACTCAAAGTTGCATACAACACACACTATTGTATTATTAAAAGAGGAGCGTACCATTGAAGCTTGGGGTGTTCCATTATCCCCTCTTTCAAATAATTTCGTCCTCAAAATTTCTAGAATATTATTGCGTAAAAAGTCTCTGGTGGTTCTTAGTCATAAGTTTCTCGGGTTCCCACATTGCCTCTTCTATCTTATGGTTTCTCTATAGAACTTTTACTAAACGAGTCGTCCGGTTTCTCACCACTTGTTCTCTTGAATCAAGAACCTTAACATGCTCTTCATAATAACACATATTGGGTTCCAGTTCTAATTCCTCATAGGTGAGTACATGTGTTGGTTCAGGCATGTATTTTCTCAACATTGATACGTGGAATCGATCGTGAACTTTGGAGAGACTTGGCGTCATTGCCAAATGGTAGGCTACAACCCAAATTCGTTCTAGAATTCTGAAAGGTACGATGTACATGGGACTCAATTTTCTCTTTTTACCAAAATGTATAACACCCTTCCATTGAGATACCTTCAAGATAACACGATCTCCTACATTATATTTCAAATCCTTCCTTAGGTTATTAGCATAGATCTTCTGCCTACTTTGAGTTTCTTTGATGTGGGTTTGTATTACCTTCACATATTCCATTGTTTCCTCCACAAGTTCTGGGACTACAAATTTTCTTTCACCTACATCATCCCAGCAGGTTGGTGTGCGACATCTCTTTCTATATAACGCTTCATATGGTGTCCTCTGAATACTTTAATGGAAGCTATTGTTATATTAAAATTACACCCAAAGTAAATATTTATCCCACATACCTTGAAAGTCAAGTGAGAATGATCTCAACATGTCTTATAAGGATTAAATAGTACGTTTGATTGTCCATCAGTTTTGGGGGTGGTATGCGGTGCACAAACGAAGTTCCGTATCCATGGCTTTCTAAAGAATTTTCCAAGATCTTGATGTAAAATGTGGATCACGATTAGAAACAATTGATAGGTGTACTCCATGATGTCTTACAACTTCATTAATATACAGTCTTGCTAAATGTTCAAGTGGTAAATCTTCTCTTATAGCTGAAAAATGTTGTGACTTGGTAAGACGATCAACAAAGACCCATATTGCATCGTTCCTTATAGAAGTATTTTGTATCCCAATGACAATGTCCATCGTGATATGATACCATTTCCACTCAGGTATGGGAATAGGTTGCATGAATCCTCTAGGTTGTTTCCTTCCAACTTTCACTTATTGACAAACCAAACATCTTGACACAAAATCATCAATCACTCTATTCATGTTGTCCAACCAAAAATGTACCATCAAATCTCTATGCATTTATGTGTTCCCATGGTTTATAGTGAAATTGGAGCTATGAGAATCATCCAAAAATTATCTTTTATATCAGGTTTATCAGGAACACAAAGTCTCATCCCAAATTTTAAAATTCCATCTTCATATATGAAGTCACTAAGTCTCCCATCATTCACTGCTTTAATCTTATTTTGAAACTTCTCATCATCAACCTGAGAAATTATTATCCTTTCCAGTAATGATGGTTTGGAAACCATTTGAAATAGAATTGATGTTTCACCTTCCATGGTTATTCCCATATCCATCTTTACTAGATCAAGGAAAATAGGATCCCTTTGAACTCTCATCTTGTTCAAAACTCCATGATCATTTCTGCTCAATGCATTTGTCACCTTATTTGCCTTCCTTGGGTGGTAGTGTATCGTGAAATCATAATCCATGAGTAGTTCAATCCATCTCCTTTGCCTCATGTTGAGTTCTTTCATTGATAAAATATACTTTAAACTCTTGTGATCGGTATATATCTCACATTTTTCACCATAGAGATAATGTCTCCATATCTTCAAAGCAAAGATTATAGCTACTAACTCAAGATCATGAGTAAGATAGTTTTGCTCAAGAAATTTTGGTTTCCTTGATGCGTAGTAAATAACCCTATCATTCTGCATGAGGATACAACCAAGTCCCTTTTTTGATGCATCACTATAAATAACAAACCCATCATTCCCCGATGGTAGAGTCAATATAGGAGCATTGACAAATCTTATCTTCAGTTCTTCAAAAAATTCTTCACACTCTTTTTTCCAATCAAATTTATCCCATTTTCATGTGATATTTGTTAATGGGTTAGCAAACTGGGAAAAATTATGGACGAAATGTCGATAATAACCTGTTAAACCAACAAAACTGTGTACCGCATTTATACTCATCCATGCTGGAAATTCATGGATTGGCTTGGTCTTAGAAGGATCAACATAGATTCAATCCTTAGAGAAAATACGGCCATGAAAAGAAATATTTTGAAGCCATAATTCACACTTGCTAAACTTCCCATATAATTCTTTTCTTCTAAGAGTCTTCAGGATAATGCGCAAGTGATTTTTATGATCTTCATAGATTTTAGATTATACCAAGATATCATCAATAAATACCACGAAAAAGTTATCAATATATTCCTTGAAAATGCTATTCATTAGATCCATGAAGACAAAGGGCACATTAGTCAATCCAAAAGGCATTACTGTAAACTCAAAATGCACGTACCTAGTTCAAAATTCTGTTTTCGGAATGTCTTCGTTCTTCACCCAAAACTGATGATATCTAGATCGATGGTCAATCTTTGAAAAGTATTGATCTTCAATAGGTTGGTCAGATAAATCATCAATACGAGGTAGAGGATACTTGTTCTTTATTGTTATAGCATTGATCTTCCTGTAGTTAATTCACAACCTCATAGATCTATATTTCTTCTTAACAAAAAGGAAAAGGGCTCCCCATAGATAAACACTCTGGAGAAAAAAATACCTTTTTACTCAATTCCTATAGTTCTTTAATTAGTTCCACTAATTCCACAAAGGAGATTCTATTAGGGGTCTCTGATATGAGCCTTGATCTCGGAATTAAATAAATGGAAAACTCAATTTCTCATTCTGGAGGATTTCCATGTCAATCAACTAGAAACACATCAATATATTCCTTCACAATAGGTACATCCTCTATTTAAACATTCCTTTCCTCACACATAGTTTTTTCATTCTCTTCTACCCCAATAATTGAATTTAGTTGAGCTATTGGGGTGGGTCTAGATAAGAATTAGGTGGTGACAATTCTACTCTAAAGATAAGGTGTTCTTTATCATTGTCATCAAAAATAGTTACCTCATTCTTCATACAATAAATTTTTTCATCATGGTCTGAAATCCAATCCATACCGAGGATTATATCAAATTCAATCATGGGTATGACGATGGGATCAGCAGATAAAAAACATTTATATTCCCTAATGGGGACTGATTCACAAAACATTGTTGCAATGATACTTCCATTAGGATTTTTTACTAACAACTCCCCTATTAAATCAAATTGAAAATATCTAATTTTCTTAGCAAACTGGGATGATATGAAACAATGCGATGATCCAGAATCAAATAAATCATTTTCTAAAATTGAGGAAACCATTAAATTACCTTCCACTGCGTATTTCACTAAATCAACCTCTACAGTAGTGATAGCATAATCTCGGCCTTGATCCCTTGGCCTTTTCTGAGTTAAGTTCTCCTGACACTTAGGACATTCATTCTCATAACTCCCCATTTCTCTAGAATTTTATCATTTAACATCAATAGACTTTTTTTCCCCTTGCAATCACAAGCTTGGTGGACTTTTCCCCCACACTTGTAATAGACTCCCATTCCCTTCAGGCAAGTACCAGGTTTTTCTTCCCAAATTTTTTGCAGGTTGGATATTAAAATTTTCCGTTATTCCCCTTATTTTTATTTCTAGAGTGTTCAACAGATCTCTTCTTCTATTTATTTTCTTTAAAGATGTAAGAATTAGATAATTATTTTTCTGTCTTGATATCACATGAGACAATATCTTCGTATGATGAGAAGGATTGTAAGACTATTGCTCGATAGAGAAATGGTTTTAACCCATAAAAGAAACGATCAATCTTACTTCATGGGTTCTATACATAATCTGCAACATTCCTTGCTAACCTTCTAAATATAGCTTCATACTTTACGAAATAATCATCCTCCTTTTTCCTGAGACTCAATAATTGTTCTTCTATATCCAATCAATGGTCATGAGGAAATTATTTTTTTAAGAAAATGTCTTTAAACTCCCTCCATTCCACATTTGATACTTCATCATATTCCTTTGTGTTTTGAATCAATGACCACCGTTGATCAGCATCTCCTATGAGGCGGTAAACTACCATGACAACTTTTTCCCTTTCTCTACTCTACATGGCATGGAATATTTTCTCTAGGGAATTTATCCATTTCTCAGCTTCTAGTGGTTTTTACCCCCATTGAATGTTGGTGGTTGTTTCCTCATGAGGTGATCTAACATTGATCCTCCAGGGTGTGGATCAGGGTGCTCCATACGGGTAAGGTCATTAATCATTACCTGAGAGAGTTGTCACAGTATGATGATTAGCTGATTAGCACTAGTTGCATCATCAGCTCCACTATAATTATATTGTGTAAGAGGGAAATCCCTACATGGAGTGTGTGCATTGATATAGTTTCTATTCCTTCCACCGACCACCATTTCTAAATAATGGCATGAACTTGGTTAGCTTATGAATCGAAATACATAATTCCAAACATGTAAAACACTTAACCTAAATTGAACAGTTTAGGGATATAATCCATAATTATAAAAAAGTTTTCTTTGAGGAAGTATGTAATCATACACCCTTCATAATGGTTTGTAAAAAATGAGAATTATCCTAAGCATATCCCCCAGGAGTGTCGTAACTAAGAGTGCAGAAGGGCCCATTATCGTGCACAAGTTCTCATTCGAGTCTTTCACAATGTTGTGTTTTTGGGTTTTACCCCTATGTACATTTGTGCCATAGCCGCCTCCTATATGCTCGTATCCAGACATTGATTTATTTCTTGGAAAACTCATAAAATCTCGACAATACCAAAATTCTAGGAAGTTCTTCTATCCTCAAAGTCTATCTTAGGGCTATGTGCTCTAATCAGAGCTTACCTAAATCTAGTTTCCATGGTTTGTACTAAAATTTCTCTAATACCTACTATAATTCATCGACCCCGGATGGCTAGAGTCAGTGCATTATTATGTATCATTCGCATGATCACAGAAGATCAAGTCTCAAAAGACTGATTAGTTTAGTATCCTTTGATATACAAGATACATTCATAAGGTTTACATTACATCATAAAATTGAAAACTACAACAACATTATTTCCAAAGAATCCATTTATTTCCCATAGACTATCCCTACAGGTCAATCATAATATAATTCTTCACATCCTAGGAAAAATAAAACATAGAAAGGGGTGAGCTCACATGCTCTATAAGGATAACAATAAAGCTGAATCTTTTACAAATAATCATAAATAGTTAAGGAAATGTGTAAGAATAAAACAATAGTCTTTTAAACTTCAACATCATCATAATAAGGAAAAGATAAAACCAAATTATTCCATTTTCTAATTCACATGGATATTTTACAATCCAAATATTGACATGAAATATCAATATCCACTTTCATAATGATGGAATGCATAATGCCAGACTTCATTACCAGATGGTCAAGGCCTTATTACAAAACTTCAAACAAGATTTTGTCAAGGCCTTGTACCAAGAAAATAGTTTTTCTCATGATACCTATTGATTCATATAGGAGCTATAGCAGGCTCCAGCCATCACATACTATGTCCAATTCATTCTTCATATGAAAAAGTTTAAACATAACATAAACATTCATATTAAAACTAGCATACGAAATGTCAATACTTTATTCATAAACATTGAATGGTGTAAAAATAACACATCCATAGTCAATCATATCACAAAACTTTCAATACAATATAGAAGTATTGTATCATAATAAATCAACTTCAAATAAGGTTAAAATTCCTCAATGGTTATTGACACAGATGAAATAAAAACCTTTTTAAGAGAAATATCTCTTTCTATTTTGAAATCATTTATGAAAACATTTTTTTGAAAATATTTTTATAAGCTTGTAAGGGAAGCTTCGATGATTTTATAATGACTTAAAATAGCCGCACCCACTGTATAAGTTAAAAAAACATTATTACCTTAATTTTGTCGGAAAGGTCATAAAGTACCTTGTTTTGGAAATGACGGAAATATTTCTTTCAAAACATATAAGGTAAAATAAGGGTATAAATGAATTTACCCCATATTCTAGTAAATAGTAATTTTTTAATTAAATTTTAAGAAACATGGATTTGGATTATAAATAGGTCCCAGTAGATAATTACTTATAAACAAACTCGGATATTAAAGAGATTGTGAAATTAACCCTTACATTGTACTTTTCCTTAGTAGAGGGTAGGTTAACCTCCTGTATAATGGTGAAATAATTGTTATTAAATTATACAATAATAATATACATTAATATGATATCATATATGAACTTTTAATATTTCATTGTTGATAATATCTTAGTATTATCGTCATTTCAGGTGTTAACTAGTTCATTTTCCTTTATATGATTTGTTACGTAAGTAAAGTTTGTTATTGATCTGATGTATCTTATTCATATTCAGAATTATATTAAGTCTTTAAACATTATTTTTAAACATCTAAAGAAAATTAGTCTTGAATGGATTTTATGGGGAATGAATCTCATCGCGTTCATGGAGACGGTAATCCGTACGTACGCACGAGCGACAATATCATTATTTTGATAATAAAATAATATATAATTGGATGTTATATCATATAAAAATAATAATTATCATTTTATATTTATTATTTACATTAATCACACATCATTATTATACCCATCCAAATAATAATTTATTGAATAAAAATTACACCACGACGTGGAGACGGTAAGTCTTACGTACGCATGTATGGTGACATGTACTTCAAATGATAGATAGAATAATGAATATGGTTCTAAAATATTTATAATAACATCAAATTATATATGTTATACTGGAGTTATTATTTTATAATGTAAACAAAAAATAAAGAGGAAGTGGAAGAAGAAAGGAACTTGAAAGAGGTGATGAAATGTTTACCTCTTCTTCTGATTCTTCCTTTTGATTTGATCAAAATGGCTCGTTAAATGGGATTTATGACAAAAGTAACGACTCTATAATGAATTTTGGGAAGTTTAGAGGGTATTTGGGTAGGGTTTATCTGAGAAAAATGGCTTTGATGGTGTGAATTAGAGAGAAGGGGAAGTTCCCTTTTATAAGAGGGGTGAGAGGCACCTTAAGAAAAGCCAGAAATGTTATTTTATAATAAAATAATCTTCAGTTTCTAATGGATCCAAAATGAATTATTTAAAATATATGGTGGGCATGGGTATAAATCCACTCAAAAAATAGATTTAAGAAAGGTTTGGGTCACTATATTAACTTTATATTTTAGATTTAACTCTTAGTTAAATAGTTTGACATTTACCTTGTCTCTTTGTATTTTTATATTATATGGTTAATAAACGTACTATATACTTTTAATATAACCCCAAGTGGTTCATTAATGATACAAATATCATTATATAAGTTTTGGATAGAATCATATATTTTTAGGAATAGAATATCAAATAATATGATAATATTTATTTTAAAAACCCTTTTATGTCAATTTTGACACTATTTGGTATTTTGTTTTTTCTAAATTCATAACAGCATTATTACTTCGACCAAAATTCATCGAACTAACCCTAACATGTCATATTAACCTATAAAATTATTTAAATTCATAAAAAGTCTCAAAATACATTTATTTTGATATTTATAGTATCAATTATTTTATTATATCATTAATTATGAAGTTACTGCATCATCATTGTGTCATAAATAAATTAAATTATATAATTTCTAAAAATTATAAATCAAATACAATTATGTAGGAAATAGTTCTATATTTATAATATATAATTATAATCTATTTGATATTTTGTGTAACCATATATTAAAAAAATTAGTTATTAAACTTTGAATTTAACGCTTTTGACTCTTCTTTAAATAAAATAATAATAAATGTCCTAATCTAGTCCAAGTGGACCTAAAGGATCATATTTTATTCCTAATGTTGTTTTTGGTTGAAATAAACTTATCCAATAGAATTTTAACAAGTGTTAGTGTAATAATAATGTCATTTTTACTCATAATTAACCTATTTACTTTTAACCATGGAAAATAAAAGTAACAAAGTTACTATTCACCATAAATTATTTTAATCTTATTGAAAAAAATTTTAATTAATGATATCAACTGTGTCTCTCATATTTTTTAAATTCAACTCACAGAAGGGGTAAAATTATGTTTTCTGTAAATTTGCAAATGCTCCGAGGAGGTGGGTAAAACACAGTAAAAAGTTCAATAAAATTTTTATATATCTAAATTTATTATAATCTGACTCCAATGAATTAAATTGAAGATATATTGTTATTATGTATCTATTATTACCTAAAAAAAATTAAATAAAATAAATAATTATTCAAATAAAAATTCAGTTTTACACTATAACTCAGTGTTTTTCACTATTCATTAAAAATTGAAAGTTTTCCAAAAAATACGTGAAATTCACCCTAAGCGAATTTCGATATTCTAAATTCAAAAATGAAGACCATTTTGAAAACTAAAATTTATAAAATTTCAAAAATTGGGTATTACTAATCATAACTCCTAGTTTGATTGGTTGTGGTGTGTTAGAACTCAAAGTTGCGTACAACACATGCTATTTTATTATTCAATGAGAAGTGTACTGTGGAAGCTGGGGGTGTTTAAATGGGGCACCTGAGGAGGTGACCCATCAGAATTGATGTATGGATGGTACTCGGAGGAAGTGGAACCTTTGGGTTGGGACATGACCTTTGTCATGACCCGTCCTCGGGGCCCGTGCCGTGACTACCCCAAGCCCGTCTTCCATAGGCCAGGAGCTGGCGACTAGAACCAAGGCGTAAATCCCGGTAAAAAGGGAAGGAATTTCCTTTGTAAATTAAACAAGCACCACAGAGTAAGAAAGCGGAAGAAGTAAACACTAAGTAAAAACTGGTACAAAAATAAGTGTGGAAAAGTAAAGGGGGCTGGAAATACAAGCCCAACTGTAAAGTACAACTGAAAGGGAAAAAACAGCAACTGAAAGAAAAATCCACAGCGTCGAGCCATCCTCTAGAAGTCCCACCTGAAGGGTGGGTACAGATAGCCTCCACAGCTCCTCGGACCAGCCGTCCGCTCCGAGTACACCCCGCCCAGTGGTCCACCTCCAGGTATCGTCCTGCTCCGCCAACCTCGACCACGATCAGCGCTGTCCGTCGTCTCCGACCAACATCCGAGCCCAAGTACAACCCAGTCCACACAAGAAAGCAAAACGTAAATCCACACAGGATAGCGGAACACAATCTACGAAGGAAAGAAAAAAAGGATTTTAGCTCACACAGGTATACTTCTTCGAATGACAATAGATATGATCACTAATCCATCTAAGTCGTCGGACCCACAAAGGATCGATAGGTACTAACCCCCGCAATGACCCACAAAGGATCTGACCCACAAAGGATCGATAGGTAACTAACCCCCGCAAAGACTGACACAGGATTAGACCAACACAGGATATGTAGGCGCTGGCCCACATAGGACTGCTGAGCGCTGACTCACACAGGATCGGACCCACACAGGATCTGTAGCACTGACCCACAAAGGATCGCTGAGTGTTGTAGTCATCACCGTCGAATCCACTGAGGATCTCTGCATAGTCGTCGCCGTCACGGTAGCAGTCGTAGCTAGCTCTAGGGTTCCCACACACAGCAATCTTTCTCAGGAGGGTCCGCCCCACGAGCCGAGAGTCTGATACATCAACTGACACATAGTCCAGAGTTGATGTATCCAAAAGTTCCGTATCGATAACAGGAACTCAACGTCGCAGACGACGCGTCAATCGGACGCCCAGTCTGAGAGTTATTGGCTTTTTCCTCCCAGGGGCCTGGTTGGTTTTTAAGGAAAAACCAACCCAACCGAACTCCACCTGCATCGAAACCTCGGGTGGAGTAAGACAAAAGATCCGTCTAACTTATAGGAAAACAACATAGTCGACGACACATCAATTGGACGTCCGAAGCTCAAGATACGAGCGTTTCCGCTCCGAGGGCCCGGTTGGTTTCGTGTACGAACCAACCCGGCTGAACCCAAAGTATTCCAAAACCTTGGGTGTAGTATACCGAAACGACCGTCTCGATCCAAGGATCGCATCACCGCTAACAGCGCATCGTTCGGAGGTCTGTAGCCCATGATAAGTTCAAAATACCGAAAACGGTCTGAAAACGGGGGATCTGGGCCCAGACCGACCTGCCCCAACCCCCCTGGGTCGGCCTGAGCCAGGTCGACCCGAGCCGGGTCCGGTTCCGACCTGGCCCGGCCTGGGGGCGACCCCACCCAGCCGGTGCGGGCGCGGCCCGGCCGCCAGGGTTGGCTCGGCCGGTTACGGCCGATCGGCGCGGGTGAGCTGCCCCCCCCCCCCCCACGTGAAGGAGAGTCGTGGCCCCCGCGTGGGGCCGCTCGGTGTCACCAGACGCGGCTTAAGCCATGTCCCTGCCTTCGGTTCCGTGCGGTCGAGGAACAGCACCACGCCGCCGCGGCTTGAGCCGCGGCGGCTCCGTCCGGCGGCGCACTGGGGCTTCGCGGCGGCTCCATCCGGCAGCGCGCTGGGGCGTCGCGACGGCTCTGTCCGGCGGCGCGCTGGGGCGTCGCGGCGGTTCTGTCCGGCGGTGTGCCAGGGCGTCGCGGCGGCTCCGTCCGGCGGCGCGCCGGGGCATCGCGGCGCCGCCGCCTCCGGCCGCCGGTGTTGCTGGTGGAGTCTGTGTGGCACCGGAGTTGCTCCGGTGGTCCGATTTTATTACCGTCTACGCCGTAGCTCATCACGGGTCCCGTTCTTCACTACGGAATCAACAAATCGTCTCGGCGGACCGTTTCGTCATTGTCCGCCGTTTTTCACATCAAGAAAAAAATGGCGGTGGGTTCAGACTTGTTCGTTGGTCCGCACCCACCGCGTTAGCGGTTTGAAACAACACCATAATTCCCAGAAAAAGATAAACCTCGAACTGCAATAATAATCCGCAGACCAACGTGTTAATTTGGTTGGTCCTCATTCTTTCCTTGGAGGAAAACAAACATGGGTATTATCATTTTCAAAACGACCCCTACCTCAACTTTGTCGTCCAACGTGAGTTCGTCGCGGAATTGACCGTCGCAGAAGAAAAGGATCGTCGCATCGCGGAAGGGCGTCACTATCGAGCGGTACTCGGTGTCGCGTAGACAAACTCTGAGGATCAAGAACATACAGATTTAATTATAACAATTAAATCCATGTTGATGTTATAATCCACAAAGAAATAAAAAGGACCGCAATCCTCGACCACAAGATGCCGATCGAATATTGTCGCGGGGGTGGATCATCGTGGAAGAAGCGTCGCGGAGGGAGAATCGTCGGCATCACGTCGTCGATCTCTGGGGGCCTGGCGTTCTTCATCGCCCTTCGTCGGAGGCCGGCGTTCTTTGCGTTCTTCGCGTTCTTCACTTTATTCGCATTCTTTGCGAAGGAGGATGAAGGACTTAAAGTTTCTGTCAAAACCTCTCAACGAACAATCCTCAAGAAGACATGTGTTGGTATTATTTCATTACATGCCAAAAAACAAAAACAGGTTAAGAAACGAACAAATTAATTCATAGAATTAATTTCAACGAATTAACTTCCCAATTAATAGGAGTTTTTAAGAGGTTAGAAAACGCGTCAGTTGACTTTCATTAAAAAGGGTTTTCGCGGGTGTGTTACTTAGCGGAAAAGAAACGGTGGGGCTTGTGCAGGCCCCACATCAGAAATATCCTACCAAGAGGGTAAGATATTTTGAATTGCACCCTATCCGCTTTAACTTAGGTTAAGCAGCTTTAAGTGGCTTTTATGTGAAATAAAAATAAAGTTGCCCCACCACTTTATTTTATTTCTTAACTTAACCCCAAAAATTTAAAAACTATACCTAATCAAACGCAACTCCGCATGAGGCGATTCTATGAAAATACCGGCACTACGATTCCATCGGTGCCCTCAGAATTTGATTCCGAGAACCGGTTCAAAAGTTAGAAAAACCTTCTCGTTCGTTCACCGAACGTACCCGAGCCAAACTTTAGAACATGATTCTGGGCACACCGGGCCTCAGAATCAGGTGCCGTCAGAAAATACGTTCTTGTAAAATTTCAAATAAAATTAAGAAAAAAATTTCTAGGACATTTACGGATCTTTACATCACACCCACCTCAGGACTTTACGTCCCCGTAAAGATACATCATAAGATAGGGAAACAAATGTGGGTACTGAGCACGCATCCGAGGCTCCCGCTCCCAAGTGCTCTCCTAGAGGTTCTCGTGCTGCCATCTGATGCGCAGTAGAGGAATCAACCATCCACATAGGACCCGCTCCTGTCGATCCTCGATCTCCACCAGGACCTCCGCAAAAGTCTCCCCATCATCAACATCCATCTCCCCATGGTCAATTTTGTGTGTTGGGTCGTACACGTATCTCCTCAACTGAGATACGTGGAAGACGTCGTGCACCCGGTGCAATTGAGGTGGTAGAGCCAGGCGATAAGCCACCTCGCCAATCCTGCTGAGGACCTGGAATGGTCTGATGAAGCGTGGAGACAACTTGCCGCCATGGCCAAATCTTCGTAATCCACATCGATGTGAGAGACATAAGAAGACATGGTATCCATCCTCGAAATCTAGTGGCCTCCGCCTCCTGTCAGCATAAGACTTCTGCCGGCTCTGAGCTGTCCTCATCTGCTCCTGGATAACCTGGACCATTCTCTGGCATGGCCCGGACCATCTCGGGTCCCACAAGTGCTGACTCCCCAGGGTCTGTCTAGCACAATCGATATATGCAAGGTATGTCGTACAACGCCTCGTATGGTTCCATCCTGATGGTGGAGTGACAACTGTTATTGTACGCAACCTCCACCAAGGGCAGGTGGTCCTCCCAGTTACGACCAAGGTCGAGGACAGATGCACAGAGCATGTCCTTCAGTGTCTGAATGGTCCTCTCCATCTGACCATCCGCCTGAGGGTGAAAGGCGGTGCTCAGACGTAGCTGTGTCCCGAACGCCTCCTGCAACCCCATCCAAATCCGAGAAGTAAATCGAGCATCTCGATTGGAGACGATATATGATGGCACACCGTGAAGCCGTATAATCTCCTAAACGTAGAGATGCCCCAAGCTCTCCACTGACCCTTGCACTCTGATGGGTAATAAGTGAGCCAACTTGGTGAGTCGGTCGACAATCATCCAAATGGAGTAATGACCTCTGGATGTGCGTGGAAGTCCAGTCATGAAGTCCATAGATATCCCGTCCCACTTCCACTCCGGGACCTCCAAGGGCTGTACCAAGCCTGTTGGTACCTGATGCTCTGCCTTCACCTGCTGGTAGGTGAGGCATCGAGAAATGAACTCTACCACATCCTTCTTCATGCCCGGCCACCAGTGCTGTCATCTGAGATCCCGGTACATCTTCGCCACTCCAGGATATACCGCCAAAGGAGAAGTGTGAAACTCTCTCAGCACCTCCTCTCGTAATGCAACTGGTACCAAGGTACGTCCTCTGAAAAGGATATCGTGCTCTGCTCCAAAGGGGAAACCATCAGGTGCTTGTCCTAAGGATATCTTTGCACGTCTCGTCTCATAGTCAGCGTCCACACGCTGTGTCTCTCTGACCCGTTGCAGTAGAGGAGGAGTGACTGTGAGTGACTGAAGGAAGGCTTCTCCATCTCTATCCACGAAGGATATCTGCAAGGCGGCTAGCTGCTCTGTCGCCTCCTCAAGCAGCCGAATGCCCGTCCTCCTGCTGAGAGCATCGGCTACTACGTTCCCCTTCCCAGGAGTATAGACTATCTTAAAGTCATAGTCCTGGAGGAACTCGAGCCATCGCCGCTGTCTCAGGTTCAGGTCCTTCTGAGAGAAGATGTACCTGAGACTTTGATGGTCAGAAAAGACTGTAAAGCGCTCGCCCATCAGATAGTGTCTCCATGTCTTCAGAGCGAAGACCACCGCTGCTAACTCCAGTTCATG
The DNA here is from genome assembly GCA_963277665.1 of Viscum album. Taxonomy (NCBI): domain Eukaryota; kingdom Viridiplantae; phylum Streptophyta; class Magnoliopsida; order Santalales; family Viscaceae; genus Viscum; species Viscum album. The sequence goes on along the minus strand of OY728157.1, from coordinate 1,459,508,458 downwards.
GGTAGCGTAGTTCTGCTCATGCGGCCTCAACTGACGTGATCCATAGGCGATCACTGCCCGCTCGTGCATCAGGACACATCCGATTCCAGTCCCTGATTCATCGTAGTAGACTACATACCCTACTCCCTCCTCAGGAAACATCAAGATAGGTGCGCTGGTCAGTCTCTGTCTCAGCTCCTGGAAGCTCTGCTGACATCCGTCTTACCAGAAAAAGGGTTTCCCCTTCTTTGTAAGAGATGAGGGTGGTGCCGAAACTCTGGAGAAATCTGGCACAAATCTCCAATAGTATCTGGCTAGTCCCAAGAAACTCCACACCTCCATCACGCTCTTGGGTGGCTCCCAAGCTAGTACTGCCTTGATCTTCACAGGATCCACTGAAACTCTCGCCTCAGAGATGACGTGTCCCAAGAAGTGGATCTCACGTATCCAGAACTGACACTTTGAGAGCTTTCCATAAAGCTGGTGCTCTCGGAGTGTGTCTAGTACAACCCGTAAGTGGTAGGCGTGCTCCTCCTCAGCTGTCGAGTAAATCAAAATGTCATCGATGAAGACTACGACAAATCAATCAAGATATGGCTGAAATATCCGGTTCATGAGGCCCATGAACACTGTGGGAGCATTGGTTACGCCGAATGGCATAACCAAGAACTCATAGTGGCCATACCGACATCTGATGGTCGTCTTCTGCACATCCTCGTCCCGAACTTTGAGCTGATGATAGCCTGACCTGAGGTCAATCTTAGAGAACCACCGTGCTCCCGTGAGCTGATCGAAGAGGTCATCAATTTTCGGTCGAGGATACTTGTTCCTCACCATCACCTGGTTCAGGAGACGATAGTCGACACAAAGTCTCAAGATCTCGTCCTCCTTCTTGGCGAACAAAATCGGGGAAGCCCAGGGTGAAACACTGGGTCAGATGAATCCCTTTCCCCGCAATACCTCAAACTGTACCCGTAGCTCTTGAAGCTCAGCAGGGGCCATCCGATATGCTGGAGTCGATATCGGGGTTGTCCCGGTGTATAGGTCAATATGAAAGTCAACCACTCTGTGAGAAGGTAGCCCTGGAATGTCGTCGGGAAAGACGACCGCGTACTGATCCCCCACTGCAGGAAAACTAGGACTCCGCACGTCAACTGCTCCTAGGACGAGGCAAGCCAACTCATGAATGATGGGTTGTACTATCCTCTGCGAAATTCCATCCTGTGCTGCGAAGGCTCCCTTATCGCCGGTGAAGGTGAGCCTGCTCCCGTCAGTGCGTACACATCGCACCTTGCGCCTAATACAGTCAATCTCTGCATGGACTGTATATAACCAATCCATGCCCAAGATGACGTCGTAAGGCCTCAACGCCGCTACAAGAAGATCCCAGCTGAAGATCTTGCCTCCTAGAGTAAGCTCACACTACTGGTACCAGTGCGTGATCATCGAGTCCTCTCACGTAGGTGTCTCTAGCTGTAAGTATCGAGCCAACGGCTCTGTCGGAATCTTTGAGCTCCGAACAAGGGCAGCGGCTATGAAAGAGTGAATCGCTCCTGTGTCTATAAGAACTGCAGCAAGGGTGGAATAGACACAGATAGTACCTGAAATCATCTCAGGCGCGCTGTGGTCGTAGGCCTCCACTGCCTGGAGCTGTGCCTGTCTCTGCCCGCCGGCTCCCTGTGGCTGGGGTGGACCTCCTGGTGGTGGGGGGTGGTAGAGCCTCAAAGCGTCGCCCACCACCTGCTACCCGACCAGCTCCTCTGCCTCGTCCTCCTCCTCCATGTGGACTGCCACGGTCGACCCTCTACCTCTTCCTGGGTGGTCCCTCAACCGTCTGCTGCCCCTCGGCACGGTGGGTCGGGTAGTCACGAGCCATGTGGCCCTACCCGCCGCATGTGTAGCACTGCCTGCCTCTCGAAAGACTGGATCCACGTTGTGTGCCCCGCACAGCTGAGCCAGTGTCCTGAGGTCATCTGCGTGAGGGTCTGGTCTTCCTGGACCCATGATTCATCCGTCGACTGCCTTCTGTAGATGACTCTGCTACGTGCCGCCACGCAGGAGGCCTCGCTGATGATGAAGGCTCAGCAAAGAAGCTCTCGATCAGAAGGGCTCGCTCCAGTACTCCTTCCTGAGTCAGAATTCTGAGGGAGATCAGCGATGCCCTGATCTCATGTCTCAATCCCTGCTCAAAGGTCCAGGCCCGGAAGAACGGGTCCCGTACCATGTCGGTCGAGTAGCGAGAGAGATCGGTAAATCTCGCCGAGTACTGGGTGACTGTCAAGCTGCCCTGCCGCAGCTGAAAAAGCTCCTAGATGTGCACCGCACGGAGGGTGGCCATGAAGAACTCTGAGTGGAAGAGGACCTCAAAGTCTGTCTAGAGGAGAGATGCCTCATCGTGCAACTGGAGCATCAAGCTGCACCATCGGCCTGCTGCTGCGTGCAGTAGGCTTCCTGTGAGGATCACCATGAGGTCTGCTGGTGTCCTCACTAATCGGAAAACTCGCACAACTACCTCCAGCCAGTCCTTGGCTGCCTGAGGGTCTGTATCCCCACGAAACCTAGGCGGTCACTGGAACTGAAACTCGTGAAGAGCTCCAAGGCGACGTGCATCGTCAGCGGCTAGGGTTGGAAGCATCGGTGGCTCAATGGGTAAAGGTACCGCCGGTGCATCAGCTATCAAAGGGACCTGTACCGAGGCATTGTCGCTCGACGGGCTGTCGTCACGCTCAACACACGGAACCCTAGCTGGCTGCCATCGTGGGGCCATCCTGAAAAGGAAACAGGTGCGCCACGGTCAGAATAGTATACCTGGTGAGTTGATACAAAGTAATAACAAAGATAACTTGTAACACAAATGAAATCAATGTTTTCGTGCATTAAGTCGGAAATCAGAAGTCAGGGTCTTGGTGTACGGACACGTCGGTCGCCGCACCAACACTGGACTCCATGGACTGATAACCACACCCAATACACTAAATACTATTGCTTCACATAGAAAAAGATCAGATTCCCATGTTCTGTGGTAGAACCGAACTCCTCTAATACCAATTTGTCAAGACCCGTCCTCGGGGCCCGTGTCGTGACTACCCCAAGCCCGCCTTCCATAGGCCAGGGGCTGGCGACTAGCACCAAGGCGTAAATCCCAGAAAAAAGGGAAGACATTTCCTTTGTAAAGTAAACAAGCACCATAGAGTATGCAAGCGGAAGAAGTAAACACTAAGTAAAAACTTTTACAACAGTAAGTGCGGAAAAGTAAAGGGGGACGGAAATACAAGCCCAACTGTAAAGTTCAACTGAAAGTGAAAAAACACCAACTGAAAGAAAAAGTCGCAGCGTCAAGCCGTCCTCTGGAAGTCCCACCTGAAGGGTGGGTACAGATAGCCTCCACAGCTTCACGGACCGGCCATCCACTCCGAGTACACCCTGCCCAATGGTCCACCTCCATGTATCGTCCTGCTCTGCCAACCTCGACCACTATCAGCGCTGTCCGTCGTCTGCATCCAACACAACGTAGTGCGGGCATAGCCCGTGCAGGGGTGAGTATAAGCTACTCAGTAGGGACCCCGAGATCCCCGAAGGTCTCCCAGAATCCACAAAGGATAAACCACAAAGGAAAGATACAATCACGAAGTAATATTCGACACTGATTAGGTATATTCCCATACATATACCTAAGTCATCAATTCCCATTAGGCTCCAACATTCGAGCCCAAGTACAACCCAGTCCACACAGGAAAGAAAAACGTAAATCCACAGAGGATAGCAGAACACAATCCACAAAGGAAAGCGAAACAGGATTTCAGCTCAGACAGGTATACTTCTTTGAATGACGATAGAGATGATCACTGATCCATCTAAGTCATCGGACCCACAAATGATCGATAGGTACTATCCCCCGCAATGAACTAAAAAGGATCTGACCCACAAAGGATCGATAGGTAACTAACCCCCGCAAAGACCCACATAGGATCAGACCCACACGGGATCTGTAGGCGCTGGCCCACACAGGACCGCTGAGCGCTGACCCACACAGGATCGGAACCACACAGGATCTGTAGCACTGACCCACAATGGATCGCTGAGTGCTGTAGTCGTTGCCATCGAATCCACTGAGGATCTCTGCACAGTCGTCGTCATCACAGTAGCTGTCGTAGACAGCTCTAGGGTTCCCGCACACAGCAAGCTCGCTCAGGAGGGTCCGTTCCATGAGCCGAGAGGCTGATACATCAACTGACACGTAGTCCAGAGTAGATGTATCCAAAATTTCTGCATTGACAACAGGAACTCAACGTCGCAGACGACGCGTCAATCGGACGCCCGGTCTTAGAGTTATTGGCTTTTTCGTCCCAGGGGCCCGGTTGATTTTTAAGGAAAAACCAACCCGAACATACTCCACCTGCGTCCAAACCACGGGCGGAGTAAGGCAAATGATCCGTCTCACTTAGAGAAAACAAAAATGTCGACGGCACGTCAATCGGACGTCCGAAGCTCAAGATATGAGCGTTTCCGCTCCGAGGGCCCGGTTGGTTTCGTATACGAACCAACCCGGTCAAACCCAAAGTATTCTTAAACCTTGGTTGTAGTATACCGAAACACCCGTCTCGATCCAAGGAATTCATCGCCACTGACGGCGCATCGTTCGGAGTTCCGTAGCCCAAGATATGGGAAAAAGACCGAAAACGGACCGAAAACGGGGGGTCTGGGCCCAGACCGACCCTGCCCAACCCCCCTGGGTCGGCGCAGCCCAGCCCGGCTAGGGTGGCCCGGCCCAGCCTGGGCACGACCCTACCAGGCCGGTGCGGGCGCGGCCCAACCGCCAGGGTCGGCTCGGCCGGTTACAGCCGAGCGGTGCGGGTGAGCTGCCCCCCCCCCCCCCCCCGTGTGAAGGAGAGACGCGGCCCCCGCGTGGGGCCACTCGGTGTCACTGGACGTGGCTTAAGCCATGTACCTGCCTTCGGTTCCGCACGGCCGTGGAACCGCACCCCGCCGTCGTGGCTTCAGCTGCGGCGGCTGCGTCGGGCGGCGCGCCGCCGACGACCCTCGCCGCCGGTGGAGTCCGCGGGCCACCGGAGTTTCTATGGTGGTCCGATTTCATTACCGTCTACGCCGTAGATCATCCTGGGTCCCGTTCTTCACTGCGGAATCCACAAATCGTCTATGCCGCCTGTTTTGTCATCGTCCGCTATTTCGCACATCAAGAACAAAAGGGCGGTGGGTTTGGACTTGTTCGTTGGTCCGCACCCACCGCGTTAGTAGTTTGAAACAACACCATAATTCCCAGGAAAAGATAAACCTCAACCCGCAATAATAATCCGAGGACCAACTTTTTAATTTGGGTGGCCCGCGTTCTTGCCTCGGAGGAAAAAAAACATGGGTATTATCATTTTCAAAACGACCCCTACCTCAACATCGTCGTCGGACGCGAGTTCGTCGCGGAATTGACCGTCGTGGAAAAAAAAGAATCATCGCGTCGCGGAAGGGCGTTTCTGTTGAGCGGTACTCGGCGTCGCGTAGACAAACTCCGAGGATCAAGAACATATATATTTAATTATGACAATTAAATCCATGTTGATGATATAATCCACAAAGAAATAAAAAGGACCGCAATCCCGTACCTCAACATGCTGATCGAAGATTGTCGCAGGGCTGGATTGTCGTTGAAGAATCGTCACGGAGGGAGAATCGTCAGCGTCACATCATCGATCTTCGGGGACCTGGAATTATTCTTCACCCTTCGTTGGAGGCCGGCGTTCTTCGCGTTCTTCGCGTTCTTCGCGAAGGAGGATGAATGACTTAAAGTTTCTGTCAAAACCTCTCAACGAACAATCCTCAAGAAGACATGTGTTGGTCTTATTTCATTACATGACATCAAAGTAAAACAGGTTAAGAAACTAACAAATTAATTCATATAATTAATTTCAACGAATTAACCTCCCAATTAATAGGAGCGTTTAAGAGATTAAAAAATGTGTCACTTGACATTCATTAAAAAGGGTTTTCGTGGGTGAGTTACATAGCGGAAAAGAAACAGTGGGGCTCGTGCAGGCCCTACCTCACAAATATCCTACCAAGAGGGTAGGATATTTTGAATTTCACCCTATCTGCTTTAACTCAGCTTAAGCAGATTTAAGTGGCTTTTAAGTGAAATAAAAATAAAGTTGTCGCACCACTTTATTTTATTTCTTAACTTAACCCCAAAAATTTATGAACCATACCTGAGCAAATGCAACTCTGGAAGAGGCGTTTGTAAGAAAATACCGGCGCTACGATTCCATCGATGCCCTCGGAATTTGATTCCGAGCACCGGTTCAAAAGTTAGAAAAACCCACTCATTCGTTCACTGAACGTACCCGAGCCAATCTTCGGAACATGATTCCGGGCACACCGGGCCTCGAAATCAGGTGCCGTAAGAAACTGCATTCTTGTAAAATTGAAAATTAAATTAAGAATAAAATTTCCTTGAAATTTACGGGTCTTTAATACCTTCCCAAAACACATAGGCTCAAAGGAATGATCAGGATGAGACATGGGTGATGGGATTGAACCTCAGGGAGGATTCCTACGTACCACGTCTAGGAGACAAGGATAAAACCCATTTAGTTCATCTTGCAAGGGCTTATCATCGTATGGGGATATCAACTACTTACCGCTGATTCAGTAACATGATTGATTTCCCTCGATTGGGGTACACAATAGCTTTCCATCAAATGGGGTACACAATGGCTTACCACTCGATCGGGTACACAATGGATTTTCATCAATCTGGTAGATAACAACTTGTAGTCGATCGGGGTTGGACCTCATGGAGTCCTTCTACGTACCTTTTCTAAGAGACAGTGATCAAATCCCATGTAGTTTTAATTGGTAAATTTTAACATCTTGTAGGATGAAAAGGGGGCATACAGTTTAACGTCATGCAGGATGAGGATGGACCGGCGTGGAGTGGTTGGGACCATTAGGTGTTGGTCGTGAACCACATGGAGGCTTCTAACTTACCATTCCTTGGCAAGGATCAAATTCCATATTGTTTTGGATGAGGGATGTAGTTTAAAATCATGCTGGATGAAGGTGAACCAACGTAAGGGGTTAGAACAAGTGAGTGTTGGGCTTGAACCTTAGGTAGGATTCCTACGTACCTTACCTTGGGAAGCTTCAACGTCCATGTATTTTGGGATGGTTTGGGGCTTACACACTAAGGAGGCCCAATAAGGATTCAAGGTTAAATGCTGACTCTAATCGCACATGAGTCATGCTCGTTGTGAGAACCAAGAGGCAGCAAAGTCCTGACATTCATATCCCGAAAGGTGCATCCATGAGAATTAGAGTGGGGCTTACACATAGATATCATTACAAAGAGGAAACAAGGACTTACATATGTTTATGAGCCCAGGGAAATGAGATTTGGACTTACTCTAGGGTAAAGGCCCAATGGTGACAAATCTCAGAGGTAGAGTAGTAGGATAGTGAAGGCCTCTATGCCCATATCTCCTCTGGTTGTTGGCACTGAAGAAGAAATGAGGATCAGGGGACATGCATATAGAATGAATATGCTAGGGGATTAAACCAAGATGGTTTCCCTTCCTAGTAGATAGGCTCCGCTCTAGTAGATAGGATATAATTCTATGTGAGGAAGATCTCACTTCCATGGAGACGAGCAAGCATAAAGAATTTCTGTGACAGGTCACCCCGTGTGTATTGCATGGGGAGAGGTAATAGTTTAACATCATGTGCTGGGGATGATGGTGCTTGTAAGTATAACATCATGTAGCTCAGACTAGGTGGGTTCACTCTGCACTCCTAGGATTTACATAACCATAACACTTTAACCCTTGGTGAAAGGAAGTCATCAAAAATTCCAGGTAGTTGGTGTGTGGTGGAGTGATCCATTGAGGGAATCATGTTAGCATGACTATTCGAAGAATAAATAGTCATTAGCATGCCTATGAAAATAGGCATAAGGCTAAGCAACTCCACATAAAGCAATGCCCATGGGACCTTGGAATCACTTCGTACAAACCTGGAGGGTCGTGTGGGAAAAGGGATCGCGTAGAGAATGAGTTCACAAGGAAGGATGGTATGAAGCTCTGATGCTCCACATAGGGGAGGGACTTAATGGAGGGGTATTCTTTGGGAATTTTAGTGTCCTAGATTTGGAATTGGGTATTGGTTCATCTGGAGGGTACTTTATGAAGTGGAAAGGCTCTCACGGAGTAATATTTCTCAAATTGAGGGTACCTTGGAAAGCATAGAACTGCGAAGAAATGTTCTTCGCAAAGCACACTGTCCCTTTCTTAGTATGTGGTTCACATGTGCATGGAAGGTAATTTTTGAAGAATAAGTTATTTACAAAGAACTGAGTCCGTTGGGGATGTCCCTCCTTCACGGTGGCTCGTGGGACCCATGAAGGGCATTCCTGATTGAAGTGGGGTTGTATTTGAGCTAAGGGAAGGACACTTCACAATGCTCATGTACCTGGAAGATCTCATTTTTCACAGAGCAGGAAGTGCTTCGTGATTTTAGAGCTGATAAGGAAAAAGGATAGCATATCCATCCTTGAGGATCAAAGGGAACCCGATATTTATAGGCAGGATGTGGTGTGAAGTAGAGATAGCTTGACATTAAGCCACACGGTGCATTGTCATAACTGCGGAGCCTACCATCACTTTACTCCGCAGCGTCTTTTCAAAAGTCTTTTGGATCGTGGAGCCTCCCATCATTTTACTCTATGGCCGCTTCACAAACATCATCCCGATCGTGGAGCCTCTCTTAATTTTACTATGTGGCGGCTTCACAAACGTCTTTTTAATTGCGGAGCCTCCCATCATTTTACTCCATGGCAGCCACAGAGGGGGTCCGAGAGTTGCGTTGGTCATGGGGCTCCACAATAGCATCCATACTCCTGGAATTCATGAAGGGTCTTCGCATGGTGGCCTCTTGGGTCTTGGATTCCTTTTTGCATTTTTTTCCTCCACACACATTTTGGCGCCAACAAAAATGATTCCTGAGGACTTATCAAGTCTTCCACCTATGAGAGATGTAGATTTTACAGTTGATCTATCTTTTTGGGATGATTTAGTTTCTATTCCAGCATAAAAAATGGAACCAAAAGAGACTTAATGGTTTAAGTCTCAACTGGATGAGCATATGGATAAGGGTTTCATATGACCGAGTACCTCACCTTGAGGTTCATTGTTTTTGTTTGAAAAGAAGTATGATGGGATATTGTGCTTATGTGTTTATTACTGGAAGTTGAATCAGATGACTTTGAAATTTGATATCATCTTTCACATGTTAATGATATATTTGACCAGTAGAGGGGAGCTTGTTTCTTTTATATGATTTAATTAAGATTAGGTTATCCTCACTTGAGAGTTAAACCATCTAATATACCGAGGACTACTTTTAGAAGAAAGTATGGCCTATACGAGTTCATCATGACGAAGTTCAAGATGAAAAACGTGCTACTAGTGTTTATGGACATGATGAATATAATCTTCCACCCATACCTGGATCAATTTTTTGTTGTGTTTGTGGATGAAATCGTGTTTTACTTCAAGACTCAGGATGATCATGCCCAATATCTCTACATAATAATTAGTACACTAAGAGAGATTCGTCTATACATCAATCTATCTAAGTCTCAATTCTAGATTGATCAGGTACACTTCTTGGGTCACATCGTCTTGGAGGAAGGTGTGTGAATTTAACCAAATAAGGTTTAAGAAGTGGTTTATTGGGATCATCCCATGAATATCTTCAATATATATATTTTTTAGTATTTCTGGGCTATTAACTGAGGATCATCGAGGACTTTTCCCATTTAGAAGCACCAATTTTGGGCTTGAAAAAAAATAAGTTTTGAATGGTATGGGGCATGTGATAATTCCTTACAAGAGTTGAATAGGTACTTCATAACAACACTGGTCTTGATCCTACCCAAGTAAGGGGATTATACAGTGTTTTATAATTCATTTGGGATTGGTCTTAGAGAAATGTTGATATAGAGAGATTGAGTTGTGTCATATGGGTCTTGGTAGTTGAGTCCACATGAAGGTAATTACCCTATGCACAACCTTGAGTTAGCTATACTGGTTTATGCTTTGAACTGTTGGAGGTATTTTCTATTGGGTGAAAAGTTTATTGTGTATACTATTAAAAAGTGATTAAATTATATATTTTCACAACAATATTTGAATCTTTGTTAGTATAGGTGGGTTGAGTATATGCATTCATATGATTTTGAGAAAGCATATATGCCCAAGAATGGAAACTGTGTGGTTGGTCATCTAGGAAGGAAAACTCATACTCAGGCGGATCAAGAGTCTAGTTATGAGAGAAATATTATGACATTTCTGGATGAGATTCATGTTTTGGTTTAGGATATCCAAGAGTAGATGAATCTTATATCATTTTCAATGCAGTCTACACTTTTGAGTCAGATCAGCGAAAAAAATAATCTAAATCTTCAATGTTTTTCCTTGGGAGAAATCCATGAAGTTAGGTAGTCAACTTCGAATTATACTATAGATGAGGAAAATATCATCTTTTTCGTGAATCGAGTTATTTTTCCTATGAGTATGTGGGAGGAGTTCATGTTTGAATTACATACCTAGAATTTTTCAGTGCATCCAGGCATGACCAAAATGTACCGTGACCTATGACTATAGTATCAGTGGCCATGTATGAAAAAATAACATACAAAAGTTCATGAAATGATGTTACACATCTCAATAGGTGAAGGTTGAGCAGTAATGACATGGTGGTTTACTACAGTAATTTCCCATTCTATAATTGAAGTGGGATGATGTTGTTATAAACTTTATGGTGGGTGTCCCAATGATTCCTCAGAATAATTATGCTAGTTTGGTGATTGTGGACCGACTGATGAAATTATTGCATTTCTTTCTTAAATGGGAGACAATCTTAGTGGATAAATTGGGATATTTGTATGTTCCGAAAATTTTCAATCTGCATGGGGTACCATGGAGTATTGATTTAGATTTTTACCCATGATTTACATTATGCTTCATGAAGGTCTTGTAGAAGGTTCTTGGTACATATGTTTTATTAAATATTTCATTCCACCCACAGATAGATGGGTAGTCGGGAACATCTGGAGGGAAGAGAACTGGGCAACAGATACTCTGTCCAGTAAGGGATACCCAAGAGAAGGCCTCACTATTTACTCCTACATGATATTCTTACAGAATGACTACTCTCTCACTATAATCATTGATACACTAGGTTTGTAATATTTTCTCCCACCATAGGTGTAGCACTTGTACTTTCTATTCTTTAAATAAAAAAGTGATTTAAGAGAGATCAAGGATATTATTTGGGCATGTGTCCTAGACATTGTTGTGTCTTGGTAGAATCCATTATATTTAGTGGTGTTCCCTAATAAAAATACTTATCATGTGACTACATATAAGGAACCCTATGAGGCTCTTTATGGTAGGTCATACATATCACCACTATATTAGATGGAGGCAGTTGAGTTAGAGCTTTTGGGACCGAGTCTTCTGTATGAGGATTTGGATCGGACTAAACTATTTTAGAAATGTTTAGATAGGATCATATTAAAAAAATTCATTTGATGATAGACATCAATGACTCATAGAGTTTTTAGAGGGTGTTCGTGTATTCCTTTCTTTGTTGCCTAGATTAGGTCACCGTAGGATATGGAGATTAGCCAAGTTAGCGCCTAGGTTTGTTGGACCAGTAGAGGTTGTGGAGAGAATCAGGCTCGTGGAATACCAATTGGATATTCCACCTTGGTACAGTGTTATTCATGACATTTTTCATATTCTAAAACATCAGTATAATCACCTTGACCCTTATCATGTGATCAATGTGGATGATGTTATGCTTTAGACTGATGTATCATTTGAGAATCATTTGATACATGTGTTGGATCAGAGTGAGAAAGTGTTGTGGGAAAGACCATGCATATAGTTCATGTACTATGGAAGAATGGCCATGTACTAGAGAAAAAATGGAAAATATAAGTGGATATGGTATCTCAATTGAACAATATTTTCACCTTGAAATCTTTATGATACTTAGGAAAATAGCTCGAGGATGAGCTGTTATAAGGTGGGGAGAATATAAGATCCTAACCTATTCTTTTGATGTCTCGTGAAGGTTTATAAGTACTCCTCTACCCTTGTTTTAGAGTACATTGTTGGGTTTTTACATTGGGAAATTTTAGGGTGAAATTTGATAATTTGGGAAAGAGGAGGGGTACTCAATGGTTGGCACATGATTTGTCTAAACCATGTACCCAGGCTAGAAAATAGTGTGAATCCAAAGAGAGGGTATTTTCATGGATGGTGCTCATTTTTTCAAAATGAGCACACTCTTGGTAGTAATTGTCCCCCCTGTAGAGGAGGCACACAGTTAGGAAAATAGTTTTTTCAAACCGTTTTCCCCAAGCAGGTAACCGTGTGTGCGGAAATTCAAACCCCCAAAAATTAGATTAAAAATTCCCAATCCCCCTGGAATTCACCCAAAGTCGGCCCACATCAACCCTAAATCATTCCTATCATTTTTATGCTTCCAAATGAGTACCTAGGTCTCTCAAACTCTATTCCTGAAACATCAAAGGCCAAATTGAATAATCTACAGCTCGAATGATAAGAAATTCTCATCTCGTGTGGTTTTCTATCTATCATGTATCTCTTTCCAGATGAAAATGGAATGGTTTTCCTCTATTTTCATGGTTCTGGATCGCAGTTCGATAGATGTTGATTTATTTTATCTTGGACATAGTTGTCATATCTAGATCTAGTTCTTCATCGTAATCTTGATTGTTCATATACCAGTGTTGATTTATAGTAGTGAAAACTCATAGTCAATATCACGGTAGGTGATCCAAATTGAAAATCCCATAGTCCTGATTTAATTATGTGTTTGTAATTGTGAAATTTAAATTATCATGATTGGTAATTTTCATTAATAATTTAATTACCATGTTATAATGATTTGGGTCAAAATGGGTCGATTTAAATTGGTGGAATTGGGTAATTAATTAATGGGATATTTTGATTATGAAATTTATGGGGTATTTGGGTTGTGTAATTGGTCAATTAATATTATTATGCATTAATTGAAAATGATAATTATGTGATGGTTGAATTAAAATAAATTGGTTAATGTATTAAATGATTAAATGTTTATAAATGGTTTAATGGTGAATTTTTTATTTTATTCCATGTGATTAAACTGAATAACAATGATTGATTGATAATTTAAGTGGTACCCCATGATGAGAATGTTTTAAAATATTAGTATTAATGCTTATCCTTTATGTTTATGAAATTTTAATACATGTGATATTGTGAAACATGTGATTTTATGATATTCGTGTGTAGGAAATGGACTAATGCTTCAAAATCCAATATATGATTAACTTATCTACATGGGTGGGACATGGACTGGTGCTTAAAAATATCATAGTGATAAATATGTTGTGGGATATGTATTGATGCTTCAAATACCTATGGGGTTCTATCCGTGGAACACTATGCCAAAAATGTTTGCAATGGAATATGGTTCCAATCAATCATGATATAAATTGAAATTTAATGGATAATTGAAGACCATAATTAAAATGAATTGTGATTTCCCAATAGGGTATGGATCAGACTCTAGAACAAGATGAATAAGGTGTTGAGGGATTGGGTATCCTCACAAACCTGAGGGATTTTTAGTTAAATAAATAGTAATTGAATATCTGTAAAATATTTACTTTATAGCTTATATTCTATTCTTTATACAACTACATGCATATTAATTGAATGTATATTGTTTTAGATTCCATTTGTGGTGGCCTACTGAGTTGTACTTACACCCTACATGGGATGCCTGGTCAATACCCAAATAGAATTCTTGTTTTCAAGATAGGATAAGGGAAATAATTATATGTTAAATGGAAGAGTTGGGATCGATAACTTATAAGGGAATAGGACATGATTTGAGACTATATTGGGAGTTGTCAGTGGGCTAAAATATTTTGGGTTTTTCATATTGAAACATGACACGTATTTGTCATGACATATCTATTTTTTAGTTTTGGATATTGTATTTCCTATTTTGGCCATCATGTGATAATGGTTTGGTTTGGGTATTGGTTATATCATTCAGATATATTTTTATTTATTCCTATAGTTGTGATACTTTTGTATAGAGGGTATAGTGTCCTCATATTGATATATTAGACCCTCTCTTCTAGCTGACAGCCAATGGCGTATAGGGAGGCATGCATGAGGTCATATAAATTACCGTCTAAGGGTAGAGGTGTGGGACACCTAGGTCAGAACATTACAGATTATAGTGGGATGTGACTCCCTTTTCTCATCTAATGAGGCCCATATCTAGAGTTTCTCATCATTCTTGATATTTTTTCCATATCCAATGATAATATGGGTTCTCTTGAAAATGTGTTCATGAAATGATGAATGTTTTAATATATTAACTTATGGACACTAGTATCAGTGTTGTGACCATTTGATTAAGAAATATTACCTAGCTATTTATTATTATGATATGATTGGAATGATATTCACTCTGTCTTGGATAAGATATCAAGATACATTTCCAACATATTGGTCATTATTCTCTGATAGAGGGTTGTGTACAATGATTATTAGGTGGGACATAATGTCGGTCAATTATTATATGATATTATGAAATATACCCTAGAACTGTTTGATGAAATTTTGAACACATCTTGGTTTCTATGATGCAAATGTGGGGGTGATATTTTTGTTATTACTATCATTTACAATTTAAATTTATATAAAATCATCTCATATTGTACATGAATTTTATTATACATGATATGTTCTGGAATAGTGTTGCTGGTATCTTAATCAATTTTACTCACACCCTATATGGAAACTATATTACTTGATCATACATTTTAGTTTATAGTCCATGTAGAGGAAATGGACCTACTATTGACTATTGAGCTATGGAGCTTGGTAGGCTCTGGGTGCTGGGAATGGGAATTTTTTTAAAAGTATATTCAATGTATTTCTTATTATTTTTCTTATTTTTTAACTTTTATTATCAGATAATCCCACATTATATTTTGTCAAAAAATTATGAAAGATTTAAAATTCTACTGTTCAATTTAGTATAGCATGGGTGATGTTATTGCTGTTAAATATATTTTCTATGATACAATTATTTATTATTATTTTATAAAATGATCATTTATATGATTGTTTCATTATGTTAATGGATATCTATAACAAACAGGATAATATCCCCTTACACTCTCTATAGACCCTCGCTACTAGTCTATAGCCTCTATAATAATGGGATGCATACCCATATTATATAGAAAATCAGTTCGATCATAGTATAGGTGAACTATGTTGAGGAAGCTTCAATGTGCTATAAGAACATTTTTTTCTTCTTTTGATTACTATTTATGATATAGTATAGATGATATAATATTTCTAAACAAGTACTAGGTATGGCTATCGTATTTATTGAGAATGTCAAAATTACATGGGATGGGATTGATGATCTTGGTTCTTTCTTTTAATTCTATGTAATTTTGATGAATATAATGCTCTATATTGTTAAATTATTGTTTATTGGATTTTACTCTTTACCTGGGGTGTATGAGATCACGTGTTGATTCATAATTATTGGAAAATAGTATTCACCTGACATTCATATCCTTTCATATGACCTATCACCTTTATTATGTTATGAGATTATGTTATTTATTGTTTTATTCGAAACCTTTATTATGTTTTCACTTATAAAATGATGGTGTAATTATACATAACTAAGGATTTATTATGTTATTATGTTATTAAATTAATAAATTAAATGTTTTTGTATCTAATTCTACCCTTGAGAGAGATAGGGTAACCAGTTCTTAAGAGACCTCATAATATTTTATAGGGCCCATAGAATGGTAGAGTTTCTGTATAGAATAATGGGAAGCTTTTCATTTTATTTATTACAATATTTAAAAAATTTAGAAATATTGTATGTCTTATTTAGAGTCGGGTTCTTGGAATTATATAGACTTCGACCATTATGAGTACCTATTGAGAACTAGGAGGGCGGAGATGAGTATGGTGCATCAATCAATAATTTTAAGCCCTACGTTATGATTATTTAACCTTTTTATCAGCAGTTACATGGGAGACTAGTTGAATTTATTATACTTATGGGATGTGGAACATACAGAGGTGAGAATTCTATGTATAATCTTAAAAGGGGAATTCAATTGTAGCATTCGTGTCTATTTACGTAAGTAGATGGACTTCAGTCTACTACGATGTTCATTTGTTCAATGCATGATATCATAGATCATTTAGAGACACCCCTTTTAAGGGGTATAATATTGGAATGTATATGGTTATTGGATTAGTGATGTACCTATGGGTTGTACTTTTCCAAGAAGATTATATTGTCTTTTTGTGCTATAATGATTTTTTTTATTATTTTAAAAAAATTCATTGCTGAAATATGGGAGTTGATTGGATTTTTTATCTAATTTAGGGTCCTAGGATAGTGATGGATTATGATTCCCATTTTACTATGATCTAGTATTTTTACCCTTAAAATTTAATTGATGGGATAGTCATGGTTCTCTAATTTAAGGATATAATCTGATAATTATTTAATTATCATGAGAATATATTATGGATACTTTTTTTAATAAACCATGAATTATACCCTTATAATATAGATGAATATTTATATGGGTAGTCATTCTAGGTATCTGAGTTCTTATAATATGTCTAAAAGTAGATCTCAAATTATTAATAAATATTTTTTATTGATTCACACTAGAGTTGTAATGGGAATGAAAATTAGGTCATTTGATGTTTTTTATTCTCATTAAGGGTGGTCTCATCATGTTTTCTATCACTATGTTTGGATTATTCATACTCGAAATCAGTTCCCCTAACCCAAAATGGAGTTTCATTCATGTGGTTACAAGGAGAATCTATATGATTTTTTTCTATGTTATTCTAACCTTATAAGTGGAATTTGTGATATCTAGTATCAAGGATCAGTGGCTAGATTGCGTTCCATTCCACAAGGTAGTAGTTGGAGGAAATATGTTCTATCAATGTATAGATTAGATCATGGTTATTAGGGCCATAAAATTTAGTAGGTCAGTTATCCTTTGTGTATTCTGAGATTTTGAAATCATAGTAGATTCAAAGGGATTGGATCGCATCATGTTAAATTCAACTCCTGCTGACCAAGATAAAAGGCCTTTAACTATTCAACGTATGATCTTATTATCACTAACCCTTTCATCTACATTGTTTGAAATGGGTTCACCATTTTCATATATATATTCTCAATATTCTAGAGATCTATAGTTGACCTTTGAGTACCTTTTTTAGTGAAAATTATCGATACACCATTTAGGATTCTATCTACGGGTATTCACCAATGTTTCAAGTGTTCCCCTATGATCAATGGATATTGAAGTCTTTAGGATTCCTTTATGTTATAGACGGATTTTTTTGATGTGATACTTAGTATCAATTTTTTTTCTCGTTATCAATCACCCACTAACTGATATAACTATATATTATCATTCCTATTAGATTAAGGATATTATTATACTCTTGAGTGGATTTTTAAACTTTCCCATCCAAGGAAAGACCATTGGGAGCATATTTAAATTATAACCGGGTTTTTAAGTGCTATCTTAGAGGATGAGGAGAATCATCAATCATCATTTCCCCTTATTTTTGACCAATTACGAGACATATTTTCTATATACTTCATAGTATTTCCAAATAAAAAAGTGGATTATTATATGGTGTATTTACAAAGTATGGAGAATAAATCATTTATTCCTTATTATATTCTTCCTAAAAATTATAAAATGATAATTTTATCGTCATTTATGTTGGAGAAGAAATTTTTTATTCTGCCATGAATGTCCCTTTATGGTACCCCAGTTATTTTCAAGAGAATGGACATAAAATTATGCTTATATATTGATTACTATATGCTTATCTAAGTGGTGGTAAATATTCAATATTATTTTAATTATACTGAATACTTATTTTATATGATTACTGAATCGAAGTGATTTTCTAAGATCAACATGTGTTCATGTTACCACTTGTGACATTTGAATCATTTTTGAGGTTTTTTGTCATTATATCAATAAAATGTATATCTTATATGAGTATCTTGTTTTGTCTTCTAAATTGATGAGTATTATTGTAGTATTTATGCATTTTGTTAATATGAGGTTTCATCTATATCTATATATTTTCATGGTGGTTGTTTTACATGATATTCTAGTTTACTCCCAAACAAATGGTGGACCATTCCTGATGTTTGGTGGTCATTATGAGTACATATAAATAGCATTGACTATATTCCAAACTCTCTATTTATTAATTCGGAATCTATTATGTTTATTTCATATAGAATGTAATACTATGAATTTTATTCAGTGGGTCTTATGAAGGTTGAGGTTATGTTTTTTTGGAGAATCATAGGTATGTTTTTGATGTTTGAAGAATCTATGTATTTGAATTCTATTCTAGATGATCAAAACAGCACTTATCTTATTTAGAATTGTTGATGATATTCCAAAACAAGATTAGGGTGAAATTGTTGTGGTATTATTTTTATGATATAATCTTTTGATATTTAATGGGATAATGAAATCTATGTTATTTTTTACTTTACTAGAGTGAGGTAAGTAATACATTTTTTATTTTAATGCATCATGGGTTGGTTTGGGATTCATGGTTATATAGTGTGGTCATGTTGTTAGCTATGGATTTATGAAGTTGAATCCAAATTACTAGTGTTATTCAACTCATGGTATATACCTTGTTGTGGAAACTCATAGGGAATGATGTTGGTGTCACTATTTTCTAGGTGATAACTTTGTCCAAAAAATGAATCACAAATGCATATGATATATCTTTTAACATTGTAACCTAAAAATTTAGTAGGGGATGTGAGTAAATTATATATATTCTTTTTCTTTCATGATTACATATTTCCCTTGAAAGGGAAATGTCATTTTTTGTTCACTGGTTTAAAATAATCATATTTAGTCTTTGTAGGTGGCCTTTAGAGAGTGGTAAATCATGGGCCTCTTCACTAAGATACACTTTTACATTCATATTTATTAGGGAAGGGAAACCCTAATATCTATTTATATTACAACCCCACTCCTTGAGATAGTGCTATAGATTTTGTTATCTTACTCATATTTTTTTGGTGATCATGGGCTTTTTATATGGTGGGAAGCTATAATTTTAATTCTCTATGAATTATGATGATCTTATTTATGTTTGATTTCATACGGTAGTACCTATGAGTATATTTAAAGAGTAGATATAGGATTTAAAATCATAAAAAATATTTTATTAAACTAGGGATTACAAATATGTTACATGATATTCATTTATTTCACTGATGGTCTAGGATAATGAAAGATATAGCAGTGTTTATTTCATGATGCTTTACCTATCAATAAGTAAATATTGAGTATGAGTGGCCCTTATGTCTTATAGTGAAAATAACCATTCTTAAAAGGATATGGGATCACGTGACCATGGATTTTATGAGTGGTTTGATGATGATTCCATGATGTAGTGATGTGTTATTTGTTATTATGGACCAGTTCTAGAAATACTAACATATCATATATATTTATAATACATTCTCCATCAATTATTTGGGTAATTTGTTTTTATATTTTCAATCTTCACAAGCTGATAGAAATATAATTTCCCACCATAATGCTCATTTTATTTCTTTCTTCTATAATGGACTATAGAAAGTGTATGATATATAGGTATTCATGAGCACTTTTAGCCATCCCTAAATTTTTAAGAAGACATAGTATACCATTCGAATTTTGGAGAACATGTTGAGTGAGTATGTCTTAAATTTGTAGGGTTAATGGTGTATTCATATCAATCTTGTGAAGTTCACATATAATAATTTTTATTAGGAATATACTCAATTAAATAATTTTGAGTCTTTGTGTGGTGGGACCTAACAATCACCTATATGTTGTATTGAAAACTCTATGGTTTTTGAGATGGGTCTCATGAAGGAGGAATGAAAGATTATTAGTTTATTACATAGACATTTAATACTACTAAAGAAATGTAGTTTTAATATTTAGACTAGAGTCATATCCTCTTGAGTTTAAAGGGTGTGTGATGGTTTTCTTATAGATATTGAAACATTTAAGATATTCACATATTTGTAGGTAGAGGAAGTTAGTGGCCCTGTATGAAGGATTATTCTTGTTTGGTGAGAGGATCAGTATCATGGTAAATTTATTAGAACCTTTTTAATAGTATAGTTTTTTTCATGATGTGTTTTATGTATCTTATCAGAAAAAATATCATCAAGATCTATATAATGTAATTTAAATCAATGATATTTAGTTAAAGTTGTGAATTTCATTTTAGAATAGCTCTATGTGTATCTTTTTATTAGAGTCTTAATAAATTCATTTGGAAGGTCTATCCATTGTTATGAATTCAATTTATATACATGCATATCAAGAAGGGGACATCTGAACATGTGTGTGATATAAGGGAATAGAGATAATATATCATTGTCAAAAATGATCAATGATGTATTTAGGGGATGATATACCCTATGTAGATGATTTTTTAACAACCCATAGCCATACATGGTATGTTTTCAAATAATTTTTTACAAAACCTGTAGTATTTTGTTGAACTGTGAGGGTTTGAGTTCATGGAGGTTTCCCAAGGCCCAATTCTATAATGAAATCATAATGTAGGGATATATTTTATTTGATAGATACCACCATGTACCCAATGGACTCATACTTGGGTGAATCGATGGGTGAGGAATAGGATGAAGTATCTTCAATGGTCTAATTCGTGGTCGTTGACCCCTGGGCGGTTACCAAGTACCCACCATGTAGTTGATGGAAAGATATCTAATACTAGGTGGGTTACTATAGAGTTTTTTTTATTTTTAAATATTATTATTATTTTTTAAATAAATATATTTTATGGGATTCTAAAAATCATTCTCAATCCTAAAACTATGTTATCATATCCCTCTCAACTCAATTTTTATTTTTAATTGATGGATCATCCTTATTTCCTATCAAAATCAAGTTTCATTTATTCAAGTGAGTCACCTAAAGTATATATTTGACTCTCTTCCAATATATTTTTATTTTATTTATTACATTAATGTTTCTCATTATTTAAACCATAATTTGAGGGTTTTTCTATATTTTTTTATTTCTAACAATTAGATCTAATTCTTCTATTGAAAGTCTATGAGTTGAAATCCAGTGGACTATGGTTGATAGTCTTTTTCCATTCCCTATGTTTAATGTTCATTTCATGTGATGTGTGATACATGGTCTTAACATCTATCTGTGACTGACCTTGAATAAATATATGATGTTTTTATTTGACCCTAGTTGACCAGATAATGTTTTTTAGTTCCATAATGGTCCCCATTGTTGTTTTACCATGATATATTTACCATTTATGGGCTTTCTCACCAAAATGCAATTATACCCTATACCTATATTCTCTTTTTCAGTTTTCTTCAATTAAATGAATTTATAATGGTCCTAGATTAGATATTTTAGATTTAATTTATATAGGTGATACATATAATTAAAAATTCCTCTCATAGGAATGGAATATGTGGAACTATTGAGTTACCTATTTCCCATGGATTGCTGAATTGGTTTGGGGTTGTGTGTTCATCCCCTCTAGTATGAGTAATGGGGTATTTTATTCCTCCGATATGATTATGAATTGGTCACATGTTATATTAAGTTATTGTCTTGCATTATATAAGTACAATATAATACCACATTATGATTTAAAAGAATGTCTTATATTGAAAATATTGTTTATAACCTGATTTGGTTATGCATGTGGGATTTCATTCCCTTGATTGAGGGTGATTTGTTATAGGATATACCTCTAACTAATATTATTTTGGTTATAAAGAAGGAAATTATGGAAATTATAATAAATTATCATATAAAAGATGGTATCCCTAGAATAATGGAATAAAATTATGATGTCACCTTAATTATGAATGGGATGGGATTATATGCATAGTTATCAACTAATACCCTTAAAATAGGGAAGCATTGTGAGTGATGAGACACTACAAATTAACGGAATGATAGGAAAATATGAGAATTAAATTAGTGGGACATGATACCCTATTATCATGCGACATGGACTATGTTTAAGGACAATCATAGCATAATAGATTATGTTTTTGGCTATGTAATTTATTCCCTATTTTTATTAATTGGTCAATATGTGATGGTTTTTTAATATTGAATTTAGGATGATAAACCCATGGTTTTACTATGTTATCATAACATATTATCTAGGTATATTTGATCAAAATATTTTTTTACCACAAGGTTATATAGGAGTTATTGGGAGATTTCATTATTCATATTTCTATCATATCCTCTTCCATAGAGTTTTAGACTCCTCATCACATATGGTAGAGGTTAATGTGAATCCCAAGCTTTATCATTTTATTTTTTGAATGATATTTGTAATAAAATATTTATATATTTTTTATATGTATTAATTTATTTTTACATCATTGAAATTTATACTATTATGTTACACTCACACTAAAATGTATATGTTTATTGGTACCCACTAATGTGATACATAACACACCATTCTCAATTTATTCTTCACTTTCCATGAATGGTGTTAATGTGTTGATTATTGAAATATTGAGTTTATATGAACATAAAAATGACCCTTCAAAATTATTTAATGGGATAATTCTTAAAAACATAAAAAATTGATAAATCATTGAGTTCCTCTAGTGTTTCCTTAAGGAGTTCTGATTATGAATTCAGAGAAAGATTTTTGGGTCATCAGTAATCAGTGAATCACTTGGTTTTTTAAATAAAACCTAGGATATAACCCAGTATAAAATCATTGAAAAGTTTATTTTAGGTGTTTTTTATAATGGAAAAATATATATAAACCCTATATCGTAAAGCAATGAAGAATGAGAATTATGGGATTCACCCAAGTTAAACACTTTCAATCTTATAATAAAATCACCATTTTCATTTAATTTTTTAATTATACATACATGGATACGAAATGAAAAAAAAATCATTAAGTGGAGTTATGTGGAATTTATATCATGTATTTTTTCACAACAAAATTTTTTACTATATTTTTATAATAAAATATGTCTTTTTATGGTTGATTATGGTTTTCTGGTTAATTTATAAGAATATAATAATCTATTAGAAACTCATTTAAATATGTCAATTTTATTAATTAATTATAGAGTTTATTCATCTGGTTATTGAATTTTTAAATTTATGAATTTAAAATTTAAATGTGTATTTTTATGTTTGAGTTGTTAATTATTTTCATTATTTGATTTTTTTTGTTTTATTTCTATATTATTTGGATGTTTCATTTATATTGTTAATTTTAAGTGTTATAATTAATTATTAGATCTTAATAGTATAATATTTTTTTTCATCATTTCTATAAATTTTTTTATTTTTATTTTTATTTACTTTTAATTTATTTATTTATATAATTTTATGTATTTTATTTTTAATTTATAGAGTTAATTTTTTTTTTGATTTGTCTGGTTTTTATTTATTTATTTATTCAAATTTAAATTGCTTAAATTTTTTTGTACCAGATGTTCACTTAAGATAATTTTTTAAGATTATATAATCCAGCAGTAGTGGTGTAGCCAAATTCCATGGGATGAGAGGTCTACAATTTTTTCCATGCTCCTACGTATACCATTAATATATCCCGACCATAGTGCCAATTTGTTCCCATGTCACATAGCCGATTTTTAATTTATAGTAGTCCATATTGAGAAAAGTGAGCTATATCCATTTATCCAAATATAGACCATGTGTCCATTTATTTGTGTACATGAATATCACATACTTTATTCTCCCTTCCAACCAATTTGGGGTACCTAATGTTGATCAACTGGTATAGACAATCCAAATCAAGGAATCATAAAGAAGATCAAGGTTTATCTAAGGAATTATGAACAATATTAAGGGACAATTGAGGCGGTTCGAAGGATATTAAATTTTATTGTTAGTGGCATGATTTTCTATCCCATAAAAACCCAAGTTGATGTTACTAAGAAAACAATAAAAATTGGACTGGAGGTTGCTGATGACCAAGTATTTCAATACCTTGATTTGGATGAATATGATCATATACCAATATCTAATGAGTTTTTTGGAATAATTCCTCCATGGATGGTTCCTCATCACCCCAATTATTCAAAGGGGGTAGTGATGGTAGGTGGTGAGTGTCCAAACCCCACCAAACCCACCAGTGGAGGAAGAGGAGGTAGGGGGAGAGGCAACCTATAAATGGAGCTCTCCCCCAATGGTTCCATCATTAGGTTTGGAAATCTCATCAGCATTCAGTTCTTTACCCTCGTCTGGTTTTTTGTGAGGTAGATTCACCACCTATTAAATACAGATTTTATGAGGGATTTCTCCTTGTAGTAGTGAGAGAGAGTGTTCCCACTTTTACCCATAGTGATCCTTCTATTTTCCATTAGGTTTTTACCCCTTTAATTTTGTGTGGTTTCCATGTTACATCTAGTATCATTTATTTACACATTTTTTATCTTTATTTAATCTTTTGATTATCAATGCACCAGTGGTCAAATCATTTAGATCACAACAGGTTGTATCAGAGGTAGGTTTTAACCTAGTGTTGTTCAATCTTTTGGTATTAATAATTCTCATAAATTTGAGTAGGCTCTTTGATTATGACCCCAACTGATCTTTCACATTATTTTTTCATATTATTAAATAAATATTTGTGATACATAGGAGTTTATAGACCAACATCATGTCCATATTACTATAAAATTTGTGATTGAGAAATTCAATAGATAGAATTTTTTTGTGGGAATTAAAGATGTACGAAATGTTGCAGAAGGATAATTATCAACTAAAAATTTGTGAAATACTGGAATATGTGATAATGAAGTGTGATTATAGCAGGAGATAGAATGATAAAATGGTAAGAAATGTGGATATTACTTCTGGAATTGTATATATACTAGTCAGTTAAGTAGTGAAAATTTCTGGAAGTAGGAACCATCACAACGATACATAAATAATTGACTCAGGAGCAATATGGAATATGACATCTTGATGGAAATATTTTGACTAGTATGAAACTATCCCAGAAGAAATTTTGTACATGGGAAAAATAACACCTTGAAGATCATTTTAGTAAGTACCATTAAACTAAAAATTTGTGATGGTATTGTTCAAACCATCCAAAGATTACACCATTTGAATGGCCTAAAGAAAAAAAAATTATTTCGGACAATTTGTTGAAATTTGATGCAAGAATCATACTAAGAATGGAATAATTACACTTGTTAGGCCTCATTCTTAGAAATGAGGGCTTAGAAGATCTAAAAGAACCTGTATGTGCTTATGGGTGAAAGGTACAAGGAGTCAGAGATAGTTGTTGAATCAAATACCTTGACAGAAGCGTTGATAATGTTATTGAATTGGAAGATTATCCATGTGTCAGTATGAGGCCTGATGATTCTTGTGAATAATACGTTATTTTCTGGGATTACAAAGTTATCTTTACAATTTTGTGAGCATTTGGTTTTATGTAAACAACACTTGTTAAAGTTAGAGACATCAACAGAAATAAGAATAGAGATATTATAGTTGATCCATTCTGAATTTTGGAAAGCATCAGTTATATCCTTGAGAGGAGCAAGGTAATTTTTATACATTAATGATGATTATTCTAGGATATGTTCGGTTTACCTGATCAAGAGGAAAAAGTATTTTTTGATGTCTTCAAAACATTCAATGTGTATAAGGATCTTGAATCTGGAATGAAGATAACACATATTATGGATGATAATGGTGGAGAGTATACCAGTGAGGAGTTTGATACATTTTTTAAACAAGAAAGAATCAAGAGAAATTTCATGGTGGCATACACTCCTCAGAAGAATCGATTGTCAAAGTGGACGAATTTGACCTCATTGGATAGAATAAGGGAAATTTAGAAGACTGTATGAATTTCGAAAATATTTTTGGAAGAAGCGGTGAATAATGCCTATTATGTGATCAATAGATCTCCCTCAATAATGATTGATATAAATATAGTGATGGATATGTGGACTAGTAAACCTGCTTAAAATTCTCAGTTACATAATTTTGGAAGTCCTAAATATTCAATGTTTAATGACCAAGAAATATTTATTTTGGATTCAAGATCTAGTAAATCTATATTCTTGGGGTATGCTAATGGTGTGAAGGGGTATCATTTGTGGGGACACACTACCCTCAAACTTATCATCAAAATAGATATCATTTTTTCAGAAAACAAGGTAAAAATAACAACTAATCAAGACATAAAGAAGGAGAATACAGAAACTACAATAGTCTAAGTAGAGGATAACTCCAATTAAGAACAAATTTACTCTATGTCATTACCATAGCACAAAGATAAATTACAGGGTGATTATAGACCGTGACGTTAAACTCAGGAGAAAACATAACCAGTATAGAACTCATACTATGTCATCGAGAGTAATATTTGTACTAATTGTTGATAGAGTATTGAGATCCATTTTATTTTGTATAGGTTTCCTAGAGTCTAAATGTATCCTCGTCGATGGTGGCAATCAAAGAGGATTTTGAAGCCCTATACTAGAAAAATACTAGGGATCTTATTCCATTACCTCATGGAAGTAAGTCTATCAGAAAAAAATGTGTCTTTAAGATCAAGAGGGATGGAAAGTAATAGGTGGAAATATATCATGAAATACTTGTAGTTAAGGGATATTCTCAAAATTAAGGTATTTATTTCAATGAAATATATCCTCCTATTCTTAGACTGCCAACTGTTTTTATAGTTCTGGTGATTTGTACTATATATAGTTTAAATCTCAAGAAGCTAGATGTGAAGACTTCTTTTTCTCCATGGTGACCATTATAGAGATATCTATATGCTCTACATAGATTTTTTTAAAGAATAAGGGAAATATAATATGGTTTCTAGGTTGAACAAATCTTTGTATGGTCTCAACCAGGTGTTGAGGTGTTGGTATAAGTGATTTGATTCCTATATCCTGATCCTTGGATATTGAAAAATTCATACAGATAATTGTGTTTTTAGTGGTTTGGATGGTAATTACTTCATCATTATTATATTTTATGTGGCTGACATGTTGGCTTCATGGCCCAAAAAAATTATATCCAAAAGATGAAGTCACAGTTGGATAGTGTGTTTGATTGGAAGGACTTGGGACTAGCAAATAATATTCTTAGGATATAGATTTACAAAGAAATAGATAATGGGAAGATTTCACTATTAACGAATAATTAAATATGGAAAGTCTTGAAATGATTCAACATGAAAAATTTTAATCCAATATCTACCCCTATTCTTGTTAATTTCATGTTATCCCCGATGATAAGTCCAATCAGTGAAGAAGAGAGGATGGAGTTGTTTCAAGTACCATATGCATCAGCAGTGGGTATTATAATGTTCACTATGGTTTGTACTAGACATGAAATTTCACATGTAGTGGGATTAGTTAGTTGGAACGTGGATAATTCAAGACTAGAGAACTATATAATAGTGAATAGGATCATGTGATACATCAAGGAGACCTTATGTTTTTTATTATGTTATAGAGGATCATATTTTACTTTTAGAGGATATGTTGATTCAGATTTTTTAGGTGATTCTAACCATTGGAATATACTACCGTTTTTGTGTTTACTCTATTAGGAGGATTTGTGAACTGCATTTCAATGTTACAGTCATTTGTGTCTTTATCCATTACAGAAGAAGAGTGCATGGAAGCTACACATGCTGGCCAAGAAGTGATTTGTATGAGAAGGTTGTTGGAGAAACTTGGGCACAGATAAGGGAAAATTCTATTGTTTTTTAATATTAAGATTATCTTTCACATTACAAGAAATCCATATTTTCATTCCAAGATGAAGCACATTGGGTTAATGTCTCATTTTTTCTATGCTGTGGTAGAGGAAGGATGTGTGGACATGCAGAAAATTCACACTAAAGAAAATCTGGTAGATTTCCTGAAAAATGATATTAACTCTAATAAGTTCAGATATTGTATATCATTGAGTGTCCTAGTAGATATGTGAGAAACATGTTTGGTATATGTAAAGGATGTGTGTAGATGTGATTGTTTCAAAATCAAATCTCCATGTGGGAGACGTTTTTGTAGAATTCCACTATAGACGGTTCCCCCTTAATTTGTCAAAGGGAATTGGTGATGGTGGGAGGTGGGTGGCCAAACCCCAAAAAACCCACCAGAAAAAGAAGATTAGTTAGAAGAGAGGTATCTTTTAAATGGGGCTGTCTCCCAGTGGTTTCTGCATTGGCTTTGAAAATATCATCAGCATTCAGTTCATCATCCCTTATGTGGTATATTTGTGAGGATGTTTCCCAACCTATTCAAGAGAGATTTTACAATGGTTTTCTCCTTATAATAGTTAGAGTGTGTACCCACTTTTACCCATATTTATCCTTAAATTTCCCATTGTTTTTTACCTTTTTCATTTTGGGGGTTTTCCAAATTACATCTAATATCATTTATGTCCACATTTTTGCACTTTATTTTATCTTCTGATTATCATAGCACCAATGGGCCAATATTTTACAATCCCAATATAGTTGAAGTTGAATCATGAGTTTCACCACATCATGGTATTTAGACTCAACTAGGAGGATGATAAAACTAAAAAAATAGAATTGAAGAATAAGATGAGATTTTATTTGATGAGGAAGATTATTTACAATTGAAAAGGACTAAGTACTAAACTCATATATTAAGGTGGAACTTAAAGGGGAAAGTTGTAAAACAAATTTTAAGACACAAATGGGTAATTATTATCATATCCAGTGAAGTAGATGGATAAGTACATTTTTTATCAGATAAATAATGGGATTTAAATCCTTGGTTTTGGATTGTATCAGGTTTTATTTGATGGAGATGATGGGGCAATGTTGTTCCCAAATCATTTAGTTGTGTGGAAATAGTTAAATTCTCCATATGTGCATATTTATTAGATTCAATGGATTGATTTAGTGGTTATATATGGTTTTAGTTTTCTATTTTGATTATCAAAAAAGATATAACCTAATGAAAGTCCTATTTATAAAGATAAATAATTTGTTTATGTCATGTTTCGTAGGTATGTGTAAGGTTCCACCATTAGGATAGGATTAATACGTTCAAAAAAAAATCATCGGTATATATTAAACAGTGTGAATAGATAATTTTATGAAGAATTGATCAAAATATCCTTAGATAACATCTACGGTGAGTCTATGGGTTTTGTGATTGAATTAGAGCATGGTTTTCCAAAGTAATGGTAGAGTAGGGCATGATGAAAATCTAATCCATGCATTCCAGTCTATTGATTCAAGAGGTTTTAGAGATGATGAATTTCTTATAGGAATATAAATAAATTTTAAGTAATAATTTATGAAGATGATAATTTAATTTGAGGAAATAACTATGAGGATTTTTGAACAAATTACAGTATAGTGATAGAAAAAATATTAAAATTTAACTTGCATTTCACAGTCACCAATAGAGACATTAATAATTTTGTAAACGGTCTTTAAAATCATTAAAATACGATTCGGAATAATTATTTTGAGGGAGATATGGATATAAGAGATGTATGATGTTTTTTAGTAGAGGATGGATCTAGTGATGATAACACTCTAGAAATAGAAACTAGTGTAGCTTGAGCTTGGGGAAGAAGGTGACTTTAATAGAGAAGCTTCCATTCAATTTATCCTATTTATTTTTTTTCGAATTTTGATATTAAATTTTTTAGTATACGGTTTTTTTGTATTCACATGCATTAATTCTTAATTTCATTTAAGGGAATCAGATTGGAATGTACTGATATTTTAAATATTCTTGATTTTATCTTCATAATTGTGTCCGGTAAATTTGTTTTATATTAATTTTATATCATTATTAATGGGAATCATTTCTAAACTATTGTATGTATTGACATGCAATGATAGTGTATTTTTCAAAAAGACCAAATTTCTAGAGATCTAGGTGTTAGTGACAAGGGAAAACTTCCCATTAAGATAATATTAATCTAGGAGATAAATTTATGTCTATAATCATTATATCATGCCTTCAAACCCAAGAAAAATGTATGGAAGATCCAAGGATGTTTTAGAAAAATTATCAGGATAAAACTGGTGTTGAAATTATAGAAAAATATTAATATGGAAACCTGGATAGCAAGGTCCAACATGAATAGAATGGTGAGTACTCTATTGAAAATCCATAGAACAAAGGAACATGAAGTGGTATTAGGTAAAGATGGAAATAATAAAGTTATGTCTGAATATGAGGATAGTAATGAACCAATTTTAAGAATTATACCCCTCCCAACCCATGTCCCTAGAGAGTTAGTAGTTTAATGAACATAATTATTTAAAATTCCTTTATATTTTTGGTACCATCAACATTAACATGTAATTTTTAATGTCCTTGAATAATATTCCATACTATGTTAAATTTATTAACAGTTTCATAAAAAATAAGGGGGATTGGGTAGAGTATACAACCATTAATATCATAGTGTATTAAAGAGAAATGGTTTATTAATAGTTACCTCTAAATCTAAATTTCCTTCAAAGCTTTGTTATTTCTTGTCAAATGATTGAAATTTAGGTAACAAAGTATCTTTGTGACTTAGGAGCTAGCATCAATCTTATTCTTAATTACTATTTCAAAAAACTGGGTATTAGGGAATTGAAAAAAACTTTATTTTCACTATAATTGCATGATATATAAATTTATTATTCTTATGGAAGAGTGGGTGATCAGTTAATTAATGTATTAAATATTAAACATCCCACTGATTTTCAAATCCTTGAGATAGTGTGTGACAAGAATGTTTCGATCATCCTTGAGATGGAGTGATACAAGAGAGTTTCAATCATTCAAGAATATTTCCATGTATTTAATGCTTCTTCACTTATGAAATACTTCAAACTAATATATGTTTCTGAAAAAAATAGAGCTAAAATTTGAAAGGAAAATCATCACCATTATGATTATTTAATAAAAGAATCAATTGACAAACATTTTAATGTGAATTATATTGAATCTAAATCCACTAGATAGGATAAGATAATAGTAAGTCTTCAGATAAAAAATAAAAACACAATTTCGTGTAATAATGAAGTGGATAAAATTGAATCAATTTTTTTTAGAGAGCATTACTCAAATTTTTACCCATTCGCAACCACCTTTTTATGAGTAAACCCCTTTACAAGAACCAAATCTTGAGTAATAAATCCTTCTTCATCTTCTTGAGTGGTTTGAGGATGAATTTTATTGTTTTATATCTATGTTGGATAGTTTATAAGTGTCTTAAATTAGAGAAATTCATTGATTAAGTCCCCCGGAAAAATACGAATCTTATCAATTTGAACCATTATATTTTATGAAGTGGTTTTCATCTGGAGTGAATGATATTATGAATGATTATTTCCCTCCTATTTGTGAAATATACACTTCTTTTGGGTATTTGTTTACTCTGAAAATATATTTTCAATTTTAAATTTGAAACTTTTAGGTTAGAGTATTCTGGTTTTTCATTATCAAAAGGTTATTTCTGAATAGTTCTTTATGTTTGTGAGAATTTTATTGTATTTTTTCACTATATAATGGGTTTTTTGACTCCTAATGTGTGGGGAGAAATCTTGAGAACATTAATTTTTTATTAGACCATTTTCAAGCATGGTGTATTCAATTTTTTGTCCTATTTATTGTAATATATACATAGAAATAGTGGTTAACAACAACCTTGGTATTATGTTTTTATTAAATCATACAAATTATTCTATTCATGATCATTTTTTAAGCTGTTAGAAGTGTTTATTTAGGAATTTTCAACTAAAAATGATGTTTCATTCATCAATGAAACCGATTCTCTCAATGATAGTGGTTAGATATTTTGGAAGGGATTCCAACTTTAGCATTAAAATTTAACAAAGTATGGGAGGCTTCCCATTGGGGTTTAAATTCTGTTTTAGATTTTCACTTCTAAATAAATGTCTTTATTTCTATTCCATTCCATCTTTACAGCTACCTAAAATCTATTAAAAATTTTCCAATTATTAGACTATGATGAATAGATCTTTGAAATCATATTCACTTCCATAGGAATCTATAAGATTGAATAACCTGCTTCAAAATCCATCACTATCTTCTCTAACTACATTCTTTCATGAGTTTAATCTGCTAGATTCTTAAGTTAAATATTTTCATTGTTGTGGGTAATTCATCTTTATGTACCTATTGATTGATCATAAAGAAAGCATGAGAATATTTTATTAAAAAATCTTAAAAAAAATTCATTATAATAGGGAAGTAGTTGTTTTAATTATTTAATTTATATACATTCCCTTTTTATTTAAATAAAATTTTTGTTCTTTTATATACTTTCCTACCAATAAATTTATGAGGTTTTATACTACATGGTATAATTATTTTTAAGTCATTTGGTAGTTCTTTTTGTAAACTACATTGTATATTGAAAATGAGTTAGTGTATGATATTTCCTGGGATCATTTGAAAATAATTCATGAATTTATAGTCTGATAACATGAATCATTTCTAGATAACATCTTCTATTCCAAATTACTTTTTTATGGATAGTGGAATTATTGTACATGTTTTGATTGTTGACTTTGTGTGTAAAAATAATTTTTGATCATTATTATGATACTAAACATGAATATTTCTCTAATAATTTGAAAATCATTTTAAACATTAATTATCATAAATGTTCTTCCCCCTTGGAGTTGAATAATGAGGACATTATTAGGTTTAATGTATGGGGGGATTTTTAATTATTTCTAACTAAAATTCTACATGAGCCCATCATAAACCCATTAAACGTTTAAAGAAATTTTGAGTTTTTGAGCTTCTCTTATAGATTTTTTTAATGGTTGAAATTTTTTATTAAATTCTAAGGTTATGATGCTACTTTTTAGAGGATATTATTTTTTCCTTATTGATTTAATTTAATAAATCATTTTCATTTCCCCCTTATAAAAATTATCTCAGTAAAATGTTGGGATGATTTTATATAATAATTATTTACTTTGAATGTTTTAATTAATATTCAACTCATAAAATAGGCATAAAAATATATTATGAAATAAAAATAATACTCAAGGTTAAATTCCTTATTATTTTATTATTTATTATTCAAATGTTGTATCAGTTATTTATTCCACCAATAAAGTTTTACTCCACCCCATCCAATAATGTTTCAAACTATTATGATTTTTAAAATTATATGAGTCTATTCGCTTGGTGACAAGGTGAATTTTGGACATTCAGTTGGTTAAAAATTGATGTTTGTTAAATTATCTTTAAATTTTTCATTTTAAATATTTTTCAAAAACAATATCCAATTTTTCACTTGTGAAATTTAATTCAAGTGGGCATTCATAATTTCTACTTGAGAGAATCCACGGGGGTAAATCATTTTTGGAAACTAATTCATAGTGGAATTTCAACTTTTACATTTGAAGATTTATTTTCTACTATTGAATTTCACTAAAAAATATTGAGGACAATAAATATCTTATGAGTGGTGGAATTTGATATCACATTTATTTCAAGTGTATTTCCATAGCGCTTTTTGTCAAATGTATTTTTAACACTAAAATATTTCTTTCTATGGTTGATTATGGTTTTCAAAGTAATTTAAAGAAAATTATTATTTTATTTTAAACCAAGTTAAATATGTGTATTTTATTAATTAATTATATATATTTTCTTTTGGTTACTAAATTAGATAATTTTGGAGTTTCCTTTTTAAATTTGTATTCTTATGTTTGAGTTGTTAATTATTTTCAATCTTTGAATTTATGTTTCTTTAATTTCTATTTTATTTTAAAATTATATTCCTATTATTAATTTTAAGTATTTCAATTAATTCTTGGTTCTGAATAATTTAATCTTTTTTTTTCTTATTTCCTATCATTTTTTAATTATTGTTATTTTAATTTAATTTTAAATTATTTATTTTTATTGTTTAATATATTTTAATTATAATTGACATAGTTAAACTATTTTTAATTTTTCTATTTTTAATTTATTTATTTATTTTAATTTAAATTCCTCAAATTTTTATGTGTAGGAAAACCACTTAAGATAAATGTTTAAGATTCAGCAACACAATTGTGACAATATAACCAAATTCTATGTTCTTTTACATTGATGGTTTTTTTCGAGGTACTACGTAGCCATTTCCTATATCCCAACCATGATTCTATATTTTTACAAGGTCACATAGTTGATTTTCAATTTTTATCATCCTCTATAGATAAAAAGGAGTGGAAACCACATATCCAAATTTGTAAAACATATATATTTATTCAAGTAGGTAAATATCACAGAACTGATTCTTACCTAAAACCATTTGGGGTAGCCCATTCCAATTGAATTGTACTAAAATAAAAAACCTAGGAAACTTGAAGAAGATAGATGATTGACTGATGATGCTTGAAGACAATCAAGATCTAAATTATGAAGCTTCAATAAGATCAAGGGTTGACCAAGGTAGTTTGAAAGAGATTAACTAAGCTCTATGGTGGGATTATTTTCTAACCTAGACACACCAGAGCCATTATTTACAACTAAAATTGTAAAATCATAATGAGAGGCTAAATATGACCTCGCATGTTGATGCTGTGATTGGGATGAGTAAAAGACTATGCCGCCACTAACCGAGTCAAATCCAAAGCTTAATTTTCATTACATCATGGGATACAAAGTCATCTTGGAAGATGAAAAAACATTAAAATCAGAAGAAAAATGAAGGGTGAGATGGTTTTTCAAGTGTTGAGAAATATTTTTCAATACTAAAGAAGTTGAAGTTCCAAACATGGATATTAGGAAGGTGCCTGAAGTAGAATAAGGTAATGTTGGTGTTTGAAGCCATGTCCAGGTATTTATTGGTGTGTCATAGGAAGGAGATGGAAATTTTAATATGTGATTGTGTAAAGAACGTGATTTTGGTCCAAGTTTTCTTATTATTTTGGGTTTGATTTAAAGAAGATAGTGGAGCATAGTTTTTTCCAATCATTCAGTTGAGTGTGAATGGTGGAAGACTCACCAAGTACACATTGATTTGATTCAATGAACTCAATGGGCGATTATCTGGGGTTTTAGTGTTTGAGTTGTCTTATCTAGGAATGTCTCACTTATTGACACACTATTTGATAAAGATAAAGTATCATAAAATTCATGTTTCTTGGGTGAGTCCAAGGTTCCTCCATTATGATGGGATTAGTGGGTTTAACAAAAGTCATGTATGAAGCCAAGAGAATGTGAAAATTGATGATGATGTGAAGCAATGATTGAAAGTGCCTCAGAGAACTTATATGGAAATTTTATGGGTTTGATAACATTAGGAGAGAATGGTTGTCTGAATTATATTATGGGTTGGAAATGATGAAAAAAAATACATTCATGTTAGTCTAGTAATTCAAGAGGTGACACAGAAGATAATTTCATACTAGGAATTTAAATAAATTGTAAATAAGAATTATAGAATATAATAAATTAATTTGAGGAGATAGATGGATGAATTTTCCCAGAAATTACAGTGCATTGATAAAAATATTGGTAAAATTTTACTCTCATTTTTCATTCATGAAATGAGGCTTTGAAATTTTTTAAAAATGTTTATTGAACTCATTGATAGAGGATGGGAAGAATTTATTCGAGTAAGAGATTGATATGGGAGATGAGAGATGATTTTTAGTAGAGGATTAAGATAGAGATAAGAACAATCTTGAAGAAAAAACCAATAGATATGTACCTAGGGGTACAATTTGGCTTCAATAGGGAAGATTCCTATATCTTTATCCTCGTTCTATTTTCTACATTTAATATCCACCTTCATGAATATGTTTTTGTTTTTTTATTAAAAAACATGAATGATTAAGTTCTTTTAGGAAACTCAGATTAAAACATATTGATATTTACAATATGTTATATTTTATTTTCATAATTATGTTGGTGAAATAAGTTGTATACTTTTCTGATGAGCATCATTTTTGCACAATTATAAGTAACGATAGGAAATGGTAGAAAATATTTTCACTTTTTTGAATCATTTAAAGATAAATTAATTAGAAAATGGTGATGTTATTATTCTCCATAAATTAAAAATTATTATCCTAATGTTTATTTAAACAATCATCTTTTTGGTGAGTTCACTATGTTGTAGGGATCTCCTAACGATAGTTATGTGTTTCAACAAGCCTTCTTTATAGACACTAACATAGTTTTGTTTATTGAATATTTAATAGAGAAATTCATTTTTAATCAATTATAACCAGTCCAATATCCTTGATTCCTCAATTTATATATATATATATCTCACAAATTACACATGTTTCATAATCACCATTAAAACACCACTTCCACAATTTCATTTTTTTTCTTTTTTTGGTCATATTGTTTTTTATAACCTTCCTTATGGATATGATACTCCTACTCATTCTATACTATTTGAAGTATATTTTAAAAATAATTAAATTTTAATTGTTCATTAAAAACCATGCTAAAATCTTGGAGACACGCCCCAAAATAATCTAGGTGGTTTGAAAGAGTGGTTCCCCAAGGAAGTTTCATTAACAAAATTCACTAAATTATGTGGAACTATCTTGATATAGGAAAAATATATTTAAGGGTCTTCTTGGGTCCCAATGTAAGAATTTTTTCTTATTACTCTATTATCCTCAATCCAAGTGTAATAAATTGTCATTTTATGACTAATTAAAATCATAAAATCCTTGATCTGGTATGTAATAGACAATTGAATGATAGAATAACCCATATGAGAATTGTGAAGGAAAAACAATTTTAATTCTTCCACCTCTAGAAAAATATTGTGTTCCGTGGAAAGAAATATATCATTGAAAAACTAATTATATTTTTATAGAAGAAAATCGTAATGCCCTGACCCCAGAATCCCAGAGTCAGTGCATTATTTTAATACATTGGAATGATAACAAGGAATCAAGTCCCAAAAGACCAATAAGTTTAGCTGTCTTAGAAAATAGATTACATACATGAACGTTACATGACACATTAGAAAATAAAACACAATGTAAATTATCCTTTGAGAATTTCATTAATCCCCTAGATGAACCCTGATTATCAATCATAGTACATTTCTTGGAATCCTGGGAAAATTAAAACATAGAAATGGGTGAGCTCAGATGCTCAATGAGGATTACAATATAGTGGAAACGTTCCTAAACAAGCATAAACCTTTTAATAAATGAATAAGAGTAAAAAAAGCCTTCTAAACATAATCATCTGCATAATATGACACAAATAAAATCAAATAATTCCATTTAATTATTCACATGGATATTTTACTAGTTAAATAATCACTTGAAATATCTATATCCACTTTCATAATGATGGAATGCATAAATCCAGACTTCATAACCACATAGTAAAGGCCTCGTGCCATGACTAAAAAACATATTTTTTTCAGGCATTATACAAAGACATTAGTTTGTCTCATGAGTCCTACTGATGCATCGAGGAGCTATATCAGGCTCCACCCATCACTTACTATGTCCAATTCATTCCTCATATGAAAAGTCTTAAACATAACATAAAAATTTGTATTAAAACTAGCACACGAAATGTAAATACATTATCCATAAACCATGAATGGTATAAAAATAACACATCCATATTCAAACATATCACACAACCTTCAATATAGTATGGAATATTTGTATCATAATAAATCATCTTTAAACAAGTTTAAAATAAATCAAACAATGTTGAAATAGATGGAAATGATTTGTAAAACTCTTTGATAGAAATATATATTTTTCATGAAAACATTAAAAAGGGACAAAATTTAGAAATGAATACATTTAGAGGAAATTTTGAATCAAATTTTCCCATAAAACTTTGAATCTTTTGAAAGTAATTAACATTTTAAAAACAATCATGTTCATATAAATAAATCCTTCAAAACTATTTTGAAATCATGGACATTAATGAGAATGATTTAGAAAAATAAAAAAATTAAAACATTTAAAATGATGATTTAGTTAAAAATTCCCTTAAAAATAATCCCTTTGAAAACTTCTTTATGAAACATGGACATGGATATTAAATATTTCTCAGTAGATACTTACGTAAAAACAACCTCGGATAATAATGAGATTGTGAAATTAACCCTTACCTTGCATATTCCTTTAGTCGAGGGCACATTTATCCTCCAGTTTAAAGACCGTAGTATGTTATTAAATTACATCAGAACCATATTAATAGTTATTATATCATACATGATTCATTTATGACTTTATTATTCCTATTTAATAATAATTTCCATGTAAAATTAACATTTCAGGTAATAATCACTTTCTTTATCGTATGTGTTTTAACTTGTTACTTTTGATTGTATCACTTAGAAAATGATTTAAATAATTCCAGAATATAAAAAATGATTAATAAATCATATATATATTTGGAATATAAATATGTATAATAGACATATATATGAAATGGAAAACACCGTTTATGGAGACAGTAGCTCATACGTACGCATAAACGTTGTTTCTGTTTTCATATCGTATTGAACGGAACTAAGTGAATAAGATATATGTAAGTATATATATATATATCTCCAGTAGAAATATTATATCATATATTAAATACTTATTAATGATATATATTTTATAATCATCATTTAATGGTGAACATGGAAATGAATCTCATCGCATCGTGGAGACGCTAATCCATATGTACGCACGAGTGACAATATTATTATATTGATGGAGAAATAGTATTTAATTGGATGGTATATAAAATATAAAGAATTATTAACATGTTATATATATTATTTACATCAGTTATACTCATTAATATACTCATCCAAATAATGAAGTCTTTGAATAACAAATTACACCACGACATGCAGACGGTAATCCGTACTTACACACGTATGGTGACATTGTAATTTATAGGATGGATAAAAACAATGAATATTACTATACCATGTTTATAATAGCATCACAGTATATATAAGATACTGGAGTTATTATTTTAGAATGGAAACAACAAATAATGTGAAAGTGGAAGAAGAAAAGAACTTGAAAGAGGTGATGAAATATTTACCATATCTTCAGGTCCTTCCTTTTAATTTGATCAAAATGGATCATTATGTTGGTTTTATGACCAACTGAAGGCCTCTAGTATGAAGATATGAATTTTGGGAGGATATTTAGGTAGGGATTGGCTGATCCAAAAGGCTTTGGAGGTGTGAAATTGAGAGAAGTGGAAGTGCCCTTTTATAAGAGAGGTGAGGGTCACTTTATGAAAATCTTGAAATATTATTTTAAAATTAAATAATATTCGGTTTCTAATGGCTCAAAATTGAATTATTTAAAGGATAAGGTGGAGATGGGTCGAAAACCTCTCATCCAACAGGTTTTAGACAGGGTTCGGTCATCATATTAACTTTATCTTTTAGATTCAACCCTTAATTAAAAAGTTTGACATTTGCAATGTCTCCTTGTATTTTTATATTATATGTTTAATAAAAATTCTATAACAAGACAAGATAACCCCATGTGATTCATTATTAATATATATAACCTTATCTAGGTCCTTTGGCAGATCTTCAGATTTTTAAAAATATTATATCAATTAATAATATAATATTAGTTTTAAAAACTCAATTATGTCAATTTTGACAACATTTAGAATTTGATTTTTTTTAAAAGCCATAATAACTTTATCACATTGAATAAAATTTATTTAACCAACCCTATCATGTCATATTAACCTATAAAATTATTTTAATTCATCATAAGTCTAAATTTAAATTTATTTGGATATTTATAATATCAATTATTTTAATCTTTCATTAATAAGGTAATTACTACATCTTCATTGTGTTATAAATAAAGTAAATTATTGAATGTCTAAAAATTATAAATAAAAAACCATTATGTAGAAATGTTTTTTATCTTTCTAATTAATATTTATAGTCTATTTTATCTTATGTATAACCCTGTATTAAAAATGGTTTAGTTATTAAACATTGAATTTAACTCTTTTAACACTTCTTTAAATAAAATAATAATAAATGTCCAAATCTTATCCAAGTGAAACAAAGGGGGTCATATTTTATTCCTAAGGTTTTTTTGGGTAGAATTATATCTATCCTATAGAATTATGACATGTGTTAGGGTAATTATGATATCATTTTTACCCTTAACTACCCTATTTACTTTTAATCGTGCTAAAATAAAGTCAAAAGTTACTATTTACCAAAAATTATTTTCTGTTGGTCAGAGTGGATACTCAAGAGGGTGGTGAATTGAGTTCCAATAAAGATTTCAGTTAAAAATATTTTTATTAAAATCCCCCAATTAAAAACTATGTTAAACCGTAGTGAATTTGTATCACTGTAAGGGTTCGATTAGGTTCTCAAAATATTGATTAGGTCTCAGTTATTTTAATAAGAAGATTAAATTAGATTTTTAAACTAACCTACTATTTTACAGTAGTTACAAACACTTTCTAGATTAACTATCAAAGTAACTTTAAAACAATTTTATATCTCAAAATAATTCGCAGCAGAATATTCAATATAGGATAAAACAAAAAAAAGTAATCACAACTGTTTTAAAAAAAGAGGTTCAATATCAAGCCGAGACTTAGTCCTCTCAAACAATTTATATAAATTTTGATCCACACCTTGGATCAGGGTAAACAAAAGTAAAAAAGATTGTCCAGGTACTAAGACCTCTACCACAGTTCTTCATGGGAAAAAGAACAACAGCACATAGGCTATAGAGGCCACACTTGACCTCTACCACTATCCACAATGGGATACAAGAGTACGGAAAGAGTGAGTGTGGATTAAATCCACCAGTTCAGCATAGGAGTCAATGTGTGAATGGAATAAACAGAATACACACACTAATAAAAAAGTAAAATAATCACTAAGAGAGTATATAAGTGTTTAGAATGCTCTAGGGATTGGAGGTGCAGCTCTGGACTCCTTTTGATTGATCAGACATGCTTCTGAGTCCTTCTCTGGTTTTTGTCTTGAAAAAAGATTGTCGTTTGTAGCCTGACAATGTTACTCAGATTCCAGCAAATGCTCTTCACCACATTATGCTTTGGTGCATGTGTTCCATTTTCATAGAATGAGTATCTTCGTGTATATGCATCTTTTTCACTTCTTTTACGCACTTATTATGACCGGATTTTGTCTTTCCTTTTATAGCACTCAACTTCATCAATGAGATTGATTACCTTTCCATAGGTACAAGGTACAGTTACATGACATGCCAAAAACTATAATTAAATAACATTACATGCATTAAAAACATCAAATATTACCATTTCTTAATAAATAATTACAAAATGAGTTTAAGTACCAGTGACCAGTTAACAGTCATCTTATCAGTAGCTCTCTATCGGTGGACTTGTATCAGTAGCTCTGAGTAACAGTAATCTCTCTATCGGTAGACCTTTAATTGTAACTATTACTCATTGTAATAGTATATTTGCATCAGTAACACCTTCTATTGGTATCTCTTTTTGTATCGGTGGCTATTTGTCAGTAAATCTTCTTGTCTATCACTAACTAGCTTGTAACAATAGCTGCTCATATCGGTGACTCTATATATATCTGTAACTATACTTATCGGTAGACTTCATATCAGCAGCTCTGTATCGACAGTCGTTCATCTTTCTATTTGTATTAGTAGGTCTGTTTCATTCTACTGGTGTATA
Source organism: Viscum album (assembly GCA_963277665.1). Classification (NCBI taxonomy): domain Eukaryota; kingdom Viridiplantae; phylum Streptophyta; class Magnoliopsida; order Santalales; family Viscaceae; genus Viscum; species Viscum album. The sequence goes on along the minus strand of OY728157.1, from coordinate 1,459,466,560 downwards.
CCAACAGAATTGTTCTATCAGTAGCTCTTCTTCTATCGGTAGCTGCTTTGTATCGATAGACTTGAGTAGCGGTGACTTCCTTATACCGGTGTACTTCATGACTGTAGACATACACATATCAGTACACTTGTATACCAGTAGACTTATACATACTGGTAGCTCTGTTCTGTACCAAATACCCATTGTCTGTTGTTCAGTAACAGTCACTTATGCATACCGGTGGACTTAACATTTATATGTTCAATGAAACCCATAACAGTTATTTGTTCTACGAAACACATATGCATATTGAGATATAATTATATAAACATAGATTAACATATATTAACATATTCCAAAGATCATTTTGTTATTCTTATCAACTCAATAGTAGGATGAAAAAGTAATTAATATATGAATGAACATTGTTTGTTATTTTCAAAGCATATTAAAACATAATTGAGATTATCAAAACAAGTGAGGTGAAAAGTCTCCCCCTTTTTGATAATCACAACTTATGATATTATAGTCCCAAAATAATTAGTAATATATTAGAGGATATATAATTAAATCTAATTCTATTAGAGTTAATAATAATAAAAAATAAAAAAAGTACTAGAATTATAAAACAAATGTATCAGAGGTATTATAAGGTAAAATTATTTTTTCTCATAAGTCTCATAGGTCTCCCCCTTTATTATTCACATATATCCATCTTCTCATTTTTCTCCCCCATTTTCCCTCCATAGTTTGTCAAATCATGTCTATTCTCCCCCTTTGTGATTAAAAAAATGAAGGAAACAAAAAAACAGAGAAATAACAGAATGGAAAAGGGAATAAGATCATTTATATTTCATGGTGCAAAAAGGTACAAGGAAATACCAAAATTAAACAAAAGTAATACAAGTTATTCCTATCAAATGTTTTAACCACTATTCAATCCACCTCATGAATTTCCACGTGGGATTTTCCTTTGGAATCTGTGGTATAATCAGACTACGTGGATGAAGGTGGAGGATTAAGAACACCAGAAATGATCAGAGTAGGCTGAGCTATTGAAACTATTTTTGTCTTCTACTGTGTAGCTCTCTGAGTCACAATAGGATTAAGGCTATGAATGGCTGGGGCTGTTGTCATCTGAGCAGGAGAAGTGAAAGAGGCTGAGGAAGGTAAAGCTGGATGTACAATCACTTGTCGAGCGTCAACATGCAAGAAGGGAAAAAAAGATTTCTGAAATCCATAATGATTCCTCCTCCTCTCTCCATGGCAGAAAAGAAACCATCCTTGTTTTCTATAAATTTTTCCAAAGCTGGAGTCAACTTCCTCAGCTTGCTGACTTTTTCTCTGAAAGCATTAGTGACTGTAGGTAGCTTCATGTTCTCTAACATAAGATTAAAATGTTTTTTAAGATTATTCTTGGTGTAGACCCTTTGGAAATTGTAATCTACGTTGTCTTTCACTTCGGTCTAAGAAGCATAATAATCTCTCAAATTATCTTGTACAATCTTCATTATATCTCTAGTGGTAGACACCACTTGGGTCATGGAAGATGAGTCCACAGAGCTACTGGTTGGTGTTGGACCAAGCTCCTGCTTCATCAAACCTCTAATGCTATTCAATTCTATTGAAGGTCTCGAATCAAGAGAACCAATTGAAAAAGTCATAGTTTCCTTGAAAATCTTAGTTATCCCGCTAACAAGATTTTTCACTGCAGAATCCTGGGTGCTAACATGCTTTGTTATAAAATTCTTAAACTCCTCAAAAACTGCGACCATTTGGTAGACTAAACTCTTCACATAAGCCAAATCATTGTCTTCTTGAGATTTAGAACTCATATAGGATTCCAGAGAGACAACTGATCTCTTTAGAACATTAACATCCTCTGCCAAGCTAGAAACCTGATTCTGGAAAGCTGTGATTTCATCCACTATCTCTGCCATAAAGGGTGACACATTAAAACAAAGAGAGAGTTAAAAAGAATTTTCCATATTGCTCATCTCTTCACTAAAGTGACTATTTAAATCAGCAACAGAAGCACTCAAAAATTCTTTCATCTTAGTCTTCAAATATTCTAAGTTATCCCTGATGACTTTATTAGCAAGCACAACAATAGGTGGTCTTTAAGACACAATACTATCCACTAAGTCATTCATAACCGATTGAATGGATGACAGTAAGGATGCTTCCATTTTTATTATCACTTCCAAAAAAGATGTCTTATGAGCAGACTTAAACTGATCTAGATAATCTTTTCTTACCACATTATCATGTAATATCTCACACAGAATATCATAATTAACTTCTAGTCGACTGAGGGATGTCTCATTATCAGAATCTGGGTAATCCAATCCACAAAATAAAAACCCTGGGTCCTCTTCCCAGTCTTCAATCTCAAAATCAACTAAAACATTTCCAAATCTGGTTAGATGCTCCCCCTTAACTAGTGCATTATCATGTATAGTAATAGCACCCTCATCTGCTCAGTCTTCCTTAGATAAATCTTGCACAACCATCTCCATTTCTCTAATAGCAAGATGCTCCTCAGGAATAGGACCAGTTCGATCAACTTCAACATGAACAGCCACTAAAGGAACATCAAAACTTCAATCAGAGGACTCAAACTCAAGGTGGCAGAAGAAGATGCTTCAGTTTCATATTCTCCTTCTTCTTCCACATTCTCTGGGGAATCCTCTTCCTGATCTGATCTCTTCTGGTCTTCCTCATCCACATGTACCTATTCATTGTTTAAACCCAAAACAGTTTCTTTACTAGGTCTGTTCCAAGAAGCACTTCCCTTTTCATGTGTTACAAATTCTGTAGTTGGGCTGGGAGGCATGTCTGGATCTCCTCCATCTGCTACGGAGGAATAATCCTCTTAAGAAACATCACTATATTGTGTCTCCTCCTCATCAGGTCCTAGACATTGATCCCTCATATCCTTAGGCCTAGAAGGATGATCTATAGGATTAATCTTAACATATAACTTCTTGTCGTCAGTGACCCACTCCCCTGCCTATGGGTTTCATCTTATCATCATGTATTTACACACTATTCTTGTGATACAAAAGTTGTTCCATACCACCACTATCTCATACTGAGACTCAACTACTCCCTTTACTTTAATCATAACCGAAATTGACTTTGCAATGAATAAAGCATTGGTCTTTGATTTTGGTCTGGTCATATCCTCCATTTGAATCATTAGTAGCCTGCACAGATTCAACTTCACATCATTTCTAATGAGATGTAACAGATAGATATCTTGATATCTCAAATTTGCAAATTCCCCTCTTCTTGGACGTAGCACATGTTGAACAAATTTGAACAACAATATCTTTTATCCATCCATTTCAGCAGCAACCACCTTTCCCTACTTTCCACTTCCAGTGAGTTTCTCTAAGGAAGTCTCATAATCAAATATATCACTTGTAGGTGGTACTGTCTTTGATGAATATCCAAAAACTCTTTCATGCGGTACTCTCATGTACTCATCCCACTGAACAGATGAAAAGGCTATTTCCTTGCCATTTACCCATGAAATCATTCTATTTTCCTCATCAGATTTCTCAAAACTCACAAAATCATAGAACTGTTTTACTAGCATCAGATAGTAGGGGCCATTGTTATTCGAGAACCATTCTACCCATTTCTGACCTTCCAGCACCTCTAGAAGGCATTAGGCATTCCACGCAGAGCTCTTTCTCTATTACAATATCTCTATTTTGTATATTCGGGTTCACTAGACGCCTCCCCAACCTTGTTCTACTAACACTGCTACTTTCTTCAGGCCGTGTCTTCTGCTTCTTTGCATTCGGCTTATTAATGTCATCACCAACAGTCAGATGTTTGGGTTTTTCCATCACTAGATTGAAGAACATAGGGTTCTCGTTAGATTTGGGGATTCAAGGAGTTGTGTTTGAGAGAGGAGAGTTTGGTGGATCGAGAAGTAACTAAGACATAGTTTTTATCATTAAGGAATCATAAAATAAATAATTAAAATATAATAAGTAAATTATAAATGATACAGATTCTGGCGGCTAAATAAATTTTTTTTAAAAGATCTCATACTAATGGTAAGGTATACTGGTGAGAATTTCTAATGGTGAGGTATATCGGTGAGGTTAACTAACATTGAGTTATGTTAGTGTTGTTTAATAACAGTGAGCTATATTAGTGACGTTTCATACCGGTGAGGTATATCAGTGAGGTTTCATACCAGTGAGGTATATCAGTGAGGTTTACTAACGCCTAGAGTCTATCATTCCTAAGTCATGTCTAATTTACCTTAACCTATCCGAACATAAAGGCTTGGTGAAAATATCAGATAATTGATATTCAGTACCTATAAATTCAAGAGTAATATCACCTTTTTGGTAATTATCTCTTATAAAATGGTACCTTACATCAATGTGTTAGTTCCTAGAGTGAGACACAGGATTTTTTGAGATTTTAATTGCACTTTTGTTATCTCAATTTATTGATACATGTTTAAACTGATATCCGTAGTCCAACAAAGTATGTTTCATCCACATAATTTTTGCACAGCATCTACCAACAGCTATATAATCTGCTTCAGCAGTAGAAAATGCAACAACATTTTGCTTCTTACTACACCACGATACTATGGACTTACCAAGAATAATTCATGTTCCAGAAGTGATATTTCTATCTATCTTGCAACCAGAAAAGTCATCATCTAAATAACTATTTAAATCAAAATATTTCCCTTTTTGATAAAACAATCCTAAATTTGCAGTATGTTTAAGATATTTGGAAATTATTCTAAAAGAAATCAAATGGGATTCTTTAGGATTAGCTTGAAATATTTCACACATACACACACTAAACATAATATCTGGTCGACTAACAGTATGGTAAAGTAGACTTCCAATCATACCTCTGTAATTTGTTTGATCAACTAGTTTCCCAGATTCATCAATGTCCAACATATAAGTAGTATCATGGGTGTATCACTTTCCGTTATATTATCTAAAACAAATCATTTGAAAAGATCCTTTTTATATTTACTTTGATTTAAAATAATACCATTTTCATTTTTGAAAGACTTGAAATCCATGAAAATATTTTATTTCTCTTATTAAACTCATTTCAAATTCATTTTGGATACTCTTTGAAAAATCAATACACAAATTATTTTTATAAGATCCAAAAATAATATCATCAACATAGATTTTCACTATCAAAACAACTTTAGAAATTATTTTAATAAAGAGAGTTGGATCAGAAATCCCTTTTGTAAAACCTTTTGAAATAATAAAATTACTAAGTCGATCATACCAAGATTTTAGAGCTTGTTTCAAACCATGTAAAGCTTCAGATAACTTAAAAATTGATTTGGAAAATTAGGATTAGTAAATCCAGGTGGTTGTTTAACAAAAACATCTTCAATTATAAAACCATTTAGAAAATAACTTTTACCATCTTTTTTATATAACTTGAAATTAAAATTAGAAGAATAGGAATGTATAATCCTAATTGCATCAAATATAGCTACAGGGGCAAAGGTTTCATCACAGTCTATTCCTTCCTATTGACTATACCCTTGTGAACGTTCCTTGTTTTGGTTCTAACTATATTTCCAGACTCATCAACATTGTTTCTAAAAACCCATTTAGTGCCTATGGTCAAAGTATCCTTAAGTTTATCAACTAATTCCAAGAATTTGTTTCTTTCCAATTGATTTAATTCTCCTTGCATATCCATTACACAAAATTCATCATTGATTGAATCATTGATATTTTTTAGGTTCTAACTGTGAAAGGAAATCTTTATGTTCAACCTGGTTTCTTAGAGAATCTCTAGTCTTTGTCCCTCTATCAAGATTACCAAGAACAACATATAATGGTTGATTATTTAGAATCCTAGTTGATCTAGAAAAGGTAGGACTAGAAATTTCAGGTTCTTCTCTAGATTCAGGATCTACAGAAACATGTTCTAGAATGTTTCCAGAACTGGATGTCTTTACAATAGGTTCATTGATTCTATCATTAAGGTTCAAAATAGACAAATCTTCTTCAATAATTTCAATGAAAGATTTGGGTTTATGTGGATAAGTTTCATCAAACATGATGTGAATATATTATTACACACATTTGGTTCTTTTATTAAAAACTCTATAGGATTTTCTAGTAATTGAATAACCTAGGAAAATTCCTTCATCACTCTTGGAAACAAACATGTCAAGATTATCTTTTGTATGGAGAATAAATACATTGAAACCATAAACTTTAATGTAATTAACCATAGGTTTCCAATGGTTCCACAACTCATAAGGCGTATTTTTTAGAACATGTCTTATCAGGACTCTATTAATAATATAACATGTTGTATTTACAGCTTCAACCCAAAAGTAAATCAGCAGGTCATACTCATTAAGCATAGTTCTTGCAATCTCTTGAAGAGTTCTGTTTCTTCTTTCTACTACACAATTCTGTTGAGGTGTCCTTGGGGAAGAATGGTTGTGACTATAGCCATTATGTGAGTAGTAAGATTCAAACTCTTGATTTTCAGACACACGACCATGATCACTTTTCAAAGTCCTAATCTTAACTACATTAGGGTTTTCCACAGACTTGGAATATTTAATAAAACAAGCTTCACTTTTGTGAGCTAAGAAGTATACCTAAGTGTACCTAGAATAATTATCTACTAATACATGGACATAGTGCTTCCCATTTAAAATAGAAACTCTATAGGGTCCAAAAAAGTCCATGCGAACCAACTCTAGAGGATGAGAAGTTGAAACTTCATTCTTTGATTTAAAAGATACTTTATGTTTCTTTCCCTTTTGATAGGGATTAAAAAATTTATCAGTTGGGAATTCATGTTTAGGTAGGTCTCTAACTAAGTTTTTCCTCGTCATTTTTCTATGTAAATCAACATTGTAGTGTCCTCATCTTCTATTCCATAGCCAAGGCTTTTTATGGAAAGCATTCAAGAATATAATGTTTTTTAGACACGTATTTCAAATCAAAAACATAATCATTTTCTTTTCTCAAAGAAGAAAATACTAAAATATTTTTTAAATTTAAAACATTACAAGAATGATTTTAAAATTTAACATTGAAACAATCATCACAAAACTGAGAAATAATTAATAGAATATACTTAAGTCTATCAACAAATAAAACATTGGAAATTAAAACTGAATCAGTGTTACCAATCTGGCCTATGACGATGATGTATCCTTTTGAATTATCACCAAAGGTGACATGGCCTCCATCAACTTTGATTAAACTCATGAAGCATGGGTAATATATAGTAATATTCCTTGAACAACCACTATCCAAGTACCATACCTTATTATGGGAACTTTTCAATCAAGTTTCTTAATAAACTGGTTTAAACAGAAAATGATTTTTGTACCCATATTTTCTTGGGTCTAGACAGGTTAGCAAGAAAATTTTTTGGTAACCAAATTTTTCTAATGGGTATCATACAATCCATAGATTCAAAATATTTTGAAAGATAAACATTATTTGATCTATAACCCTGTGAATAACTAGTTGGTGAATATGTATTTCTATAACTAGAACTAACAGCATTCTATCCAGATTTAGAAATAAATCTATTTTTAGTAATTTGTCTCTGTCCAGGTTGATAGCCTATTCCAGTGGTATATTTTGGTGCCACTTTATTTACTAGAATTTGAGTTCGAGTATTATTTCCATTTATGAATTTCTATAAGTATTTCCTTAATTTCTCATGGGACAATTTTAATTCAGCATTCTCTATGAGTAATTGATAATTCTCTTCCTTTTCTATATCAAGTACATATTTAACAGAGCTCGTCAAAGCATGTTGTTTCTTCAAGGTCTTATACATATCCTTCATTTCCTTACATGTATCTTCTATAATATTACAGTATTCAAACAATTCATCTTTAGAAATATTATAATCACTACATTCATTCCAAGAATAATAATCATTCAGCATAGGGGAAACAGGTACCTCAGAGGTATAAGTCATGAAACACATGTTGGCATGATTCTTTTTAGAATCAGAAACTTCAGACTCACTCTTGTTGTCTTCTGAAGAACTCCAGGTTTCCTTCATGGATGTTTTATATTTTTTGTCCTTATAGTCATATTTCTTCTTGAACTTTAACTTTGGGAAGTCTACCTTAATGTGTCCTTTCCTTTTTCATTAATAACTTACTATCTCATCGTCCTTATCATCTTTCTTCCAATCCTTATTCAAATGACCTTTGTTGTCATATTTTCCCTTATAATTTGGTTTCTTGATGAATTTATTCATCATATTGAACTTCTTGAACCGTCTGGCTATATTGAGACATCTCTTCATTACTATCATAATCTGAAACTTCACTTGTTGAGATTTCAGTAGGTATGTGAACTTTATCCTTGTCCTTTCTCTTTGAGTTAGTAGATTTAAATGCTACCAACTTCTTTTTTAGTTCATCATTGACTTCCTTGTTTACATTCAGGTCTTCTACATACATCATCAACTTACCAATTAATTCTTTAATAGGCAGTGAACTTATATCACATGATTATCTTATTGAAATCGATGTGCCTTTCTATCTTTCTAGTAGACACAGTAGTATTCTCATAATCTTCTCCTTTGTAGGTACAACTTTACAAAGTAAGAACATAGTGTTGACAATCTCATTGAACCTAAGATACATGTCAGAAATAGTTTCATCAAATTTCAATTTAAAATTATCATACTTAATAGTATAGGGGTTTGGTCTCATTTCTTTATCATTGGTTGTTCCTTCATGGGAAATACCCAAAGTGCCCTAAGATTCATAAGTAGTTTTACAAGCAGATATTCTATTTAATTCTTTATCACCTAAAGCACAGTATAAATCTTTCATTTCATAACAATTATTATTGTATGAAGTCTTAGTAGGTTCATCCGAAATGGTCTATTGAGTTTCCGGAATATTATATTGACTCTCTATATTAGTCAAGATGAAAAATCCCGTACTTTCCCAAATGAATTTTCATTTTAAGTTTCCATTGGACATAATTTGTACCACTAAAGAATGGTGACATGTTGTTAGGAGAAACTTCAAGTCTATTAGCCATAATTAGATTTTATCACATATATTTAGAGAGATAATATTTATAACTAACAGAAACATAAGATCTTTAAAGTAAAACTAAAATCACTGTTGAGAAACAGAGTATTTGGATATCCTTTATAAATAACAAAAAACCTCTAATACCAAATTTTGGTCAGAGTGGATACTCAAGAGGAGGGTGAATTCAGTTCCATTACGAATTTTTGTTAAAAATATTTCTATTAAAATCCCCAAATTAAAAACTAAGTTAAACTGTAGTGACTTTTTAAAACTATAATGGTTCGATTAGGTTCTTAAAAGATTTATTAGGTCTCCGTTAATTTAATCCGAAGATTAAATTATCTTTTGAAACTAACCTACTAATTTACAATAGATACAAACACTTTCTAGATTAACTATCAAAGTATCTTTAAAACAATTTTATATTTCAAAGTAATTAGTAGCGGAATATTAAATATAGGTTAAAACCAAAAAAGTAAGCACATCAATTTTAAAACAAGAGGTTCGGTCTCATGCTGAGACTTTGTTCTCTCAATCAATTTATATACATTTTGATCCCTACATTGATCATGGTAAACAACAGTACAAAGACTGTCCAGGTACTAAGACCTATACCACAGTTCTTTGTGGGGACAAGAACCACTGGGCATAGGCTATCTAGGTCACACTTTTCCTCTACCACAATCCATAGTGGGATAAAAGAGTTGGGAAAGAGTGAGTGAGATTTAAATCCTCCAGTTCCGCACCTGAGTCAATGTGTGTATGAAATAAACATAGTACACACACTACTCAGAAGTAAAAGAATCACTAAGAGAGTATATATGAGTTTCGAATGCTCTAGTGATTGGAAGTGCAGATGTGGACTCCTTTTGATAGATTAGACATGCTTCTGAGTCCTTCTCTGATTTTTTCCTTCAAAATAGACTGTCGTTTGCAGCACAAAAATGTTCCTCAAATTGCAGCAAAAATTCTTCACCACTTTTAAGGTCTGGTCCATGTGTTCCTTTTGAATCAAATGAGTATCTTCGTGTATATGCAGTTTTTTCACTACTTTTCAGCACTTATTATGCCCATTTTTGTCTTTCCTTTAATAGCTTTCAGATCTGACAATGGGAATGATTACCTTTCCATAGGTACAAGGTACGGTTCCCTGAAATTCCAACAACTATCAGTAAATAATAGTACATGCATTAAAAACATAAAATATGATCGTTGCTTAATAAATAAATACAAAAAGAATTTAAGTAGCAGTGACTGGTTAACAGTTATCTTATCAGTAGCTCTATGTCGGTGGACTTGTATCAGTAGCTCTGAGTATCAGTGACCTCAATATCGGTAGACTTGTAATGGTAATGGCTACTTAGTGTAATGGTAGCTTTGCATCAGTAACACTTTCTATCCGTAGATCTTTTTGTATCAGTAGCTGTCGGTCAGCAGCTCTTCTTGTATATCAGTAACTCGCTTGTACCAGTAGCTTCTCATATTGGTGACTCTGTCTATATCAATAACTATACTTATCAGTAGACTTTTTATCAGAAGCTTTGTATTGGAAGCCATTCGTCTGTCTTTTTTTATCGGTAGGTATATGTCATTCGACTTCTGCATACCGGTAGACTTGTTCTATCGGTAGACTTGAGTAGCGGTGAATTCCATATACCAGTGGACTTAGTAACTGTAGACTTACACATATCAGTAGACATGCATACCGGTAGACCTATACATACAAGTAGCTCTGTTCTATACCAAAGACCATGTGTCTGTTTGTCTGTAACAGTAGATTGTGCATACTGGTAGACTTAACACTTATCTGTTCAATGCAACCCATAACACTTATATGTTCTATGCAACACATATGAAGATTGAGTAAGAATTATATAAACATAGATAAAAATTTATTAAAATATTCCAAAGATCATTTTTATATTCTTATCAACTCAATAGTAGGATGAAAATGAAATTAATATATGAATGAACATTATTTTGGAGTTTCAAAGCATATTAAAACATAATTGAGATTATAAAAATAGGTGAGGTTAACATTTTCATATTATTGAACGACATTTTACTTACTTATATTAAACATGACTCTAAGATTTTTTAAATTCAACTCACAGAAGTGGTAAAATTAAGTTTTATGCAGATTTGAAAATACTCCTAGGAGGTGGGAAAATGATGGTAAAAAGTTCGATAAAATTATATATATATATATAAAATTATTATAAAATGATTAAATGAATTACATTGAACTTATATAGGTATTATATATCTAATTTGAGTTAAAATAAATTAAAATAAAATAAATAATTTTTTAAATAAAATGTCAATTTTAAATAGTAACACAGTATTTTTACCTATTTATCAAAATTTGAATGTTTTCAAAAAAAATAACAAAAATTTAACCTATGATATTTTTGATATTCCGAATTAAAAAATGAATTCTATTTTACGAAATTCCAAATATAGAAGTTGAATTTATTAATTTAAAATTAATTCCCGTTGCCAAAACCGAAATGCGGGTTTTTATAAATTAAAATCTATCAATTGATTGACACGTGTTTATGTGAAATTTAAAATTGAATTTACTTATAATGACCTAAAATGTATTAAATGATAAATATATGATATAATTATAATTCCAAACCTTTCAAAGGAATAATTTCACACTATAAATTATTATGATTAAAAAATCTGTTTTCAATTAAAACATAGTAATTTTCACTATTCATGAAAATATGAAAGATATCAAAAAAGTACCAAAAATTTATCCAAACAAAATTATATTGTACCACTTCTAAAAAAGAATTTTATTTCATTAAATTTAACATATGAAAGTGTCAAATATTGTTTTTAAAAAGTTATCCCCATTAAATGGCAGTAAAATTGCATTTTTTGAAAATTACTTCTTTTATCTAAAAAAATGAATTTGTTCTTATATTATGTCTAAGAAACACATAACATGAATGCTAAAATTATATAGAGTATATAATAATAAAAATGTAATTAATACTATTCAGAACCGCTTTTTGAATGGTTAGTTTAGTATGTTGTGGTGTGCTTGAACTCGGTGTTGCGTGAAGCCCAGGAAATTGAATTACTTTAATGAGATAACTTCTATAAATTCTTGGGGTGTTACATTATCACATCCTACAATAAATTGTGTCCTATCAATTTGAAATTGTATTCGAAAATAAATGGTTAAAAATAGAAATATACCTTTCTGGAAAACCCACATCAGAAATTGGGTTAGTAAAATTTATTCTTAATAATAGGGAATGGGAAATGAAAAGGTCACCACCAAATTAAGATATCGATTAGGAGAAAATTTTTGGCAATTAGAGACACATAATTGGAGGAAAAATATAAATATTTATATGGAGTGATTGAGTTCATCAATCACAAAAAAATGTAAAATTGAGGGCCTCAAAGAAATCAATCTATGACGACTTCAAATATTGTTTGTTCGACATAAGATATTAAGATAACACATTTTTTCTTTCCATATATCTTCCCTAAATACTAAGTATTAATTTATTCATAGAATAAGTGGTAAAAAAATATACTCGACAAGTAGAGTTTCATCGTTAAACTAATTCCTACCACAAACTCATCTTTCACACAAAAAGATAATTGAATTTAAAAATATTCTATTTATCCTAATTGTATAGGGTTCAAAAAATGAATTTATAATTCAATTGTTAGACTATTTAAAAAACTACATTATAAAAACTAGGAAATCAAGTATGATAGTGTTAGGTGATCCACCCTTGTCGCCCTGCAGTTGTGGGTTCATGTTTCATGACCTTGCTGGATGTGACGAGTCATCGCCCGACCTTCGGGTTGTCTTTTTTATGACAATACAAAAATAATCTCCAGAAATATTTTAACCTTAACAATTGTATCTAATGTCAAACATAATCAATTACAACGTTTAGACATTCCAAAACACTTCTTTCCAAACTCACATTCCAATATTTATAAGAAAGGTAAACACAATGAAGATCCTTTTTCACGTAATAACATGTGAATCCCTTCATCATGTATTATTTTAAAACATTATAACACCCTAATTTGCTATAAAACCTTATTGATTACATTAATGCTCCCTTATTCCTTAAAGAATACTAGATATACTCCTTCTATCCAAAAATTATTTAAACTCCAACAATGATGGAATATACAAATCATTAATCAGTTTCATGGATGTCAATAATGTCCAATATAATTTATCCAAATCAATCATATCTTATTCCAAAATCGCTACCTTGGTATCAGAATTATATTAAGGTTTATATTTCTCTCAACCATATATTTTCCAAAAATTTAACCTGCCATTGAGTAACTTTTCATGGTTCCACACAATCTCATGTCCTTAATGAAATAGTACTGCAGTATAACCCTTATATACTCTATCATTCTTATAACATGTAAATCATTAATAAAATACTCAAATAGAACAATACATTAATAACATCATAAGAACTCTTAATCATTCTCCTTTACCTGAGGAAGAATCATAACTTGATTATTATCCAATTGAATAATTTGGGGTATACTCTGATGATTTGGACATTGATTTGAATAGTGTCCCATCTCCTTGAAGATGAGGCATAGTACATTTGGAACATTTTTATTACCCTTGTAATCACATACTCGGTGTCCCTTTTCTCCAAACTTATAACAAACTCCCATTCTCTTCAATAATTTACCAAGGTGATTCTTTCCATAGTAATCACATATAGGAAAATTCTTCTTTCCCTTATTCCCATTATCCATATTTCTCTCTACCATCCTTTTCTTCTCTAGCTTACCTTCAAAGCCATATGAATCAAAAAATTCATTAATTATCTTATTAACATAAGATACTATTTCTTCATATGATGATAATACATGGGATACTATTTCCTTTCTAAATGTAGGCTGAATACAATGAAATATATGATCCTTCTAACTCTTTGGATCATGCTTATTGTTGGAGTTCTCATTCTGTCTACTTGAAACCATTTCTAAACAATGGCATACAATAGGTTAGTTTATGAATTTCAATGCATAATTCCAAACTTGTAAAATATCTAACGTAAATTGAAACATTTATGCATATAATGCATAATCATAAAAAAATCATTTGAGAAGTATTTACACATAAATCCTTCATAATGGCTTGTAATGAAAATATGAATTATCCTAAGAATATCCCTCGAGAGTGTTGTAACCAAGAGTGAAGAAATGCCCATTTTCATGCACTAGGATACCCCGTGTCAAGCTCAAAACTCTTTGTCATAGTTTTCACTCCTACGTACATATGTACTAGAGCTTCCTCTACCTGCTCGTGTCCAGATAGCGATGTATTTCTTGGAAAATACAAAAAATCTATAAATTACCCAGATTCTAGGAAGTTACTATATACTAATCCTCAAAGTCTATCTTAGGGTAATGTTCTCTAATAAGAGTTTATCTAAATGTATTTCCAAGATTGTTGCCAAACTTCCTCTGATGCCAAATGTAAGGCCCCGACCCCAGAAGCCCAGAGTCGGTGCATTATTTTAATACATTGGCACGATTACAAGGAGTCAAGTCCCGAAAGACTGACAAGTTTAGATGTCTTGGAAATATATTACATACAGGATCATTACATTACACATTAGAAAATAAAACACAACATAAATGATCCTTTTATAACTCCATTAATCCCCTAGCTTATCCCTACTTATCAATCACAGTACACATATTGGAATCCTGGGGAAATTAAAACATAGAAAGGGGTGACCTCGGATTCTCAGTAAGGATAAACATATTGCAGAAACTTTCCTAAATAAGAATGAACATTTAAGGAAATGTATATGACTAAATAAAAATCCTTTTAAACTTAAACTTTTGCATAATATGACCAATATAAAATCAAATAATTCTATTTACTTATTTACGTGGATATTCTACAAGTCGAATAATCGCATGCAATATTAATAGCCACTTTCATAATGATGGAATGCATAATTCCAAACTTTATAACCAAATATTCAAGGCCTTGTGCCAAGAATACAGATAAGATTTTGTCAAGGCCTTGTGCCAATACCATAGTTTGTCTCATGATACCTACTGACGCATTGAGGAGCAATAGCAGGCTCCACCCATCACTTACTAATTCCAATGAATTCCTCATATGAAAATGTTTAAACATAACATAAATATTATTATTAAAACTAACATACGAAATGTCAATACTTTATCCATAAATCATGAATGGTTTAAAAATAACACATCAAATGTCAAAAATATCACAATACATTCAATAAACTATGTAATATTTGTATCATAATAAATCATCTTCAATCAAATTTTAAATACATAGAAGGATGTTGAAATAGATGAAAATGATTTGTAAAATTCTTTGAGAGAAAAATCTATTTTCCATAAAAAAAATAAAATGTCACACAATTTAGAAAGGATGAAATTTAAAGAAATTTTTTAATCAAAGTGTCCCGTACCTATTTCAATCTTTTTAAAGGAATTTACATTTTAAAAACATTCACGTCCATATAAATAAATCCTTAAAACCATTTTAGAAACATGGAAATTAATGAGAATGATTTAGAAGATTAAATATTTAAAATATTTAACATGATTTTTTAGTAAAAAGTCACTTAAAAAATACCTTCAAAAACAATTTATGAAACATGGACATGGATAATAAATATGTCCCAGTAGATACTTACGTAAAAACAACCTCAGATAATAAAGAGATTGTGAAATTAACCCTTACCTGGCACATTCCTTTAGTCGACGGTACGTTTAACCTCTTGTATAAAGATCAAAGTTATTAAATTATACCCGAACCATATTAATATTTATGATATCATACATAATTCATTTATGATATTATACTACCCATTTAATAATAATTTTCATTTTAAATTAACATTTCGGATAATAATATCTTTCTTTATCGTACGTGTTTTAACTTGTTACTCTTGATTATATCACTTAGATCACGATTTAAATACTTCCAAAATAGAAAACATGATTAATATATCATATATATTGAGATTATAAATATGTATCATAGACATATATATGAAATGGAAAAACCGTTTATGGAGACAGTAGGCGGTACGTACGCATAAACACTGTTTCCGTTTTCATATCGTATTGAACGGAACTAAGTGAATAAGATATATGTAAGTACATATATATATATCTCCAATAGAGTTATTATGTCGTATATTACATACTTATTAATGATATATATTTTATAATAACCGTTGAATGGTGAACGTGGAAATGAATCTCAATGTGTCGTGGAGACTGTAATCGGTATGTATGCTCGAGCAACAATATCATTATATTGATGGAGAAATAATATGTAATTAGATGTTATGTCATATATAAAAAATCATTAACAAGTTATAGTTATTATGTAAATCTGTTATACTTATTATTATAATCTTCAAAATTATTATGTGTTTGAATAACAAACTACACCACGACGTGGAGACATTAATCTGTACGTACACACATATGGTGACTTAGTCATTTATAGGATGGATATAATAATGAATATGGTGGTACCATTTTTATAACAAAATAATTGTATAAAGAATATACTTGAGTTATTATTTTAGAATGGAATCCACAAAAAATAGGAAGTGGAATAAGAAAAGAACTTGAAATAGGTGATGAAATATTTACCTCTTCTTTTGGTTCTTCCTTTTGATTTTATCAAAAGGGCTCCTTAGGATGAATTTATGACCATATGAAGGCCTCTAGGATAAAGGGAGGAAAGTTTGGAGGATATTTGGGCAGGGTTTGGCTGATCCAAAATGCTTTTATGGTGTGAAATTAAGAGAAGGGGAAGTTCCCTTTTATAAGAGAGGTGAGGGTCACTTTAGGAAAAGCATGAAATATTATTTTATAATAAAATCATTTTCGGTTTCTAAAGGCTCCAAAATTAATTATTTAAATTATATGGTTTGGATGGGTCTAAATCTTCTCAACCATTATTTTTTATACATGTTTAAGTCATCATATAAACCTTATATTATAGATCTAACTCTTAGTTAAATAGTTTGACATTTACCATGTATCTTTGTATTGTTATGTTATATGGTTAAAAAACATACTATATAAAGCCAACAGAAACCCATGTGGTTCATTATTAATATATATAACCTTATCTATGTCCTTTGGATGATCCTTAGAGTTTTAGAAATATTATATCAATTAATAATATAATATTGTTTTTAAAAACATAATTATGTCAATTTTGACACTATTTAGTATTTGATTTTTTTGAAAGCCATAAAAACTTTATCACATTGAATAAAATTTATTTAACCAACCCTAACATGTCATATTAACCTATAAATTTATTTTAATTCATCAATAGTATAAATATACATTTATTTGGATATTTATAATATCAATTATTTTAATTTTTCATTAATAAAGAAATTATTACATCATCATTTTGTCATAATTATATAAATTTTTTTAATTTTTAAAAATTTTAAATAAAATACTACTATGTTGGAAAGTTTCTAATTAATATTTATTTTTGAATATATATTATTTATAACCCTATATTAAAAATGGTTTAGTTATTAAACATTGAATTTAACTCTTTTAACTCTTCTTTAAACAAAATAATAATAAATGTCCTAATCTTATCCAAGGGAACCAAAGGGGGACATATTTTATTCATAAGGTTTTTTGGTCTAATTATAGTTATCCAATAGAATTAAAACATGTGTTAGGGTAATTATGATAAAATTATTACCCTTAATTACCCTGTAAACATTTAACCGTGGTAAATAAAAGTCAAAAGTTACTATTCAACAAAAAAATATTTTCATATTATTGAACCAAATTTTACATAATGATATTAATTGTGTTTCTAGAAGTGTTTAAATTCAACTCTCAGAAGCGGTAAAAATAAGTTTTATGTGTATTTTCAAATGCTCCTAGGAGGTGGGTAAAAGACGGTAAAATGTTAGATAAAATTTTATATGTCTAAAATTATTATAAAATTACTTAAATTAATTAGACTGAACTTATATTGTTATTATATATCTATTTTGACTAAAATAAATTAAAATAAAATAAATAATTATTTATATCAAATGTCGGTTTTAAATAATAACGTAGTGTTTTTCACTATTCCTCAAAAATTGAAAGTTTTCAGAAAAATAAAAAAAAATTACCCTGAGATAATTTTGATATTAAGAATTAAAAAATGAAGCATATTTTACCAAATTAAAAACATAGAAGTTTTATTTATTAATTTTAAATTAATTCCCGTTGTCAAAACCAAAAAGTTGGTTTTTAATAAGTTAAAACTATCAAAAGATTGACATGTGTTTATATCGAATTTAAATGTGAAGTTACTTATAATGACTTAATTTTATTAAATAATAAAAATATAATCTAATTATACTTTAAAACCATTCAAATTCAAAATTTAACACTATAAGGTATTTTGATTAAAAATTTTGTTTTCAATTAAAACATAGTATTTTTCTCAATTCGTCAAAATATGAAAGTTATTTGAAATGTACCAAAAAATTATCCAAACAAAATATTTATGTCCCACTTCTATAGAAGAATTTAATTTCATTAAGATGAATATATAAAAGTGTCAAATTTAGGTTTTAAAAAGGGTTCTCCATTAAAAGGCGGTAAAATTTCATTTTTTGAACAATACTTATTTTATCTGAGAAAATGAATTTGTTCTTATATTATTTTTATAAAACACATAATATGGATGTTAAAATTATATATAGTATATAAGATTCAAAATGAAGTTAATAATATTCATAACCTCTTTTGGAATGGTTAGTTTAGTAAGTTGTGATGCTCTCGAACTCGGTGCTGTGTGTAGCGCAAGCTATTGAATTACTTTAATGAGATAACGTACTATGATATATTGGGTGTTAGAAATATTATTAGGACTAAAATATGAATTGTATTCTAGTTCCATTTATTCCATTTATATATAACCATCTTTCCCCCTCTCATGATTCATATATGTCATCAACCATCATAATAAAGATTAAAACCATAGTTAGTGGTTCACCAGCACACCTAATAGAACTGACACACCTAGTTCCTCATCCCCTACTATAGATAAGAGGGGAGTGTCCTGATATAAAGAGATTTCTCCATTCATTTCAGTTGGCCACCCATCTCTACAATCAATTCCCTAACCCAAAGACGAGGGTGTACTAAAAATAGTGATCTATCCTTTGACTTAAATTGATGATCTAGTCATACAATCAAACACCACCCAGATATAATCAACCATAAGAATTAATTTTGAAACCTCTGCTACGGGTTCACCAGAACATCTAGTAACCCTGGATCACTCTACTTTGGATAACAGGTGAGTGACCTAATATAAATATATATCTCCTTCAATTTCAATTTACCACCATGTTATAAAATCAAATACAACACTCTAACCTTCATATAGATAAAATAGACCCTTTATCCATAATTTCATTTTTAATTCTTAGATCTCCATAAATATAGAAACCTACTATTAAAGACAGGAACTAACTTATGTATTTAACACTCAAATATGCCATACAAAAAATCCAATGATCTATAAATCCTTGAATGCGATCCTATTGAAAAATTCACCCCACACAACTTCCAAGAATATTCCACAATAAGGTTTTCCAATTTTTATCCACAAACATACTGAACACAAATTTCACTTTTAGGTTCTAGCACTACCAACTTTTAGAGTTCGTATAAAAAAATATTTTATATATCACTACCAATTTAAATCAAATTTTTATAGATTAAACACACAAAGAATTTGTATTTATCAAGAATGTAATTACACCAGATCTTTCTCATCTAATCCCCTTCACCTTGATGATTAGAAATGTTATTAGAAATCTACATCACACTAAAAACCACCTAACATGATTCATTGGACATTATTTTTTCATCATCAAAAGAAATATGAATGTAATCAAATAATTGTTCTAACAATGTTCATGGAACACCCTCCTGAAACATGGATTGTCACTGTCCTTTTGGATAGATAAGTATGGGGATGGCCTCTATGAAAGTAAAACACACTCCTCGACCAGTTGGTTATCTAAAAATTTACCTCAACTCACCTAATGATCAATCTCATTTGACTATAAATAATAAGAAAATAAATATTCATGCAATTATAGAGAATCAATTTTTTTCTCAACACCTATGAAGATGTCACATCATTATGGTTATACGTACTTTCTATTACTCTAATACAAAGTTTACAAGCCTCAATGATCGTATATTAATGTTCTATTTTTATTAAATATAAATTTTTCTCAATTATTCTCATATTAATACCATCATCATCAATGATAATAGCCAACTCATTCCACTTGACTTGATGGAACCTTACCTCATAGTGAGAATCCCATCTAAAAAATATCCAATATTCTTTTGTCTATATTTTTTTGATACTTCATTCTCAAATCCCATTTGATTCTTATAATCTGATTTATTTTCTATAATTAATGATCTATAGTTTTTTCATGAAATGGAAACGTTTTCGTACTATAGTATAGAAAATTTTAATTGTGTTTTTTAATTATAAATCTAAATTATTATTGTGGATGTTTTGTATTTTTCATATATATCTATTTTTTGTTTTCATTTTTCCATAGTTTTAATTTTCTTCAATATTAATTTTCTATTGTAATGTATGATTCAAATAATTATTTTGTATAACTCTTAGAATAAAAAAAATACATTAATATCATATTTAATCAATTAAGGGAATCTTGAAATGGAAGGTATGAGAAAAATAATGATCATTAGATAAAGATATAGATGTGTGGGAGAAATATATTAATTACTATAACCAGTCAATGATTAACCAATAAAATTAGTTAATAAAATTTCCTAAAAAAATATAATAAATAAATTTTCATTCAAGAATTATTTAATGTAATAATTTTTTGGATTCATTCCCCATCACCTCTCTACCATTTATTAAATTTCCTAAGTTGATACATGACATTCATGATTCAAAAATTGTTAAATAAAAAAAAATTATTCTAATAATTTTATTTCTTATATTTATTTAATAGGGACTTAGAAGTTTCATGTTTGTAGTTTTATAAATTCATTTATAATATTAAAACACTCATATAATATAGTTCATATTTAATTTATTCCACTTTATGATATACAATAATATGTTACGATGGAACAGGAATCACTTGGTGTGTGACCCAAACGTATTTCATATCCTCCCTTTTGAATAAATTTAATTAAACATATTGAAAATTCGATATGATCACAATACTCATATAACATGTCAAATGAGTTACCATGATGTGTATACAACCAACTGTGTGAGTAATACAATTATGGTGGTTTCTTGAAAAAATACCCACCCACTGTCAAATTACAGATGACTGATGTTTATATTTTTCCATTCCCCCTCACATTTATTAATTATTTTTCGTAATTTTTATTTCTATATTAAGAAAAATTAATGATTTTAATCTAGTTATAAAAAAGAAAATTCGTATAGGACTAGTTTTTTATCAAACAATTATGAATTTTCCATATTTTTTATTTTCAATATTTAATAATTTTTCATTATTTTCATTTTGATTATTTTAATTTCATTTATATCTCTATTTATTTTTACTCAAGGATAATAAATAAAAAACTAAAAATATTAAATATAAAAAATCCACACACAAAGAAACATTTATATTTATATATAATATAAATAAAGCATCTATCAGGAGGTGGGTGGACATTTGCAAATTAACTGGTCACTGTTTTAAATCCCTTCATGACCACCTCGGTATAACTTATTCTCTTGTTTTCTGAATTTCAAATTACACATCATGTATACATATATATGTTATTAGTGATTAATAACTACATGATGTTTGTTTTTAATTAAAAGATAACAACTAAAATAAAATAACATTTTAGGGGAATGAATGTACCCATACTACAGGTTGGTGGTATATTTAATTGAAATATTCACAAGTTTGAATTATCCCAAAACTATGGGAGTCACATATATTAAACTTCAATTCATTTATATTAGTAAAAAGCATATATATAAGTAAACTTTGTATATAAATATTTTTCCATAGTTATTTTTTTTCTTTTTAATTTTTTATTGGTTATAATAAAATAATACAAAATAAAAATTTTAAATAAAATAAAAAACATGTAAAATTATCATTACTTGATTGAAAAATATCGAAAATGAAGGTTTTATTATTCTAGTATCATTTGTATATTGTGATGTATGATTAATAATTACACTTTTACTGTTAATTTCAGTAAAAAAATGAAGTATATCAATTATATAACTGTTATTATTTTTATAAAACCATTAACACATTAATACCCTCATTGTATTTTATATGAAAAAATCATCTCATTTAATATATACATATATATATATATATCATTACACACAACCTTTAAATTTGAATCATTCTTAATAAACTAAAAGTTAATGTAAATTAAGTAAGTTTTAGTTATCTATCAATGAAGGATCTTCGATAAGTTCATTTCATATCAGATTGATTTTAGAACTAAACAAATTGACTTAATGTTGATACCTAATGCTTCTATAAAAATTATCTAAATTTTTTTATATATATAATATTAATAATATATATATATATTACAAAACCAAAATTTTTTAAATTCATAAATTATAATGTTACTTGGTTTGGAAATTGGATTACATTGGTTAAGGAAAGGATTAAAGAAATATAACTAGGTAATATAAATTATGTTAAACTATTATATATTTGTAGAATAGAAATGGGAACAACAGGCATGAAGTGGATATAACATACACACCTAGAGATGTAATGATATTTTTGGCTCATTAATTTCCTTTATAAGATTAGAATCATGTACCTCCTATAACATTATTTAGATTTATTTTATGTTTCAATTATTTCCATGGATAGTAATATTGACTTAATGCTATTATTATTTCTTTATTAATCCATCAATCAAGAATTTTGAAATACAATAAAGCACATTTTATCATTATTTTCTTGAATGAATCTAAATCTATTCCTAGTATTAAAAACGGTTATGCTATAGGGTGTGATCTCAGAATGACATATTATTTATTTACACCATTAAAAAAATTATTTTCTATTTTAATGCATTTATAATCCCACAAATACTAAATCAGACAACATAATAAAATTTTCAAATTAATTGCTGAAAATATGGCCAAAATCATAGAAATAATTTATAACCCATATGGGAAACATGTTTGTATTAATTTTAGAATATTACAAAAAATAATTCAATTTATAAAAAAATATAGAATGGAAAATTAATTTTTATAAAATTTCATTAATTTTACCAAGAGTAGTATCCAACCCTCATAGGCCCAATTTGGCATCATAATGTGAAGAAAATTCAGGTGAGATGGATTAAAACTTAATTCAATATATTATTTATGTCATGGATTAAAAACGTCATACTAGGATTATTTAAATTCATTTAGACATATAATATTAAGAATAATATCTTCATAAATGTTTAATTCATGAATTATTTATAATGGGAATATTCTACCTGGATAAATTAAGGGACAAACATTCATCCCAATTAATTCACCTGGTCACTTTGAATCTTGAATTTTTTTATGGTAATGATGCATGTAATTGTTAATAAAATGTATCATATGCCTCATTATTTGGGTATTATATAGCAAAGTCGTATAGAGTAGGACTTGGGATAATACATTACCCACGTTTTTCTTCCTTCCCCTTCCTTTTTCAGGTTCCAGGCACAACAAATGTGCATGGATGGGAGTACCCAACATTAATTTTCCCGTTATCAACGATCAATTCGAGATCCATCATGATGATAAAACGTCAGATCTTAGGAATTGAAAGAAGAACAAAAAGGAATGATGGAAGTCCTGAAACCATAGAGAGGATCATCATATGTTGGTTGTAATTAATTTAATTAAAATACAAGAATTCCCTTGATTGAATTATCTCTCTATTGATGCTTCTAGTCATGACCCAATGCGATCTGTCATTTCATTGCATACGCCAATTGTAGTCTTCTTCTATTGGTGACCCACATGTGCACCATATATCCCTAGATGTCACTAGAGGGATCTCTAGGTGCTATCAAAGAAGAGAATTTACTTGTGATGTCCACCTTTGATCACTATGAGAGCCGCTTCCAAAGTGATCTCCTTGATTTAGTGGAGGAGGATCTGTCTTGTAACATGATAGTGTTCTTGGAGGAAAGGAATTCTCTCTTGGCTTGAGAGCTTTCTCCAAATTAATTGTGTACAACCAAAAATAATAGCATGGATTCATGAGAAAAATGTTATTTGGATTTATATTACTAAGAATAATAAAATGAATTATGTACCCGAAGGCATTTATTCATTTCATTTAATTATTAGTAAGACCCCATGTCAAATAATAACATTTTACTATTATTATTATCACTTGACATGTGCCCAGATAATTACACATAATATTATTTAATTAAATAAATAATATTATTTATCATAAATCCCCTGAAAAATTATACATTATGTACATTAATATACATGATGAGTACTTTTGTTTTTCTATTATCTTTATTTCTTCTACCACATTTATTAGACCTTGAATACTGACTATTTATTTCTTAAATAAATATCACTACATTATTCAATAATAAATATATGATTTCTCCCATAATATATTCTCTCAAATAAATACTATCGAAATAAATGTGATCAGGCATCCTAGAATAATTATTAAACCACAGTCCAGAATAATATTTATTCAACTTTTTAAATGAATATCTAACTATGATACTTGAATAAACTTAGTGTATGACCCTCTAGGCCCCTTTATCAGTGGATTTAGGTGGAGACTATCTATAGTCCAAGGTTGGTGTCTAGAAATAAGCCATGTAACCCATAAATAAATAAGTTTACACCGAAATGACGTTTCACCAGCTAAGAATTCTTACCATGTAATATAATCCCTTTGTATCGATATCTTCAATTAAGCGGGTTCCATGCTGTTGTCATCAACCATTGTGCTTGATTATTCTTTCTTTGACTTCCTAGAATTGAACTTTCCCATTCCTCACCATGGACATGGATTTATTTAGGTTATATCAATTCTATCAAAGGGCCTAAGATATCAACTTCAGTTATGGAAAATAAGAGACAAATCCTTTCTAGAATTATATGTTAATGCAGTATTACTCATGACACGCCCAATATATCATACCTCACTACGAACAATGCATTGTCACAATTTTTTCAATACATATAAGTGTGTGGGTAATAATACCCATTAATAATAATATTAATGTTTAAGGACCAGTACAAGAATCTCCATATAGGAACATCCAATGAAACTATGAAATATAGATTTCCTACTAGATGGTCTCATTCTCATAATATCCTAATAGATATTACCAAGTGCACACACCATGAGAAGGTGACTCAAGGTTTAATGGGTCCTCACCCGTAATGGCCTGTATTATTTGTGTCCCTCAAATAACACCATTTGGACATATAATATATATTAAAGAATAGTGTTTTGTAACTTCTGGGTTCACATCATAGTTGGGATCTATTATGACCCTTCAATGAAACAGTTGTCCTTAGGACATCATCAAATACATTATCACACATAAGAAAAATCATGATTTTATAAGGGCTTTATTAATATTAAAATCCATGAATATAAGTTTTTCATAAAGTAAAAAAGTAGTTGGTTCTAGGCCACCAACTCTAACAGACTCCCACTTGGACTAGATCCAACTGATAATAGCATTTAACCCACTAGAACACACATGATATTCATGGTTTTGATGAGATAGGCCTTTAGTCATGGGGTCCGGCACATTCTCTTCCATGGAAACTCTTCTCACTACAAATTCATCCTTTTTATAGAAAACCCTCAAGAGGTGATACTTCTATAGAATTCACTTTTTCCATTGATGTGACCTTGGTTATTTTTCAAGAGCCAATGCTGCTGTATTTTCACAATACAATGAGATAAAATCTTCACTTTTAGGCACCACATTAAGCTCATATAAAAAGTTATGAATCCAGACGGCTTCCTTAGCTGCATCAGAAGCTGCTATATATTCACAATCCACTGTAGAATTCGAAAAAACTAGATGCTTTGAACTCTTCCAGCGCACATATCCTCCTTTAAGATAGAAAACATATCCTGAGTGCGATTTCAGATCATTATTATCTGTATAAAAACCAACATCATTATACCCTCTGATGACAAGCTCTATATCTCTTTAATACACCAGGAACATATCCTTAGTTCTTCTCAAATACATAAGGATATTTTTAACATCGGTCCAATGATGTTCTCCTGGATCTACTTGATATCTGCCTACCATGCTCAGTTCATAGCCAACATCAATTCTATTACATAACATTAAATACATGATGGATCTGATATCCGAAGTGTATGGGATCTTACTCATCCAGTCTTCCTCTTTTTGTGCTTGAGGACACATTCTCTTAGAAATATGAAGGTCATGTGACACTGGAACCAATCCCCTCTTGGATTGTTCCATACTAAAGATATTTATTATCTGTTCAATGTATGTACTCTGACATAGTCCAAGAAGCCTCTTGGATCTATCACAAATTTTCTTTATCTCTATAATTTAGGTTGCTTCACCTATGTCCTTCATGGAGAAACACTTGTTCAAATAGTCTTTAACTGACTGTAACACTAGTACATCGTTTCAAATAAGTAATATGTCGTCAACATATACTACTAGGATAATGAACACATTATGATTACACCACTCATAAATACTTGGCTCAAAATTCGTTCTTAATGAAACCAAATTACTTTAGTGCTCCATTAAATCAAATGTACCATGACCAGGATGCTTAGTTTAATCCATAAATGTATTTATGTAACTTGTAAAAATGTTTGGCTTCACTTGGTGTCACATACCATTCTAGTTGTATCATATAGAAATCTTTTTGATGGTTACTACTAAGGAATGATTTTTTTACATCCATTTTCCAAATCTCATAGTCATGGTAAGCTACTATGGAACGTTTGATTCTTAAAGATTTAAGAATGGAAACTGGTGAAAAGGTTTTAACAAAGTCAATTCATTAACACTATCTAAATTATTTATCAACTATCCTTGCCTCATAGGTGCTAACTTGACCATCCTTGTACAGATTTCAATTGAATACCCATTTGCATCCAATTGGATTTACATCAGTTAGATTATTGACCAAAACCCACACTTGGTTCTAATACATGGAAACCATCTAAGAATTCCTAGATTCTAGCCATCTTGCAGCTTCTGAGTTCTCTACTGCTTCCTTGTATGATAGAGGGTCATCATTGTCCAATGATAATGATTCACCGTCCTTGGTGACTAGAAAAACAAATCTCTTTGGTTCCCTTACTTCTCTTGATCTCCTACGCAATACTTGTGTTTATAGAACCTCTTCCATAGGGAGTTGTTGAACGTGTTCTTATTCCAACACTCCTGTATCCTGAGAATCAACTTCATCGAATTAAATCTTTCTCTCACTATCCTTTTTTAGGATGTGCTCCCTCTTAATAAAAATGGACTGTCTGGTGATATTTACTTTCTTTTATGAAGGGTTATATAGGTAATATCCTTTAATTTCCTTGGGATATCCAGCAAGGATACAACTTGTGCCCCAAGGTGCTAGTTTTTTTCATGATAAGTCATTAACAAATTCCTCATATCCCCATACACGTGTTTGCGAAAAAAATGGGATTCATTCCATTCCATAACTTAGAGGGAATTACATTTTCCGCCTTAGTTGGAACTCAGGTTAATGTGTATGTTGTAGTTTTTAATTGTTACCCCCAAAAGGATAATGGAAGACATGCATGTCTCCTCACCGACCGCACCATGTACAAAAAGGTGTGGTTCCTCCATTCACTAACACCATTCCACTTTGGTGTATAAGGAGGAGTGAGTTGAGATAGAATCCCATACTATCATAAAAGGTTGTTGAACTATTGGTTTAGATATTCTCCACCTCGATCCAACCAAAGCTTCTTTATCTTCTTTCCAAGATGATTCTCTACTTCATTCATGAATTTGTAAAATTTATCCAAGGACTCTAACTTATACATCTTGAAGTAGATACAACCATATCTATCCAAATCATCTGTAAAAGTAATGAAGTTATAATATCCACCTTTAGCTTCTACTCTAAATGGTCCACACACATCTATGTGTTCCAGTCCTAGAAGCTCTTTGGTCATTTTACTCTTTCCACTAAAAGGAATCTTGGTCATTTTCCCTTTTAATCAAGAGTGACATCTTTCAAGTTTTTGTATCTCATTAGAGTCTAAATAACCATCTTGGTAGAGATTTTTCAAGTGATTCTTGATTAAATGACCAAGATGGTGATGCCACACCTGAGTGTTGTATGAGTCATTTAATTTTATTTCGTTATTGATTTCTAACACTTGGTTTTCATTATTTAATACATACAAACCGTTATTTAAATGTGCCACACCATAACATACATTGTTCTTAGAAAAGAAACAACCCTTATTTACAAACATGAAAATAAATCCATCCATATTCAAACATGATATAAAAATTCTATTATTGGTAACAATAGGTACATAATAACAGTTATGTAAAACCAAAATCATCCCAATTGGAAATGAGAGATGGTAGTCTTCAACGGACATCACTGCCAGCCTTGCACCATTGGTCTCTTGAAGATCCACCTCTCCTCTAGACCTTTTGTTAAATCTACATGGTTCCTTTATTTGAATATAGATGTTATAACCACATGTTGTATCTAATACCCAATGTGTTGAAATGGAAAGATTATACATAATAACAAATGCACATTTAGAGTCCCCATTATTTTGGGTACAATTCTTCTTCTAGTGGTCTGGCATTCCACATGAAAAACATACTACCTTCTATTCCTTATCCTGCCTATGGATCTTCCACTACATGGAGGGATGGTTCTTAGGGGATTCAGACAATTTTTAAATCCTTGTCCCCTTTGCCTTGTCCTTCCTCTTCTTATTCACCATAAGAACTATGGTTTGTCATAACCCATTTCTTAATCTACCTAGAGATTCAAGGTCATATGTTCTAATAGACTCTTCCCATTGTTTATTATCTTGTAGTCGACAAAAAACATATTGAGAAGGTCTTGGGAAATGATGATAGGATGAGATCTATATGCAACTCATATGGGTACTTAATCCCTAAGATGTCCAAGCATTCAATGTAACCAATAATTTTGACTACATGAGGCTTAGATGGTGTAGAATCTCCAAGATTAGTTGTGAAAATATAATTGGAGATCTCATATCTCTCATGATTTTACTTCACTTCATAGAGATCTTTAAGGTGAGACATCATGATATCTGCATCCATGTTTTCATGCTTCTTCAAGAGCTCATTAGAAATGGAAGATAGCATTAAAAATTGGACATATGTGGCATCATCTAGATGTTTCATATAGAGATATATTTCCTCATAACTAGCCTCATTTCTATGCACAACTATAATAGGCTCCTTCAGTACATATTATTTTCTCTCACGGTGAAGGATGACGCATAAACGCATTTAAAAATCTCATAAATTGTTAGTGGTGATAATTTTCTTTTTCTCGAGTATGGTTATCAATAATAAATTTGATTTCATTTTTATTTCCATTTATAAGAATTAATATGAGAAAATTTTTCATACTTTGTCATAATAAAACTGAGAAAAATAAATAAATTAATACTTATTAGTCTACCACTATTTTATCAAAATCCAATATCCCTCTCCATTGACTTCAGAATATTCTGTTGCCTGAATATTCTAGTAAAAAGGATCCATATTTCTATTTTGATTAACCTAACTAGGGTTAGTCAAGAAAATTGAAAGATTTTATTTAGGAATTCCAAATGCCAACTTCATTAACTCGCAGCTCCTTGATCCACTGAGTGGACTCACCAATATTAAAATCATTTGATTTTAGATTTCCTCAACCTTTGACTCATAGTCACACCAAATAATACTATTATAGTCATCCCTTGATGTGAACAAAGATATTTCAACCCAAAACCTCAAATTAGAATTCCCTGATAATTGAAAACACCCCCACTAGGGTTATTCAATCACTTTGAACTATGGTTCAATTCTAACCAAGATTATGGAAGGATATACCAACATAATATTTCCTTAAAGGATTTTATCCATACAGGTAAATTAACATTTTATTATCTTTAGAACATTATTTTTAATATTAGGTGGGTTATACTTACGTTATTAATCATGTCTAAGATGATATCTACACATAATTTGGTCTTTTTTTAGTTCTATGTTGCATGATTGTTTAATTCATTAATTTAGAGATCACGAAATCACAACTACAATAAATAAACCATGAAAGTGATAGAAATAAAATAAATGGAATGATCAAGAGAATCTTCTATTGGTTAGTTTATATAACAGTTGATAAAATAACCCAATACCATGGGGGAAAACACCTTGAACCTTTTGGGTTCATTTTTATAGCTTTCCACATGTCCACCGTTGTATCTCCTTGGATAAGTTTCATCTTGGATCCTAACTTGAGTTGCCTCCACTAGATTGGGAGCTCCATCCATTACATATGCTTTTATCTCATATAAATGTGAGGGGTAAAATTTGGTTTTACATAAAAGAAATATTGGGCATGTAGACCCTACATATTAATGAGGAAAAGGCTCACATGACAACAAATTTAATTTAAATTAATATATTAAAAGAAACCATCCACATACAAAGGTCTTATTCGAGCTAATGATCACCCATACATGAAATGATATGTATGCATAAATAAAACAAGAATTAAATTCTTTAATCATTCTTGTTTAATATATATCACACTTGTATCAATTAATTATTTTTTGTAATTAATCAATCCTTTTATCTTCAACACATTTCTAAATTTCCTTGACATTAT
The DNA here is from genome assembly GCA_963277665.1 of Viscum album. Lineage (NCBI taxonomy): Eukaryota > Viridiplantae > Streptophyta > Magnoliopsida > Santalales > Viscaceae > Viscum > Viscum album. The sequence goes on along the minus strand of OY728157.1, from coordinate 1,459,435,529 downwards.
CATCCATCAAAATTTTAAACAAATAAATTTATTTAAAATTATCTTTGAACGTAACTTGTACTTTAGAGGAATCCCAGTGAATTCTCATTTATAAATACCCAATGAGTATAAATGAACACTACGTATATGTAAAATTAAAAACATATGTATAAAAAACCTATCACATGTTGTGCCCCAGCTTTACGCCCACAACATAGTACATGTCTCAAGAGTTTGTATAATCTAATAATAAATTATAATAAATCTTTATAATTTTGATGAGTACATGACATGTAGTTCCTAATACATGGTGTGTACTATCGTTCACTATCCATCCGAAGTACATGCCCAGGGTGTTGGTGTGTAAATGTACTTTTAAAATCATTGGAATACACGACATGTATACTGGGCCGTACAATGTGTAGTATCAACATTACACGGTCTCCATCTAGGCAAGACACAAACAGGGTACATGGTCCAACCCTTACCCAAAGGGACTACACATCATGTCTAGTGGGCTACATAGCCTGTAATCCGGAAACCGCGTGCCATCTATTCCTGGTCAACACATAGAGTCGTCATGTCTTAGATAAACTTCAACACATGTCTAGGTTTGGCAGACTAGTACTGATACATTAAACCTTGACTGCATGGAGTGTGAGGCAGAATACACACCGTGTAAATCCTACAACCATGTTGTGTGTTCTGGTTTTATACAAATAGAAACCTTTGGAACCTCTAGATGAGATCCTTTGTTTTATTTTAATCAAAATTCAATGAAAAAGTACATTTCTATAAGGTGAACGTGAAATGAAATAGGAGGAATAGATCTCAAGATTCAGATCTATGGAACGATTAACTTGAATTGAAACAACTAAATTATTAAATTCATAAATCATGAACAAAAAACTAAATAATTATAATCAATGAGATGATGGCTCTAATACCACTTGTAGGTTCCAAGAACAGCGGAATCACGGGGTTGGGAGTTCCCAACTTTAGTTTTTCAGTTAATAACAATCAATCTGAGATCCTTCATGATGATAAAATGTCGGATCTTAGGAATAGAACTAAGAAAAAAAAGAAAACTGAGAAGTCTCGGAACAATAGATATGATCATCATATGTTGGTAATACTTAATTTAACTAAAAAATAAGAATTACCTTGATGAAATTCCTTCTAGATTGATACTTCTGGTCAATATCCAATGTGATCCGCGGTTGTGTCACAGAATCCATGTTTAGGCTTCTTATAGAGGTTATCCACACATGATACATGTATCTATGGATGTCACTGATGGGATCTTTGGGTGATACCGTGGAATATCTTTCGCTTGGGGTTTCCACATTGTATCACCTTGAGTGCCGCTTCCAAAGGTCTCTCCTTAATCCGGTGGAGGAGGATCTCTCTCATAACTTGAGAGCGTTCTTGGAGGAAAGTAATTCTCTCTTGTATTGAGAGCTTTCTCAATATATTTTGTGAAAAACAATAAATAATTGATCTGATTAATGAGAATAATGTAATTGGGATATATATTACTTATAATAATAAAATGAATTAATTACCCAACAGAACTTATTCATTTCATTTAATTCTTTGTAAGACATCATGTCTAATAATAACATTTTACTATTATTATTATCAGTTTACATGCACCCATTGAATTTCACATAATATTATTTAGTTAAATAAATTATAATATTTCTCATAAATCCCCAGAAAAATTACATGAAGTGTATATTAATATATATGACATGTACTTTTGGTTTTCCATTCTCTTTATTTCCTCCACGACATTTATTAGATATTGAATAATGACTATTTATTTCTTAAATAAATATCACATCATTATTCACTAATAAATATATTATTTCACCCACAATATATTCTCTCGGATAACTAGTGTTGAAATAAATATGATCAGTCATCCCTGAATAATTATTAATCTAAAATAGGGAAGAGTCTTTATTCAACTTGTTAAATGAATATTTAACTAAGATACATGGATACAATTAGTGTGTGAACCTCTAGGACTCTTTCTCAATGGAATTAGGCAGATAATGTATAAATTCCAAGTTTAGAATCTAGAAACATGCCATGAAACCAATAGAGAAAGAAGCTAATGCTACAATGACATGTCACCTCCTACGAATTCTTACAAGGTAATGTTATCCCATTGTCTTGATATCTCCAATCATATGAGCTTTATGCTTTTTCCATCAAAAAATGTGCTGGATTATTCTTTCTTTTAATTATTGGAATTGTAATTCCCATTACTCGCCATGGCTATGTATTTATTTAGTCTATATCAATTACATTAAAGGGCCTAATATATTAACTTTTGTTATGGAATAGAAAAGACAAACCCTTTCTTGCATTATCTATTAATGCATTATTACTTATGACACACCCAACATATCCTACCTCACTGTGAATAGTGTGTCATCATAGTTTTCATCAATACATCTAAGTGTGTTAGTTGTAATACACATTAATAATAATCTTAAATTTTAAGGACCAATAAACATGTATACACATAGGAACATACAATGACACTATGAAATGTGGATTTTCTACTAGTGGTTTTTGTTCTCATAATATCCTCCTGGATATTAGTAAGGGCACGCACCATGAGAAGGTGCCTCAACGTTTTATGATTCATCACCCATAATGGAATGTGTTATTTTGGTGCATCAAATAACATCATCCGACCGTAGAACATATATTAAAGAACAATGTTATGGATCTTCTGGGTTCTCATCATATCAAGGATCCACTATGACCCTTTAGTGAAATAGCTATCCTTAGGAAATTATCACATGAATTGTCACGGAAAATAAAAATCAATATGTGAAATGGTTTTATTAATATTCAAATCCATGAATATAGGTTTATTGTAAAGTTCAAATCTGATGGTTCTAAGCCACCAACTACAAAACTGTGGAGTTCTAATATCCATGTGATCACTCAAGGATGATGTTGAAGTGAATCCCAAGATATAAAATTTTATTTTTTATGAATGATATATATAATTAAAGGTTTTGTGATAGATAACTGTCATGGGTGCTCTCAAATGATATTTAGTTTTAGGTTACTTAGGTGCAGCAGAGTGGCTGACCAAGGTCATTTCTCAAAGGAGGAAGTGAATTAAAAAAACTTTTTAGAGGTATTATAGAAATAAAATAAAATATAATAAAAACACTAATTTAAAGGATTGGGGTAGTTGTTTATAGTTTATAAAACTTGAAGAAGTTTTCTGGAAGAATATTTCATTTTTTTTGTTTTTAATTTTGAAATGAAGTTTGATTAAAAAGACACAACAAGAAGATGTTTTTTTGAAAATATTTTAAAATGATAAATCGATCTAACTCTACCTCTTCACTATATTATTATTCATTATAATTTAAATTAAAGTTCACTTAATTATGATCCCTTAACTTGTTAAATCCTGAACCCTACGAGAATTAACTTTAACAAGAAGATGAAGTAAATTTAACCCAAGGCTAACTTCAGAACATGCAATCGCAACACCCTGCTTTGATTGATGTTCTATGATTAGTTTATGGTCAGTGGTAAATTAAGGTGCATATCCATTCTGTAAATGATTACTAATTGAGTTTAGGGATTATGTTTGAACTCTATAAATTAATCCCATGTGGTTTTGAATTACCGGATAAGGTTGCGCTCTCACAATTCAGACAATTCCCGACCTCACGTGTTTTGTGTTAACTATTCAATTGCTTTATTAGTTTCATTTAAATCAAAAAATCAATTAATAAATCATAATATTTGAAATACAGTAGCTCATTGATTCAAAATTAATTAATGAATAAGGATAGAAGTCGATCGATTACTAAAAAGAACTACTCTTCCATGGGTGGCGTAATCATCGTAGAAGATAATTGCATTTGCAAAGGTTTATAATGGGTATAACCCAATAACGCTTATACTAAATAATTCAAGCCCAAATAAGAAGATTAAGAGAAGAATAAATTTTAACAAAACAGAAGAAAAGAGAAGAAATAAATTAATAACAAAGAAGTTTAAAACACAAATGAAAATATTACAACATGAAGAAGAGAAGGAGGCTTCGATGAGGGGATCCTTGCTTCAAGAAATATCCCTCTTACAATGGTTGGAGAATTTGGTTGAAACCAATTCTCCACTGAATCCAATCACCTAATGCTCATCCCAACCCCTCCAAATGAGAAAAACACTAATTTATAGAGTGAAGGGGAGGCTATGTTTAAAGAGGTCTAAAGTGTGAATGGGAAATCTCGGCCAAATATTTTAATTCAAACTGCACCGCCTATTAGATGTTCAAAATGGGTGAATTGGGTGTCCTTCTATAAGGATGATTTTTTTCAACTCATGTCCCCGAGCATTCTTAAAAATTAGGGCTCAATCCAAGCCCGGATGGAGAATATATGTCCCAAATACAGAACCCATGTACATTCTTCCGAGTCCAGCCCAACGTTGACTTCATTGACCATTTTCAACAACCAAATGCACTCTTTAGCACTAATGTCCGGAATAAAAGTAGTAGAAAATTACATTTTTAACACTTTAAAAAATTTAAAATTCAAATAATAAATAGAAAAATATTTATCATCGAAATACTAGAGTGCACTATAAATGGTAAAACTGGAGTTTTCACCAAATTTTCAAATGAATGATCAAATCCCAAATATTTTATAAATAAACCTAATTAACACAATGTGAGGAAACTATATCATTTATCATCAATAAAACATTCAACAAAATAGTTTTCTATGACCTCCCCCACACTTACCCTTTTGCACTCCGGGGCAAAACCTCATGTCATGTAAACATAAATATCAAATCAAAACCAATTTTAAAACACATATCTTTGAGATAAAACAATTACACACCATGAAACAAAAGATATAATGCCTTATAAAAAACCATTATTTCATGTTCTTCATTTATATCATTCAATATATTTCCAATTTATTTATCCTCCCATGCACAAATCACTTACCTCGCTTGGATTTTCTCTTATCACACAAATGTCAATTGTTTTTGCAATGTCTTTCTCATACAAACTCATACAAGGGTCACTATAGGCTTGATAAATTCCTATATCACTACCCGATGTGAGTCAAGGGCATATATTTATCAGATGGACTTTTCAGGGTTATTCTGTGGCTTTCGGTTTGTAGGATTAAGATGTGAAAAACTCTGAGGCTGAATAAGGAAGGCTTGACTCTTTTTGAAACAAAATTACATTAATCTAATTTTCACTTAAATATGGTCTTCTCGTCAATCCTCATAGTTTCAGTTCAGCTCCATCATCATGAAAAGTCATGGAACATTTACAACATTCATCATTTCAGCTTAAAAAATATCAATCTTTTCAAACATGATTTTCTTGAAAGCTCCAGATGGGCACAGATTTCCACCTCAATTAGAAGCTCCAGAAAAGACACAGTTTCACTTGTCATAAAAGCTTCAGAAAACGCACAATATAATAATTTTCATCAGACGCAAATACATATCTTCAAAATTTAATTTTCCACACAATGTATCATAGAATATGGTAGCACAACACAAGATATATTCCCCCACACTTAAGCTCAAATAGATTTTGCAATTTCACATCAAGAGTTGGTTGGATAGGGAAAATTGGCTTGTAATGTGGCTAACCTAACAGTTTGTGCATGGATTATAAGAGCTTCTAGGATTAAATGTTCAAGGTAGGCCATTATAAAAAAAATATTCTTTTAAATAGGGGCTTTAATACCAAAAAAATGTCACAATCATTTAAACATAAGTACCTAAAACCCTCATGTTTTGACAGGAATAGATCAAATTCTGGTTAAATCAAGCATGGTTTGGTTCACTCAAGAAGTTAGTTGAATGTAAATAATATGAAAATAATGGTTCAGAAGACTCACAGGAAAGTGATTTCAAATATAAAGATAGTGAGATGTGGAATGGGATTCAAAATTCAATATACTTTTCATGAAATTACTAAATATTTGAACTTGAAACAAAGTAATTTTCAGAATTCATTTAAGATCGGTTTCACGGGATAAATTGTTTCACTCATTGATATGCATTTAAAAATTATGATGAGAATCATTTTGGCTCAAAAATTTCAAAGACACAATGAAAATTGAAAAATAAACGCACAAAATTTAAAAAACACACAATTTTTTGTTTTGTTTTTTTTAACAGGAAAACAATTGAAATTACTAAACTAAAAGGATCCATCCCCCACACTTAAAATTATACATTGTCCTCAATGTGAACCCATGAGATGATATATGCACATGAAATGCAGAATTTTTAAATAGTACAAATAATATAAAAGTGAAAGTGTTAGGAACAACCTGATATGCTCAAGTGATGATGGGGTCATGCAGTGTGATAAAATCCACTGCATTGGTGGGAAGTCCCTCAATGTATCTCTTAAAACCTTGCCCATTGACTATAAAGCTCATTCTTGTATCCTATTGTGTGATCTCCACTGTACCATAAGGAAAAACATTAGTCACAACATAAGGACCTAACCATCTAGAATGTAACTTACCAGGCAACGACTTCATTCGTGAACTATAGAGAAGGACTTTCTCTCCAAAAGGAAACTCCCATTGTTGTATCATTTTGTCATGACCTGATTTTGATGTTTCCATGTAGAGCCTTGAGTTCTCATATGATGACAGTTGAATCTCCTCAAGATCTTGAATTTGCAACATCCTTTGAATTCCATCTTGGGCCAAATCCATGTTGCATTTCTTTATAGCCCAATATGCCTGGTTTTCGACTTCCACTAGGAGATGACATGCTTTCCCAAAAACAATATGAAATGGGGACATACCAATGGGTGTCTTGTATGCTGTCCTATAAGCCCACAATGCATCATCCAAGCACTTGCTCTAATCCTTCCTATTTGGCTGCCCAGTTTTCTACAAAATTTGTTTCAACTCACGATTTGAAACCTCAGCTAGACCATTTGTTTGGGGGTGGTATGGTGTTGATGTTTTGTGTGTCACCCCATACATTCTAAGGAGGGAAGAAAAATTCTGATTTCAAAAGTGTGTCCCTTGGTCACTGATGATGGCCTTTGGTACTCCAAACCTGCAAAAAATTTGCGCATTGAAAAAGTCCACAACAACATGAGAATCATCAGTCCTGGTGGCCTTAGCCTCCACCCATTTACTCACATAATCCAAAGCAGCCAAAATGTAAAAAAAATGAACTTGGAAAAGAACCCATAAAATCAATTCCCCATACATCAAAAATCTCACAAAATAGTATGGGTTGTTGGGGCATCTTGTGTCTCCTAGAAATTTTCCTAGTGAGTTTTCAATGAGAGCATGACTTACAAAACACATGGGAATCATGGAATAATCTAGGCCAATATAATCCAGATTCTAAAAAATTCCTAGCTATCCATTGGGGTCCAAAGTGTCCACCATAAGCAAAGGTATGACAGAAATGAAAAACAGGTTCAATCTCATGATCGGGCACACACCTCTTAATGACTTGATCACTACACATGAGCCATAGGTAAGGATAGTCCCACACATAAAACCTAGACCCAATTTTTAATTTTTGGACTTGATGCTTCTTAAAATTTACTAGGATTTCAGAGGAAACAATGTAATTCACTAAATTAGCATACCAAGGATGCGTACTTGAGATGGTATAAAGATGCCAATCAGGGAAAGTGTCCCGAAGTGGTACCTGGTCCAAGGTGTCACCCTCTAGTGTGTGAGTAAGGCTACTCATGTGGTCTGCCACCATGTTTCTGGACACCTTTTTGTCCTTTATCTCAATATCAAAATAGTGAAGAAGGAGCATCCATTAGATCAACCTAGGATTTGCATCTGGATTCTTTAAGAGGGACCTCAAAGCTGCATTGTCAGAAAAAACAACTACATTAGAGCCCAATAAATACGAAGGGAATTTATCTAAAGTAAATATGACAGCAAGAAAATCTTTTTCCATGGTTGGGTAGTTTGATTGGGCAGAATCTAGTGTCCTCGATGTATAGGCGATCACATGTGAACGTCCCTCCACCTTATGAGATAGGATAGCTCCAATCATGAAGTTGGAGGAATCACACATTATCTAAAAAGGAAGGTCCCACCATGGGGGCTGTATGATCGGTGGAGTGCTTAGACAATTCTTTAGATCATCAAATGATACCCTTTATGAATAATCAAAATTTAAGTCAATATATTTTTGAAGCAATCTAGATAAGGGCAGAGCGATCTTACTAAAATCTCTGATGAATCGTCAAAAAAATCCCTCATTTCCAAGGAATGATCGAACATCACGCACACAAGTAGGATATGAGAGGGATGAAATAATGTCTACCATAGATTTATCAACTTCAATTCCATGTTGTGAGACTATATGTCATAATACAATTCCCTTTTCGACCATGAAATGGCATTTTTCAGAATTTAGGACCATATTCTTCACAATACAATGATGCAATACATCACCCAAACTAGAGATAAATTCATCAAATGAGGATCCATAAATTGTAAAATCATCCATAAATACCTCCATGAAGGACTCAATGAAATCTGAGAAAATATTCACCATGCATCTCTGGAAGGTACCTCGGGCATTGAAAAGTCCAACTGGAATCCTTCGGTAAGAAAAGGTATCGAATCGGCAGGTGAATGTCGTCTTTATATGGTCCTCTACTGCAACAGGAACCTGAAAATATCTAGAGAAACTATCCAAGAAGCAATAATGTGTCCTACCTGCAAGTCTCTCAAACATCTGTTTAATGAATGGAAGTGGGAAATGGTCTTTACGAGTGGATTGATTTGGTTTCCTATAATCAATACACATTCGCCAACTGTTTTGTACTCTCATAAGAACTAACTCATCATTTTCATTTTTTATAATAGTGAAACCAGTTTTCTTTGGTACAACTTGGACAGGGCTAACCCATTGTGAGTCAGAAATAGGGTAAATGATACCTGCATCATGTAATTTTTCAACTTCATTCTTAAAAACTTCCAAAAGTGTGGGATTAAGTATCCTTTGTGGCTGCCTAATTGGTTTAGCCCCATCCTCCAAGAGAATCCTATGCATGAAAATGGAGGGGCTAATACCTGATATGTCTGACAATGTCCAACGAATTGCCATAATGTTATCTCTCAATAGATTCAAAAGTTTTTCTTCATGTTCAAAAGAGATATTGTTAGCAGTGATAACAGGTAATCTATCACCACTCAGCAAGTATGCATATTTAAGATTTGGGGTCAATGGATTGAGTTACAATGTAAGGGCGGTGATGTATCGATGAATAAATTGATGCAATAGACATATCTACACAATAAACATTAGTATCAGAATAAAAAACATAAAATTAGAAAATAATGCATCAAATCCATCAGCATACTCAACAGTCATGTCATAATCAGAGTTTATATGATCAGAATTTGAATCCACATCAAAATCAAATCCAAGAAAGGTTTTTCCATCAAAAACAGGTGTTGAAGTACTCTTAGACATAAAACTAGAACCAATACTCATATTCTCTCTAAACATAGGACAATCAAAATCCATGGAGTTTTTACTTGGTGTTTCAAAATGGGAGATAACAAAAGCAGAATAGTCCTCAGAGGGGTACTTGATGGAGTCCAAAACATTAAATATCACAACTTCATCCCCAAATTCCATGGAAAGTGTACCCTCATTGAAATTTATGATTGTTTTTCTAGTTTTGAGGAAGGGCCTACCTAAAATAATGGGGGTATGAGACCTTAACTGATTGTCCTCCATGTTAAGCACATAGAAATCTGCTGGAAAGATCATGTCTCTTACCCAGACAAGTACATCCTCAAGAATTCCTGCTGGATATGCCGTAGCTCTATTAGCCAACTACACCACTACTCTCGTCATCTTAAATTCACCAACATGTAAAGAAGGGAATACATAATGAGGCATCACATTTATTGAAGCTCCTAAATCACAAGGAGAATCAATTAAGTGCAACTCCTCTATGGTACAAGGGATGTTGAATGTCCCGAGATCCTTGCACTTTGTTGGCATTGCTAGAGATGGTGTAATGAGTGCTGAGAAATTACTTCCAAATTTGATCCTCTCATTTCCCTTGATCCCTCTTCGACTGGAAAAAAGTTCTGATAAGAATTTCGCATACCTTGGAATTTTTTTAATTGCATCAGGTAGAGGAATATTGATCTCCACATGCTTGAATGTGTCCAAAACCTCCTTTTTCATTTCTTCTTCAACCATATTCTTAGTTTGAACAACCCTATTTGGAAAAGGAAGGGGTTTAGGAGGAACAACATCAATATTTTTCATACATTTATCTTTCTCCTTGGATTTCTCATTATTTTCCATGGAATGCGGCTGCTCTGGAGTTGAGGTGAATCCCGGTGGAATGGTAGGTACAGATGTATCGTTCATTTGCTTGCCACTTCTCAATGTGATGGACATGAAATTCCCATTTGGATTTGAAGTTGGTTGGGATGGTAGATTTCCAGAATTCTTACTCCCAAGTTCATGGAGGGTGGTGGAAATCTGGCTCATTTGAGTCTTCAACTCCCTCAGCTCTTAAACGTGAATTTTTAGCTCATTCTGTTTATTAAGAACAATTTTCATCAAAAGGACATCAGTGTTAGAATATACCTTGGGTGAAAGATTCCCTTGTTGTTGTCTTGTTGATTCTTGAGATTCAAATCTCCTTTAGGGTTTTTGGAAACCCTGCTGGTAAGGTGGAGGCTGCTGGACGTTTTGTTGAAAATAGGGCCTTTGTTTGTTTCCAAGAGACATACCTCATGACCGATTGATCCTTACACCATTGGTTTTATGTTGGATCAAACTTCTTTTGGGGATATGTTTGTTGTTGTTGTTGTTGACATCGTCTCCCAGGAAACACTGCTACACAATCTTTTGTTTCTTGGAGTTGTGGGAAACAGTCAGTTGGGTGGCTTGTCTCAGTGAAAATACCACAAGGCCTTGAAGGAGAGGGTAGAGATGTATTTTGTGCCAAAGCAATTTTCCTCACCATAGTTTTCAATTCTTCTAACTTGGTATCAGTCAAATGAATCTCAAGAGAAGAAGGACTAACCTGATGTACTCCCCTGACATGTAGTGTACCTCTATCGCCAAATTGTTGGGAGTTTTGGGCCATCTTATTGATCAATGCATGTGCAGCTACTGGTGTCTTGTCCACCAATGCTTCTACAGCTGCAGCATCCACCATGCTTCTCTCCATAGGCATGATTCATTCATAGAAGTACTGGATGATTAATTTCTCACTGACTTGGTGATGTGGGAAGCTAGCGCACAACTTCTTTAATCACTCCCAATCCTCATAAATTGTCTCCCCTTGTGCTTGCATGATCCCTGAGGTCTCCTTATGAATAGAAGTGGTCCTTGATGCTGGAAAAAATCTCTGCAAGAAAGATGTTTCAAATCATTCCAACAAGTTACATCTTCGGGTTGTAAATAATGCATCCAATCATTCACAGCTCCATCAACTGATAATGGGAATTCTCTTAGTTTGATTTGATATTTAGAGACATTTCTAGGTTTTAGGGTTGAGAAAACTACATTAAATTCATTCAAAAGTTTTTTGGGATCCTCACCAGAGAGTCCATGAAATTTTGGAAGTAAGTGAATTATCCAAGATTTTAGATCAAAGTCTGATTCGAGATTTGGTTATGCAATACAATTTGGTTAATAGTTACTATTAGGTGCAACCAATTCTCCAATGGTTCTATTAAGATCATTTCCATTATTTTCATCCATTTGTTCTTATTTTATGGTTTAATTTAAATTGCCTCAAATTTCAATGTTCTGATTTTGGATTAATTCTCCAACTGGTTGAATGTTTAAACATCCCGTAGACTGAGAATGACTGATTCGTGCCCTAAGGCTACGTTCAATCACAACGTCAATATCTAAGAGATACTTGGGATTAGTTCATGTCATAAATAAATGAAAGATGAAAAGTAAATAAAGAAAAGTGGACCATAATAAAAAGAAAATAAGTTGGAGTTTGTCCGATAAAAATAAAAGATGAGAGTAAGAGGAAAAAAACATAAGAAAGGGGAAAGAAGAAAGAAAGAGGAGAAGAAAAGAACTAAATGAAAATAAAACAAATACCTATAATTGTTTGAATAAATTACTTTTCGACCCGGAAACGATGTCAATTTGATAGAGCACTTTCGTGGGTGCTCTCAAAAGATTTTCAGTTTTAGGTTACTTAGGTGTAGTAGAGTGGCTGACCAAGGTCATTTCTTAAATGAGGAAGTGAATTAAAAAAACATTTTAAAGGTATTATAGATATAAAACAAAAGATAATAAAAACAACTTTAAAGGATTGGGGTAGTTGTTTATAGTTTATAAAATTTGGAGAAGTTTTCTGGAAGAAGATTTCATTTTTTTGGTTTTTAATTTTGAAATGATGTTTGATTAAAAAGACACAAAAAGAAAACGTTATTTTTTGAAAATATTTTAAATGGAGTAATCGATATAACTCTACCTCTTCACTCTATAATTAATAATTATTTTTTGAATTAAAATTAACATAATTATCATCACATAATTTATTAAATCTTGAACCCTACGAGAAATAACTTTACCACAAAGATGCAGTGAATTTAACCCTAGGCTATGTTCGGAACCTGCAATCGCAACACCCTGATTTGATTGACGTTCTAAGATTAGGTTATGGTCAGTGGTAAATTAAGGCTCATATCCATTCTGTATATAAGGACTAATTGAGTTTATTTATTATGTTTTAACTCTACAAATTACTCCCATGTGGTTTTGAATTACCGGTTATGGTTGCGCTCTCACAGTTCACACAATTCCCAACCTCGTGTTTTTTGTGTTAACTATTAATTGTATTTCATAGTTTCATTTAAATTAAAAAATAAATTAATTGATCATAATATTTTAATTACAGTTTCTCATTGATTCAAAATAAATGAATGAAGAAGGATAGAGGTGGATCGATTACTAAAAAGAACTACTCTTCCATGGGTGGCGTAATCATCGTAGAAGCGAATTGTATTTGCAAAGGTTTATAATGGGTATAACCCAATAAAGCTTCTACTAAAGAATTCCAGCACAAAAAAGGAAGAATAATAGAAGAATAAATTTAAACAAAACAGAATAAAAGAGGAGAAATAATAGAATAACAAAGAAGTTTAAAACACAAAGGAAAATATTACAACATGAAGAAGAGAAGGAGGCTTCGATGAGGGGATCATTGATTCAAGAGCTACCCCTCATACAATGGTTGGATAATTTGGGTGAAACCAATTCTCCTCTGCATAAAATCTTCTAATTCACGTCCCAACCCCTCCAAATAACAAAAATACTAATTTACAGAGTGACGGGGAGGCTAGGTTTAAAGTGGTGTAAAGTGTGAATAGGAAATCTCGGTCAAATATTTTAATGCAACTTGTACCACCCATTTGACCTCCAAAACGCGTGACTTGGCCAGGCTTCTAGGAAGATGATTTGTGAAAAATCATGTCCTCAAGATTTAATCAAATGTTGGGCTCAATCCATTCCCAGATGGAGAATATATGACCCAAATACAGAACCCATGTCCATTTTGCCGAGTCTAGCCCAACTTTGACATCATAGACCATTTTAGACAACAAAATGCACTCTTTAGCTCTAGTGTCCTGAATAAAAGTTTTAGAAAATTAAATTAGGAACACTTTTACAAAATTTAAAATTCAAATAATAAATATAAAAATATTTATCTTCGAAATACTACAGTGCACTATAAAGGGTAAAACTATAACTTTCACCAAATTTTCAAATGAATGATCAAATCCCAAATATTTTATAAATAAACCTATTTAACACAATGTGAGGAAATAATATCATTTATTATCAATAAAATATTCAACAAAATAGTTTTTTATCTTTTGGATATTATTTTTCCTCGTAATTTTTTTATATCATTGATTTATCTACCATAATATTCCTATAGCACTGAAATGATTGTGTTTAGGGTTAACTAGTCACAAAAAAATCCATATATTGTTCTATATTTTATATTCCTCTTCTAATGTTTTATGTTCATGTTTTTCAGATAAATAGATAAAATTAACATAAACACACCGATAATATTACACATTTATTTCATGTAATTATTCTAAAATACATACAATACTAGAAAATTGATTGATTTCCTCATTTTTCCCTTGATGAATTTTAGTAATGACTTCAGACACAAATCACATGATAATAAGTAGAAGCTGATGGACTATATTGTGTTTCTAATAAAAAACAAGGATTAATCACACTATGAACCTTGTAAAAAAAATTTGTGTTATAAATAATAGATTGAACTATCTTAATCTAATCTCTTGAGGAAAATAAAGATAAAATTTAAGGGATTCCCATAGGTTAAAAATAGTCAATATTATAATATTATATTCCTTTTAAATTAATTTTCATTTTCTGATGCATTATGGTTCATAAAAAACCCCACAACTCCGGTTATGTTTTCATTTATATAATCCAAATAATTTTAGAAAATTAATGAACAAAGGTTCTATTTGGATTTGAGCTAGTGTTACTGCTATACTATAGAATTTATTATAAAAAATATCTAATTTAATGTGATCAATATGTTATTAAATTTAAAAAATAGATTGGATTATTTTGTATAATACATAATAATCTCCATAAAGAAAGTTTTATTATAAGACTTTTTTATTATGTAAAGTGTTTTATTATTTATTTAAATTTCATTTCATCCAGAAATATTATGAAAGGATTTTTTAGTGGTGTTTTGTTTTGTTTTCCACATATATATTTATTATAATTATATAAAAAAATAGATATGGCTTCTAAATAATTTCTATATTTGTTAACAAGTATATTAGGAAATAATATTAGATCTTTATTTCAAATGGTTTTGATCTATTTTACATTCTTAATGTTCATAGAGTATTTGTTATCACATTATTAACTTATGTTAATGATATTGTTATTTAAGAAAAAATATAACATAAATATGATATTAAAGTATTATCAAAGATTGATAAATTATTAATTCTCATTACCGATCAATAATTTTTTTTTGTTAAAATATACACGTCACCCTTCCACTTTCATTATGTTTTGAAAGATAGATTTTCATTAGTCATATACTTAGTGAAACAATTATATATAGATCATGTATTCATATAAGTAGTACTAGATAGGTTATCTAGGACATAATATATCTAAATACATTATTATCAATTTTTTTAACCATAAAATATCACCTAGTAATACCTTGGGAATTTATATTTTCCTTATCCTTCAGAATTAAATAGAATTTAGGTGCTCAAAAATAAAAAAATGGAGTTTTTTTAACTGATTATCATTTTATTAAGGCATAATATTATTCCAAATATATACTAACCTCATAGAAATAAAATAACGAACTAATGATAAGAGTTATTTCCTAAAATTTTTCAATAATAAACTAGTTTAAAAAAATTTACCTATCATATATAGTTTACCAAATTTTATTTTTGGACATAAATTTTATTTTAATGGATAAAATTTTGTTAAGGTGTTCCCTTACATAAATAATTTTTGAAAATTTCTCTTTAAAACAATAATTTTAAAATTTAGCTAAATTACATAACTGTAATAATTTGATGGAATTGAAACGGCAGGTTTGATGGTTAATTGTATAGTATAGTTTGACACATTTTCATTAGTCGTTTCTAAATCATATTTGGATTATCAATATTTAATTTATTTGAGATTATATGTGAAATTAATATCATCAATACAATACATTAATTATTATAATGATTGCGGATCCCTATAGGAATTTATCATTAATCTGAAATTAACTTATTTTATAGTAATTCTTTCACTTACGTTAGCTATATTGAATATTCCAATGATTTAAAAAATTTATGTAAAGACTCCCACATTCTTCATCTGATCTTAACAATCTAATTAACTAGAAAATAATTGGTATTATAGTATACTTTGTATATATAATTTTTTTAAGGACCTATTCTCTAAAATTTTATTGAAATAAATAATGTGATTTTATTTATTTTTATATAGTATAGTTAAATTTTTTAATTTATATTTTAGTCAATATATAATATGTTGTTAGATTATATTAAGATATAATTTTTATGTGATCATTCTTACTAACCCATATGATCAGCTATTCTATTTTTTGATCTTATTTTCCATGGTATAATTCTACTATTCTTTGAAAATAAATTAATCTTTCCCATTCTCAAGGGTATACCATATTCCTTATTAGGATGTTTTATTGCATAAATTTAAGTACCACTCTTTTCTAAATTTTACTTTTCTGAGAATATCTATTTAGTTATAGACTTCATTTCCCAACATACCATTGGGATCATCAATTTTGATCTTGACAATATGTTTTTTATCTTTAATCGTGATATATTTAGCCTTTCATATTCCCAGTAAACTGTAAATAAAATTCCCAACAAGTATGCTACTAATGATATCTATTTTACCATGATTTTACATTATAATGATGATAATCATGATTATTTAATATATTATTGTTATTAGATTCACCTCATAAGTGATGATGGTTCTGGAAACCTACAAGAGGCATAACAATTTTTTTCTATATTAATTTATTCATACATTAGTGTGTTGTCACATGTTTTGTACAAATAATAATTTTCATTTTACATATATATAATTGAATATAGATATTTCATGATATTTTTCAAATAATAAAATTCATAATATTACATTTTACCTTGAATTCCAAAATTTCCTCAGATCAAAATGTCTCAATGGATTTTTATAAAATAATTTATTCCTTCCAAAATAATATTCAGTTTTCAATACATATATTGATATATTTTACAAATATAATTATTTTGATATATATATTCTATTATCTTAACTAAAAAAAATTGTTCTAGTTTATATGTTCCATGTTTCCAATAGGAAAATGATCTATAATAATACAATTTCTATATAACAGTTTAACATCCAAAATAGTTATGAGAATAGTTTTCATAGAAATTTTTCCACTCTTATAGAAAAATTAACATGGGTTGAATTTATGAACTAAAAAACTGAAATTGAAAATTCATTCAATAAATTTTATTTTTACAAAACAAAGTATGAAACATTTTATATTAATTAAGCATAAATTTTTTGAGAAATATGTTTCACAAATAAAGTTACATTCTTATCGAAACAAAAAGAAGTAAAATTAGATAGAAAAAATCCAGGGTCAATTAAATATTAGAAATAGTATATGTTTGGTTATTTGTAAAATTTAATTTTTAAAAAAATAATAAAATATGACATTAAAGTTGAAATATAAGACAAATTAGAAGAGAATAAATATAAATGTGGATAAATATGAGAAATCACTTGTCCTATATGAATACATTATAAAAGAATATAGAATTTACTATACATGTAACTTATAAATTTTTAACCCTAAGTCGTTTGAGGATCTAATTCAAAGATCTCACATTGATTATTACGATGTATAAGTAATTACCATATAATTTATAGGTATTTATCATAATGAATTATTTTTTGAGAATAAAATAATATATCACACTTGTTTTTTACAAAATAAAGATAATTATCTAAATTTGTGAAGTTATTATAAAATAATAAATAAATAAGAAGAATAAGAATCATTATTAATGATTTATAATAGAAAAAACACATGTTTTCAAGGTTTATAAAATATACATTATGTTTTCTTTAGAGAATTATATTAAGATAAAAAGGGATTGTATGTTATAAAATTATAGATATAGAATTATGTGCATCAATCCTTCATATATTTAAAAAAATTAATAATTGTTATTTAAGGCCTTAGGAACCAAAAAACATGGTACTAACTTTTCAAGGATGAATATCAGATGATATTCAATATGATAATATGAGTAAATTTAGATATAAATGTGCTTATCAAACTACATAAATTGTATTTCCATTGTCAAAAAAATTCACAATCAAATTAAAATCATAAAAATGTTACCCAATATAGTAATGTGAAAGAAATTGAATAGTGTTTAGTATATTCCATGACAACCATAGATCCTTGATGAAATGGATTCTTATGTTATTATTAATAAATGGGTTTTTAATAAGAAAGTAACAATTTAATTTAATGGTCAAATTATAGGTTATAGGATTATAGGATAAATGAATTCTCATTCATATTAATATGATTTATATGATTATACAACCCTTTTTTGATCATATATCCCCTCTATGAATCAGGTGTGTTGAATCCTTGTAAAATTACATCAAAGACTATGAATACCAATATTGACACTCAGAATAAGAAATAAAAAGTATATAATACTTTAAAATATTAGGATTATTAGAAAATAGGTGGTAATGAAATTAAAATAATTATAAATAGAAAATTAATTCATATTTTTGATTTATTGAAATATATAGTAAAAAAATATTTGAACATGAGAATTGAGCATGTCTAATTTATATAGACACATGTTGTTGGAAACATTTAGAATGTTAAAATTTTATTCATACATGAAGGATGTATTAAAGAAAAAATTAAAAAATTATATTTCATGACAGTGATCCTCATGACCCTCAATAAATTAAAAATCATTGCTCATGCCTTTGTACTTTAATAAAGGACACAGTTCCATGTTAGTTGAAACCTACATGGACCTATATATTTTTACACAGAAAATATCCATAACCACAATAGTACCACTTAACAAAACTATCGGTTCAACAATGCCCATTTATGGATGTCAAAAAATTCACATCAGTCTCCCACATCGGGAGAATGATTATATCTAAATTATATACCATTTTGATCATAATGGTCTTTCTTGACAAAAAAATGTCTACATCTTCCTGAATGTCTCTTAATTACTTGTAAACTTGTATTCCTACCTAATTAATCCTTTTATCATTAAAAATATAACTTCAAGAAATATTTGGTTATATCAAGTCCCCTTTATGTATTTATTATAAATTTGGTAAGTCTTATAATTGAAAAAAACATGCCTTCCTACGTGGAAAACTATATTGGACTCAATTTTCCATCTTTACAGGGGTTTCTAGTTCTCCAAAAAAACATTTTCATCTTTCTCATCCTTTATACAAGATATATACATGTATAATTCCCTTCACTCCTATTCTATTAAATCATTTCCATCAACTGGTCAATATTATTTTGATTTTGGTTATTTAAATCACCCTTGAAACAATTTATCTTCTATTATAGACTCATTCACTTATGGTTTACCTATTAACCTAACACTAATGTAATATTACCAATGTTATGTTTCAATAGACTATTGTACTATAAAATATAAAAGGTATCATAGAAAAACAAGAACTATTTTCATTAATTAACAATCTAAAACCTACACCATGTTCACTTTAATGCATGACCTAGAACTTCATGACATATAGTCATTACCATAAACCTTAAGCTACAATATATTTTATCCTCACTGTATAACCATAAACAAGATATTTTAATGTCATTAACACATAATATAATATTATACATCTTATAAAGCATCATACATAATATAAAATAGTAAGGAACAATATCTCCTTTATAATTTTCTAAAAAACATGGAACACTTCACTTTAACTTGTTTACACTATAGGACCCACATTAATGCATAGTTATTACCCCATCTACCATATATTAAAAATACATGGATCACTTCTAAATGGTATGTTTCATTACATCATTAGACATATTTAATTTATAAATTAAATAAAAAAACCTATTTTATTTAATTAAAATTCATGGGATTCACTTGTTTAAGGCCTTAAACTATAATGTTCACTTCCTATGGGTGGGTTTCACACCCAACCTTCATGGTTTTAATCTATGGGACCTACTTCTCATGGAAAATCATTATTCATTTTCTAAAATGCATTAAATTTTAAAGTATTCAAATCATTATTTCCATTAATCAATAAATTATATATCATTCCCCGCTTTAAAGGATTAAAATTATTGGGACTACATACTTTCATGGCTGATATTCTATTCTTACGGGTCTTTGAGCTACTTTCACACATGGGTGATATGCCCTAATTTTATTTTTTATAATTATAGGACCTAAATTCTTTTAATGTTGTCATTATTTTATCACGTGGATTTAATCAATATAATTCCACCTCAAACTATGTGAATTTTCATTTTTGATAATTGTGATATGTTTTTAATATTCCCAATGTTCAATGCGAACAACAACAAATATCATCACCTTTAAAACCATATCACAGGTGTTTATATGTTATTATCCCTTAGAAGAGGACCCATGTACATGATGAGAACTCTGATGAACCAGTTGATGAGGGTATGTATCCATGATGGTGGTATATAGGTGTGTGAGTAATACATCCATTGAAAAAGTCACATACAGACATTGAGAATAACGACATCCATGAGTGACATTCCAATGGATAAATTCTCATAGATATTGAATGATTAAAATCATTTATGGGTGATAAAATCATCGATAAAATTTCATGTATATGATTATTATAGGAACATATATTAGTAGATAGGCCATAGTTGTAGGTTTTTCTATGTGATGAGTATACACACATCCATAGTTTATAATCCCATAGATAAAAGTATTTATACATGATGGTTGTTCAAAAAATAATTTGATTAACCCTAAAGAATATCACACCTTCTCTACTATTTTTAATCATGACCACCTCCCTCAAAAGGTACCCCTATAGGGCCAACAATGGTGGAAGAGGGATAATGTCTCTAGAGTCTCACCTTTTATAGGTCTTGTGATGAAAAATAACACCAATGGTGTAAAATCTCACATTTGGGAGGTATTCCACTCTACATAATATAGGATCAAAAGTTATGATAAATAAACCAAAAAACTCCATAAAATTATATAAAATAAAGGGAACCAAAACGATCCCACAATTCATGAATAATATAGAAAAATCAAAATATCCTATAAATAAAAAACAAAAGAAACAGTCATACAGAAGAGACCCAATAATAGATCCAAAACCCCAGCTTGTAATTTCTAGCTTGGGCCATGATGTCCTCTTAGAATCATTCAAAATAATGTGTATATACATGGGGTGTGAAAAACATGTATAATCAATAAGATCATATCCAAATTCACTCACGAACATTTTAAAATATCATATTAATGCTCCTATGAGAAAAAAATCAATAAAATAGAAGTTTGTAAACTAACCAATGTCATCCTCACTAAGGCATGATCTCCAAAAAATGCATAAAATTTTAGTAAAATAATATTAATAATATGTATAAAGAGGTTACCCTACATAAATTTAACACAAACATTCCACTCTTACACCCCAAAGTCGTATGTTCTAGTGTATCCATCACTTATGTATAATCATTCCTGAAGACACCTAGGAAACCACATCTTGCCAAAAACCCCACACGCAACTAGCCATCACATCCCAGTTGAAAACATCTAGTCTGTCACATTAAATATCACTTGAAGACACTTGGTCTATCACACCACATATTAACCGCTACCAATATTTATAATAGAAGGTTATTATGAACATGAAGGACATTGATATTGTTCCCTCCTATGACTATGATTGACCCCCACCATGAATCACCTCATCAATGCATCCAAAATCACCACTAGTTCTCTTATGAATTTTGGCCATCATATCTCAAGCATATCAAACTCTCATTTAAGAGAGATTATAGAAGAGGGGTATCCTTCCCTACATCCTCTCCATTTCGATGCTAGGAAAATAACCCTACAAAACATTTGGGTGTGTGAAAATAGTGCTTTATGTGGGAGGGGTGTGTATATAAATCATAAATAAAATATAATATATAATGTTCACAGACACAATCTTAAATTATGGGTTTACAACAAGAGAACCATCCCAACTTTAAACATTTCCATAATGACTCCCAAACTCTACCACTTTCACTAACACCTATAATGAATAACATCACAAGACAAAGACACGAGCCACACACCACAATCCACATTCCATCTTTTAATTTCAACATAATACCTTTCTAGATACTATGAATTAACAACTATTTTCATTTTATGCTCGTTCATTTTCACATTTAACAAACCACTTTTTCCACAATTCCCAATTTATTTCAAGAGTTATTTAGCCTTTCTCACCCCAATAATTTCAGTTTCATTATTAAAATTTATTCCATCACTACGGAGCAACTGACCCAACATCTCACATATAAAAAAACCTATTGATCTAATGTCATTAAGGCCTTGTGCCACAACTACATCTCATCCCAAATTTTACTTATCAAAACTTCCGCATATAATAACCACATCTCATCACAAACAACACATTACAGCTATATCAAATCATCCCACATCACATCCCACACCAACCAACCTTCACATAACTACCCAATATGTACTGAATCCCTACTAGCCACAACCATCACTGCACAATTTCCAACACCATACAAATAAAGAAAGCAAGAACAACCATAGGAAGAACCACATCTTGGAATCCGCATATTTCACAATTTAGGATCATTGTATTTCATTAATTTATTATCAGGGTAATTATTATAAAAACCATGATTTTCCATGGTAAAAAATTTCTTCATCCATATATAATGGGTTATTCATTTTATTTAAGCTGATATCAAATCATTACACCACAAGTTACACAGTCATATTAAATACAACAAAAACAAGGACCCCAACATCAATTATTTTTAGCAAGGCATCAAGTATGTATAAAATAATTATTAATAACATCAAAGAAATAAAACATCTAATTTATTCCATTCCCCCATAAATTTAAATTAAACCTATTTTTATTATCTTAATTATTTTGTTGTGTACCATCTCCCCAAAGGAGGAAAAAATCATGATCTCTCTACATCAAAAACTGAAAGATGAAGGATAAAGGATCCCCTACCTCATAGAATAATTTCAAAACATTGTATATAATGGGTAAAATGATAAAAAACTAGAAGATTACAACCACGGAAGGAACCCCCAAATCAACATGAACCACAACAAGGGGTTACAAAGAAATATCCCTAACAAACCCTAAACTAAAACAATTTCACCAACAAAATTTCCTAAATAATGGAAAGGGATGGAAAAGGGATCAATGTGGATAAATAACCTTTTATTTGAAAAATAAATCCTCCAAAATACAAAAAAAATACGTAAGAAAGGGGAAATTTGATCTCTAAAAATCACCTCGAGATTTCCCAATGTTCGAGAGTAATAAGAGTTGAGTGATAGAATTCAGAAGATCCTAAAATTTATAGTCATACTCGACATTGAATATTTAACATATGGAAACAAATATTCACATTTTAAATATTCATGAGGTCATCCAATTAAATAAATTAAATAAATTTATGTCATGAATTTATTAGTATCCAAACCAGATGAACATCCACAAAATTTCATGGTTCCTATTCACATCATGAATAATTCATTCACATTGTGAATTTTTTAAGCATAGAGAATCCAAAAAACAACATCACGAAATTAATCACCAACCTCATTTTAATAAATCAACCAATCACATAGTTAAGACATGTTCATATCAGGAACCAACTACAACAGCATAATTTCTTCTCTAAACTCTATCAAACCCTCATCAATCCTCATTTGAATGTATCTAACTCCCATAAAAACAATTTAACAGTATAATGATGCATGGAAAATTACATTATATACCTCTAAAATGATTCTATTACTTACAAATAAAAACATTACATGGGAAGAAATGAGAAGTGCTGAAACAATCATCCCCTATGATACCTCTATGGGATCTCATTACACTCCAATCACTACCTCTATCCAAACACACGAAATGATGCTAAAAAATTATAAAAAACATACCACACAACCACTTTACTGCATAATTCTACACATTTCACCAGCAACTTCTTTTTTACACAACCATTAAAACCTCCACAAAGCCCAATTTGACAACTAATAAATCCACCATGAAACATGTCCCCAAGCATAAAAATAGAGGAATTATACCTTCTACATCATCATATTGTCTTAATTGGGTGGTACTAAATCATCTTTATGGTTTTTTTAAAAAACGTTGTAATATATGTTTTCTTGATTAAGAAGGATCCTTCTCCAATCCATAACACCTTAACTAAGGAAAAGTTTCATTCACAAATAACCTTCTCTTTATGATCCTTTCTCTCTATGGTAATCTCTATGAATTAATGTTGTATCATTATCAAAATCTAAATCTTTTAATTAAATTATATTGGAGTTATCATGAAGATAAACAAAAGATAGAAATTAGGAAAAACATCAGAGATCATATCCAATTATGGTGGAAGCTCCAACTTATATTCTTAATCATGTGGAAGAGATGAAAGAGATTATTTATGCCATCAGATGAAACATAAAAGATACTCAGAGTCAGAAAAAGTGCTATAATAGTTTATTTCCACTATATATGGATAAAATTAATGATGTGTTCCATGTATCACTTCTAAAAAAGTACATACCATATCCCTCAAATGTACTGAAGTCAATGCTGTTGTATCTAGAAGATGAACTCTCAAATGCAGAAAAACAAGTAAATATTATGTACTAGAGAGATAAGATCCTATAAAATATGAAAACACAACATTTAGAAGTGTCATAGAGGAACCAAAAATATTAAGAATCATATCGGGAACCTAAGGAGGCGATGAAGGAGAAGTACCCTCAACAATTTATGTAGAACACAATTTTGGGGGAGAAATTTCAAAAGGTGGAAAGAATGTAATGACCCTAACATTTATCAATGGAAATCATGCCTTTATTATAAATATATTATATGTTATAAGACACATACATAGAATATATATCTCAATAAACCATTATTCTCATTAATGACAAATGAAATTGGTGATATTCCAACAAATTAGGGAACCTATTCTGATAGAATACTAACATGAACTATAGAATAATAATATGACCCTTAGGAATTGTAATCCGACCAATAGAACAGTAACCTAGCCTATGAATTTAAAATTAAAATTTATTAATCTTGAAAATTAATGTATTTTTTATTTAAATAATAGTATAAGTAAATAACTACTTTTTAAATGATAAAATAAATGTCAGAAATTATCTAATGAATAAATTGTTATTTAATATTTATAATTAATATAATGATTTAAAATAATTATTTCTTATAATCCAGATTCATTAATTAATATTTTAGTGGTATAGGATTATAATATAATTTTATGAAACCATAACAAATTTTTCAAAGTTTCATAAAATTAGTTATAATTTTAATATCTATATTTTTTATAATAAATGATAATTTTCATTAAAAGACAAATTTATCATATTTAGAATCATATTTTCATAAAATCTAGTCCATTTTCAAATTATACACTTTTGAAAAGGGTTGTGGTGAATTTTTTAACTTTTTGAAAATACACAAATTTTTTTGTGAAAATTGAAACCCCTTAGGTTATGATAAATGTTAAATACATGAATTTTTTATCCATCATTGATTTAAAGATAATGTAATCCCATAATATAAAAATATCCTTCTCACATTACTATATTTATGTATGTGAATTAAATCAATTTATAGTCTTTATCCACAATAAAAAACAAATGACTAAAATAATGAGAAAACAACCCTCTCCTCCTTAATAAATAACAACCCTCGCCATCTCTTCTATATACACCTTCCAAGACTTGATGATTTTATATGTTATACCCAATAATCTTAAAAATATCCTCCCCCATATCTAGTATACCTTTTTCACATCAAAATTGAAAACCCTTTTCCATGAGGAGGCTCTCAAGGAAGAGAAATGCACGAGGAAAAATAATCATTCTTTTCTTTATAATTTATTATCAATTAATATTATTTTTTAGTTCTCTGATAACCTCCTCGTTATCCAAGTGGAATGATAAATGCAGTATCTTATATATAATATAATGTTATTTTGTTAATGTAATAATCCATCCTAAACCATCTTATCCCCTCCCTTCTATTCTTAAAATGAATGTAACGTCAATGAGGTATTGATTTATCACCTTCAAGGTTGAAATGTTTCACTTTTCCATTACATCCTTCAAGTATGGTCAAAAATAAATAGTAACTGTTATAAAATAATATAAATTTTATATTAAAATTTTTATTATGTTCTAGAAATGACATATATACATAATATTATATAATAAAATAATGCTAGTTAGTGATGATCGAAAACTGCCATGTTAATCCAAACAATTGTCATTAATTTTTTATTTAATTAACTGTCTTCCAATATAGAAAAATAATAATTTATAATTCCATTTTTAATTACAGATTTATATTGACAACATCTAATTTCATTTTTGTAATATTATTTTCCTTTTACATAATCTTATATAAATCTATACAAGTGAATCAATAATGAAAACCAAGAAAATGATCACTACAAATGATTAAATTCAACTCTATAACAAATAAAAATGTCCATTAAAAAATTAATAAAATTACAATGAATAAAATACATGTATAAGATGTCTGGGATTTATTAATTAATTACTTTTATTTTATTATCCATGATTTAATGTTATGAAAGCACTCAGACATAAAGTTAGGGGACTCTCAAACCAAACTTCATTACCACGGGTTTTCCATATTTCACTACATTTTATGTATAAATGTTCCTTTTTTACTTAAATATCTGTTATCTTTCCTTCACTTATATTTTATGGGATATACATGTTTCCAATATTATTTCGTGACAAATGAAAATATTTTTCCGAAATAACTATTTTCAAAAAAATACATCTTTAGCTTCTCTGGAGATTATTTCTTCTACACTAAAGATTAATTATTATTATAAAAAATAAAATATTTCCTATTTATTTTTTAATCCAATAAGTTTATTCATGAATTTTGGCTTTATTAAAAGAAACCAATTCCATTCCATGGGATATTTAGTGTCCATGATTGATATATGTTATATGTGGCATGCATGATTATGTAACTATTATGATGTGATGGGTTAACCTGAAATTATATAGTGTATGAACATGTTATTAGGTAAATGCTGACCCTATAATTATATAGAACACTAACTAATTGGGTAATGTTATGTATATCATGAGATAAAGTTATATGTGTGTTTTAGTTGACCTATAAGACACGATGTTCAATTTTTATTCATTTTCACAATTTATTCCTTTATCTAACGATTCCCCTCATGATTAAAATAATGATCCTTTGTTTTGTTATGATGTAGATGATTATACTAACATAGTGTTAATTAATTCATTTTCTTATAAATCCTTTTACTCGGCTTTTAGGTCACCAATTTCTTTGACATATATCCTCAAGTGAATAGATGTACTAAGGAGAATATGAGGGTCAGTAAGAATCTAGAGATAATGTAATTAAATATATTTTTATGTTTAATTATGTAAAATTTATTTATCGTCCCAATTTTCACAATATTCTAAACATTTGGATACTATTTTTTGAAACGATGTAATGTTATTTACCATTAAAATTACATAACAGTGATGTATGAAAATCTAGGATCTCTATACTATACATTACAAGGGAATGGTTAGTTGATTAGTTGGTTGTGTTGCCCATATTTTTCTTCTACAATGAAGTTTGACTTTGAAGGTCGTCATTTGGGTCAACGTTCATATGGGATAATATGACTATGGATTTAATTTATATGTAGGCAGTCAGATACTAGGATGAATAGGGATGACAGTTCTGTGGATTGTATCAAACAATGTTCTATTGGGTTGATGAAATATGTACGTAGTTCGCATTGATTCATGTTGTACCATAAATTTAGTAAAAATGGTGAAAATACTATAGGGGTTCATGGAAACTCATTTAATCCCTGAGTTATCCCATTACGTAAGGCACCCATATCTAGAGAAGAGTGGCATGGCTGTTAAAAGAAATATATGTGATCCCAGGCATTGGGATGAGATTCCAAAGAGGAGAGGGTGTTATGACATGATTATTTGTGTGGTTTTATCTTTTATGTGTTATGATATTGATATTCATGATTTTGGTTCAGAGGAGCATCACATATATGTCTAAAGTGAATTTAACATAGTGTAATTATAAATATCTAGTTTCTCAGAATTATCTTCAATGGTGCCTAGTAAAATCATGTTAGTTATTCCCAAAAACATTTTTTAGTGGTATATATGGCTTGTGAAAAGGAATGAGTTCATTTTCACAATAAATAAAGACTAGTTCACTCTTATGGTGGAGAGAATCAAATCCAATGTGGTTAATTTCATCCTTCAAAGTACATGGAATTAAACTAAAAAGATCCCATTGGAGAATGGTCACCTTATCATTTGAAATACTATGAGGAAATTAGTTCAAGATATTTCATTTAAAAACAGTCCTGATAAATCATAGTTATGGTATTGGATTGGGTCTAGATTCTAGATTCACACTCAGTGTCTTTGGGTAACCAAAAGAATCTAATTTTTTGTTGTGTACCAGTGGTTTCAAAAAAGAACAATGATGAAATGATGTGTTGTGTATGTATCCTTTGGAGAAAAAATTATCCAAGTTGAATCCCACCTATTATTAATGAATAATAAAATGATTCCATGGGAGGTAAAGGAATCATGGTCAGGTAGTGATGACACTTTGAGATATACAACCAAGGCCATCCAATAATTAGGACCAAAGAAAGTTCAAGTATTCCTTACTATGCATAGATATATATAAATGGTTCAAAACCATTATTGGAACATCATTGTGATACAATAAGCATGTATCAAGGTATATTCATATTCATTGATATCATCTTAGAGTACCCATATTTAATATATGATCATGTTCCCTTTCTGTAACTCATTACACATTTTCTAATAAAGCATCAGTTATATATCGTGATAATGACTAAAATTAAATTCCATGATGTATCAATATATAAATAAATGGGAGTTGTGATATGGGAGAGTTGATGATATTTGAGGTTTGTTCTATCAATAGTGGTAATAGGATTCCTTTCTAGGAAGACATTGGATAGGCTCATCGACACAAGAAAATTCATTAACATGATCTCCAAGAGAGATACCATTGTTGGAATCAGTCAGTATTCTATGTACATGGATTTCGTAGATCGGTATTGACATATGACTTGTAAATTAAAGTGAAAGGACTACCTTGGATGAGATCCCTGGACTTCACTTATCTTATTACAATTTTACTCTTGACTTACATGTGAGCTTGGTATATATAAATTTAGTGTGATAAAAGCATTTTGTGGTCCAAATTAACATATATTTATGTTATGGTATGGTGAAAATGAACATTTTGGTAAGATATATCAGTAGATGGAAGAAAAAGGTTTCGGGGAAATGGTCGAAATAATATTGACTTATATTTGATAAAGGCATTGGAATCAAACTTCATATGCATTGAATACTGAAGAAACAAGTTTTTAGAAATAGTTTCCTCGTTATATACCAAAATAATTTCCCAAGGATCATTGATTGTTGTTTTTGAGGAACCAGGTCAAGTACATTGTAATTTTTAGATGATTATAGTGAAAAGGTCATCCAAGGATTTTCCTGGAAATGTCAGCATAAAAATGATAAATTTGGTCAATTTTGAATCGACAAACTGATTAGAAAAGAATTATATTTTTCATCATGTTTATGTTATCGATGTGAGCATTGTATTGAGTTTTAATGGCTTAAAAACCATTTCATAATAAGAAATTGTTGAATATGTGTTTGGTTTTCATATCATATTTTAGCCTTATCAGTGTAAATTCCAAAACCCAAGTTGGCCATGATTAATATCATTATTACCCAGGGCTTCTTAATAAAAATCAGATCAATGGTGGGGATGTTATAATGTCCCATTTTTTTAACCATCAAAATTTTCATTAGAAATCTAGATATTTTTTTTCTGGATAGTCCTATTCATAAATTATTTATTTGATCTGAATTTTGAGAGTTTCATCGATTAAATGTGATGTTTTTATATGATTTTTAATATCTGAGAGGTATATGGGATGTTCCATTATGTATTAGGAGTGTCAGGAATTCAAAGTCATGGGTTTTGGATAATACAAAGGGGGTATATAGTTATAAACATGTTAGTTCAAACTCAACACCTAAATCATGTTGGGCCTATAGGGTGTTTCATGGTTTATCAAACTGTAAACCCTAGGCCATATGACCATGAAAGAAATTAAAAACATGTTACATATAATAAACACATTGGATTTTCATGATTTTAAAATCTATATGCTAACCATTTGAGGGGTGTGTACCATTATATATTGCTAACACATGATTGGAAAATGGGGTTTTAAACTATGCATCCAAAACATGAGGCTCATTAAAAGTGATGAAATTATACTTTACAATAATAATAATTTAATATTTGTCCACAAATTTCATATCCTTCAAGTGCACAATATATATCTTCTCATGATCTCGATTTTCTTTGCACCTACCTAGGGTAAGATCGTTATTGTCCAATCTCAAAATTTTTTGTTGTCTATCACATTGGAATCCCCTAAATGATTCTACAAATCCCCATTTTTTCTTTCCATATTTCACATTTTGTATTGGATAGTATTTCATTGTGAACTCATATTATATATTTTCAATTTGGTATTATATTTCTCCAATTTCTCTATAACCAACTTGAATAAAATATTAATATTGTACATGTCAAGTGTCCTAATTTAGAGATAGGTGGTTTAGTTACTTTTCCAAAAATTCTCACTTTTTATATATTAAATAATTCTTCCACATGATATAATTCCTATATGCTACAGAAACATTATGAAATATTTTAATTTAATTTTTTTAGAACATTACCTTGATGTCATAAACACCCTTTAACATAGGAGATGTTGATGAAATCAAATCGAACCACCCCTTGGTGATGTTCAAAAAAGGTGTTTGCAGGTTTTTAAAAGCCTAAATAAATTAAATGTTTTACATCATCTTATTGGTAATTGGAATCATAATTGATGCATGGAAGTGTGAATCGGTCAATCTTAAAATTGGAATGAAATTTGAATGGACATTTGGATAGTTTAATTGATAATGATATGGATCGTACTCCTTACACATGTATTATAATAAAAAACACCCATTATTTTCACTGCATTCTATAATAAAATGGAATAATAAAATGAAGATATTTGGAGTAGTAAATGAAATGTTTATGGACATGGATACCTTTATTAATTATAATTGGATTGTGGTATGAATTTCTTATATACATGGAATTCTTTCTTTACATATACTTGATATTTTCTGTTATATTTTATTTAATTTGAATGAATGGTTTCACATAGACATTATATTAATATTAAATGAAATATGAAAAAGAATATATTGTATTCCTTTAGAGATGACACATCCCCGATTATAGAAAACATAGGTTAAGGGATCATATGGAAACTGGGACTACCTTATACTATATTATTCCAAAGTGACCTCAATTAGAGTTGATGACATGACTATACAATCACCCTCAGGAAAGGATGTTGGAAAAGAAGTTTCACATCCCTTTGGTTGCTGGAAATTAAATTCCACTCCTCCTAGATTAGGTGGATGGTTATTATCCTTTTATTATTATTCATGATACCATGCATTGTACCCTAAATAAATTATGATACTCAACAGGATTCCCTACATCAATCCTGGTACACGACATTAAAAACTATATTAAATATGATACTCAGTGTGAGGTTCTATAATGATTTTGATACGCCGACCTAGACCCATTTATTATTCCTTTATATTATCATCACGATGTCCCATATTAGATCATGCAAGACTCTTATAATTATATATGATGCATGAGTTATGCCTCGAGTCTTGGATGGTAATTTTTATATATATATAATGATATATATGTCTTAATGTATATAGTTAATAAATATGTACATATTCAGGAAAATATATATCCTCATATAAATGGGACCACAAGTTCAGAGGTGACTTAGGATGACGCAATTATGGTTATCCAGGTGACTTTGGGGAACACAAGGCTGAGTTTAAGGCTTTAATTTATTCACTAATTTGTTATTATAAATTAAAAATTATTTATTTTACACTCACAAAATAGATAGAATGAAACAGCAATGTTGGTGTCCTCCAAAGTATATATCATACCCTTTAGAGGACTCCATTGCATTAGGGGTACCAGAACATACCTCGTGGTTTCATGTTCAGGATCATGGATGATATATATCATATTAATCATATAAATGGGTTTTTAGAGGCATGAGACTAAGTCGGTGCTTGGTATTTCCATAGAGATATCCCTAGGGGATTTTGTAATTTCATTATATATTGATTATTTATTATCTATTGTTTTAAAACTTCTTGTATATATTAACATTTATATTCATGATTATTCATTCATATTATTATTTTGTTTTTCCCACCTTATTAGTTATTTTAGTTTCCATCCAATGATCATTCATTATTAATAACAATACTATTGATTTATATTTCAAATACAATTGTTATACTATTGTCAGGATGGTATTGTATCCCTACCATACAATTGTTAGAAAATATATACTAGTCGAAATTCTTCTAGAATATGGGGAGGATTACTTGAGGTGATCATACTGATCATATTGGGGAACAGTTTAAGTGGATCTATGTCTAGAACATTACAAAAAAAGTTAGATTATTTTGGAATATAGATAAATTTATCATTAAAAACCTAATATTTATTTATTCGAAGAAAACAATGTATATTTCTCATAGTGGTAGGTCGGGGATATTCTTCAATAACCACTATCATTAAAGGATCCCCTTATGTATACTCTTTTTTGATTACATGTCCCAAGAAGATATTATATTCAGACTAAATTCATGATTACTAAACTTTTCATAAAATTTCTCCATTTATATCTTCATTAAAATAATTCTCAAGTTAAATTCATAATTTTCCATTCCCTCTGAATATATGAAGATTTAATTGAATATATACTTCCACTAATTGTTCACATTAATCTCTAAATACAATGTTGAAAATATCTAAGAATATTTATTATCAATTAGTATGTATGATTATCATAAATATAAATGCATAGTGTATATACCCTATGTGAATATTTTTTGGGAAATATGTTTTTTCTTCAAAATAAATTTGTAGTATTTATATCAAAGAACCTCATTCAAGATGTATTGAAACTCTCAACCTTGTGAAAAAAAAGAACACGAATATGTGGTCAATTATATATTTCCATATTATGATGTACATATGTTCTCAATAATCTAGGAAATGGAAAATTAATCCATCATTATTATTTGAAATGAGAACCACAATACCTCATGGGTATGAAATAGGGAATATAAAAAATATTCTCTATCACGACCCGTCCTCGGGGCCTGTGTTGTGACTACCCCAAGCCTGCCTTCCATAGGCTAGGGGCTGACGATGAGCACTGAAGGCATAATCCCAATAAAAACGGGAAGGCATTTCATTTAACCTGTACACACACACAGCCTGAACACAATTAGTAGAGTATGCAACTGGAAGTAAACACTAAGTAAAAATGTATACAAAAGAAAGTGTTGAAAGGAATGGGGCCAGAAATACAATCCCTATAGTAATGTACAACAGCTGTAAATCTAGTACAACCGCATAATGGTAAACAACAACTACTGAGTCGTCCTCCTGGAATCCCACCTAAACGGTGGGTACAGATGGACTCCTCAGCACCCCATGTCTGTCTGTCTGCTCCGTGCACTTCTTGCCAAATGGTCCACCTCCGGGTACTGTCTAGCTCTACAACTCTCTGCCTCGATCAGTGTTGTCTATCGTATGAAACCATCACAACGATGTGCGGGCATAGCCCATGGAGGGGTGAGTATAAAGATACTCAGTAAGGGACCTCGGGACCCCTGAAGGTCTCCCAGAATCCATGAGGGATAAACCATAGAAGTAAGATACAATCATGAAGTGTCAACCAAACCTACTTAGGCATATTCCCATACATATACCTAAGTTACCAATTAGAGTCTGGCTCCAACTCTTGAGCCCAAGAAAAACCCAGTCCACATAGGAAGTAATGTCAATCTCATCGATGATAATGATTGAAAGACAAGACTCAGCACACACAGGTATACATCTTTCGTATAGACATAGAGATGATTAGATGTATTCACTGATTCATCTAAGTTGTCGGGCCCACACATGATTCATGACCAGCTAAGCTATCAAACCCACAAAGGATTCAGGACCAACTATTCTATAGAACCCACACAAGATACAGGAACAAACGTCAGAACCGTCAGACCCACGGAGGATCCTGGTACAGTAGTAATCGTTGTCGAATTCAGGGAAGATTCTGGTTCAGTAGTCATCCCTGTCGAACCCAAGGAGGATTCTGGTATAGTAGTCATCGTTGTGGAACCCACAGAGGATTCCAGTACAGTAGTCATCCATGTCGAACCCATGGAGGATTCGGGTACAGTAGGTATCACTGTCGAACCCACAGAGGATTCCAGTACAATAGTCGTCGCAGCCATCTCTAGGGTTCCCGCACACAACACGCTCGATTATGGGAGGGTCTGCTCCACCAGCCATGTTTTTATACATAAACTATCAAAATGTCTCAAGTTTATGTATCCCATAGTTCTGTCTCATCAGAAGGAACCCTATGCGACTGACGACGCATCAATCGGACGCCCAGTCTGAGAGTTATTGGCATTTCTGTTCCAGGGACCCGGTTGGATTTCGCTCAATCCAAACCCAGCGGTTTTTAAAATTTGACCAAAACACACTTATAGTATCGAAAAAGTACCTCCTAGTCTCAAGGGTCCAAGTTCCATAGACGGCGCGTCGATCGGACATGTGGTCTAGGAGATATTCATATTTAAGCGAAGTCATGCCCAGCACGTCAAGCCCAGTGGGCTGGCTGGTCAGCCCGACCCGGCTCGGTAGGTCCGACCCTGCTGGGT
Source organism: Viscum album (assembly GCA_963277665.1). Lineage (NCBI taxonomy): Eukaryota > Viridiplantae > Streptophyta > Magnoliopsida > Santalales > Viscaceae > Viscum > Viscum album. Next base: position 1,459,400,610 of record OY728157.1, on the reverse strand, counting down.
GGTCATCTCAGACGAGCTCGGTGGGTCCGACCTGGCTGGGGGGGTCCGCTCGGCCTTATGGGGTGTCGCCCACCTGCGAACCCAGCCCGCGCTGCGGGCCGGTCTGGTTCGCCCAGCGGCACCATGCGGTGTCGCCTCTTCCCTGCCTTGCCGACCGTAGCCAGACGGTTCTGCTCAGCACACGCGTGCCGCACAGTGGGCCGTGGTCTCTACCATGGAGTGAATGCCAGTGTCGTGGTCTTCCAGCCCAGCCGGAAGGCGGCCGACCGGTTCGCCCAGAATAGAGGCCTGCGGAAGCGGGCCCCATCTCCTCCCCAAGGTGCCTACAGGCGCCGCGGTTATCCAGCCCGGTCGGCTGGCAGTTGGCCAGATCAGTTCGGTTGAGCGGCCCGCGGATGCAAGCTACGTCCTCCTCCATGTGGCTGGCATGACGGCGATGGTCCTCCACCACCATGGCCCGACCTGGCCTTGGCCTTCGGCTCCACAGCGCGACACGATGGCGCACCACCTCTTCATCCGTCGTGGCCCCCCCGGTCACGGTTCCTCATTTGTCTGCCACGGTCCTCTGGGCTGCCGTTATTCTCCAGCGCAGTGCGACGGCACCACACCCTTTCAGCTCTGTCTCTGACGTCATCAAATGGAAATAACAAAGGGGAGGGTCAGGCCATGTCCATGTGGTCCAAACCCCCCCCTCGTAATTTGATAACATTTGGTTTTCCCAACCAGAATTTTATATGATGAATGAAGAAGGTGTAATCTATTATTTAAGATTAATACAAAATTTCCATTATATTGATTTTGATGTTCGCATGATAGTGTCGTGGAAAGACGGCGTCGTTCCGTTGATGTCTGGAGAAGATGACGTCATGGTTGAAGATGTTCTTCGCGGGCGGTGTCTACTCCTCTATCGCGGATGGAGGATGTTGAATATGTCCTTTGTGTCCTTCGTGGAAACAATACATTCTATCAAATTCTCCAAATCCTCCCATGGTATTATGTCCAAAAAACATAATATAAAAACGCACCAATTATCAAAAGGATGGATTAATTAATTCAAAGAGATTCAAATTCATTACGTCACATCCATTAATTAAAAAGTGGGATGGCTCATTAAATGGGAGGTCGGAGATGAAGAGGCTACAAATTAAATAAAGGGAGTTTCATCCTCCCTAATTAGGGGTTCAAGGAGTTAAAGGGGAGTTGAAGAGTTTGAGCTCGTGTCGGCCCCACCAAATAATATCCTCCCTTGGAAGGTCATGTGAGGGTGGGCCCCACGACCAACCTCCCTTTGGTAGTTTTAACTACCATCCAAATAAAATTATGCAACACACAATTTTATTTAAATTTTACTTAGAAACCACAAAATTTATTACCAATCCCGATAAAATGCAACTGCGGTAAAGGTCTCCATAATAGAATACCGGCGCTGTGAGTTCATTACTGTTCTCGGATTTCAATTCTAATCACCGGTTCAAAAGATAGAAAAATCTGCAGGTCTGTTTACTGAACGTACCTGAACAGAAACTTAAAAATTGATTCTCGGAACATCGGGCCTCGGTATGAGGCGCCGTCAAAAATCGTGGACTCGTAAAATTCCCATGTATTTAAGAAAGAAGTTTCCACAGGATTTCTGAGTCTCGACATTCTCAAATTCTTTTGATGTCTCTTCTAAATTTTTTCTGATTAATTAAAAGTAATTATATAAGGATTTTGGATACTATCATTGAACCTATTATGATTTCAATCAAAAATATTAACTTCAAAATTTGGGGGAGGACATAATATAAATTCAATCATGAGTCCCTCCATATACAGTTGATCCATTTATCCCCCTTTACAGTGTATTTTGACCCATTTAATTTCATTTTCAACCCATGTGTGTTTATAATCAACCTTTATTTTATATTTGATAATGAGAGAGTTTATTAGATAGAATAAAAATTACATACCCTAATAATTGATATAATTTCAATGTAGTGATAACTAATACATTCCTAATATCAAATAACATTCCACAAATAAACATTCATGATATGAATGAATGTGAAAAACTGAAATCAAATAATACATTTTTAGTTTAATAGTAGATAATATGTGAACCTTTTACAATGTCATAATCATGATACAATTCAGTGGAATTGGTTTCATATGATCCTACGTGTTCCATTGGTCAAGGAAATTGATAATTATTATTAACCTCATTTTTAACACCCCGATCTTCCACAATACACTTCTCTTTCAATAATGAAATAGCTTGCATTGTACGCAAGTTCGAGATTCTAACACACTACGACCAATCAAAATAGCCATTGTGAATAGTAATAACAACTTTTTAAAATTATATATATTTTATATTTCAAAATGGACTTCATTTTTGGATTCGTAATATCGAAATTAGCCTATGTTTAATTTTTGGTATTTTTCTGAGAACTTCCAATTTTTTATGAATAGTGAAAAATACTTAAAAACAAATTTTTTAATAAAAATAATTTATAGTGATAAATTATACTATTGAGTGAATTTAATTTATAATTAGAATATATTTTTATCCAATGGTGGTCATTATAATTAATTTCCCTTTAAAATTGGACATAAACAATTGCCAATCTTTTGATATATATTGTTTCATAAATACACACTATTTGTTGTGACATCGGGAATTAATTAATAAATTAATTAATTCAACTTATTTGTTTTTAATTTTTTAAAATATAAGCCATTTTTTAATTATTAATATAAAATTTAACTTTGGGTTAATTTTTGGTGTTGTTCTGAAAATCTTCGATTTTTGATGAATAGTGAAACCACTAAGTGGTAGTTAAAAAAATCTAATTTTTCATTTAAATGAAATTTTACCACCTATGTGATTTGAATTTCCAAAATCTGACATACATAATTGTCACTATGAAGTAAAATGTGGTTCAATGGGATTAAAATAATTTTTGGTGAATCGTAACTTTTAAGTTCTATTAATCGCGATTAAAGGTAATTTGTGAAATTTAAGGTAAAAATGATATTATAAAAATATGAAAATATCTTGACACTTTTACTAAACATATTGGATGAATCATTGCCTACCAATAAAATCCATGGGACAACATGGGGACCCCATGGATCCACATGGGTAAGAAAATGACATTAATAACTTTTTATTTAAAGTAAAAATAAAATTGTCACAAACACGTGTTATTTTAATAAAACAATTATTACATGGGGTTATATAAGTTATATATTCGACTATAAATAATAAATTGATAGATAAAAATATTTCATACATCATAGTAATTTTTATATAATTTTAAAGAGTTAAATAAATAAATTTATATATCACACCCTGATGATGCAGCGATTACCTCATTAATGAACTTTTTAAATAAAATGAAAAGATAATGTAAAATCAAAGAATTACACTTTTCAAAGACCTACTGGATGGATAGATTTAGAACCCTTATCACCTTATCCTCGAAATATATAATTGTGGGACCACTAAAATCCGAAAATCATTTCATAATAATGTAATATTTCATTACTTTCCAAGAGTGCCCCTCCTCTCCTCTTATAAAATACCCCCACCACTACCACCTTATTCACACCTTCAAGCCATTTGGCTTGGCCATCCTCTGCCCAAATACTCTCCCAACATCCCTTTATTACTCCTATAAGCCTCACTTTGGGAAGAAGTCTTTCCAAGTAAGCCTTTGGGTCAAATCAAAAAGAGTTACCCAATTTTAAGGTAATGACTTCTCTTGTGTTATTTTGTTTTATTTTTCTTCTCCAACCACATAAACTCTTTTTATTAATTTATTTTGTAACAAAACCAGTATTATAAATATAATAGTATGTTTTTATGAGAATTATTTGATTTACACTTACACACACCTTCGTCTAATGGTTATACAACGTACTGTTTCTGTGGTTGGCGAATTTATGCCTCACGAAACGATGATTGTTCAATCTTCTTTTAACACCTCTCATGGTGGACATTAAGATGTCACTATATTTATATATGATATATATTATGTTTATGTTTTCCTTATGATTCTGTATTTCTCATTTATGGAATTCCTTTATGATTTCCATTATGGGTAAACGCGATAATTTCATTTTAGGAAGTGCGGACTACCGCCCCCTCAAAGTGATTTGAATCGTTAATGCCATATGTGGGATGTATAAAATATGGGGTAAATGATATTATATATGATATTATACTGTAATTATAATATACCTTTAAATAATTATGATTTCATTCCATTAAATACATAATAGAAATGAAATTAGCGTTCGTGCGTACGTACGGCTTACCGTCTCCATGAACGGTGCATTTCATTTCTTGCCTCTAAATGTTATGTAATATTATAAATTCATGTATATAATGGATATATATGATATATATGATATCTAAATCATTAATATAATTCTTTATATATTGGATATTTTACCACATGAACAACTTGTAATTATAAGAAGTTTATTTTTAACTCAAGTACCAAAGATCGACAAAACGACCGTTATTAACATAAACAAATACATAATGTTTGTAACATGGTAATAAGTGATATAAAAGGAATAATTAACTTGAAATAGGCTCTTAAGAAAGTATAAATTAACTCTATTTTATTATTCATGAGTTTAAAGAATGATCGAGTCAAGTCAGACAAGAGGTAAGGGAACTTTTTAAACCAATTTCTATTCTTTGGGTTAATCTCCTACTTTCTAATTATGTCATGATATTATTATGTACTATCTTGTATTTGTAATTTCATTATGTGTAATTATAGTGAATACACATAATAGATCTATTTTATTTAAAAAAATTATCTTTGTAAGGACTTCGTCTCAATATCCTTTCATTGAGGCATATTTTGTTTTAAACAAAACTATCTTTTATACGGTGTATAAAACCCTTTGACTTATACATTTATTCAAAAGGAATCTTTTTATATGAAGCATTTTTAGTAAACGAAAAAAGGAAAGTTTTGTATTATGTATGCGGTGACAATGAATTCTCCACCACCGTGACCATTATTTGAGTTTCGACATCCTCTACAAGCCATAACCTTTTTTAAATGAAAAATAAATACCAAGTTTTAGTTTTCTTTTATTTTGGTATTGAAAATGGTTTTGAAAGTGTTTTTATTATATTAATGTGTTGAATTGATATATTGTGATTGAAATATGGAAATTTTATGTTTCCTTTATGCATGTTTTATGTGATAAGATTATGTTATGGTGTATGATATGTTTAAACCTATTCATATGAGGAATGCATTGGACTAAATAAGTGACGGGTGGAGCCCTCTATAGCTCCTCGATGCATCGGTAGGTCTCATTAGACAAACTAGTGTCTTGCCACGAGGCCTTGACAAAATCTTATTTGTAGTCTTATCACGAGGGATTGTCTACATGGTTATCATAGTATGGCATTATGCATTCCATCATTATGAAAGTGGTTATTGATAGCGCATGTGATTATTCGAATAGTAGAATATCCATGTGAATAAGTAAATTGCATTATTTAATTTTACTTTTTTCATATTATGCTGAATTAAAGTTTAAAAGGATTTTGTTTTAGTTATACATTTCCTTAAATATTTATGTTTATTTATGAAATCTTTCGCTATATTGTTATCCTTACTGAGCATCTGAGCTCACCCCTTTCAATGTTTTAATTTTTCCAGGATGTGATGAAGTATTTTATGAATGACCTGCAGGGACAGTTGGAAGGGGATATGAGTACGGACTATAGAGACAATGTTATTGTAGTTTTTCTCTTTATGATATAATGTATGATTTATGAATATATCTAGTGTTTCCAAGGCTACTAAACTAATCGGTCTTTCGAGACTTGATCTTTTTTTATCATGCCGATGTTACGTAATAATGCACCGACTCTGGGTAACTAGGGTCGGGGCGTTCCATCATTATACCTTAGGTTATAGAATTAATTTTCCTAATGGAAAAAATCCTTGAATGTGAAGCATTAAAGAATTAATGGTGCATTATATTAGAATTTCATAACATAATTTTTTTTAATTTTCCTCTTAATATTTATTCAGTAGTTTTTTCCATCATATACAACATTAACACTTGTAAAACATCTTCTTGAACCAATGAGTAAATTTAATCCATCCTTCCTACAATATTTTTATCATCTGGGGGTTGATCATTATTCCATCCTTAAGGGTTTCCATGAAACACCATTATCCATTTATTGTCTCTATTATCAATTTTCACTGGAATTTTATATCAAAAACTTCTTCATAACTACCAATGTTTATTTTAGCTAACGAATTTAGAAGAACTTATTTTAGGAAATTGATGAAATAATTAATCACTGTTTTGGGATTAGAAATAAAAATGGAGTTTTAATTTCCAAGTTATAAAATGTTTGATTCATAAGTACTGATTGATTCATCAACATTTTTCTTCAAATCTAGAAATTATCTCTCTATTTTATTGCAAATATTTCAAGGATAATATTTGGTGACGAATATTTTCCCACACTTCTTCTATTCTATAGAGTCAAATTATCCCTTTTTTATTTTATTCATAATGAGGTTCCACCATTGAATATATTCTCCGTATATATAATTTCCATATATAACAAATATCGGATATTCTAAGAACTAGAGAATGGAAAATATATTTATGATTGTGTTGATCCATTTATTTGAAAAAAAAAATTAAATTCAATGTCCCACTAAATTTGGTGGGATGTTTACATATAAAGGATTGAATATATATCGGATCCTTCTATATCTTTTTTGTGAGCCTTTTGTGTTTCACATTATTATTCAATGCTTGAAAAAATAGGCTGAGCATCACCACATGATTTTTCACTAAAAATACAATCTAGTTTGGTTTCTTGTAGTGATAACCATAAAATTATCCTTAAAATCCATTTTATACTAGTTTTTTCAATGTTTAAAACTTTAATAAAACAAAATGGTTTAATTAGGTGTAATAAACTATTATTGTCTAGGAAACACAATCTTATTCTCTATAACATAGCGTATCAAGTGTCAAAACATACGTCTTATACTGCATCAAGTATCAAAAATATCATTCTTGTGACACCCGTGTGGTCACTTATCGATTTATTTTTAGTATATGATAACTTATATTGAGTTTTTTTTGTGATTTACTAAGAAAAATTTGTGTTTTTGGATCTTTAATTTGACCACAAAGTTAGAAACATGGTTTGGGTAACCATGAAGTTGAGACCATGTTACCTCTAAAATTTTAGGTAGTGTTTATCAAATGGTTATCAAAATGATATGAATAATATTGAAATTAAACCATGTGATATGATCTATCATTGGAATTTGGGTAATTTTAACTATTTTTATTTGAGTCACCCCCACTCTTCCTCCACTCAAACCATCCGACCAAGTAATTAAAATGTGCTTTTAGTTCTCCACCAAGCCATTATAATGAAAATTTATTGTGATTTCATGATGTTATTTCACCTTGGATTAATGGGTAGGGGTCCTCTATTAATCTATAGATTCCATATATTTTCTCAATTTCCCTGAACCCTAATGTCCATGTGGGATAATTTTCATGGATAGGGTTATTCAAAAATTAGGGTTTGTGGTTTCGAATTGTTTTGAGCAATCTTATTATACCTATTCAGTGGTTCCATCAATGGATGCATGATTCCACCACTTGAGGTAGGTGTTTACATTCTATTACCTTTATTTTAGAATTAATTTTTTTCTTAATAATTTAAATGTGTTCTTGAACTATATCAATGATGAAAATGATATCTATAATCTCATTTTAATGGGTATTTAATGTGCTATAGGTTTTCCACTTTGAATAATTTAGTGAATTCTGTAATTCAAGTACTCCTAATTCTAATTGGTATTTTATGCATTCAACATGTTTTAATGAATGGAAATAGAGGTTTCCTGGATGAAAAATTATTTTTCATAATGTTTTTATAGTGACTTAATACTTTTATACAAATTAATGTATGATTTTTAAAATAAATACCCAATAATACCCAACATGGATTGAAAGCGAATATTTCATTTTGAAAACTAGGATAATAATATATAAAATTGAGGATGAAATAAATTGGATTTATTTTATTGTATATAATTAGATAATATAATGTTTTGAGTTCCAAAAACTACAAGGGATAACCCGATAAATACATATAAAAAAAGGATGATCTAAAAATACTAATAAGATAATAAAATATAAATGGAAATATAATGTGTGAGTTAAAGGTGTAACATGATATAATAAAAGAGAAGTCTCAAGAGTAATAAAATATAATAATAACATAAATAAAATGGTAACATATTCTCATGGAATTATAGAAAACATGTTAGTGACATATAAAATTTCATAATCATGAGTAAAGGACAACATCCTAAACAATATCACATGGTGAAAAAAATTCCCAAAATGGATTATATTTAATACCTATCCCCACACACAACGCCACATGAGAATAAAACTTTACCCAATTCATTGGAGTGCTATATGGGTGCACCCATGATAACATGTTCATGGTTTATGTGTGACATAAAAATAAAATCAATAATTACGCATAAAAATAATAATTACATATTTAAAGGATATGGGTTTCATAATCATGCCCCTTATCATGGTGATTGGAAATTTCATAATGAAAAAATTTTATAAATGAACATAAATCATGTATTACCCCATTAATGAAATGGAGAATAGTAAAGGTATATATGTGATACTTTTATGCACATAATTTATAATTAATCCATTACATCACATGTTTTCTTAATTGATTAAAATTTCGTTAAAATATTTAATGGTGTACTTTATGAGAAAAATACCCTTTTCACTTTGATATCACATTTTCAAAATATATTCCATTAAATATTTTTATAAAAAATAATTTTATTTTAAAATAATCTGGGATAAATAAAAATCAAGATTCCAATATTTGAGTATTCATTATAGTTACTAATCCCATAAATACCATACATGTTAACAGAATATTCCATTAAAACTATTGTAAAATGTTTAAAAATGCCTAATTCTTAATATAACAAGAAGATTCCTTTCATAGAGTGTTGTAAAAATTCCAACATGGTTTAAAATTTCTCTAGTAATTAATTTGTATAATGTTAAAAATATACTTAATTTTTTTATAATTCAAGGACATGGAAGGAACTTTTTTTGACTGAAGAGAGAAGTGAAGTAACCATTTGTAACACCCTGATATTTTATGAGAAGTATATTTTTTTATGTATTATGTTATATGCAAAGGGATCTTTCATGGCACACAACAATATCTTGTCTTGTGTTAGACGCAATCACGACCTTCCTCGATAGCATGTGTAGTACGCAATACTGAGTTTCAAAAAACAACGATATATTATTATAATATTATAAACTAGGGTTATGAATAGTATTAAATTAATTTTTAATTTTATAACATTATAATTCATTCTACACATTTTCTAGAATGAGGTATGAAAACAAAATCAGTTTTTCGGATAAAAGAAATATTTAAAAAAAAATGCAATTTTACCGCCTTTTAATGGAACACCAATTTTAAATCAAGTTTTTGACATATTTATAAGTTAAATTTGACAAAATAAAACTCCTCATTGGAATCAGGATATAAAAATTTACTTTGGATAAATTTTTCATATTATTCTGGTAACTTTCATATTTTGATGAATATTAAAAACACGCTATATTTTAATTAAAAACAACTTTTTTCACAGTAATAATTTATATAGTTAAATTATATTATTTAATGGTTTTATAGTATAAATAGAATAAGTTTTTTCCATTTAATATAATTTATTTCATTAACATTAATTTTACATTGAATTCATATGTAAAAACATTTCAATCTTTGGCAATGATTTAACTTTTAAAACCTGATTGCTTAACAACGAGATTAATTTTAAATTAATTACTTCAACTTTTGTGTTTTGAATTTTGAAAAATGGATTCCATATTTGAAATCAGTGGGTCCAAATTATGTTAATAGGTTACTTGTTTTTGATATTATGAATAGTAACTACGGTAATTTTTATTTACTGCGGTTAAATGTAAATAGGGTTATTCAAGGTTAAAAGAATATTATAATTATTGAAAATTACCTTTAAACATGTCCTAACATTATTTTATGAGTATTGGCCGACCATGAGGAACCTTGGGTCGATTTTGGGACCCCATTGAGCCACTTGGTAGTGATAATGACAATTTGGATTAATTAATTTATTGTAAAGACAAAATTGACAATAACAATAGTGTTTTAGTAATTAATTTTTATAAGTGGTTATATAAATTATTTTTTTGACTATAAATATTTATTGGAAATTTAATATTATTTCCTACATGATGATATTTGTTTTATAATTTGTAGACATAAAATAAATTAAATTATTTATGCCACAATAATGATGAAGTATTTGACTCATTAATAAATGATTTCAATAAATAAGAGTATAATGATTAAATTTTTTTTCAAAATATGTCCAATTCTGATTGGATGATTTTATTTCGACCATTAGTCATCTTATCTTCATCTATAATGATTTTTGAACCTTTTCAAACCGAATAAAAGTTTATAATAAAATAATACTTTCACACTTTCCAAAGGTTCCCCTCTCCTCCCTTATAAAAGGGAATCTCCCCTCTCTCCTCCTCACACCACATTGAGCCTTAAAGCTCTTAAAACCCCTGCCAATTTCTATTCTCCACTTACCTAGAAACATCCTTGAGGTCCTGGTCTTTTTCAAAGACCAATCATAGTTCCCTAGGAGGAGGTTTCAAAGAGGCGTGTCGAAGAAGAGGTAATATCTGTTACCAACGCTTTGAAATTTATTTCTTCTTCTATTTCTTCTTCATTAGTTGTTTCATTATGAAGTAATAATATCAGTATCACTTATATAATTATATGTTATTATAAATATGAAACAATCATAATTCACCTTCTATCAATCCTATGGAAAATAAAATCTCCGCGCGTGTGTACGTACAAAATACCATCTCCACGTTGTGGTGTAATCTGTTTTCCACCACCACCTTACTTGGATTGATATAATTGTGTAAATAATAACTATATATGATTATTGTAAAATGATATTGATTCTTAAATAGTATACATACACTTCAATAAAATTCCACGATCATGGGAATGATATCATCGCTTGTGTGTACGTAAGGCCTACCATCTCCACGATGCAATACGACTCGTTATACATGATCTTCATTGAATAATGATTATATAAATGAATTGAATGAATAAATATGATATATATTAAACTAATACCATTCTTTAAATGAGGTATCAATAACCTTAAAATAAGAATAAGAGCTTATTCGACAAAACACACATAAGAACATAAAGCAATAAACACTCGAATAACAAGTAGCAATGAAACATTACTAAAAAGAAGCTAAGAATATGACAATATATGAAATCATAACAATGCGTATGATTCTGGAATAAGTAAATGACATTATTTAAATCATTATACAGGAGGTTTGGACACATACAAAGCATATCGGACCTATGGTGAGGGAAAATCTCACAATCTTATTTTTATCTAAGATTAATTATACATTGGTATTTACTAGGGTGTATTTTATCATCCACATAACTGTTTCCTAAATATGTAATATTATTTCTACCCTCCTACAATTTTTTAAATCCAATTTTACCCTTCGGTGAGTTTTTAGTAAATGATATTAAAGAAATCATTTGTCATTTTTTGTATAAGGTACTTTTTGACTTTTCCAACCAATGTACGATAAGAATGTTTTTTTAACTTATACAACATGAATGGATTTTTAGAACATTATTTCCAAGAAGCATCCTATAAAAGTTTTCAAGTTTTTTTTTAACCAACTTCTTTAAGTTTAATATTAAATGATATTTTAAGAAAGGAAAATGTTTTTGAAGTAGAAAGGATATTTTCCTCAAGAATGGAGTTCAAGTTTTTATCAAAATTATTTTCTATATTAGATAATATAGGGTTTTATTTATATCCCTATTTTTTTACATTGATTTGATTATTTTATGATGGAATTTTTTTTATGAATTCGTTTTATCTTATATGGATTATGTTATGATGGCACGATGTTTAATAATCCCCTATTTATTACATGGGTTTGCTATGATGTGTGATTTATGATTTTGTGGCACACATAAGAATGGTTTAATTATGATATGGGTGGGACCTATATCTCCCTCCAATGCATTGGGTAATGATTTATATCTCATGAGATAGACATGGCTGGAATGACAAGTTAAACTGGTTCAGTGATACAGGACTGGAACGAGGAGTGAACTCGGTTCAGTAATGGACATTGTCCACTATAATGGTCTTGGAAATGAGCCTTGACTAATATGAAATGATTTTCTATGATTATGTGTGTACGCCAAAAAGTTTCATGTTTTATGTTATGATTATGGGGATTACATTTCACTACTATGATTTATCCCATGTTATGATATTATGACCTCTTTTGTAGGTTAATATTTTCATAATGTTATGTTCCTATGTATATGATATGACTGATATTTATTTATTTTTACCCTTACTGAGCATTTGATCTCACCCTTTTGTGTGTTTTATTTTCCCCAGGTCATAAAGAAGGATATTAAATAGGATATGCCAAAAAAGGACTCTAGATATGATGAAATAAATGGGAGACAATGTATATGATTTTATGAACCAGTTGTTTATGTTTCCCAGTTTCGAATGACATTATACCTATATAGTCCTTTCTTGGTTTTTTATATGTTGTAATAAGTATGATTCAATTCTGAAGTAATAACAATGTATGTAATGTATGGGTCGTTATAGTTGGTATCAGAAGAAAGGTATAGTCAACCTTTGTAAACTAGGATGTGAAAGCCCAAGTAAGAACCCTAAGGATATGTCTAACCATAGAACACAATATTAGTGTTTTAGAAATTTCCATGAACAACCTATGATAAGAACTTAAGTGTGAAATTTTATTCCTGATTATATGATTTTCCTATTATAATAAGTGTTGCTCACACTATTCATCTTGGTTTTTGTCAATGGATGGAACCTGAAGGAACCGTGTTAATGCTGAATGCGATGGGAAATGCAATGATTGTCCCCCTTAGCAACCAAACGTTATGAGAGCTGGAATGCAAAATCTCGAAGCCATGCTCACACAACTTTCTCAAGCTATGAACCATGGAAGACTTCCAAACGATCAAAGGAAGGAACAACATTATGTTGAATCCTTCATGAGGTAGCGTCCACCTTCTTTCAGCGGGTCTTCTGATCCATTTTTGGTTGAATAATGGATCAGTACTACTGAGATGATATTTTCAGTTCTAGAATGTTCTGATCATGATAAAGTCATCTTAGGAGTATATCGTTTGGAAGGTGATGCTGATCAATGGTGTTATCATATCAAGAATATGTGGAAAAGAGATAAAATTGAGTCCATGGAATGGGACGAGTTCAAGAACTTATTTTTCAATAAGTACTTCCCTCATATTCTTCGAACAAATATGGAGAAGGAGTTTCTTGAACTGAAGCAAAAGGATGATGAATCTGTTGGTACCTACAAAGAAAATTTTAAAAGACTTGCAATGTACGCTTCCGAAATTATTATCCAACCTGAGAGTAAAATCTATCGATTCTTTAGTGGCTTAAAACCAAGTCTTCGAAGGGTGTTAGCCAAAAGGGACTTCAATAGCTACGAGGAAATTTTTTGATGTGCTCTCAAGGTTGATATGGAGATTGGGGTAACCCATCCGTCATATGGGTTTGATAAGAAGAATAAAATGGAATTCAAAGGCAAATCTAAAGACCACAATGTAAAGAAGTTGAGTTTTCCATTATGCTCAAATTTTGGAAAGAAACATGGAGGAAATTGTCTTAAAGGGACAAGAAAATATTTTAAGTGTGGAAAATAAGGTCATCGGGAAGTTGAATGTCGAAATAATGGGAAGAAGATGTCTAATGACGCGAATAAATAAAGGGATACATAGAATGCACCTCTTATACTTCAATGTTTCAAGTTCAAGGAGATGGGCATGATGCCAATCAATGCCCAAATCCAAGGGTTATTGATGATGATTGATGTCAACAAACTCTTAATGCCTAAGAAAAAGGAATGTCACATGCAATTACTATCGGCGATGTAGAGTACGATAACGAAGTGGTGAAAGGTATAATTACCATACACTCTAAAGTAGAAAATGTTTTATTTGATTCTGGATCCACCCCCTCATTTATTTCTGAAGAATTCTCTAAGGGTATTGTCGTATTACCTCAAAAATAATATGTTCAGTTAGCTGTGACAACTCCTAATGGCACAACGGTCGCATCAAAAGTTTATAATTCTTCTCCGATTAAAGTTTGTGGGAAAGTGCTTCCTGCAAATCTTGTTATCCTTCCTATAGTGGAATTTGATGTAATTCTTGGCATGGATTGGATTTCTTTATATGGTGCTCGTATCAATTGAAAAAGAAGGGAAATACCATTTAATATTCCAGATCAATCTATGATCTTATATCGATGCATGTTCAAAGATGAAGATGCTGGGGAGGATCAAGTTCCAAGTTGTTTGTCTAGGTTGTATGGTATGTTTGTTCCTACATGCATTGGTTCCTAAAAAATGGCCTACGGGCATGTAATAGGGTTCCACCTAATCCCTTGAAAGGTGGATTATCAATCAATAAAAAATGAAGGCCTTCGGGCCATTGGGGAGGAGCCAGTTCCAAGTTGATTGTCTAGGTTGTATGGAACGTTTGTGCCTACGGGAATTGGTTCCTAAAAAATGGCCTACGAGCATGTAATAGGGTTCCACCTAATCCCTTGAAAGGTGTATTATCAATCAATAAAAAATGAAGGCCTTCGGGCCATTGGAGGAGGATGAATATAACCTTACATAGGAAATTTCTTCCATATTATGGGTCTTGATTCCAATAAATGAAGGTTATTTATCTCAAATGGTTGGAGAGAAACTCATGACTAAGAATACACCCATTGTACATGAGTTTTATGATTTCTTTCTGGAGGAATTGACAGGTCTTCCACCAAATCATGAAGTTGAGTTTTCAATAGAACTCATACCGGGTGCTATGCCCATTTCAAAGACACCTTAAAGAATGACCCCAATTAAGTTTCAAGAATTGAAGAAGAAACTCCAAGAGAATCTTGATAAAGTATTCATACGCCCTAGTGCGTCACCTTGGGGATCAGATGTTCTATTTGTTAAGAAGAAAGATGGATCAATGAGACTCTGCATTAATTATCTATAACTTAACAAGATCACAATCAAGAACAAATATCCTCTTCCATGCATTGATGTCTTATTTGACCAACTACTCGGAGCTCAATACTTTTCCAAGATTGATCTTTGTTCAGGGTAACATCAATTAATGGTAAAAAAGAGGATATACCAAAGACACATTTCCATACAAGGTATGGACACTATGAATTTATGTTGATTCCATTTGGTCTTACTAATTCCCCTGCTATACTCATGGATGTAATGAATAGTGTCTTTAGAAACTATCTTTATCAGTTTGTGGTAGTCTTTATAGACGATATTCTTGTCTATTCAAAGAGAAAGGAAGAATATGAATATCACTTTATAATTGTATTGAAGACCCTAAGAAAGCTGAAGCTTTATGCCAAATTTACCAAGTGTGAATTTTGGCTTCATAAAGTTGAATTTTTGGGTCAAATAATCTCAAAAGAGGGGATATCTGTGGATCCAACAAAAAAAAGGTTATCAAAATATGGTCGAGACCAACAAAAATAACTGAGATCCGATGTTTTCATGGTTTGGATGGATATTATCGGCGTTTTGTGAAAGATTTTTCACGATTATCTAATCCACTCACCAGGTTGACTCGAAAAGGAGTAAAGTTCATGTGGATGGAGGAGTGTGAAGATAATTTCAAGAAGTTGAAAAGAAGGTTATCCAGTGCACCAGTGCTCACACTGCATTGTAGTGGAGAAAGGTTTGTGATATACAGTGATGCATCCAAGAAGGGGTGTGTTCTCAGGTAAAGTGATATGGTGATAGTTTATGCCTCATGACAGTTGAAAATCCATGATAAAAATTACCCAACTCATGATTTGGAGTTAGCTGCGGTACTCTTTTCCTTAATGATTTGGAGGCATTATCTTTATGGTGAAAGATGTGGTATTTATAATGATCACAAAACTTTAAAGTATATTTTCACACAAAAGGAGTTGAATATGTTCCAAATAAGATGGTTGGAGATGATTAAGGATTACGACTGCTCAATTCATTATCACCCTGGGAAAGAAAACAAGGTGGGAGGCGCATTAAGTCGATAAGACGATTATAGATTATCCAAGATGAGAATCACAAAAGATATAATATTTATGGATTTACAATGCATGGTTCTTGGAATTATAATGGAAGGGGAAAAATCATATCTTTCTCAAATGAATGTTCAACCATCTATATATGTGAAGAATAAAGAAGCACAAAAAGAAGATGTAGAGTTACAAAAGAAGGTGAGAAATGTTCCTGAATTCAACCTTGATTGTGATGGGATAATAAGGTTCAAGAATCGGTTTTGTGTTCCTCCAATCCCCAAATTAAAGAAGGAGTTGCTGGATGATGCTCATAGTTCTTAATTATCTATTCATCTTGGAAGTATGAAGATGTATAGGGACTTGAAAGAGTACTTATGGTGGGATGGCATGAAAAGATATGTGGCTGAATATGTCTCTCGATGCTTGGTTTGTCAGCAAGTTAATGGTGAGAGACAGAAGTATAAAGGGATGTTACAACCATTATCCATACTCGAATGGAAATGGGAAAACATCACTATAGACTTTTTCACTAGAGTTCCTAAAACATCCAAATGCAATAATGCTATCTGGGTTATAGTTGATCGTCTTACATAGTCGGCACACTTCATTGCTATTAGAGAATATTTCTCTCTGGATCAGCTTTCCAGGATATATGTAAAGGAAGTGGTAAGATTGCATAGAGTTCCACTTTCCATTATATCTGATCGGGATCTGAGATTTACCTCGAAGTTCTGGCGAAGTCTTCAGCATACTCTAGATACAGAGTTGAGTTTCAGCACTGCTTATCATCCTCAAACTGATGGTCAGTCTGAGAGGACAATTCAAACTCTAGAAGACATGTTAAGAGCTTGCTCTATGGATTTCAAAGGAGGTTGGGATCAACAAATACCTTTAGTGGAATTTTCCTATAATAATAGCTTTCACTCCAGTATTCAGATGTCTCCTTATGAAGCACTCTATGGAAAGAAATGCAGATCTCCAACTTACTGGGATGAAGTTGGAGAAAGAAAGCTATTAGGACCCGATCTTGTTGATGAGATGGCAGAAAATGTCCGATCTATTCAACAACACATAAGAGCAGCTCAGAGTCAACAAAAAAGTTATGCCGACAACTGAAGAAATGACCTAGAGATTGAAGTGGGTGACAAAGTGTTCTTATGAATATCTCCCTAGAAGAGAGTAATGAGATTTGGGAATAAGGGAAATCTAAGCCCTAGATATATAGGTCGTTTAGAAATACTAGATTGTGTTGGGAAGGTATCATACCAATTGGCGCTTCCACCGAATCTCTCTCAAGTTCATGATGTGTTCCATGTATCTATCCTAAGGGAGTAAAGACCTGATCGTTCACATGTACTTAGCTCAGAAGATGTACCGCTGGAGCAAGATCATTCTTATGAAGAACAACCGATAGAGATTTTGGATCATAGTGAAAATGTCCTACAGAACAAGACCACTCACTTGGGGAATGTTTTATGTAGGAACCACCAATTAGAAGAAGCTACATGGGAACTTGAGGATATGATGAGAGAGAGGTATCCTCATCTGTTTGTTACGAAGTAACGAATTTCGAGGGCGAAATTCATTTTAAGGGGGGTAGAATGTAACATGCTGATATTTTATGAGAAGTATATTTTTTATGTATTATGTTATACCCAAATGAATATTTCACTGCACCAAACACTAGCTTTGCTTGCGTTACACGCAATCACGACCTTCCTCGATAGCATGTGTAGTACGCAATACCGACTTTCACTAAACAACGATATATTATTATAATCTTATAAACTAGCAGTTATGAGTATTGTTAAATGAATTTCTAATTTTATAACACTATAATTCATCTTAAACATTTTCTAGAATGAGTTATGAAAACAAAATTACTTTTTCGGATAAAAGAAGTATTTTTAAAAAAATGCAGTTTTACTGCCTTTTAATGGCGCACCCATTTTAAATCTAGTTTTTGACATGTTTATATGTTAAATTTGAAAAAATAAAATTATTATTTTCAATCAGGATAAAAAATCTACTTTGGATAAATTTTTCATATTATTCTGGTAACTTTCATATTTTGATGAATAGTAAAAACACGCTATATTTTAATTAAAAACAACTTTTTTCATCGCAATAATTTATATGGTTAAATTATAATGTTGAATGGTTTTAAAGTAAAAATAGAATATATTATCACCATTTAATATAATTGACTTCATTAGAATTAATTTTACATTGAATTCATAGGTAAAAATATTTCAATCTTTCGCAATGTTTTAACTTTCAAAACTCGTTTGCTTAACAACGGGATTGATTTTAAATTCATTTCTGAAAATTCTGTGTTTTGAATTTTGAAAAATGGATTCCATATTTGGAATCAGTGGTTCCAAATTATGTTAATATGTTCCTTTTTTTTGATTTTATGATTAGTAACTATGATAATTTTTATATATTGCGGTTAAAGGTAAATAGGGTAATTAAAGGTTAAAAGAATATTATAATAATTTAAAATTATCTTGAAACTTGTCCTAATATTATTGGATCATTATGGGCCGACCATGGGCATCCTTGGGTCGATTTCAGGACCCCATTGAGCCACTTGGTAGTGATAATGACAATTTGGATTAATTAATTTAATGTAAAGACAAAATTGACATTAACAAAAATGTTTCGGTAATTAATTTTTATAAGGGGTTATATATAATATATTTTCGACTATAAATATTCATTGGAAAGGTAAAAATATTTCCAACATGATGATAGTTTTTTATAATTTTTAGACATCAAATAAATTAAATTATGTATGACAGAAAAATGCTGAAGTATTTACCTCATTAATAAATGATTTAAATAAATAAGATTATAATGATTAAAATATTTTCCAAAACATGTCAAATTATGATTGGATGATTTTATTTCGACCATGAGTCATCTTATCATTATATTTAACGATTTTAGGACCTTATTAAACCGAAGATAAGTTTATAATAAAATAATATTTTCACACTTTCCAAAGGTGCCCCTCTCTGCCCTTATAAAAGGGCACCTCATCCCTCTCCTCCTAACACCACTTTGAGCCTTCAAGATCGTCCAAAACCTGCCAATTTCTCTTCTACACTTCCCTAGAAACATCCTAGAGGTCCTGGATTTTTTAAAAGACCAATATTAGTGCCCTAAGTGGAGGTTTCAAAGAGGCGTGTCGAAGAAGAGGTAATATCTGTTACCAACTCTTTAAAATTTATTTCTTCTTCTAATTCTTCTTCAGTAGTTGTTTCATTATGAAGTAATAACATAATTATCACTTATATACTTATATGTTATTATAAATATGAAACAACCCTATTTCACCTTCTATCCATCCTACGGAAAATGAAATCACCGCACGTGCGTACGTACGGAATACCGTCTCCACGTCGTGGTGTAATCTGTTTTCCACCACCACCTTACTTGGATGGATATAATTGTGTAAATAATAAATATATATTATTATTTTAATGTGATATTGACTCTGAAATAGTATATATAAACTTCAGTACAATTCCACGATCATGGGAACGATATCATCGCTTATGCGTACGTACGGCCTACCGTCTCGATGATGCGATATGACTCGTTCAACATGATCTTCATTGCATAATGATTATATAAATTAATTGAATGAATAAATATGATATATATTACACTAATAACATTGTTCAAATGAGTTATCTATAACCTAAAAAGAATAATAAGAATATATTTGATAAAACACACATAAGAACATAAAGAATAAAACACCCGAATAACAAGTAGCAATGAAATATTACTAACAAAAATCTAAGAATATGACAATATATGATATGATAACAATGAGTATGATTCTTGAATGAGTCAATTAAATTATTTAAATCATTAAACAGGAGGTTTGGACACGTAAAAAGCATATCAGACCGAAGGTAATGGAAAATCTCACAATCTCATTTTTATCAGAGATTGATTATACATTGGAATTTACTAGGGTGTATTTAATCATCCAAATCCATGTTTCCTAAATATTTAATATTATTTCTATCCTCCTACAATTTTTTAAATCCAATTTTACCCTTCGTTGAGTTTTTAGTAAATGATTTGAAATGAATCTTTTGTCGTTTTTCATACGAGGTACTTTTTGACTTCTCCGTCCAAAGTACGAGAAGAATGTTTTTTTACTTATACGGCATGAATGTATTTTTAGAACATTATTTCCAAGAATCGTACTTTACAAGTTTTCAAGTTTAATTTTAATCAACTTATTTTAGTTTAATATTAAATGACATTTTAAGAAAGGAAAATGTTTTTGAAGTAGACATGATATTTAACTCAAGAATGGAGTTCAAGCATTTTATCAAAATTATTTTCCATCTAAGATAATATAGGGTTCTGTTTATATCCCTATTTTTTACATTGATTTGATTATGTTATGATGTAATTATTTTTATGAATTTATTTTATCTTATATGGATTATGTTATGATGGCATGAGGTTTAAGAATCCCATTTTTATTACATGGGTTATGCTATGATGTGTGATTTATGATTTTGTGGCACACATAATAATGGTTTCATTATGAGATGGGTGGGACCTACATCTCCCTCTAATGCATTGGTTAAAGATTTATATCTCATGAGATAGACATGGCCGAAACAACAAGTTAAACTGGTTTAGTGAAACCGGACTGGAACGAGGAGTGAACTCGGTTCAGTAATGGACTTTGTCCACTATGATGGTCTTGGCAACGAGCCTTGACTAATATGAAATGATTTTCTTTGATTATGTGTGTATGCCACAAAGTTTCATGTTTTAAGTTATGATTATTGGGATTACATTTCACTACTATGATTTATCCCATGTTATGATATTATGACCTCTTTTGCAGGATAAGATTTTCAAAATTATATGTTCTTATGAATATGATATGACTGATATTTCTTTTGTTTACCATTATTGAGAATTTGATCTCACCCTTTTTTATGTTTTCTTTTCCCCAGGTCAAGAAGATTTATATTAAGTAGGATATTCCAAAAAAAGGACTCTATATATGATGAAATAAATGAGAGACAATTTAGTTGATTTTATGATCAGTTGTTTTTGTTTCCAAGTTTCTAAAGATACTATACCTATATGGTCCTTTCATGGTTTTTAATATGTTGTAATAAGTATTCTTAAATTCTGAAGTAATAACTATTTATGTAACGTATGGGTCATTATACCTTTTCATAAAAAAAATTCTCAATCGTCTTTACTACCAAAGAGAAGAATATGGTAAAATTACATTAAAATTTCAAGAAGGAATATAGTATAATAAATTTAATGTAATTTATTACAAAATTATAAAATAATTTCCTACAATATAATTTTAAACATGAATAATCCATTTTAAAATGAGTTTGATATATAAAAGCTCATTGATATGGTTATTTTAAATCATAACTCCCATAAAGGATGTAAATGTATTTTATTCTAAAATATAATTAATTTAAAATGAGTTGTTTTATAGTTTATAATGGGTTATATATATAAATTAAAAGTAATTAGGTACATAAATGAACTTTTGTGTCAAAGAAGGGTGTTTTTAGATGAAACCCTTACCTCGAGTTCAGACATTGTCATGTATATATTTTATCACATGTATGAAATAATATATAAATTATCATTTTACATATGTACATTTTCCTGTTTTAATCACCTATAATTAAATAATTTACTTCATTTATTTTAATAATATTTCTACGTACATAAACAGTTATGTCGACATGTGTTGTTTTGAGGACACTCTATTCTTAATTTCAAAATGGAATCGGTGTGTTGACCAATTTCAATGATTTCATTGTTAAATAATCTCTAAAATAAAAATACTTTAATAAGCTAGTTTTATAGTTCCAAGACATAAACACATCAATCATTCCACTTAAATGGTTTACATAATGAAAAACATAGGAATTAATCTTTGGATTAGGAAATTGACGTGGATGGTGACCATGTTCCAATAGTTATGCCATTGAACTGTTAGTGGTGACATAGGATGACCAATATTTTTTTTCACATATTATTTACCATACAATTAATTTTTTATATAAAATTATATACCTTTTCCCTACTATTACACACATAATGAATATTATAACTACTTTTGGGTATTTTACATTGTTTCACATTCCAAATTTTTGATATGTTGGGAATTGAATGTTATTTTCTATATCATATTTTACACTTGATCATTATTTAGACTCCATTATTTATTTCATTTTTGTTCTTGTGAACTAAACTATGTTCTACATGATAATAATTATTCAATATAGATCATTTCGTTTGATTACAAGACTACTAACTTCTATTCCCGTTAGGTTATGCATCTCATTTTGAAAAAAAAAATCATTTACCATCACTGTGGTTGATGGAATCCTTTAACATATTTTCCATTATTAACTAAAAATAATAAAGGATAGAATATTAGAATTCATTAACATAAAAAAGTGGAAAATTTTAATCCTATAAGTAATAACATTATAAAGGATAAGTACATCATAACTTACTAGTATATATGTTTCAATATTTTTTATACGTGGAAATGTTTCCTGTTAGATTTTCTAACCTAACAATTTTGTTAGGTTCTTCATATCAGTTCATAATTATTTTTTGGAATTTCCAACGTATATTCCTTAAGAGTTTCAAACAAGATGTACAGAAAGTACATTTTTTATGCACCATGTGATGATCAAGTCCTTGTTAATGCACCCTTTTGGGGTTATTACCCCTAGGTTCAACTATGTCCATTTTAGATCCAAATGTACTGTCGTGATAGGTATGTAATTTCATGAAACCCTCTTCCTCTTTAATTCACCTAACATCTAGGACATTTTTTTAATACATAGCCATATCCTTATAATAATCACTAGGGTTCTCACTAAAATTTTCAATATGTAATCACAAAAAATAATTACACCCTGCCTATATTACACACTATACCAACCCAATATATGTATATATATTATTTTATGATTTTTCAAAAAATACCCAATATTAGAAAACATGGATAAAAATTTCTAGTGAATTTGGTAGACTTCGTTCATAATAAAAAAGTGCCTATAAAATATAATTAGTTTATTTTAATCTAAATAATTACATCCTAAATCCTTTTGATCTTTGAAAATTTCTTCGGATAACCTAAGTAATACCTATAAAATGTGGTGATCTAAAACCCCTTTAAGGGAATAAAAATGAAAAGGTATCCTAAATTTCGATTCAAAGGAAAAGCATGGTATCAAAAAATAAAAGGATCAAGTGTAATTACATGGGGGAATTTCCTAAAAAACATGGTATCATATGATAAAGGAATCATAGAAAATATTAATGAAATATATAATATGATTTAAATATACTTCAAGGATAACATCCTAGAAAATATGACATGGTGAAACAATTATCATACTGGATTAGTATTACTTCCTAATCCCATACATAATAACTAATGGGAAAAAATATTTCTTAAATTAATTGGATCACTATTCGGGAACACCCATCACAACATGTTCATTATTTATGTGTGATAAAAAATGAAATAAATCATCATGAATATGCTGAAGAATTACCTAGGGAAACAAAATGGTCTTCAAAATATGGTTTCATATCATAATTAAAGGAAATATCAAAATGAAATAATTTAAAAATGAAAATAATATTTTTATTACCCCATAAATGGTTATCTTCTTTGATGAAAATGACCTAAAAAGATTACATAGGCCCGCTCTTAAGAAAAATATTCTTTTCCCGTTGAAATCAATTCTTCAAAATATTAATATATCAAAACATTTATAGTAAATATTACATTCAAAATTAAACATCGAAACATATAAATAATTATTCATTGATTTGAGTGGTTATGGTAGTGACTATGTTTTGTGCATGTCAAATAAGATAAAAGAAAATTACACTCACACTATCTTAAAAAGGTCAAAAAGTGACTTGTTTGGAGATTGAAAATAATATTATATTTAAAAACCATTTTAAAAATTAATCATCGGTAAGAGAATTATATTATAAATAATTTGGATAATGTTAAAAATATTCATGAAAATAATTTTAGAAAACATGGATATAGAAGTAAAATCTTTTTTTGACCGAAGAGAGAAGTGAAGTCACCTTTTATTAAAACAATTCTCCATTATATAATATAATAATGTAAGGGATGTTGTAATATTAATATAAAATTTCAGGAATTAAGTGAGGATAATAAAATAATTTTTTTTAGACAATGGTCAAATAATTTCCCATAATGGAAATTAAATCATAAATAATCTGGATTTATATGAGATGGAAAAGTAAACCCCTACCACATTATAAATTTTAAATAATAACTCCCATGAAATAACTAAATTAATCATAACAAAAAAATTCATTATATATGATGGATTCATGATATAATATTTAATGTATTGGTATATAAACTATTTAGAATAAACTAGTTATATAAAAGATCATGTGCCTCAAAGAAGGATGTTTTGAGATGAAACCCTTACCTTGAGTCTATATAGGGTCATGTATGTAATTTATCCCATATATATTATCCTTCTATAAATTATTGGTTTTAATATGTGAATATAGTTTGTTTAATACCACATATTTGATCTATTTACTTCTTTTATTTAAATTTCGTATTCATTTACACAATTGTTTATAAATATTTTGGGGTTTTAGGGATGCTAAGTTCATCATTTGAAAATGGAAATGGTGTGTTGAACATTTAAAATGGGGTAATTATTTCATCACATCTATAATAAAAATAATCGATTAATTATAATTTTTACAAAAAAATTATCCTTTTAAAAATAACCATAAATTATCATTATAAAAATAAAATATGTTATAATAATTGAAATTTTAGACCATGCGTACACACGTATAAAGTTTAAATTTTTCAAATATCATGATTGAAAGAGATTAAGTATTATTTATCATTCCAAAAATATCATAACATCATTGTTTCTGATGCTTTCGCTGGGGCACGCACATCCGCCTGTTTGAGGACACCCTGCTTGTTTCCCTCGCGCTCCCGCTTTCCAAAGGCATGCGGCATCTTTCTCTTATTCAAGGACATTTTCTCTTGGATCTTAATGGGACGATTGGATTTCGGTTATTACTTTCATGGATTCGTCTTCAGAAATCATCACTTAGTCCTAGTCTCCCCTATAGATTAAGACATTTTTTTGTGAAACTCTTCCCAATTCCATACCTTCATGGATGTCAGTTAATTACACTACTTCTCTTGTAAAACAATAGGGGGTACAGCTAGGGTAGCATCCTTCAGTCAGGGGAGTTGTCATGTTTGACATCACTAGTGTGTCTGGACACTGGAACACTAGCACCTCTTGGTTTCTTCAACTTATTATAGTGCATCTCAAGGGTGTATAAGTAGGAGGAATCCCATGTTGAATGTGGGGAATTATATTCCATAGGAATGTATCTATGGTTTTCCTTAGCTTTCCATGTTTAAAACAGAGAATGCTTCAGGTTTAACATCTAGAAGGGATGGATCAGACTGATCCAAATGATGGGTAGAGTGGATTACATGGGTTAAATCCCTGGAGGGAACACTGATGTTGGGGATAATTCATGGTTAGTCATCTAGGTACTACTAAGAGCTGTGAAGATGTGAATTGACATGATATGACTGGGATGGGATGACCCATATTGGAATCAGGATGAAGGTTGATTATTGAGAGTGGATGGAGAGTGAGATGGAGCTAATGTGAGGGCAGTGGTGAAGTTGTGATTGATCCTCAAAGAGACTTCCTATGTTTCCCCATGGAAGGGAATCAATTTCCGCGTAGTTTGGGGAGGTGATGGGACACCTAAGGAGGCGACCCATACAGAAGGGGCCCAGAGTAAGTGGAACCCCCGGTTTGGGGAAAGACCTTCCCAAAACACATAGTCTTGATGGAAATACAAGTATGAGACATGGGATATGGGCTTGAACCCTAGGGAGGCTTCCTACATACCATACTTTGGCTAGGATCAATTTCCACATAGTTCAGAATGGGTCATAGGATTGGGTGTGCTCATAAGACAATGACTTGATGAAATACTAGGACTTATGAATGGTTTTCAGTCCAATTTGTTCAGAAACCATGGGGGCGGACTATAGATGTGGGTCCCAGCGAAGGGGACTACAACGTCTTATCGTCGATTACTTTGACAACATCTTACCGTTGATTGGGGTACATTTTAGTGTCATGAGGGAAAATAGGGGTACATAGTTTTACGTCATGCAGGATGGGAGTGGACCAATGTGGATTGGTCGGGGCCAATGGTTGTTAGGCTAGATCCTCAGAGAGGCTTTTCTACATACCTTTCCTTGGAAAGGATCAATTTTCACGTAGTTTGGCAGTGTTTGGTTAACCAATGTGATGGGAGTTAGGACCAATGGTTGTTGGGCTTGAACCTCAGGGAGGCTTCCGATGTACCTTGCCTTGGAAAGGATCAAAGTCCACATAGTTTCGAATAGTTTTGGGGCTTACACTCTTGGGCGGATCTTAGAGGATGCCATGTTTAATGCTTTCTCTAATCCCAGATGAGTCATGCCCGATGTGAGAAACAATAGACAACAAAAGTCTGATGACCATGTCGTGAAAGGTCTGTCCGTGGTAGTGGAATGGGGCTTACACATGGTTAGCCGCCCAAAAAGGAAATAGGGGCTTATTCATGGTTCGTAGACCAAAGAGTAAATAAGGGATTATGCATGGTTCGCAACCCAGGGAGATGGAGATTGGGACTTACTCCATGATGGAGGCCCGGTGGCAACAAATCCCAAAGGGAGAGGGATTTGAAACGAACTAGAGGAGGGATCTGTTTCCCATCCCCCATTCCCCTCTCTGGTCTTTGTCCAGGAAGAAGATAGGAGGCCGAGTGATGTGGCATCCCACATGAAAGGATAGAGACCTACACCGACGTGGTTTCCCTTTCCCCACGAACAGATGCAGCTCCAGCAAAGAGGATCTCATTCCATGTGAGGATGATGTCACTTCCATGGAGACCAGTGGGTGGAGGGAATGTCTAAGATGGGGAACCCTATGTCTAATGTACGGGGTGGGGTCACAGATTAACATCATGTTCAGAGGATGATGGTGCTTGGTAGTTTAGCATGCTGCAGCTCGGGCATGGTGGGTTCACTTCGCACCCCTAGGACATACATAAGTAATACATTCCCACCCTTGTGGAAGGGAAGACATTATCAATGATTTGGAGGGGGGTTTTTTGGATTGTTCCTTTGAGGGGTCCACATTAGCAAGGTTATGCAAAGAAGCAATAGTTGTTAGTGTGCCTATGCGAATAAGCATGAGGCGAATAAATGCAACGGGACGTTCCACCCAAGGGATACTAAAGTTAATTCATACGATATTAGAGGGACATATGAGAGAAGGGTGTGTAACGTAGATGTTTTGGGCGTAATAAAAATTTGAAGCTGATTTATGGAAGAGGGACATCGAACACGTGTGAAATTGAATTCACATAGAGGGCCTGTTACGTTCAAATAGATCAGTTGCACGGAAACGGATGTGTGAGCAGAAAGGATGTTTTGCGTGGTATAGAGGAGGATTGTGCACAATAGGTGTGTAAGTGGATTAGTAGTTCTCCAAAGGATAGGTGAGCGGATATAATGTTTTGTGCATAGTTGAGTAAGTTTGCAGGAAAAAAGTGTCGTGAGGATTTTGGCACAGAAGGAGGGGTTTACGCAAAATAAGCCGTATGGGTGAGTACTTTAGTGAGGGTCAAACCCTAGTAGTCCGGCATGAAGTCAGACACCTAGGAGACATGTCGTGGAAAATACCATTCCTAAAAGTCATCCTTTTCTCTTGGAAGTGGTTAATTTTGCATATAAAGGATAGTTTATATTCATTATCTGTCGGAAGAGGAAGGGGAGACCTTCTATTTATAGGCACTCTGGGTCATCAGGTCCATGCGAAAGTCGACTGGTGTGGAAACCTTAGTCCTTGAGTCGGTAGAATAGATGTTTCTGTAACCGTGTGGAAAATGCCTTCTGGTGTTGGTGGAGAGAAGGTCATTGCCACCATGTGGAAAACTCCTTCTGGTCCCAGCATAGCAGAAGTTTTCCCCATTTTTTCTTCACGGAATCTGACCTCCAATGCATGCAATATATCAAATTCGTTCATGCATTTACGTGCAAAGTTGGGTTTTTCTACGTGGATTCCTCGATTTTTTGTGTCGGATTCTGGTGTATTGCGCTCCGTACCAGCCTTTTTTTCTGTATCCTTGGAACATTCCAAAAATAATCTGGCTACTAATTGTGGTGATGCTGGGAGAGAAGCTGCATATACCACTTGAAGGGCCACGATGGTTGTGAACCATGAAGTTTACAGTGCCCGGATATTTTTTTCCAACAACCAAACTCTCTCTAACATGTTGACCCCAACCCATAATGATTATGTGTTTTTTGAAAACCTATAGATATGGGACTTCGGTATTTTAGAGGAGGTGTTTGTTCCAAGATTCGAATTTGATACCCCGTGGTCATGGGTGAATCATCAGGATGATCTCCCTTGATATAACATTACTAAAATTATCCATCCTACTAGAGAAACTAGGAAGATGGATGTTTAGGTCCTGAACCCCAGGACCAGAACAATTTTTGGGAAGTGAGCCAGTCATTGAGTATTCTCCATCCCATTATGTAAGTACCTTCCAAACAAGAATCACCGATGAGACTGAATGCTGGATAGAGGACTGGGACTTGAGTTCTGGGATAAATTTTACATGTTAGTGGGTCTAGTCATATTGGTTACACCAATCGTGCGATCAGTATGGAGCAGAACTGCGACACATTGGGCTATTCGAGATGGTGTGGACGTCGTAGTTCTATTTCTACAGCCATCAATAACATGGGGCTGAGATGTTTACATGGTGGTCCCCTAATACCAAAACATTATATCTCCACCATGGGTGTGTTTCTATCAATCATTGGTATGTTCATTTCATCGGTGGAATCCCTTTGGACGGGCATTAGTATGATGAATTTCTTCAGACAAGGAACATATGGGGAGATAGGTCGCAGATAACCATCCTAACATGGAACCTGTTGGAGCTGGACAAGGAGAGGCTAGGGGTCAATGATATTCTCAAATACATTTCTTAATCAATATGTTTTATCATGATTCTGAGGAAATATCTGAATATAAATATTTTGGGGTGAGGAAGACGATGACCGACCACATCACATAGGTGAAAAGGAGAATCATACAAGAGGATCCTGGAGGCGGGGGAGTACCAATCCATGGCCTTTAGTGTGGATGAGAGCTTGGAATCAAATGTCTGGTACACTCGATTTCTTTCAAACTTATTAAGAGGGTGGTTATTTTTTGTATGTGGCATAAGGATGGGAGTCTGTCCTGTAACATTGGGGATGGCCGACATTATGGAATCCAATCAGAGGTTTAATTTCAAAGTCCTTGTGTTGGATCATCTGTACACCATCCTAAGGAGTATTTTGAGAGGGGGTTCACCGAGGAGTATTTCTGGCCCTTTCCAAATCCTTCATGTTTGGATCATAACTCACTATGGCGAATAAACCTTTCATAATCTCATTCGTCCCCCAATAAACAATCTATGACCTTTCTTGTTGAACATTGTTGGGGTCATACTGTTGATGCTCAATGAAGAGGGGGTAATGATCAGGATCTAAAATCATGCCAATTATACATTTATTCAGTTCCCCACTACGGTTGGCCAGATGATAGACAACGGGAAAGGCTCACTATAGTAAAGGGAATACTTTTAGAGTATCATAGGTGGGTGCTTGTGGCTCGGGTCAACGAGAAGATTATTTGTGAGCCTTAAGTACCATCATTTTTTTCAAGGATTTTTGGATACCTCTATTGGATGACAAAGAATGTTTATATAGAGGTCTCGGGGGAGAGGCATCCCTATCTTCTTTTCTAAATGTGGTTGATGTTTACAACTTATTTCTCTGGTGAAGGATTTACTTTTCCCCCCAACCGAGTTGATGTTGGCCTTTCGATAACATATGCCAAACATTGGGTTGTGGCATACCCTGAAGGGATTATATGGAAGTGATTATTGTAGCTCAAGGTGGCCAGTGTAGATCTTGGGTAGTGAGAGAGAAGACAAGGCTCTGTTAGGGAGAAAAGGCCGGGAGCATGTTTAGAAACTGTTCTAGGGCATGCCAGGACTATAGAAGAAGGATAGTCACATGGTGTGGTTGTGCCTCCATAGTCTGGGGGGGATAGGGTCTTGTGAAAAATCTCACAGAGTAGTCAGGGAGCTTCCTAGGAAGTAGATAAGGTACCTGGTTCAACCTTCCAATGATGCAATCTTCCCTACGCTGTGGTCAGCTTGGTTGACCCTACAGTAGTCGATGGGCATCGAACCCTTTAGAAAAAGATAGTACGAGACAAAATATATTTTCCATAGTTTGGACTCATTTGGATTGATGATAAGGTGAACATACATCCTTTGTATGCATATTTGAAGAACATGGATAACTATGCATGCTCGCGGGTTCAGCGTGAAGAACCACCCCTACTAGTGAAGGAACTGTTCAGCTAGAAGCATGATCCGGGCAGAATGTTTTCTAAGGATGAAGACAGCAATGAGGAGCCAAAGGGATCTGTGTTAGGAGAAGAAGAGGGAGAATAAAGGGATGAATTAATAAGGGAAGGCAAAGAGGAACTTGGAGGTGGGGGTCTTAGGAGATGACCCGCCTAGGGATTCCTTGAGAGGGTGACAAGATTGCTAGCTCCCACATGGAAATAGCTGATTTACTTGATGTATGCCTCAATCTTTTTCACAGCCGTTCCTCTTTACATCATTCGCAATCATCAATTAGATTTTTTTAATGCTCAGGCACATATTTTCACTAGTCAATAAGCTCTATCCGGATGGGGGAGGACATGCTGATAGAAAAAGGTGGGGAGCCTACACCCATCATTGAACTGAAATGCACTGAAGGATCTCCTACAGTGACAGATGATATAGAAACAGAAATGTTGGTGGATGATATTGTGAGCTCTTGTAAGTTTCATCACATAGATGCCAGTATTTATTGTGGGAGATATCAGTTAATCAGGGAATTTATTTTTCATGCAGTAATCACAGCATTGGAGGCTCGACAAACTGCCGAATCCAAACCATATGTGGTTGCTTTGATGATGAACGCACTGACCGACTCGGGGCCCATATCTCAAACTGAGCCAGCCCGGGAACATGGAGAAAAAATGGATATGGACAACGACTATATCAATGTCGGAGTGGGGTAAAAAGTTGGGGGGGAGATGTTGTTGGGACTATGGAGAGTGTGCAATGCCTCCCACGTGAGTAAGAGCCTAATACCTTGGTAGGAGTACCAAAAGAATACCATGCAACTGATCTCTTGGATGATTTCCCCGACTACTGGCCTGCAGACCCTGAGGAGATGGATGACTCAGATTCATAAGCAGCCGATGAGAGCCCGTTTATGTGGCATAAGGGGTAGAAGTGTATCGAACACTTCCTGGGTCTGGCATAGGTGCAATGGATAAAACAGATGGGATCACTCAGCACATAGTTTCACTTTCTTTGTGCTAGAGTTGTTGGTTATCACCATCTTCATCTAACAGTCTGTGACTAAATGGCTGAGAAGATATGAGAGAACAACCAACACTCCAACATTGCCTGGTGCTAGAAAGAGTTTTTGAATACCCTGGCATTCTTGAAGGCACCGCATGAGGTCTAAAGACTTGAAGAGAAAATGAAAGAATGGGAGGTATTCATTTAAAACTACTTCGAGCTCGTTGAGAAACTGAGGGCCCTGCTAGAGGATGCCTAGGAGAAGATAGTGGAGGCGAGTCACTAAATGATTGAGCATCATACTGAGCAGGTGCTAGTATAGGCTACGGCCAATGAGCTATGCTCTTCAACTGCTGAGGAAGAGAAGGATCCCAGGGGTGGGAAGCAATGCTGGAGGCCACAAACCAAATGGTGTAAACATTATAGCAATCCATCCAAAATGTAGATCCATAATGTAACACCCCAATATTCCACTAGACCTTTCCTTTTAATAATATAATAGCTTGCATTGTACGCAACTTTGTGATTCTAACACATAGCGACCAATAAAACTAGCCGTTATGAATAGTAATACCCACTTTTTGGTATTTTATAAATTTTACCTTTCCTAATGGATTTCATTTTTGGATTCATAATATTGATGCTAGCTTAGGGTGAATTTTTTGTATTTTTATGAAAACATTCAATTTGTGAAGAATAGTGAAAAACAATGAGTTATAGTTTAAGACCAGTTTTTTTTAAATAATTATTTATTTTATTTATATTTATTTTATGTCAAAATAGATACATAATACCTATATATGTTCAATTTAATTCATTGGAGTCAGTTTACAATAATTTTAGATATATAAAAATTTTATTGAATTTTTCATGTTCTTTTACCCACCTCCGAGGAGAATTTGAAAATTCAAAAAAATTATAATTTTACTGCTTCTATGAATGTAATTTCAAAAATATTAGAGACACGGTTGATATCAGTAAGTATAATGTGGTTCAATAAGTTGAATATAATTTTTAGTGAATAGTAACTTTTTACCTTTATTTACCACGGTAAAAATTAAATAGGGTAATTAAGGGTAAAAATGATATTATTATTACCCTAACACATGTACTAATTCTATTTGGATAACTTTAATTTGACCGAAAACAACCTTAGGAATACAATATGATCATTTAGGTCCAATTGGATTAGATTAGGACATTTATTATTATTTTATTTAAAGTAGATTTAAAAGAGTTAATATCAATGTTTAATAACTAAAACATTTTTAATATGGTGTTAAAAATAATATAAATTATACTATAAATATTCATTAGAAATATAAATATATTTCATACGTAATGGTATTTTATTTATAATTTTTAGACATTAAATAATTAAATTTATTTATGACACAATGATCATGCAGTAATTACCGTATTAATGAAATATTAAACTAATTCATATTATAAATATATAAATAAATGTAATTTGATACTTTTTATGAATTACACTAATTTTCTAGGTTAATATAACATGTCAGGGTTGGTTGGATGAATTTTTTTCGAAGTAATAATTCTGTTATGAATTTAGAAAAAAATACCAAATAGTGTCAAAATTGACATAATAGAGTTTTTAAACCAAATATTATATTATTAATTGATATTATATTCCTAGAAATCTAAGGTTCTTCCAAAAGCCTTATATAATTATAGGTGTATCATTAATGAACAACTTTTCTTTATTTTGGAATTATATAGTGTGTTTATTAACCATATAATACAAAAATACAAAGAGACATGGTAAATGTCAAACTATTTAACTAGGAGTTAAATCTAAATGATAAAGTTAATATAGTGAACCAAACCTGTATAAAACATATTGGTTGAGTTGTTATATACCCATCACCACCTTATTCTTCAAAAAATACATTTTTATCCATTATAAACAGAAAATTATTTTATTATAAAATGATATTTCTAGATTTTCTTATAGTGCCCTCACCCCTCTTATAAAAGGGAACTCCCCCTTCTCACTAATTCACACCATCAAAGCCATTTGGCTCGTCCAAACCCTGACCTATAGTCCCTACATTAGTCATAAATCCAACCTAAGGATCCCTTTTGATCAAATCAAAAGGAAGAACCCAAAGAAGAGGTAAATATTTCATCACCTCTTTCAAAGTTCCTTTCTTCTTCCACTTCCTCTTTCTTTGTCGTTTCCATTCTAAAATAATAACTCCAGTATCTTCTATATACTATTATGTTATTATAAATATGGTACAACCATATTAATTATTCTATCCATCCATTGAATGACATGTCACCATACGTGCGTATGTACGGCTTGTCGTCTCCATGTTGTGGTGTAATTTTTATTCAATACAATATTATTTGGATGGGTATAATAATGATGTGAAATTGATTTAAATAATAAATATAACATGGTAATTATTATGAATATATTATATACCATCCAATTATATATTATTTTAATATAAAAATAATGATATTATCACTCGTGCGTACATACAGATTACCATCTCCACAAACGCGATTAAATTCATTTCCCATCGTATCCATTCAAGACTAATTTTCATTTTATGATTAAAAATAAGGTTTAGATACATGATATAATTCTTTATATGAATAAGATGCATCCCATTAATAACAAATATGACTCACATAACAAAGAATATACAGGAAAACGAATCTGTTAACACCTGAAATGACGATAATACCAAAATATTATTAACAATGAAATGTTAAAAGATCATATATGATATCATATTAATGTATATGATTCATTTATAATTTAATAAAAATTATTTCAGAATTATAAAGGAGTTTATCCTTCCCTCGACCAAGGAAAAAGTAAAATGTAAGGGGTTTCTTATCTCACTTTTAATTCTATGAGATTTCCATTGTTCACCGCCTATTTATTTCAGGTGGTGTGTGTACAGCCCATGATTGTATTCTGTGTGTAATATAATTTAACTTATTTATATTTACATAGTTATTTAATGGTCCTTCCTTCATGGTTATATGTTTCATAAGTTACCAAATCGATAAAATAATTTGAAATTTCAATTTCCACTCATTCGTCTTTACACATACATCATTGATTATTTTACTCCAAGATTATGTGTGGAATCACTATTCATTTTTTTATGTCATAATTTCCACTCCCCTTTCTATGGATATTCTTTTGATACGTATAGTCACTCCATTTATAAATTCTCAAGTCATCGATATGAACTTGACAAGAGTAATTTTAACTCAATTTCCATTTACTGAGTTAAACATCCAATTCATTGCTGTTGTTTTGACAAGAATATGTGTAAACGTCCCCTAATTGATATACACTAAATATCCAATCTTATTGAGTGTATTTATATTTTTCACACATAATTATTTATTTTATTTGACATTAACCTAACGATATGGTCTTTATAAGATATTTCATCTCAATTTACATTCCATTGAGACTTCTTTGTTGTTATAAACCAAATCACTTTTATATGGTCTATATAATGTACATTGACATAGTATATCATGGATCCCGTTATTCTCATGATATTATAAAGTTTTTATTTCCTCAATTATTTTTATTCAAGTGTCTCTATTTTTTCGTAGGAACTCTACTAAAATATCATTTTAAATGTTTTAAATATTTATTATTCTAAATATTTCTCATTAATGTCCATGTTTTAAAAATGGTTTTAAGGTTTTATTTATATGGACATAAATGTCTGAAAAAAAATTCCTTTTAAAAGTTTCAAAGTGGTATGGAAAAGTTTGATTCAAAAATCTATTTTAAACAGCTTCTTGATAAATAGTGATACTTTTGAATGTTTTCAAGACAAAGGGGAATACTTCTCTCAAATAGTTTTGATGATTATTTTCATCAATGTCAATATCCTTCATTATTCTCAATTGTGGTTAATTTATTATAATAAAACCTTCCATATTTTTTTAATGAGTTATGTTTGACTATGGATGTTCCATTTTTATACCATTCATGGATTAGGGTTAAAGTATTGACATTTCGTATGCTAGTTTAATACAAATGTTTATGTTATGTTTGATATTTTTTTTATGACGAATGCATTGGACTTAATAAGTGACCGGTGGAGCCCGCTGTAACTCCTAGATTCATAGGTAGGTCTCGTGAGGCAAACTAGTGTCTTGGCACAAGACCGTGACAAAATCTTCTTTGTATTCTTGGAACAAGGCCTTGACTATGTGGTTATGATGTCCGGTATAATATATTCGATCATTATGAGATTATCTATTGATATTTCATTTGGTGACTCGATTAGTAGAATAACCATAACTATGTTTTATTATGGCATTATTTACTTAGCTCATATTCCTCCCATAAAGTGTTAAAGTTAATTATTTGTAAAGGCATGTGTTTTCAATTATTCACCATGCATAATGTTTATGTTATCTTCCACAGTATTTCTTACTCTTATTGAGAATTTGATCTTACCCCTTTCTACGTTTCATTTTACCTGGATAAGAAGAATTTAGTTATGAGTGACTTGCAGGCATAATCTAGGAATCTTGGATGTGTCTAACGGAATAATTTTGTGTTGTTTTTCTTTTCAAGTTGTAATGTTGACCTTATGAATGTATCTAGTGTTTTTGAGGCTACTAAACTGATCGGTATTTCGGGACATGATTTCCTTTTATCATGCCAATGTATTAAAATAATGCACTGGCTCATGGATCCTAGGGTCAGGGCGTTACAGTTGGTATCAGAGAAAGTTTTGTAAAAAAATGGAAACTAGATTTAAATAAACTCTGATTAGAGCACATAACCCTAAGATAGACATTGAGGATTAGTATAGAATTACTTCCTAAAATTTTGGTATTGTTGTGATTTTTTGTGTTTTCCAAACAGCACATCACTGTCTAGATACGAGCATGTAGAGGTGGCACTGGCATAGAAGTACCAAGGGGTAAATCCGGAAAACACCACTTTCAACTAGACTCAAATGGGAACTGGTGCATGAAAATGGTCCATTATGCACTCTTGGTTACGACACTCCCGGGGGATATGCTTAGGATAATTTACATTTTCATTACAGACTGATTTGATTGATTTTAATATAAGATGAGAATAAATAATTTCAGTTAATACTGGGGTGTTTTTGATTAAAAATAAGGTGTGATGATATTTTTTAAATACCGTTATGACATTTATTACTCACACTATTTTTTATGGTTTTAGTTAATGGATGGATTCCAAGGAAGTAATTGTAACATTGAACATGATGTAGAAGGTGAGAAGAATGGTGGAAATGAGGAATGAAATGGGATATTGATAGGCATAAAATATATTGTCTTCATACCGAACCAAATTTCCCATAATATGCTAAAAAACATATATATTAACCAACTCCCAGACTCAACAAAGTATAGGAAGGAAGTTAATTATAAGAGCTCCAGCTATGGAAATAATTCAGTGAAGAAAACTCAATTTACATCATGCATTAAATGTGGAAGGAGACACCCAGGAACGTGCCTTAATAGAACAAAGAAATGATTTATGTGTGGGAAAGAGGGTCATAAAGTAATGAATTGTTGAGAGAAAATGAAGAGTACTATGGAAGAAAATAAAAATGATCCTATGATTCCTGTTACGGTAATTTTTTATAAATTTAAGGGACCATGTAATCACCCAAGTCAATTCCCTATTATATAGGACAAACTCTTGGTCAAGGAAGAACCTATGTGGAAATAAATGGATGGAAAACTGTTTAAAGGTATTAGTGCTCTTTGTTGTTGAGATTACTTTGGGTGAATTTTCTCTTATATGTGTAACCCTGCAATATATCATGTGAAAATGATATTTGAGGAAGAATTATCTTTTCAACTGTGGATATAGTTATAAATACCCATTTGGTTTTATATGATCCTTGAATTTGATGAAATTAAATGTTATTATATTTTCAGATGAAAATGGAAGGTATGAGATAAAATTTGTGGTTAAATTATGTTATGGTTATTTTGAGGAATTTATCTCATTTTTGTAATGTTAAAAAATATGGTTTTTGAAAAAGGACAACACGCAGACCGTGTGATAACATGTCACGTCGGACAAAGCTGTGGGAATCGAACCCACAAACAGAGTGCGATTGGGATTTATCGGCTACCACTAGACTACGTGAGGTCCCTGGTTAGTGTGACTAAATATTTTCAGTTGAATCAGTTTATTCGTCAATAATAAGTTGATTTTGGATCTTATGTCTTATCAAATGAATACCGATAGTATAGAAAAATGATTTGGTGATTAAGTGATAAATGTTATTTTGGAAGATGTTCGTTCTGTTTGGAACACTATATGCCTAGGAAAATAGAACACTATGAGACTTCATTTGAAGAGTAATGGTGGATTGATAACTATGTTTTTATTGTGGATTTATAGTGATTTGGGTTATTTATTGAAATTATTATCCAAAAATGGAGAATATGTGATTAGGTTGATTACTTTTATGTATGTGACTTTGAGAGTAGTCGATTTCATTTGGAGATAAAATTTAATGTGGAAGACTACATAACCAAATTCTTCTATGTTTTGTGTTTCAATATTAGTTTGGATTATATTTATGGATTTTAAGTACGATTGTTTATTGAATGGTATTTATTTAACTTTTCGGGATTATTGGTTTAATTTTAGAAATTATGAATAGTGTTTCTTTCTCTAATGGAATATTCTTTTGGGGGATCATCTGATATTGTACTAACCATTTTGGTTTTTATTAATCTCTAAAGACAAGGTAAATATATAGTTAATCCTTTTTGAATGATGTTATTCTCTAGAAGTTGATTCTAGCTCTTCCGGTGTGATAAAGACATATTGAATACTCATCGTTTAAAAAAATGAGTTACTAGTAGAAATTTTTTAAAGAACGAAGCTCTACTTAAAAATAAGTATATCACTTTTTTTCTTGGTCAATCTCGTAAACAAATTCCTCATCTTTATGAAATGATATTTAAAAATATGTTGTCTGTTTACTATTACTACTAGGAAACTAATGACCATTTGTCCCATCAAAAGTTTTTGGTTTTCCTGTTTTTAACATTATACTGATCATGTTTTATATACCTATCCATCAGAACTTGACACTTATTTTATCTTCCATATCCATGTTTTCCTACATGGAATCCTAGTGTGGGTTATCTCAGGTGACCTTTGCACTTCTCTTTGTTTCTTTTAAAGTGGTTGTTTTATTGACTCTTTTTCCGATGTGGGACTTTAAATTATGTTCCCAAGCACAATTTTAAAAATTGTGAGGATGAAATTTCCAAATGGGTGGAAGAATATAACACTCCAAGATTCCACGATACGTTTCCTTTGAATAATGTAATAGCATACATTGTACGCAACTTTGAGATTCTAACACACCGCGACCAATCAAACTAGCCATTATGAATAGTAATACCCACTTTTTTGGAATTTTATAAATTTTATATTTCATAATGGAATTCATTTTTGGATTCGGAATATCAAAATTATCTAAGGGGAAATTTTTGGTATTTTCTTGAAAACATTCAATTTTTGATAAATAGTTAAAAACACTGAGTTATAGTTTAAAACCGATTTTTTATTTAAATATTTTTTTATTTTATTTAAATTTTATTTAGGTCAAAAAAGATACATAATACCTATATATGTAACGCCCCGACCCTAGTTACCCAGAGTCGGTGCATTATTACATAACATTGGCATGATCACAAAGGATCAAGTCTCGAAAGACCGATTAGTTTAGTAGCCTTGGAAACACTAGATATATTCATATGTCTTACATTACATCATAAGGTAAAAAAACTACAACAAAATCTTTTCTTCATATCCGCTCAAACTATCCCTTCAGGTCATTCATAAATTTCTTCTTCACATCCTGGGAAAAAATAAAACACTGAAAGGGGTGAGCTCAGATGCTCAGTAAGGATAAAAATATAGTAAAAGCTTTCATAGGTAAGCATAAACACTTAAGGCAATGTATAACTAAAACAAAAGCTTTTTAAACATGAACATCAGCATAATATGGAAAAGATAAAATGAAATAATTCCATTTACTTATTCACATGGATATTATACTAGTCGAATAATCACATGCAATATTAATAACCACTTTCATAATGATGGAATACATAATGCCAGACTATCATAACTATGTAGCCAAGGCCTCGTGCCAAGACTACAAATAAGATTTTGTCATGGCCTTGTGCCAAGACACTAGTTTGTATCATGAGACCTACCGATGCATCGAGGAGCTATAGAGGGCTCCACCCATCACTTAATAAGTCCCATTAATTCCTTATATTAATAGGTTTAAACACAACATAAACATTCATATTAAATCTAGCATACGAAATGTCAATAATTTAACCACAAACCATGAATGGTATAAAAATTGAACATCCACAGTCAAACATAGCTCATTCGATACAATATGGAAGATTGTATTGTATCATATGAACCTCAATAAAGAATAATGAAGGATATTGACATAGATGAAAATAATCATCAAATCTATTAGAGAGAAATATCACCCTTTTTCTGGAAATAATTTAAAAGTCACACAATTTTTCAAGAATCCATTTAAAATAGATTTTTGAATCAAAGCGTCCCACACCACTTTGAAACTTTTAAAATGAATTTTAATTTAAAAACATTAATTTACATATAAATAAATCCTGCAAACTACTTTTAAAACGTGGACATTAATGAGTAAGATTTAGAATAATAAATCTTTATAACATTTTAAAATGATATTTTAGTTAGAGTTCATAACAAAAAGAGAGACACTTGAATAAAAATAATTGAGGTAACCAAAACTTTATAATATAATGAGAATAAATTGATTCATGAAATACTATGTCAAAGTACATTATATACACCTTATAAAAGTGAATTGGTGTATAACAACTAAGAAGTATCAATGGAATGTAAATTGAGATGAAATCTCTTAAAAAGACCGTATCCTTAGGTTAAGGATAAATCAACTACAAAATTATGTGTGACAAAATATAAATACACTCAATATTATTGTATATTCAGTGTAAATCAATCAGAGTACATTCACACATATTCTTGTAAAAACAACACCAACGAATTGGATATTTAACTCAACAAATGGAGATTGAGTTAAAATTACTCTTATCAAGTTCATATTGATGACTAGAGAATTTATCAATGGAGATATTATTTGTATAAAAAGTATATCCACAAAAAAGGGAGTGGAAATTATGAAATAAGAAAATGAATAGTGATTCCACACATAATCTTGGAGTATAATAATCATTGATGTATGTGTAAAGCCAAATGAGTGGAAATATCAAATTCCCTTATCGATTTCGTAACAAACGAAAAATACACCCATGAAAGGAGAATCATACAATGGTTATTTATATATCCATAAATTAAAGTATATTACACAATGAATACAATCATGGGCAGTACACACTCCACATGCAATAAATAAGTGGTGAACAATGGAAATCTCATGAAATTAAAAGTGAGATTCGAAACCCCTTACTTTGTACTTTTTCCTTGGTCAAAGGTTGGTTAACCTCCTATATAATGGTGAAATAATTGTTATTGAATTATTAAAGAATCATATACATTAATATGATATCATATATGATCTTTTAACATTGATTTTTTAATAATAACATAGTATTATCGTCATTTCAGGTGTTAACGGATTCATTTTCCTTTATAATATTTGTTATGTGAGCCATAATTGTTATGGATGGGATGTATCTTATTCATATCCAGAATGATATCATGTCTCTAAAAATTATTTTTATTCATCAAATGAAATTTATTCTTGAATGGATATGATGGGGAATGAATCTCATTGCGTTCGTGGAGACGGTAATCCATACGTACGCATGAGCGACAATATCATTCTTTTGATATTAAAATAATATAAAATTGGGTGTTATATAATATATACAGAATAATTATCATGTTATATTTATTATTTACATGAATTACACATCATTATTATACCCCTCTAAATAATAATATATTGAATAACAATTACACCACAACGTGGAGACGGTAGGCCGTACGTACGCATGTATGGTGACATGTCATTCAAGGGATGGATAGAATAATGAATTTGTTTGTTCCATAATTATAATAAAATCACATTATATAGAAGATACTAGAGTTATTATTTTATAATGGAAATAACAAGGAAAGAAGAAGTTGAAGAAGAAAGGATGTTTCAAGTGGGTGGTGAAAACGTTGCATCTTTTTCAAGTTCTTCCTTTTGATTTGATAAAAAGTGCTCCTTAGGATGGTATTATGATCAAACTATGGCCTCTAGGTTGAATTGAGTGAAGTTGAGAGAGAATTTTGGAAGTATTTGACAAATAAAAAAGGTGTTGAAGGTGTGAATTAATGAGAAGTGGGAGTGCCCTTTTATAAGAGGGGTGAGAGGCTCTTTAGGAAAAGCTAGAAATATTATTTTATAATAAATTCATATTCGGATTATAATGGCTCCAAAGTGGATTATTTAAAGTTTAAGGTGTGGATAGGTCTAAAACCACTCAACCAATAGATTTTAGATAGGTTTTGTTCATTATATTAACCTTATCGTTTAGTTTAAACACTTTGTTAATTAGATTGACATTTACCATGTCACTTTGTATTTTTATATTATATAGTTAATAAACATACCATATACATCCAGTAGACCCCGAAGTGGTCCATTAATGATACACCTATCATTATTTAAGTCTCCTGGCCGAACCGTATATTTTCAGTAATTGAATATCAATTAATAATATAATATTTGTTTTAAAAACTTTTTTATGTCAATTTTGACAATATTTAATAATTGATTTTTGATAAAGTTTTAACATCATTATTACTTATAATCTAATTAATTTAATAAATTATAACATCTCATATTAACCAATTTAATTCTTTTATGTCATCAGAACATTAAAATTATCTTTATTTTAACATTTATAATACCGATTGTTTGATTCTTTCATTAATAAGGAAAATACTTCATCCTTATTGTGTCATATATATTTTTACTTTTTCAATGTCTAAAAATTATAAATAAAATATAATTATTTAGGAAATATTTTTAGCTTTCTAATGAATATTTATAATAGAAAATATAAAATATATAACCCT
This sequence comes from Viscum album, assembly GCA_963277665.1. NCBI lineage: Eukaryota > Viridiplantae > Streptophyta > Magnoliopsida > Santalales > Viscaceae > Viscum > Viscum album. The sequence goes on along the minus strand of OY728157.1, from coordinate 1,459,357,563 downwards.
ATGTAAAAAAACTGTTTTTCTAATAGATATAAGCTTATGTCATTTTTGTATTTACTTTAACTTAATTAATATAAAGTGTCCCTATCACCTACAAGTGGCTCCATGGGGTCCCAAAATCGACCCAAATATTCCCATGGTCGGACATGTATCCACAAATAAGTATAGGACACGTTTTATGGTGATTTATGATTATTATAATTTTATTTTTTACCCTTATTTACCGGATTTACCATTTAACCATGGTAAATAAAATATTTACCGAAGTAATTTTTCAAAATGTCTAAAAATAAAATTTACCTATTTACACAATTTGGAAATCCTAATTCAAAATATGGAATCCATTTTTCCAAATTCAAAACATAGAAGTGGCATAAAATAATTTAAAATTAATTCCCGCTATCAAAACAAAAAAGCGTGTTTTTAAGATGTAATAACTATCAAAAGATGGATAGTTGTTTATGTATGGTTTAATTGTGAAATTATGTACAATGACCAACATTGTGTTAAATGGTAAGAAAAATATTCTAAATATACTTTAAAACCACTCAAATTCATAATTTATCACTATTAATTATTTTGATTAAAAAAGTTGTTTTTAATTAAAACATAGAAATTTTCAGTATTCATCAAAATATAAAAGTTATCCGAAAAGTACCAAAATATCACCCTAGGATAAACTCGATACTCCGAATCCAAAAATGAAGTCCATATTGAGAGATAATATTTCAAAAAGTTGGTATTACTATTCATAACGGCTAGTTTGATTGGTTGTGGTGTGTATTAGAATTCAAAATTGTGTACAATGAAAGCCATTTCATTATTCAAAGGAAAACGTACTGTGGAAGCTTGGGGTGTTACATTCCCACGTCCTTCAATAAATTGCGTCCTCGAAATTTTTAAAATTGGGCTTTATAATATAATGGAATTCCCACATCAGAAAAAGAATCAATAAAACTATCACTTTAAAAGAAAGAAAAAGAAGTATAAAGGCCACCCAAGATAACCCATACTGGGATTCCATGTAGGAAAACATGGATATAGATGATAAACTAAGTTTCATGTTATAATGGTGAGGGATAGAAAACATTATGATGGAAAATCTTACAATAAGAAAACCACAAACTTGTGTTGGGACAAACGGTCATTAGTCTCTCAGTAGGAAAAGTAAACTGACAATATTTTTTTTGTTTTAAGTTACATTACATAAGGATGAGGAATTCATTTATTATATTGACTAAGAACATAAATATATATATTTAATTTTTAAGTAGAGTTTCATTCTTAAAAAAATTTCTACCACTAACTCATTTTTTTTGAACAATGAGTATTCAAGAATACTTGGTCACACTAGAAGAGCTATAATAAACTTCTATAGAATAACATGATCCACGTAGGATAAAATATATATTCACCTTGTCTTTATAGATTAATCAAAACCAGAATGGTTAGTATAAGATCTGATGATCCCCCAAAAGGATATTCCATTAGAGAAAGAAACACTAATCTTAATTTCTAAAATTAAACCAACAATACCCCAAAGTTAAATAAATACCATTCAATAATCAATTGTCCTTAAAATAGTTCAATATAATCCAAACTAATATTGAAACCCAAAACATAGAATAATTTGGTTATGTAGTATTCCAAATTAAATTGTATCTCCAAATGAAATCAACTTCTCTTCAAGTTACACACTTAAAAGTGATTAACCTAATCACATATTCTCTATTATAGGTTAATAATTTCCATAAATAACCCAAATTACTATAAATACACAATAAAAACATAGATAAAAATACACCATTACTCCTCAAGTGAAATCCCATACTATTCTATTTTCCATGGGCATATAGTGTTCCCAAAAAAGAGAACATCTTCCAAAATAACATTTATCACATAATCACCAAATCGTTTTCCTATACTAAGGGCATTCATTCAGTAAGATATTAGATCCCAAATCAACTTATTATTGATCAATAACATCATTAAACTAAAAATAACTAGTCACACTAACTAGGGACTTCATGTTGTCCAGTGGTAGGTGATAAATCCCAATCGCACTTTGGTTGTCGGTTCGATTCCAACAGCTTTGTCTGACGCAGCGGGTTGTCACACGGTCTACGTGTTGTCCTTCTTCAAAAACTATATTTTATAATATTACCAAAAATAGGTAAATTCCTAAAAATAACCATAACATAATTTAACCACAAATTTTATCTCATACATTGCATTTTCATCCCAAAATATAATAACTTGTAATTTCCTCAAACCCAATGATCATATAAGACCAAATAGTTATTTTTAACTATATCGGCAAGAGAAAAAGATAATTCTTCCTCAAATATCATTTTCACATGATAAATTGCAGGGTTACACATACAAGAGAAAATTCATCCAAAGTAATCCCATCAATAAATAGCACTAACACTTTTAAACATTTCACCATCCATTAATTTCCACATAGGTTCTTCATCATATGTTCCTCGGGTTTCCACATTGCCTCTTCCATCTTAAGAATTCTCCATATAACTTTTACCAGACGAGTCATCCGGTTTCTCAACACATGATCTTTGGTATGAAGAATTCCGATAGGCTATTCACAATAAGATAGATCGGGTTCCAGTTCTAATTCTTTATAGGTGAGTACATGCATTGGGTCAGGCATGTATTTTGTCACTAGTGATATGTGGAACACATCATGTACTCTGGAGAGACTAGGAAGAATTTCCTTTTGGTATAATGTGTTCATGTGTCCCAATGGTACCTCTGGAATTTTTCAAAATCATCTACTTCCTTTACCCAAAAACTCATCATCCATCTTGGATTATATCTATGGAAGCATTGATTCATCAAAAATATAGGTATTTCTTATATATAATTTGGAGACTTTGTCTTTAACATGTTTTTTAGAAAAATTCTTACTGATTCATCTTTAAATATTTAAAAATAAGTTTTTGGTACATCATTTTCTGTATATCCCAAAAGAAATAAATATATAATTTGATAAATATAGGTTGCTCTAAGGTCTCCCTCTTCTTGCAGCATCTAGAAAATCATTTATTGCATCGTAATTTTCAGATAAAGTGAAGAATTTGAAAAGAGCCTGATGGTACTTCCCATGCTTAGCATGGTAAGAAAGTTGAGAGTGCAATATTATCGCATAGTTTTTACTTGATCCTTGAAAGAATCGTACAATGATAGAGGTATTGGATGTCTCATAAAGTTGTTTTCATGTAACTTGGACATTTGAGAAAGTTTCAACATCATCTGCACATGACTTCTAGATAATAATTGTAAGTAGTTCTTCAGGAAGAGAGAGAACATTTGTTCGTGATCTTGCTCCTTCCAGGTTTTAACTAAAAAAATGAAAATAAAATTTGTGTTTTTGAATACATATCTAATAATAATGTAAAAAAATTAGACATAATAGGATAATCTTGTAATTGAACAATATATCCTAGCTTGGGGTACTCTATGTTAAAATCTAGGTTATCCACTATCTATTTCCCAACATATATTCTTAGGGGAACTTTTTTATTCCCTTAGTAATGGTTCATAATAATCTTGTGAATTTACCAAATCATATCCCCTAGGAGTGTCTTAACCAAGAGTACAGCAAGGCCTGTTGTCATGCACCAGTTCTCATTCGAGTCTAGCTCAAAGCGGTGTTTTCGAGTTGTACCCCTAGGTACATCTGTGCCAGAGCCTCCTCTACCTGCTCATATCCAGAAAGGGATGTATTGCTCATAAAACACTCAAAATATCTACAATACCAAATTTCTAGTATGTTCTTCTATACTAATCATCAAAGTCTATCTTAAGGATATTTGATCTAATCAGAGTTTATCTAAATCTTGCTTCTATGGTTTGTACTAAACACCCTCTGATACCAACTGTAACGCCCCGACCCCAGTTACCCAGAGTCAGTGCATTATTACATAACATTGTCATGATCACAAAGGATCATGTCTCGAAAGACCGATTAGTTTAGTAGCCTTGGAAACACTAGATATATTCATAAGTCTTACATTACATCATAAGGTAAAAAAACTACAACAACATCTTATCTTCATATCCCCTCATACTATCCCTACAGGTAATTCATAAATTACTTCATCACATCCTGGGAAAAAATAAAACATTAGAAGGGGTGAGCTCATATGCTCAGTAAGGATAAAAATATAGTAGAAGCTTTCATAGGTAAGCATAAACACTTAAGGCAATGTATAACTAAAACAAAATCCTTTTAAACATGAACTTCAGCATAATATGGAAAAGATAAAATGAAATAATGCCATTTTCTTATTCACATGGATATTCTAGTTGTCAAATAATCACATGCAATATTAATAACCACTTTCTTAATGATGGAAAGCATAATTCCAGACTATCATAACCACATATCCAAGGCCTCGTTCCAAGACTACAAATAAGATTTTGTCAAGGCCTCATGCCAAGACACTAGTTTGTCTCATGAGACCTACCGATGCATCGAGGAGCTATATCAGGCTCCACCCGTCACTTAATAAGTCCAACGCATTCCTCATATGAATAGGTTTAAACATACCATAAATATTCGTATTAAAACTAGTATACGAAATGTCAATAATTTAACCCCAAACCATGAATGGTATAAAAATACAACATCCACAGTCAAACATAACTCATTCGATAAAATATGGAAGATTGTATTGTATTATATTAACCTAAATAATTAATAATGAAGGATATTGACATAGATGAAAATAATCATCAAATCTATTGGAGAGAAATATCACCCTTTTTCATAAAATCATTTAAAAGTCACACTATTTGTGAAAAAGCCATTTAAAATAGATTTTTGAATCAAAGTGTCCCATACCACATTGAAACTTTAAAAATGAATTTTAATTTGAAAATATTAATGTCCATATAAATAAATCCTTAAAACTACTTTTAAAACATGGGCATTAATGAGTAAGATTTAGAATAATAAATCTTTGAAGCATTTTAAAATGATATTTTAGTTGGAGTTCTTAACCAAAATAAAGACACTTAAATACAAATAATTCAGGTAATCAAAACATTATAATATCATGATAATAAAGGGATTAATGATTTACTATGTCAAAGTACATTATATACACCTTATAAAAGTGAATTGGTGTATAACAACAAAGAAGTCTCAATGAAATGTAAATTGGGATGAAATCTCTTATAAAGACCGTATCCTTAGGTTAAGGATAAATCAACGGCATAATTATGTGTGAAAAAATATAAATACACTCAATATGATTGGATATTCAGTTTAAATCAATCATAGGACATCCACACATATTCTTGTAAAAATAACACCAACGAATTGGATATTTAACTCAACAAATGGAGATTGAGTTAAAATTACTCTTATCAAGTTCATGTTGATGACTAGATAATCTATCAATGGAGCGATTATGTGTATCAAAAGTATATCCACAAAAAAGGGAGTGTAAAATATGACATATGAAAATGAATAGTGATTCCACACATAATCTTGGAGTATAATAATCATTGAGGTATGTGTAAAGCCAAATGAGTAGAAATTTCAAATTCCCTTATCGATTTCGTAACTTACGAAAAATACACCCATGAAAGGAGGAGCATACATTGGTGATGTAGATATCGATAAATTAACGTATATTACACAATTAATACAATCATGGGTAGTACACACACCACATGAAATAAATAAGTGGTGAACAATGGAAATCTCATGAAATTAAAAGTGAGATAAGAAACCCCTTACTTTGTACCTTTTCCTTGGTCAAGGGTAGGTTAACCTCATTTATAATGGTGAAATAATTTTTATTGAATTATAAAAGAATCATATACATTAATATGATATCATATATGATCTTTTAACATTGATTTGTTAATAATAAATTAGTATTATCGTCATTTCGGGTGTTAACAGATTCATTTTCCTTTATAATATTTGTTATGTGAGCCACATTTGTTATTGATGAGATGTATCTTATTCATATCCAGAACAATATCATGTCCTTAAACATTATTTTTAATCATCAAATGAAATTTATTCTTGAATGGATATGATGGGGAATGAATCTCATCGCATTCATGGAGATGGTAACCCGTACGTACGCACGAGCGACAATATCATTCTTTTGATATTAAAATAATATATAATTGGGAGTTATATAATATATATAGAATAATTATCATGTTATATTTATTATATAAATTAATTACACATCATTATCATACCCATCTAAATAATAATATATTGAATAACAATTACACCACAACGTGGAGACGGTAGGTCGTACGTACGCACGTATGGTTACATGTCATTAAAGGGATGGATAAAATAATGAATTTGTTTGTTCCATAATTATAATAACATCACAGTAGATAGAAGATACTGGATTTATTATTTTAGAATCGAAATAACAAGGAAAGAAGATGTTGAAGAAGAAAGGAACTTTAAAGAGGGTGGTGAAGACGTTACCACTTCTTCGGGTTCTTCCTTTTGATTTCATCAAAATAGCTCCATAGGATGGAATTATGATCAATCTAAGGACTCTATGTTGAAGTTATGGAAGTTGAGAGAGTATTTTGGTAGGTTTTGGTCGAACCAAATGGATTTTAAGGTGTGAATTTTTGAGAAGGGGGAGTGCCCTTTTATAAGAGAGGTGAGGGGCTCTTTAGGAAAAGCTAGAAATATTATTTTATAATAAATTCATATTCAGTTAATAATGGCTCCAAAGTGGATTATTTAAAATTTAAAGCGGGTATAGGTCGAAAACCACTCAACCAATAGATTTTAGAAAGGTTTGTTCATTATATTAACCTTATCTTTTAGATTAAACTCTTAGTTAATTAGATAGACATTTACCATGTCACTTTGTATTTTTATATTATATAGTTAATAAACGTACAATATACATCCAAGAGACCCCAAAGTGGTCCATTAATGATAAACCTATCATGATATATGTCTTTTGGCCGAACTTTAGATTTTTAAGAGTTTAATATCAATTAATAATATAATATTTGTTTTAAAAACTCTTTTATGTCAATTTTGACAATATTTAATAATTGATTTTTGATAAAGTCTTAACATCATTATTAATTCGAACCTAATTCATTTAATCAATTATAACATGACATGTTCACCAATTAAATTCGTGTATGTCATAAAAACTTCCAAATTATAATTATTTTAACATTTATAATACCAATTCTTTGATTCTATCATTAATAATGAAAATACTACATCATTATTGTGTCATATATATTTTTACTTTTCCAATGTCTAAAAATTATAAATAAAATATCATTATGTCAGAAATATATTTAGATTTCTATTGAATATTTATAATAGAAAATATAACATATATAACCCTATGTAAAAAAATTGTTTTTCTAAAAGATATAAGCTTATGTCATTTTTGTATTTACTTTAACTTAATTAATATAAAGTGTCCCTATCACCTACAAGTGGCTCCATGGGGTCCCAAAATCGACCCAAAGATGCCAATGGTCAGACATATATCCACCAATAAGGTTAGGAAACATTTTAAGGTGATTTATGATTATAATAATATTATTTTTTTACCCTTATTTACCGGATTTACCCTTTAACCATGGTAAATAAAATATTTACCGAAATAATTTATCAAAATGTCTAAAAATAAAAGTTACCTATTTACACAATTTTTACATCCTGATTCCAAATATGGAATCCATTTTTCCAAATTCAAAACACAGAAGTGGCAGAAATTAATTTAAAATTAATTCCCGCTGTCAAAACAAAAAGTGTGTTTTTAAGATGTAATAACTATCAAAATATTGATAGTTGTTTATGTCCGGTTTAATTGTGAAATTATGTCCAATGACAAACATTGTATTAAATGGTAAAAAAATATTCTAAATATACTTTAAAACCAATCAAATTCAAAATTTATCACTATTAATTATTTTTATTAAAAATGTTGTTTTTAATTAAAACTTAGCAATTTTCACTATTCATCAAAATATAAAAGTTATCCGAAAAGTACCAAAATTTCACCCTGTTCTAAACTCGATATTCGGAATCCAAAAACGAATTCCATTTTGTTTGATAAAATTTCAAAAATGTATGTATTACTATTCATAACGGCTAGTTTGATTGGTTGTGGTGTGTATTAGAGCTCAAAAATGCATACAATGTAAGGCATTGAATTATTCAAAGGGAAATGAATTGTGGAAGCTTGGGGTGTTACAATATAAGTTCAATTTAATTAAATAGAGTCTGTTTATAAAAAGTTTAGATATATAAAAATTTTATTGAACTTTTCACCGTCTTTTACCAACCTCCTAGGAAAATTTGAAAATTCACATAAAACATAATTTTACTACTTCTATGAATGGAATTTCAAATAAACAGGAGACACAGTTGATATCAATAATCAAAATGTGGTTCAATAATATGAAAATAATTTTTGCTGAATCATTACTCATTACATTTATTACCACGGTTAAAAGTAAATAGGATAATTGAGGGTAAAAATGATATTATTATTACCCTAATACATGTCCTAATTCTATTTGGATTAGTGTAATTCGACCAAAAACAACCTTAGGAATAAAATATGATCATTTAGGTCCACTTGGAATAGATTAGGACATTTATTATTATTTTATTTAAAGAAGAGTTAAAAGAGTAAAAATCATTGTTTAATAACTAAAAATTTTTTCATATAGGGTTATACATAAGATAAATTTGACTATAAATATTCATTATAAAACTAAATATATTTCATACATAATGGTATTTTATTTTTAATTTTTAGACATTAAATAGTTAAATTTATTTATGACACAATGATGATGCAGTAATTACAGTATTAATGAAATATTAAAATAATTGATATTATAAATATCCAAATAAATGTAATTTGAGAATCTTTATGACTTACACTAATTTTATAGGTTGATATAAATATTTAGGGTTGGTTAGATGAATTTTTTTAATGTAATAATTCTGTTATTAATTTATAAAAAACAAAATACCAAATAGTGTCAAAATTGACATAAAAGAGTTTTTAAAACAAATATTATATTATTAATTGATATTCGATTCATAAAAATCAATGGTTCTTCAAAAAGCCTTATATAATGATATGTGTATCATTAATGAACCACTTGGGGTTCTCTTGGAAGTATATAGTATATTTATTAACCATATAATATAAAAATACAAAGATACATGGTAAATGTAAAACTATTTTACTAAGAGTTAAATCTAAAAGATAAAGTTAATATAGTGACCCAAACCTATATAAATCATATTTTTTGAGTGGTTTTAGACCCATCCCCACCATACCCTCTAAATAATTCATTTATGAGCCATTATAAATTGAATATTATTTTATTATAAAATAGTATTTCTTGCTTTTCATAAGGTGCCCCTCACCCTCTTATAAAAGGGTACTCCCCCTTCTCTCTAATTCACACCTTCAAATCCATTTGTCTCAGCCAATCCCTACCCAAATAACCTCTCAACTGTACTACGTTTATCAAAGAATCCCTCCTTTAGTCATAAAGCCAACTTAAGGAGCCCTTTTGATCAAATCAAAAGGAAGAACCTGAAGAAGAGGTAAATATTGCATCACCTCTTTCAAAGTTCCTTTCATCTTCCACTTCCTCTTTCTTTGTTGTTTCATTTATCAAATAATAACTAGAATATATTCTATATACTGTGATGTTATTATAAATATGGTAAAACCATATTCATTATTTTATCCGTCTTTTGAATGACATGTCACCATACGTGCGTATGTACGGCTTACCGTCTCCACGTCATGGTGTAATTGTTATTCAATATATTATTATTTGGATGGAAATAATAATGATATTTAATTGATCTAAATAATAAATATAACATGATAATGATTATGAATATATGATATACCATCCAATTATATATTGTTTTAATATCAAAAGAATGATATTGTCGCTCATGCATACGTACGGATTACCGTCTCCATGAACGCGATGATATTCATTCCCCATCATATCCATTCAAGAATAATTTTCATTTGATGATTAAAAATAATATTTAGATACATGATATCATTATTTATATGAATAAGATACATTCCATCCATAACAAATATGACTCTCATAACAAATAATATAAAATAAAACGCATTTGTTAACACCCGAAACGACGATAATACTAAGATATTATTAACAAAGCAATGTTAAAAGATCATATATGATATCATATTAATTTATATGATTATTTTTTAATTTAATAAAAATTATTTCACCTTTATAAAGGAGGATAACCTACCCTTGACCACGTAAAAAGTACCAAGTAAGGGGTTTCTTATCTCACTTTTAATTTCGTGAGATTTCCATTGTTCACCACCTATTTATTGCATGTGGTGTGTGTATAGCCCATGATTGTATTCGTTGTGTAATATAATTCAATTTATGGATATTTACATCATCATTTTATGATCCTTATTTAATGTTTATATGTTTCTTAAGTTACCAAATCGACAAGGGAATTTAAAATTTCAATTTCCACTCATTCGGCATTATGCATACTTCATTGATTATTCTACTCCAAGATTGTGCGTGGAATAACAATTCATTTTCTTATGTCATAATATCCACCCCCCTTTTAGTGGATATACTTTTGATACATATAATCACTCCATTGATAAATTCTCAAGTCATCGATATGAACTTGATAAGAGTAATTTTAACTCAATCTCCATTTATTGAGCTAAACATCCAATTCATTGCTTTTTTACAAGAATATGTGTGAATGTGCTCTGATTGATTTACACTGAATATCCAATCATATTGAGTGTATTTATATTTTTCATACATAATTATGTCTTTGATTTATCTTTAACCTAAGGATACAATCTTTATAATATATTTCATCACAACTTACATTCCATTGAGACTTATTTGTTGTTATACACTAAATCACTTTTATATGGTGTATATAATGTAATTTGACATAGTATATCATGGATCCCTTTATTCTCATGATATTATAATGTATTTATTAACTCAATTATTTTTATTCAAGTGTATCTCTTTCGGTTAGGAGCTCTAACTAAAATATCATTTTAAATGTTTCAAAGATATATTATTCTAAATCTTTCTCATTAATGTTCATGTTTTAAAAATGGATTGAAGGTTTTATTTAAATGGAAATTCATGTTTTAAAATTAAAATTCCTTTTAAAAGTTTCAAAGTGGTTTGAGACACTTTGATTCAAAAATCTATTTTAAACAACTTCTTGATAAATAGTGATACTTTTTAATGTTTTCAAGAAAAAGGGGGATACTTCTCTCAAATAGTTTTGATGATTATATTAATGTATGTAAATATCCTTCATTATTCTCGATTAAGATTAATTTATTGTAATAAAATCTTCCATATTGTATTGAATGAGTTATGTTTGACTATGGATGTGCTATTTTTATACCATTCGTGGTTAATGGTTAAACTATTGACATTTTGTATGCTAGTTTAATACATTTTTTTTTGTTATGTTTAATATTTTTCATATGAGGAATGAATTGGACTTAGTAAGTGATGGGTGGAGCCCGCTATAGATCTTCGATTCATCGGTAGATTTGATGAGACAAATTAGTGTCTTGGCACAAGGCCTTGACAAAATCTTATTTGTAGTCTTGGAATAATGCATTGACTATTTAGTTATGATTTCCAGCATTATGCATTCCTTTATTATGAGATTAGATATTGATATTTCATGTGGTTAGTCGACTAGTAGAATACCCATGACTATGTTTTATTATGGTATTATTTACTCATCTCATATTCCTACCATAAAGTGTTCATGTTAATTATTTGTAAAGGCATGTGTTTTCCATTATTCACCTTGCCTAATGTTTATGTTTTCTTCCTCTGTATTGCTTACTCTTACTGAGCATTTTAGCTCACCCCTTTTTTATGTTTCATTTCACCAGGGTATGTAGAAGATAGTTATTAGTGACTTGCATGCATAATCTAGGAATCTTGGATGTTTCTAATGGACTTATTTAGTTTTGTTTTTCTTTTCAAGTTGAAATGTTCATCTCATGAATGTATCTAGTATTTTCAAGGCTAATAAACTGATCTGTCTTTCGGGACATGATTTCATTGTATCATGCCAGTGTATTAAAATAATGCATCAGCTCCTGGATCCTGGGGTAGGGGCGTTACACGTAAGGGCCCTATTTTTTTGATGAACTGATAGACCTATCCTCTTTCATTTCTTCTTACTCTGAAATACATGCATGAATGGATTATTCGCTTTCCTGTTCAGTTTAATTCATTTCAAATGTAATCATGAATTAATTAGTAATCCATCCCTAAGCTCACATGCATCATGCCCGATGTGAGAAAAAAAGGGATGGTCGCGTCATCATTTCCTTCGAATATGGGAGTGCCAACCAAATTTCTGGGACCCAGGGTATGAACGACCCATCTGAGGTCCCAAGAAGAAAGGTGGAGGCCTGACAGGAGAATTAATTTCTCAGAACAATCGAATTATCACCAAGGGTGTTGGGATTGATCCAAACATAGGGGAGTAGAATGTGTGAATCACGATACCCATTATTAGAAACTTTGTAGGGATGGTATGACAATTAAGGATAATTATTTACCACGTTCAAAACAAAATATCCTTATTTCATTATCCTTATATAAAGATAACAAAATGAGGGCTGATCATTGACCATGTTCGAAACAAGGGTCCTGACTCAAAATGCTACCCAGCAGTATTTCAGAATGTTGACTCAGGATAGTAGGCATGCCATAGGCCGAGCATCCATACTATTGGGGGTTCTTTTATATGTGAAAGTGGATGAGGTTCCGAAGAAATTGAATGAAAAGCATGGAGTTTGGAGTGAGGAGTTGCTCAAATAGAGTCCAATACTCTTGAAATCACGCCACCGTGGTGGAAACCCAATAGGTGGGTATATCTTTCTGATCTGAGGTCAAACATAATTCATAACATGACCTATCTCGTAAGGACATTGAATGATCTATAGTTTTAAATCATACCAATAAGTAAAATAGACGTGTAGTTTAAACGTCGTATGGTGGGGACGATGCACATAGTTTAAAGGTCATACTACCTGGACTAGGATCTGGCCTGAGGGGCCCGAAGGGTAAATGACACTGGGGATGGGCCCAAGGAGAAATGCCTAATCATCACTGTGTATCCCATAAGAAAGAGAATCATTCTAAATGTAGTTCTTAATAATAGTGTGGTCAGAGTCCAACACTGATAGGAGAAATCCTATTTGGAAAGGAATTTGGTGCATCCCATGACTAACATGGGGAATCCTGAACTTTTTCAGGGTAGAACTATAGTTTAGTGTTAAGCATTGAGGACATATGGACTCGTGCAGTTCAACAATCATACGATAGGACATGGACTGAAAGAGAAAATCCCATGAATGGATCACGTGATGCGGAATCCATAAACCCAATTTGAATAAGAACCCAAGAAGTCCAAAATACACCACATATCCTTGGAGGATGATTTTTCAGGTCGAGGGACCAAAAGTGAAAGTTAGGTTGGGCCCGAGGAAAGCTACCTTGATGTTCCTACATACCCCATTATGATGGGAGTCAAGCCACATGTAGTTTTGAGATAGTAGTTTAACGTCACGTGGGGCGATGAAAGGAATGTGTGGCATGGCTGTGCCAGTACACGTCCTACAAACACTACTAAGCCCATGTTGGTTATCCTTGATATGTGAAACAAGGAGTTTTTATGGGACATTCCTAGAACAGGATGGTAAAAATTAGGGGATGTGGGATACTAGGTGAGTGACGTCCCCATAATGTCGACATGCCTACTTAACGAACATAGATGCGCGAAAGGGGTAAAACCAAGTATGTTGGAATTCCACTTAAACATAAGTGAAAAAATGTGAATCATGATGCTCAAGATCGGTCCCACAATGGTGATGGAATGATGATAGAGGATAACTATTGACCATGATCTAAACACGGTATCCATATCCTTTTAGCATGGAATGGGGATTGACAAATGAGGTTTGACCTCTGACCATGTTCGAAACATGAGACCTGTTGCAAATTTCATCCAAAGTCCTTAGGGATGTTGGCCCAAGACGTTAGGTAAGACAATGTGTCATGAGACCAGGCTATAAAGGGGGTCCCTTTTAGACATGGAATAGGATTAGGAGCCAAATAATAGTCTCATGTTGATTGGAAATGGAACGAGGGGAATGTCCTTCTAAAAATTCCACACTTTAAGCTCTTTGACACAACAATTCTAAGTACGACAATAAAACGTATCATATATAGGCAGTCGACCCCCCCTACGGGGACAATGGTCCTCAGGTTGCACGATTCTAACATAATGGTCATAGGATAGTCATTTAAGGGGGGTCTTTATTTAGTGGACTGTGCGCAAGGCGGCGAAGTAGCCAAATATGATGCATAGTTCCCATACGGAGATCTTAGTTTAGAGTCATAGAACTCGGACCATGTTGAGAAAATACATGGGAGGCACATGGTGCAGCTATTGTAAAACCCAACGTAAATGAAAACCCAATAGGTACTCCCCAAACCACATGCTCGCAAAAGAGTCTCGGCCAAGGGGGTAAATAGAGGGGGATGGATTTTAAATTCATGGGGATGGACTCGGAGATAATATGCATGGGCGTTCCGACATATTCCATGAGAATGGGATTCACATCATAAAATGTTCTGGAAGATGTTATGTAGTTTAACGTCTTGTAAAAATGACACAGAGTGGTCTTAGTTTATGGCCATTGAGCTCAGACCATAGATGGAACCGGAGAAGGGATACTCGTGGTGAAGTAATTACTAAAGTCCGATGTGAATGAAGACAATAGGGGTCCATATCACCAAAATTTACTACCCGTGAAACTTCTAGGTCAGGGGTCCAATATTGAAAGTTAGGCTGGGCCCGAGGAAAAGTTCACGAGCATTCCTATGCACCACATGAGGATGGAAATCAAGCCATACATAGCTTTGAAGGTGTCATGGTAAGATACCAGTTCCAGAGATAATAAGGTCGTGTAGGTGTGGCCCTCGCACCAAATGAATCTACATTTGATACATCTTGTTTGTCCTTTAGGATGAATGTGTTGTTTTTTTGTAAAGAGATAGACATAGTATGGAATGTCTAGGCATCATCAACAAGAATCAAGTTGTATGAAGGCGTTGAAAAATAATATGGTGTGTAACTGATTCAAAACATGATGCCCTCTTGAATGAGGACACCCCGAAGTAGTGTCGTTTTTTCATCATGTGGCTAGGAAGATAAGGTCATAGTTTAGGGCCTTATAATGGTGCCGACCATTCATTTTATGTTGTGCAGTATAGATGAAGTAGTATAAAGTCATGTGGGACTAGGAAGAATAGTTTAGATTCATCTGGCTCAGACATATACAAGAGCGATGAGGTTCAAGAGTGGATGTTCATAATGTGATAAAGCATACCTGAAGTGAATAAGGATGAGGTCGAAATCACACTGCGTGTGGTTCCCGGAATGAAACCTTAGGCCAGGGGCTAGAAAATGTTAGAGAATATGGGATAGGAGAGACTAGCTCTCAAAATGGAAGTTCATGGTGTTGTTCTTGAAAAACTGATGGGAATGAAGACATATGTCCCCACACACCACCACAAACAATGCTATATGGGTCATGACCTAAAATGATGAACAAAAGTGATAATTAGTGAAATTTGAGCTGGGCTCAAAGACGTTATGTCTGAGCATTCCTATGTATCCCATGAGAATGGGAATCAAGGTAGGTATAGTTCTAAGGGATGATGTATAAGGAGATATTAGTTTATGGTCTTAGAGCCAGAATCAGGAATAAGAGAAACTCTTCTAAGCGAGTGTAGACCTCGATCTGATCCCTAAGCCCACATGAGTCAAATTTGGTGTGGGAAACAAAGGTGGAAGAGGACATTGCAACATATGGGATACACGTAAATATGGATACAGTGTGGATCCCCAAATGATTCCTTTCCATGCCTTTTTCCTCCTAACGTACAAATTCACACTGAGGTATAGTACCAAGAGTGTCGAAGATCCACTTGGAATTGATGGGGTGGAAAAATACGTGAATCATGTAACCATCATTTAAGAGTTTATGGGGTTGGCATGATAATTGAGGATAACTGTTGACCGTGTTCGAAACTCAGCATTCATATCGTGTGACCTGAAATGGGAACAACAAATGATCGTCAACCACTGACCATATTCGAAACACAGGACTTGTATCAGTGTTTTGTTCAAAACCCTCGAGTACATTGGCCCGTAATGGTAGGATACCCCTTGGGCCGAGCATCCATGTAATTTGGGGGTCCCTTCGGATGTAAAAGATAATAATAGCCCAAATTAAGGGGAACATGATGCCAAAAATGGGTGAAAGCATTTCTAGGTAGAATCTGACACTCCAAGCTATGAACTAGAGTACTCCTGGGTACATTGGCGAATCACCGAAGAGGGTAGAGAGACCCAACTTAGGAGCAACCAACTTGAAAAGATGAATGTAGGGAAATGGAACAAATAGAGCTCAGGATAGAGAGGTATATGGTGTGGTTGTTACAAACCCAACGTGAATGGGGACACAAGCCCATACCACACCACATACTGCTCTCCTTGAAGGACTCAGGCCAAGAGGCCAGAACGATAAGGAAGTTTCTAAGAGATGGGGCTAGACCAAAAGACTAAGAAGTTTTAAGTATCTCTTAAGGATGGGATTCAATCCACACGTAGTTCTATAGAAGGATTCTATGAAGTTTAATGTCATATAGCATGAATGTTGGTGCTCTTAGCTTATGATTGTAGGGCTCAGACCATATATTCTTAGTTTAATGTCATATTCATGGGACATTAAAGTGGAGAGGAAGAATCATCATGCCTGTGGAAGACCACAAAATGAAAACAATGATAGAGGATAAATGTTGACCATGTTCAGAACATAGTATCCGTATTTGTGTGACCAATATTTGGACAGACAATTGAGCATCGACTGTTGACCATATTCACAATAGGGGACTTATAACAACTTTTCATTCATTTTCCTTGAGGGATTCATCCCAAATTGATAAAAGAGCCCTAAGGATAAGTATCAATACCATTCGAGCCCTTGAAGATGTGAATGATGATGGAAAAACAAATGATGGAGTGAGTCGAGAACAAATTTTCCCACAAAATTTAACGTCAAACTGGAAGGTGAATGAAGTGGAAATATCCAAGGAAGGTGATATATTGTGTAGTCATGATGGATCTATCATAAATGATAGCATAAGTTGGCACCACACCCTGTTTTCCGACCCGAGGGGAGATCCTGATGTTTGGGGATGGGTCTATGGACAAAATGTTTGGGCATTCCAACGTATCCCATAATGATGGTATTCAAGCAATACATAGTTCTGAAGGCCATATATTTTAGTGTTGTGTGGTGAGGATGTGGGAGAAATAGGAGAATGAAGAGGGGAACATGGTGAAATCATCGTAATCTTGACATGAATGGGGCCAAAGAAGATGAGACGGCTACATGTATGATCCTCCAAGAGAACTATACCCAGGTGGAAATTTAAAGAGGAAACTGGTAATGGGCTCAATATGAAGCATTTGAGCATTCCTACATATCCCATGAAGATGGGAAACAATCAATACATAGTTCTTGCAGTTTAATGCCTTGCAAGATGACACACAATTTAACATCTTCCAGGACGACTTATTGTTTATGGTCACTTCCGGAAGTATATAGTTTAACATCATGTAGGACATCATACAAATTAACATCTTGTGGGATAGTATACAATTTAACTTCATGTGGGATGATATAACATTTAATTTCATGCGGGAATACATACAGTTTAACATCATCCATGACAACATATAGATTAATTCCATGTGAGACATTATACAGTTTAAGGTCGTGTACGACTGGAAAATTTAATGTCATGTAGGACCCTTCTTACTTATGAAAATTATTTCTTAACGAACTTGGCATTGGTGGGAGGATTTATAAGCTCACCATCCACAATAACAAGGGAATAAGAGCCTTTGTAGTAAAACTTGTGAATGATGTAAGGTCCTTCCCATTGCGGCTCCAACTTGGGTGATTTCCTGCAAGGTATAATTATTGTCCTCATGGCCAACACCAAGTCCCCTTACAAGGAGGAGAAGAGGAGAAAATTATTGTTGAATGACCTAGGTATCTTGTTATGATTTCTTTTAAAATTGTGTAGGGCATGAAGCCTATTCTCGTCGAGCAATTCCAACTCATCTAGACAAATTTCAGCTACTTTATCTGGCACATTATGATCATAGATACCTATGTGAAATGTGGGTAGATAAACCTCGATGGGCAGGAAGACCTTCATTCCATACACTAGGGAATTTAGGGTCACCTAGGTGGAATTACTAGTCATCGTCCGATAATCCCAGAGGGCGTTGGGGAGTTTTTCTGGCAAACTCTTCTTGTTATGAACAACCATTTTATGCATAATGTAAGAGAGGGTTTTGTTGAACACCTCGATCTGTCCATTTTCTTGCTTATGATAATGGGATGTATGTATAAAACAAATGTTGTACATAGCATACAGTTTCTTCATATCAACTGCTCGGAAGTTCGTTACTTTATCGGTGAGGACGGTGTGAGGGACTCCAAATTGGTAGATGATGTTGGATCTCACAAAGTCAACGATGGAATGGGATTCGACCCCCTTGAGCAGAACTACCTCTACCCACTTGGAGTTGAAATCTATAGTAGTTAGGATGAACCGGAAATGGAAAGTCATTTCCAGTGGATATGGTCCCACGACATCGAGTCCCCATACTGCAAATCAAAATAGTACAAGGTAGTTTGGAGAGGCTCTGGCAGCCGATGCCTAAAGTTGGCATGAATTTTTCAAACATGGCACCATTTGGAGAACTCCATGCAGTCATGGATCATTATGGGCCAAAAACACCCTAGTCTCTGGATTTGGTCAGATAGTTTTAGCTCAGTCTGATGAGCCTTGAAGGAACATGCATGAACCTTTTGTATTACTTGGGGAAACACAACTCCATAAATGCAATGGAGGAGAACCCCCTCAAACCCACGCTTGTAGAGGATCTTCTCCTTATTTGGAAATTACATGGGAGTAAACTGTAATGTGCAGTGTCAGACTTGTCCACACTCGCCCCAATCGTCCAAGAGATTACTATTTTGGGGATACTGTAGAAAATAGGTTATCCAATCAGGAGTCACCTCAATCACTACTTCTGAGTCACCTGGAGGTCCTGACGTGGAGGCACCTATGGTTAGGTGTATTACCTGTAGGCTGCCATTGTTATCTAGAGTGATAAGAGAAATGACTCTACATTATTCCATTTGGATAATTAGATCATCATGTTTGGGCTCCACAAGTGATGCAGATAGGCTGTCCAGGGTGTCAGGTTTACCATTCTAAGAATGAGGGACATGAGTATCTTCTTCCTAAGATGGGAACTGGGCCATTAACGGAGTGTGGTTTCCAAAAATGGTACTACCTATATATTTATGAAGAAATAATAACCATTTATCTTCTTGATGACTAGTTCATAGTCCCCTCTCACATGAAAATGTGGAACTTCAATCTCGAGGGCCTGCTTGAGGCCATTAATGATAGCCTGATACTCTGGTTTAGTGTTTGTGAAGCCTTCTAACATCTGTAATGAATACGGTAGAATGGCTTGTGATGTGGTAATGAAGACAATATCTAGGCCTACTCTGTTGAGGTTGGTGTTATTAACCCTTCTATTGGTGAGGCTTTGCGAAGCACCATTGAAGTACATTTTCCAGGATGAAATGGCTTGGTCTACCAAGAGAATCACTTCATCCAGGAAATTGAGATCTAGGGACTGGTCCACCAGGGTTGGATGGGCAGCAAGGAAGTCTTCCAACACTTTCCCCTTAAAATCCTTCTGAAGAAAAAGCCTAATGTAAAAATGCAAGAGGATTACTACCCACCGATCTAGACATCCTATTAACATTGTGTGGTTCATGATGTACTTCAACATATCCAATCAGGACAATAGATGTACCTCAGGGTGTTGCAACTCATGTCACAATTTCTGTACCGCGAATACCAGTGCAAGGCATCTATTCTCGACAAGGGAGTATCTGGTCTTCATATCAAAGAAAATGCGACTGAGATAGTAGAAACTATTCTCCGTCCCCTCATTGTTCTTCTGGGTGAGAAGGGTGCCAATAGACCATTCCATGGCGGTCACGTAAAGGACCAGTGGCATTCCAGAGATGGGTGGCATTATGACTGGAAGCTGGAGAAGGTACTTCTTGATTTCTTCAAAAGCAGTCTGACATTATTCATTCCACTTGTGGACAGTTCCTTTGTTCATGAGCCGAGAAAATGGCTTACACAAACCAGCTAGATTCATAATGAATCGGACTATTTAATCCACGTGTCCTTCAAAACCTTGAAGCTCTCGATGATTTAATGGAGGAGACATATGACTAATGGCCTTGACCTTCATTAGGTTGATCTTGAGGCCCCTATATCTTACAATGAAGATAAGAAACATTCCAAAGGTGACCCTGAAGGTGGAATTCAATAGATTCATCTTCAGGTGGCAGTAACAGAGGAAGAAGAACCCTTTCTCAAGGTCTTTGAGATGGTCCTAACACTCACGATATTTGACCACTAGACCATCCATGTAACATTTCACAAACGTTATAAGGATCGTCTTAAATATGTTATGGATATCCCACAGATAGGTGGTACCTTCATTATTTAACCAGAAGGCATGACTTGGTAACAGAAAGTACTTTGTGGTACCATGAGGGTTGTAAACTCCACATCCTTGGGGGGCATTCAGATCTAGCTATACCCAGAGTACCCATACATGAACGACAGGTCCTGGAACCCAGTTGTAGCGTCAATCAACAATTTCTTCATAGGAAGGGGAAAGTCATCCTTCGAACATTGAGAGTTGAGATCCCAAAAGTTGATGCAGACTCTAATTTGTTTGTTCATCATCCTAACTTGCACAATGTTGGCCAGCCATTTTGTGCACTCGACCTCCTCAACAATGTTAGCTCTGATGATCTTATCAACTTCTGCTTCAACCATGGCTCTGTGAGAAGGGTGCATCATTCTGGGATGCTGCTTTAACTTGCAATGATTTGTCGGGAGACCTAGATGGTGGAAAACCACCTGAGAATCTATCCCAAGAATCTCTTCATAAATCTGGAAGAATACATCATGGCGTTGTTTAAGAAAGTTTGTGTACTATTGTTGGTCCTCAATGGGAATGGTGGCACTGATCAATGTGGGTTTTGAGTCCGCCTCTCTAACGAGGTTCGCCTGTACCAATTCGTTGACTGTGGAAGGAGATGCCCTATTCAAAGGTAGGGGACCGCCCCTTAAATCCATTTCTTTACTTATGGAGGAGGGATCCTTGGCAGGAGGTGTTTCCTATGAGTCAATAAATTCCAATGGGAGCCTAGTACCAGACTGAGCGGTAGTGGACACTGCATCGAGAAACTTCGGTGCTGCTGAAACCATAACGATGAAGGTTATTGATCTGATCTCATCTGGTCTTTGGCCCAAAGGGCCATGCATGATGATATAGAAGCAATATTGGTGCGTCGTCTTGAACCGGTTAATTCCAGCCTGGTGAAATAAGAATGTATGTTGTATTGCAATTTCCATGGGGTGGACATCCTAATATGTTATTGTAGTATGAGGCTCTATGATCACCTGAGATTGATTTTTTTATGAGTAAAAGGTGAGATTATGGTGTTTTTTAGACATGGGAATGTGCTCCCCCTTCATTCTAGAATCAATGAAACATTCACTAGTGGAAAAAACGTTTCACACGTCGGTGCTATATAACCTACGTGCAAAGATTTAATGATTGATATATCACATCGGTTATTTTATAACCGATGTGATATATCGACTAGGATCCGTATTTTACGTCGTTTATAAAATAACCGACGTAAAATATATGGGGATCAGCATATTTACATCGGTTATTGTATAAATGACGTGAAAATTTAATCGGAAGTGCTTTATGACGTCGGTTATAAAATAACTGACAGGATAAGGTAAAGCTATGCACTTTATAACGTAGGTAATAAAATAACTGACTTGATAAAGGAAATCTCGACTCTTTACCACGTCGGCTATAAAAAATCTGACATGATAAATCCAATCTCAGCAATTTATCACATCGGTATAAAGCGACATATATCACGTCGGTTTTTTTATAAACGACATGATAAATTGTTTTCCACTTTAGTTATTAAATAACAAAAGTTATAAAAAATAAAAAATAGATTTCCATGTCGATTATTAAATAACCGATGTGCTAAATATTTTAAATGATGTATCGCACCCCGTATTCAGTCATTCTATTTTCTTTGATCGGGCGACCTGTGACTCATCTCTCTCGCTCAGGAAACCTTGAAATGATTCGTCAAATTCGTTCCCTCAATCATCGTTTTACTAACATAATTATTCATATTTATTATTATCATATCTATCAGGTCGACTCACAACACTCAAGTAGGCCACAAACGACTCCTTTTTAGTTTTTATTTTTCACAATTCCCTAAACTAATTATTTGAGATGTAATTTTTCTTTGTTCTTTCTATCATGGTAAGTTTCATAGTGTTCATCTATACCAGGATAAATTCTTTTATACTAAAATAAACCTACAGAAATGATATCATGAAAGTTTACGATTTTTTTGTGTTCTATCATGTGTGTGTGTGCATACAGGGGGTTTCCTGGGGGGCGGGGTGTCCAAGTGGGTGAGGGTGTCCATGGGGTGTCAAAGGGGGTGGGGGTGGTGTCCAGGGGGGTACGGGGGCTGTAAAAGGGGGTTGGGGTGTCCATGGGGGTGTGAGGGATGTCAAAGGGGGTGGGGTGGTGTCCAGGGGGTGTAGGGGCAGTCCAAGGGGGTGGGGCTGTCCAGAGGGTTCGGGGGCTATCCAGAGGCTTGGGGTGTCCATGGTGTCTATGGAGGTGGGGGGGGGGGATTCCAGGGGGGTGGGGGGGGGGAGGGTCTAAGGGGGTGGGGCTTGTCTAAGGGGGTTGGTGGGTGGGGGCTGTCGAAGGGGGTGGGGTCTGTCCAGAGGGTTTGGCGGTTGTCCGGGGGGAGGGGTTGTCCAGAGGGTTGGGGTGTCCAGGGGAATGTCCAAGGGGTAGGAGTGGGGGTTTCCATGAGGGGTGAGGGTGTCTAAGGGGGGGGGATGTCTAGAGGGGTGGGGGTTATCCCAGGGTGGGGGTTTTCTAGAGGGGTGGGGGTTGTCCAAGGGGGTGGTGGTGTCCAAGGGGGTGGGGGTGGTGTCCAGAGTGTTTGGGGGCAGTCCAGGGGTGGGGGGGGGCTTTCCAAGGGGGTGGGGCATGTCCAGAGGGATTGGGGGTTTTTTTGGGGGGGGGGGGTTTCCATAGGGTTGGGGGTGTCCAAGGGAGGGTAGGAGGAGGGGGTGGTGTCCAGGAGGAGTAGGGTGCGTCTAGGGGGGATGTCTAGAGGGGTGGGGTGGTTCGGGGGGGGGGGGGGGGGGGCTATACAGAGGGGTGGGGGGCTTTCCAAGGGGGTAGTGGTGTCCGGGGGGTGTCCAAGGGGGTGGGGTGGTGTCTATGGGGTGGGGTGGGCTGTCCAAGGGGGGGGTGGTGTCCAGGGGGTTGTCCATGGGGGTGGGGGGTGGTGTCCAAGGGGGTGGGGTTAAGTGTCAGTTGGGATTGACTATTGCATCATGGTTTGAAAGATTATGACATGATGATTGTATTGTTTTATGGATATTAGGATATAATTTATTATTGTAGTTTATGGGGGTATGGTGGTGTCCAAGGGGGTGGGGGTGGTGTCCAAGGGGGTCGGTACAGTCTATGTTTGACATTTCCACAACGATTTTTAGGGATTCAAGCATTTTGAAAGGATGAGGGGTGTTGCAATATGATTCTATTTGGTTATATATATTTTGACCAGTCATTGACTATGTGAAAATTATGGGTTATGGGGGTGACCATGTCGTGGTTTACAAAGATTCGCAGATATCCTATCCCCATTGTACTGTGATGATAACATTTACACTATGATTTTCTCTATACGAGTTTTTATTTTAAATTTGATTTGATTCTTAGGTTTACTCCATTTTCTCCAATTTTTTATCAACCATTGGAGGCCCCATGGTTTTCTTGGATTCCATGGAATTTTCTTAAATAAGTTACTTATTGCATGTTCTTCTTCCTTTCTTCTTTGTTTCTTTTTTTTCATCTTCATCCACTTATTCTTATCCTTAATTATTTATATTATTAGGGATGTTTGGCCATTTTTAAATTGACGTTTTAATATTAATTATTGTGTTCTGGGGTTATTAGGAGAGGTGGGGGTGTCCAAGTGGGTGGTGGTGTCTAGAGGGGTGGGGGTTGTCCAGGGGGTGGGGGGATTTCCAGAGGGGTGGCGGTTGTCCATGAGGGTGGTGGTGTCCAGGAGGTGTTCAAGGGGATGGGGGTGGTGTCCAAGGGGGTGAGGGTGTCTAGGGGGTTGGGGGTGTCTAGGGGGTGTCCAAGTGGGTAGGGGGTGGGTGTGGTGTCCAGGAGGTGTGGGGGTGTCCAAGGGGGTTGGGGGTGGATGGAATGTCACTAATGATGATGATTTGCAAGATGGTAACTCCAATGGGTTGGAAGAAATGATTCTAAATATTTTAGCAGAACAAATTGAGATAGAACCAACAGTTGTGAATCGATATGGTAATGCTGAAAAACCATTGTATCCTGGTTGTACATATTTTACGGTTTTGTCAGCGGTGTGAATATTGATTAACCTAGAGGTGAAACATGGATGAAGTGACATAAATATTACAGAGCTGCTATAATTGATGAAATACATTCTTCCAAAAGATAATGATATTCCAGATTCACATTATAAGGCCAATAAAATATTATTCCCCGTGGGATTAGGATACAAGAAAGTGCATTCATGTCTGAATGACTGTATGATATATAGGAAGGAATATGAATTTATGTCACAGTGGCCTAAATGTGGGACATCGCTATATAAGGTGAAAGAAAAGTCACAGGATGATGTAGAGATTACAAAGATCCATTCAAAGGTATTTTATTATCTTCCTATAATTCATCGTTTCAAACATTTATTTTCTAATTCACATGACGAAAAAGGTTAATATGGCATGTTGATGAGCAGTTATGTGACGGAAAAATAAATCATCCAGCTGATTTTCCATAATAGAAGAAAATTAATGAGCAGTATCCTACATTTGGAAATGAAATTATAAATCCCAGACTAGGGTTATACACAGATTTAATGAATCCACACTGAACCCACAGTAGCACACATAGTTCATGGCCTATTTTATTGGTAATTTACAACCTCTCTCCTAAAGTTTGTATGACGCACAAATATTTCATGTTGAGTATAATGATATCTGGTACGATACAACATGACAATGATATTGATGTTTTCTTGTCACCATTTATTGATGAATTTTCACTTTTATGGGAGAATGGTATTAGGGTGTATGATTCTTATAAAATAGAATATTTTCAACTACATGTAGTGCTTATGTTCACTATATATAACTTCCCAAAATATGGAAATTTGTATGGATACATTGTTAAAGGTCCTAAATCATGTCTAATTTGCGAACAACAGGCTGCATATTATCAATTGAACCATGGGAGGAAAATATTGTACATGGTCCATCGAATGTTTTTTCCTATGGATCACTCTTAAAGAAGAATAAAAAAAGCATTCAATGGGTCACAATAATTTGATATTCCTCTAAACCCTTTATACCATGATCTATATTTTGAGAGAGTGTAAAACCTTGGTGTGACATTGGGAAAGACACCGAAATCTAGTAATGATAGACATATTTGAAAGAAAAGATCAATATTTTTTTAGCTAAGATATTGGAGATATTGTGAAGTTAAACATAATATTGATTTCATGCATGTGGAGAAGAATATATGTGATAGTTTGATTGGAACATTGTTAAATATTAAAGTAAAGACAAAAGATGGGTTGAACGAAAGATTAGACTTACTATCAATGGGAATACGTTGGGAGTTAGCTCCCACTCCTAATGGAAGATGAACATTTCTTCCCCCAACATGTCATACATTATCCAAGAGGGATAAAATTATCTTCTGTCAGTGTCTTCATGATATCGAAGTGCCTCAAGGTTATTCTTCAAATGTAAAATTTTTTCTCTCATTGAAGGACATGAAGTTGATATGTATGAAATATCATTATTGACACGTCATGATGCAACAACCTCTACCAGTTTCATTGCATGGAATATTCCCCATCCTTGTCAGAAAGACTATAAAAAAGTTGTGTTATTTTTTCAATTCAATTTTTAATAAGGTGATTGATGTGAATGATTTTAACATTTTGGAAAAGGATGCAATTTATATACTTTTTCAATTGAAAATGTATTTTCCTCCAACTTTTTTTGATATAATGGTGCATTTAATGATTCATCTGGATCGAGAATTAAATCTTTGTGGACCCGTATATCTATATTGGATGTATCCTTTTGAAAGGTATATGAAAATATTGTAGGGGTATTTTAAGAATCCATATCGACCTGAAGCCTCCATTATTGAAAAGTAAATTTCTGAGGAGGTTTCAGAGTTTTGTACGAGCTACATGGCTGCGGTGCAGCACATACGGTTTCCACCATCATTCCATGAATGAGTTAATAATGAGGGAAAGGGGATTTGTGGCTTGAAAGTCAAATTGTTTTCAGCTGAACAGATGAAGAAGTTAGAATCATACATCTTGAATAACATAGATGATGCTCAACCATATATCACATTGCAAATTAATGAGTTGAAACAATGTCATCCAAAGAAGAAAGAAATTTGGATTTAGAATGAGCACAACAAAACATTTTTTTCATGGTTTAGAAAGAGCTTGCTTGGTAGATCAGATGTATTAGAGACATTAAAATGGGTAGTGGGTGGTCCATGTTTAAATGTGATAACGTGGTCCTGTTATGACATTAATGGCTATACATTTTATATGAAATCTCAAGACAATAGAAGTGGATTTCAAAAATATTGGTGTATTGGTGTTGGCAGAAGCAATGCATTTATTGAGTGCTAAAGAAAAAAACATGATTTCTGTATCAAGTTCATATTATGGAGTGATTGAAGACATATGGGAGGTCGATTACATTAAAACTAATGTTTCTGTTTTTAATTGTA
This sequence comes from Viscum album, assembly GCA_963277665.1. Taxonomy (NCBI): domain Eukaryota; kingdom Viridiplantae; phylum Streptophyta; class Magnoliopsida; order Santalales; family Viscaceae; genus Viscum; species Viscum album. The sequence continues at coordinate 1,459,330,313 of OY728157.1, read as the reverse complement.
AATGGTTTATCTGTAACAACAGGGTCAGACACGATGCATTTGGAATGACAGTCATTAATATGAATAGATTGGTAGACACATATGATTCTTTTATAATGGAAACACAGGCAAAATAAATTTACTATGTAGTAGACCTATCAGATATGCAGTGGGATATTGTTTTATAAGGAAAAAAACTATATGTTGGTGAGGATGAACTTGATGAAGATGTTGATTTATGTGACATACATACTTCTATGGAAATATTAATATAACATAATGATGATCACGTTGAAGACATGGTTTGTTCAATAAAGAATGATCACGATGAAGGAATTTGAGAAAATAATTTATTTGTATAGTCCTAAAATGACAGGTAATATTTGTTTATTTCTTGTTTACATTAATATTTTCATAAAATGTAAGATATTGTAGGTTTTTTCTTTTTTAAAACATGTATTAAAACTAATAATTATATGTTTTTGTTTGTTTTAATTTTTTTTAGTTTACTTTAACATGTTTACCATTATATAAATTACATATCTATTATTTTTGTTCAGTGATAATTACTTTACCATGTTTACTGTGTTTACCAGTTTTACCATGTTTTCCATGTTTACCATTTTTACCATGTTTACCATGTTTACCATGTTTACCATTTTTACCATCATTACCATTGTTTAACAAGATTACCATATTATCCATGTTTACTATTATGTAACTTAGTACAATTTTCTATTTTCTTTTTACATTAGTATTTTAATATTTGAATATAAATATTTGTGAACTAATGTTTATTTTTTTGATTTGAAGGATAATGAAAGATCAATTAGTTGATCAACCACATTATTCTGGAGATGAGAATATTGGTCATACCTCTAGGGAGGAACATTCACATTCTCTTCTTGATGTTACCCAATCTTTCTCATGTGCTCCCATTACGACAAAGAGTTCAGGAGGTGGTAAACGTGGGTGCACACGTTTACCAAAATTATAACTTTCTCGTACGTAGGATCAGAGGATACACATTGCGTTTGATGAGGATGATATTCCAAGAGGTCCAAATGAAAAATATTTTTAGAGTTTTGTATCAACTCAGAGTAAGAACAAAGTAAGAATTGTTTTTGATGATTGGAGAAGTGTGGACAAAGCAATAATCTCGCATTTTTGGGAAACAATTTTGGTATGATCTTTTGATATTGTTTTCATATTCTTTAAATGCTTATAGTATATATAATATGTTTAACCTATTCTTTATCAGATGACATTTGATATTCCTGACACTAGAGGAGTCATGAAGAAATGATTATTGATGGATTCCAGGAGATGGAGGGATTTCAAATCGACCCTCTCATCTGATTTCATCTTTTTTCATAGGAGTCATGACAATCCATGTTGTATATATCCCTTCATAGATGAAGACACATGAAGACAGTTTTTTTAATGATTAGGAAATGATTCATTTTAGGTAAGGGACATGTAAACATTTATAATATTTCTTATATAAATGATCTTATTAATGTTTTTTAATGATTTATTATTCTTAATTTATAGAAAACAAGGAAATATCATCCAGAGACACAATATAAAAATGTATACCCTCATCGTTTATCTCGGGGACGGTATACATTATTGGATGAACAAATGATGGCATCAAAATTAAAAAAACTAAGAGTTGAGTCTTCAAGCTTGGGGTGGTGGCCCCTCTATCCCCTCCGTCTAGAAATGAAAAATGGAATAGAGCTCAGATTGGAAAAAATGGAAATATATTTTGGAAGATTCTAGAATCATATATGAGAGTATTGTAGGATATATATTTTAATTATTTAAGTTAAATATTTTCTTCATATAATTTCAATCATTACAAAAATGTTCAATTAATTAATACAGGATTCTCTTAAGGATCATAGCTCACAGGTGGTATTTATAGATGCTGGGAGGCATGATATTTTATCTAGATCATTGGGAAATCCCAAACATCCTGGTCATGTATGAGGATATCCAGCAGGTGTATCAGTAAGAAAAGTGATCCCACATTCTTCAACTTCTTATGTTGAGGGTGTTTATAAAAAATAGAATCCTTGGAGGCTAATGTTTTTAATATTAATGTGATGATGGAGGAAAAGATTAGAGTGTCGGTACAGTCTATGTTTGCAGACATGCAAAGACAATTTCAGACTTCAGCTCCCACTCCTCCACCTCCACCTGTAGACCCCATTATTTATCCTCCACCTCCACCAGTTGCTCCCACTCCCCCACCTCAGCCTGTGGACCCCATTTTTAATCCTAATCCTCCGTCGCAGCTTTCTACTTATTGTGAGTTGTATGTTGATGATCGTCAACATCATATAGTTTCATATGGGTTGGTAAATTTTATAGGCGATACAGTTCATCATCAACAACTAGAGGTAGAGAATCAGAGGGTTACTGTATAGGATATTATAGATAGATTAGCTCGAGTACCATTACCTACAGATGAGGTGATAGAAGTTGGACATAGTATCGGCCATTTTTTAATTTGGCCATCCACACTACATTGACTCATTACCATAGAGGTATGTATGTTATATCTTCTATTTTATTTTATTTTATGAATTTTTTTTTATCATATGAAAACTAATATATTTTTCTATTTATTTTTGTAGGAATACTTCAATGGTAAATAAATATTGTATAGACAACAACAAAGACAATTGGCTATGACATCAGATACAAATTCTAGTAGTCTTGACAGACTATCATGATAATCAAATTTGTTGGAAGATCATTATGAGATTCCAATGGAAGCTCATGTTTTTGAATGTGCAATAACTATAGGGATTGTGAAAACTGATATCATGGAGCTTGTTACTGGAGATAAGTTGGGTATCAACATGGTGAAAATTGTTTCCATGTACGTCTTAACACCTTTTCCCTATGTTATATATATTAAAAATGTATACTTATGTCTATTTTGTATTAGGTATATTTATAAAATTTGTGAGATGAATGAGGGGACAGATATATATGGATTTATGGACCCGCATTTGATTTCCACTAAAGCATGTGCATTGGATAAGGAACAAAGAATGATTTATATTGCTGAAAGACTTTAACAGAATATTATCACACAATTTTTTATGATCCATTTTTGTGAGAGGTATGAAACACATCTCTCTCAAAGAGTTAATTATATTTTAACAGAAAAAACCAATAACCTTATATATTATTTTATTAGTGATCATTGGAGGTTTGGGGTTTTTTTCCCAAGAGATAAAACAATTTATTGGATATGACATGTCCATAGTGATGTGCGGGAAAGTTTTAATAAAATTTATGAAAAGTAAGTTTCAATTTCTCAATAGTTTTATATATTATAATGAATTTTAAATTTATCCCATTCATATTATTTTCTAAAAGAGGAAGAGTCTACTTTCAAAAAAAACACAAAGAAAAAGAGTGCGATGATGAAATATGTAAATGTAAAGGTAAATATCTGTTTATAATTTGTACTTTTGATTTATTACATAATAATATATTGAATTTACAATCAATAAAAAATAATTTTCATGAACAAAAAGGTGTCATCGAATACAGATATTATATTTTAGAAAATATGTATGAAATAATAACAACTGGAACAATTGTGAACTTTGACCTGGTAAGATTTCCTTTTAAACTTTTCCATAATATTTCATTTGATTTATTCATTATACACATTAACTACTATCCTTTTAATTTTTAGCTATCTGATGACCCTCAACCCTATAGTTCTAAATACATCAAACACATACAAGTGGAATGGTCAAATTATTTTACAGGTTTGATTGAATTTTAGTTGTTTGTAAGGTAAAATGTAAGTTTGAATATTGCTACTATAATTGTGTATTTGGTAGTCATTTATGTTTGATATAGTTTATTTAAGTTGACATTATATGTTTTGAATGTTATATATGTGAATTGTTAATTTTTCTCTACTTCTTTTTTTCGTCTACTTATGATGGTTTTTGTGGTAAGGATTCTAGTCTGGGGGAGATGGTTTCCAAGGGTGTTGGGGTGTCCAGTGGATTGGGGGTATCCCGGGGTGTGGGAGGGTTGTCCGTTGGGGTGGGGGTGTCCTGGGTGTCTATGAGAGTGGGAGGGATGTCCAGGGGGTGGGAGAGTTTCCAGGAGAGTATGAGGGCTCTCCAGGGGAGTGGGGGCTGTCCAGGGGGTGTCTTGGGGTATAGGGGTGTTTTGAAGGGTGAGGGGGGTTTACAGGGTGTGGGAGGGCTGTCTAGTGGGGTGGGGGTGCCTAGGGTGTCCATAGGGATGGGGGGGGGGCAATCCAGGGGGTGGGAGAGGAGGTGTCGCCATCCCTTGGAGGGCTGAACTCTGCTGGAAGGTACTCATCACTCGCACATGCGAAGCATGAGCACTAAAAATGTTTCTCCAATTCTTTATTCCCATATAAACATCATTCATTCTATCACTTTGTTGCGAGTATAACTAGGGGAAACACTATCTTGTGTGATGTTGTTTTCCCCTGGTTATACCATCATCAAAGTGATAGAATGAGTTATGTTTACAGGGGAATAGAGCATTGGTGAAACATTTTCAGAGCTCAAACTTCGCATGTGTGAGTGATGAGTACCTTCGAGCGGCGTTCATCCCCCCGAGGGATGGCGAAACCTCCCCTCCCAACACCAGCTTTCCAGGGGCTTTACCAGGGGTGGGGGTAGTCCAAGGGTGTGGGGGGTATCCGGAGGTGTGGTGGGGGCTATCTAGTGGGGTGGGGGGTTCAGGTCTGGTTTTGTACGGGTTTTGGACTGTTTTTGGTTTGGGGGTGTCTAGTGAGGTGGGGGTGTCTAGGGGTGTGGTGGGGGATGTCCAGTGGGGTGGGAGGGTGTCCTAAATGGTGGGAGGGATGTCCAGGCTAGTTGGGGGATGTATACGGGGTGTCCAATTGTGTGGGGGGAAGTCCAGTGGGGGGGGGGGGTGTAGGGGTGTGTGAGGGCTATCTAGGGGAGTTTTGTCTAGTGGGGTGGGGGTGTCCAAGAGGGTGGGGGTTTCTAGGGGTGGTGGGGGGGGTGTCCAGGAGGGTGGTTAGGTTTTCAAGGGGCGTGGGGGGCTGTCTAGGGGGTGGGGGTAGTCTAGGGGTGTGGGGGTGTCCATGGGTGTGGTGGGGGATATCCAGTGGGGTCGGAGGGGGGGGGGTGTTCTGGTTAATTTGGGTCTATTTTTTAAAAGTATTTGGTCTGTTTCAGGGGTGGGGGAGGGTTGTCTAGGGGTGGGGGAGTCTTGTCCAGGGGGTGGGGGTATACAGGAGGGTGGGGGTTGTCCAGGTGTTTGTGTGGGGGGGAGGGGTTGTCCAGGGGGTGGGGGTAGTCTTGGGGTGTGGGGTGTCTAGGAGGGTTGGGGGGGTTTCAGGGGTGTGGGGGGTTGTCCAGGGGTTTTGGGGGTTTCCAGGGGTGTGGGAGGGATGTCCAGGGGTGCTGGAGTGTCGTCCAGGGGGTGGGGGTATACAAGAGGGTTGGGGTTTTCCAGGAGTGTGGGGGATGTCCAAGGGGTGGGGGAAGAACATGGGTGTGGGGGATGTCCAGGAGGGTGGGGGTTGTCCAGGGGTGTGGGGGGTTGTCCAGGGTGTGGGGGGCAGTCCATGGGTGTGGGGATGTCCAGAAGGTTCAGGGGTTGTCCTGGGGTGTGGAGGGATGTGCAGGGGTGGGGGTAGTCCAGGGGTGTGGTGGGGGCTGTCTAGTGGGGTTGGGGGGGAGTTCTGGTATGTATTGGTCTGTTTTTGGTAATGTTTTGGTCTGTTTTAGGGGTGAGGGAGGGCTGTCCAGGGGTGTGGGAGTGATGTCCAGGGGGTGGGGGTATACATAAGGGTAGGGGTTTACAGGGGTGTGGGGGGTTTTCCATGGGGTGGTGGGATAGTCCATGGGTGTGGGGGTTTCCAGAAGTGTGGGGGGTCTAGGGGTGTGGGGGGCTGTTCACGGGGTGGGGGCAGTCCAGGGGTGTGGGGGTGCCCAGGGGTGTGGTGGGGGCTTTCAAGTGGGGGGGTCTGGTCTGTTTTGGTCTATTTTTGGTACCCTTTTGGTCTATTTATGTAGATACCCAAGCTTGACGTACATATAAATTACATTACTTTTTCGGAATACTTAATACATTAAAAAAACAGATGCCCAAATTCTGTATTACTTTAGTGTCTTTGGAGACTCGGAACATAATCATCTAATCATGGTTAAAGATCTTCAACATCTCCCATAAAGATCTTCTCCTTTGGTTTTCTTACATAAAACATTTTTTTATATCCCGAGGAAAATAAAACAAAAAAATGGTTAGCTCAAATGCTTTGTATGGGTAAACATGGAAAACATAAAAATAATCAATAAACATTTGAACGTAAAAACATGATCATAAAACATTAAAATCTTGAGCAATCACATAAAGCTTGGCAGTACATAGGTCATAAATCATAATGGAATATTAATCATGGTAAAATAAAACATGTAATTATGGAATACCATTAAGCACATTGTATGACTTCCATACTAGCCAAGGCATTGCTTCCAAGACCATCATAGTGGACAAAGTCTCTTACTGAATCGAGTTCACTCCTCGTTCCAGTCCTGTATCACTGAACCAGATTAACTTGTCAATCCAACCATGTCTATATAATGATATATAAATCTTTTCCCAATCAATTTGAAGGAGATATAGGAACCACAAATCTCATAATGAAATCATTCTTTCATGTGTCACAAATAAAACATACATCCTTATTAATAACTGAACGAATAAAATGGGTTTCATAAACATCATCCCTTCATAACATAATCCATATAAAAGAAATGGTTATCATTTCATCATTATAAAAATCAAACCATGTAAATAATAGAGACATTATACTTGAAACATAAACATACTAAATAATTTCATCTACAATGGAAAATAGTTTTGACAAAACACTTGAAAAAAATTCTTGTGGAAAACATCCTTTCTATTCAAAATCATTTTCTTTTCTCAAAATTCCATGAAATTTTAAAATAAAAGGATTTTGTTTCAAATAATCATGAAATGTTGTAGAGTAATCTTCATGTAAATAAGGTGTTATGAAACCGTAAAAATCTGTTCACGTCGTATAAGTTAAAAAACATTCTCCTTCTACTTTTTCCCGAAAAGTCAAAAAGTTCCTCATATGTTAAAAAAAAGAATGATTCCTTCCATAACACAATGTAAAAGACACAGAGGGGTAAACATGACTATACAAATACTTGTAATAAAATTAAACTCTTTATGAAAAACATTTTTATGGACATGGATGAATAATATAACCCCAGTAAATACTTACGTATAAACAATCTCGGATAAAAATTAGAGTTGGAAAATTATCCTTTGCCTTGGGTCCAATTTCTTCTGTACATGTCTGAAACTCCTATATAGTGGGTTTAAAAATATTATTAAATTTTAAAATAACCATAATAATATTTATTATATGATATATGATTCATTTATGACTTTATATTACCCGTTCTTTTGTAAATTCCATGTTAAAGTAGCGTTTTGGGTAAAATCATTTCATTTACCATACATGTTTCGATTTGTTGTTTTTGATATTATTACTTATATAATGATAAAATTAATCCCATAATGTAAAACATTATTTATATATAATATATATTCATTATATAAATATATATGATATATTGATAAATAGAATGAAAAACACCGTTCATGGAGATGGTAGGTCGTACGTACGGAAGAATTCTGTTTTGATTTCCTTATTGAATAGAATGGAATTATGTAAATGAAACACATATGTATATAAATCCAGTATCACCCTTATGTAATATATTTCCTGATTATTTATTATATATACTTTATAATCATACTTGAATGGTTAATCATGGAAAATGAATCTCATCGTATTCGTGGAGACGGTAAGTCGTACGTACACACATGTGGTGAATTTTTCATTTAGAGGATGGATAAAATAACTAATATGATTGTAAAATTTTTATAATAAAATCACAGTATATTTTATATATTGGAGTTATTATTTTAGAATGGAAACAATTAAGAAGGAGGAAGTGGAAGATGAATGGAACTTGAAATAGGTAGTGAGATATTTACCTCTTCTTCGAGTTCTTCCTTTTTAATTGATCAAAAGGGATCCTTAGGATGGAATTAAGACTAAAGTAATGCCTCTAGGATGAATGGGGGAATGTTTATAGGGTATTTGGTCAGGTTTATGCCGAGAAAAATGGATTTTGAGGTGTGAATTAGAGAGAAGGGGGAGTGCCCTTTTATAAGAGGGGTGAGGGATATCTGAGGAAAAACTTAATATATTATTTTATAATAAATTAATATTCAGTTAATAATGGCTCCAATGTGACTTATTTCGAGACTGTGGTGGGTATGGGTCGAAATCCATTCATCAAATAGGTTTTAGACAAGTTCAGGTTTCCATTTTGACCTTATCATTTAGATTTAACTCTAAGTTAAATAATTTAACTTTTACAGTGTCTTCTTGTATTCTTACACTATATGGTTAATAAACATACTATAAACCACCATTAGAACCCCAATTGGTTCTTTAATGTCATATATATTCTTATATATGTATTTGGGCGAACCATAGATTTTTAGTACCATTATATTAATTAATAATATAATATTTTTAAAAAAAACACTTTTATGTCAATTTTGACACTATTTGGTATTATGTTTTTCCTAAATTCATAACAACATTATTACTTCGAAAAAAATTCATCTACCCAACCATAATATGTTATATTAACCTATAAAATTATTTTAATTCCTAAAAAGTCTCAAATTACATTTATTTGCATATTTATAATATCAATTATGTTAATATTTCATTAATAACGTAATTACTGCATCATCATTGTGTCATAAATAAATTAAATTATTTAATGTATAAAAATCATAAATAAAATTCCATTATGTAGGAAATAATTTTATCTTTCTAATTAATATTTATAGTTGAATATATCTTATGTATAACAATATATTAATAATGATTTACTTGTTATACTTTTATTTTAACTCTTTTAACTCTTCTTTTAATTAAATAATAATAAATGTCCTAATCTAATCCAAGTGGACCAAAAGGGTCATTTTTTATTCCTAAGGTTGTTTCTGGTCTAATTACACTTATACAATAGAATTAGGACAAGTGTTAGGGTAATAATAATATCCTTTTTACTATTAGATACCCTATTTAGATTTAACCATTGTAAATAAAAGTTAAAAGTTACTATTCACCAAAAAAATATTGTCATCTCATTGAACCACATTTTAATTACTGATATCAACCGTGTCTCTCTTATTTTTTAAATTCAACTTAAAAATGTGGTAAAATTAAGTTTTATGTAAATTTGAAAATGCTCCTAGGACGTGAGTAAAAGACGATAAAAAGTTCAACAAAATTTTTATATATCTAAATTTATTATAAAATGACTCTAATGAATTACATTGAACATATATAGGTATTATGTATCTATTTGACCTAAAATTAATTTAAATAAAATAAATGAATATTTAAATAAAAAGTCGGTTTTAATCAATAACTAAGTGTTTTCACTATTCATCGATAATTGAAAGTTTTTAGAAAAATTCAAAAAGTTCACCCGAGGCTAATTTCAATATTCTGAATCCAAAAATGAAGTCCATTTTGAAAGATAAAATTTATAAAATTTCAAAAATTGGGTATTACTATTCATAATGTCTAGTTTATATAATATTTTAATAACATATCGTTGTTTACTGAAACCCGCTATTGCGTACTACACACGCTATTGAGGAAGGTCGTGCTTGCGTGTAATGAAAGACAAGTCAGTGTTGATTATACTGCATGCTCCCTTTGGTGTTGCGTATAACATAATAAAATCCTATTTCATTTATACATTAAACAAAATATATACTTAATGTTGCATAGAATAATTTCCACAAAATGAACATGAAATTGTGTGTATAATGAGGCATGTATAGTGTTGCATATACTGCAAGCTAATATGGTGTTGCTTATAGTACAAGCTAATATTAGTGTAGTGTACGATAGAAAAAGAATATATCTCATAAAATCTTGGGGTGGTACATTTTACGCCCCTTAAAATGAATTTCGCCCTCGAAATTCATCGGGGTTATAAATCCTTTAGTACTTGAATGATTAATTCATAGAAACCCACATCATAAAAAGGAATACTAAAACTTAATTTTAAAAAGTGAAGTATGAATCATAACGGTTACCAAAATTTACTCATCACTGGTATTCCAAGTAGGAGAACATAGGTGAAAATATGGGTACAGAAGAGAAATCTAACCCTCATGTTCTGATCGAGAGTGGTAGAGAACATGGCTATGAAAAAACCAAAAATCACAAAGCCATAAATTTGTGATGATCTATGGTACCATATGAATAATCATATATGAGGGTATTAGGACAACCTTTTTGGTTTTCTAGATCATTTCCCTAATGTTTAATAATATTGTATAAAGATAAATACTTACTTGATTTTAGTGTAATTTTATTGTTGGTCATTCCATGCACAATTTCCAATTCATCCCTTATTAAAGAAATGAAGTTGAATTTGTCATTTTTGAAGTGTTAGTAGATCATGTGATAGGTTATTCCATCTATCTCAAAAAATTATCAAAAGTTATTAAATATACATAAGTCCATCTATGGTGAGATTAATCATATATGGTTCCTAAAATGGACTTATACTTCATATATCATACCACTTAATAAATTAAAACTAATTTATACTAACGAGGGAATTCATGCAGGCCAGTGGTAGGAAAAAAAGGCATGTCGCACTTTGGTTGTGGGTTAGATTCCCGCATCCTTTTCCGACACGATGGGTTGCCTCCCATCTTACGGGATGACCTTTTTCTAAAACTATAATATTACAACATTCCAGCAATAATATCAAAAATTTCTAGCCTTAAACAATACTATCTGATGTCCACCATAATGCATTCCAACCTTTAGGCTTATCAAAAATAGTTCAATACAATCTCATAGTATAAAGAAAACGACTAATAGAATGTTCATCTACCATGCAAGTGAATACCATCATTTATCCCCCAAACATCATAAGATAAATCTTGGTGGTCAGATTCCAAGCATTGAAATTCCTTAATCTTGTATTCTATTGAAACATGAGTTACCATAGAACATTAGTGAAAACATGAATGCTGTCAAAAGTTAACTCTTTCCACATACCAAAATCCCATAAGTACTATATACTCAAACCATGATATCACTTTGTCCTCATATCAATCATGAGATCATTAATAATATCCAACATATTATTTTCTCTTTATCCCTTCATTATGCGCATATCATCTTCTTTCAAAAAATTTCTGAATAACCTTTCACAGTTTCTGGTACCATTCAACATATACATTAAATACTTAAGGTAAAACAATAGAGCAACAATCCTTAGATGTTTCTTTATTCCATAGTAACATTAAATTTCCTATAAAACATTACACTTGATAAACATAAAATCATTCTACTACCTTCTTAAACCATCGACCGAGCTTCATCATTTTATTCCTCAACACTTCTTTCATATCGTATATAATTTTTAGTCTCCTCATCATTATCAACATAAATACTAACCATACGACAATGCTAATTATCTTCATGAGACTTTCCCTTAGGGAATTGTTTTGCATAATTCCTGTACATTCCACATTTAAAACATTTAACTGTTGTTGATGTCTTATAAATACCATTATCTTTGTCCATAATGTTTACTGAACCCTTTACTTTGCAATTACTAGGGTTGTGTCCTCCTTTTTCACACCCAAAGCATCTTCCAGGTCCTTTGAAACATTCTCCTTGTTGTCTCTTCCCACATGATTTACATGAGGAAAATTGAACTTTCTTTCCTCTATAATCATTATGAAACTCTTTCTTTCTCTTATTAACAGTGTCAGGAAACTTACCAATGTTGAGATTATTGATCATATTATCATATTTCTGATTAGGCATGAAAACGATGTTTCACCTTCCAAATCCCATTTCATTTTCTTGATCATGAAGAATATAATTCCATTGTCCATCATATTCTCCATTAACATGAATCTTCTGGTTTCCAACCATTTTCTAAAACCCAAAAAGAATAGTGTTAGAGGAAAAAATCATTCTAGGAAAACAACATAATCCAGATGAATAATTTCAATTTCTAACATCTTAGGTTTAATCCTAGGTTATTCATGATCGTTATCATAATTCTAGAACTGTAACCTTAAATTATACTTAACCTTAGGGACATCCCTAGACATACATTACAAATATCTCTAGGGATCTCACTAAAGTTTTTAGATGCTAGAATCCAAAGGTTAAATAAACCTTCACTCTGATACCAACTGCCGAGACCCAATATTGACGTACATAGACATTACATTACATTTTCGGAATACTTAATACATTACAAAAACAAATGCCTAAAGACTGTATTATTTAATGTCTTTGGAAAATTGGAACATAATCATCTAATCATGGCTAAAGATCTTCAACATCTCCCATAAAGATCATCCCCTTTGGTTTTCTTACCTAAAACATTTATTTATATCCTGGGGAAAGGAAAAAATAAAATGGGCGAGCTCAAATGCTCAGTAAGGGTAAACATGGAGAACATAAAAACAATCCATAATCATTTGAACGTAAAAACATGAACATAAAACATCAAAATATTGAGCAATGACATAAATCATGGCTTTATATAGGTCATAAATCGTAAAGGAACATTAATCATGATAAAATAAAACATGTAATTGTTGAAAACAATTAAGCACATGGTATGATTTCCATTGTTGCAAAGGCATTTCTTCCAAGACAATCATAGTGGACAAAGTCCCTTACTTAATCGATTTCAATCCTTGTTGCAGTCTTGTATCACAGAACCAGATTAAATTTCCATTCTAGCAATGTCTATCTCATGAGATATGAATCTTTACCCAATGAATTGGAGGGAGATATAGGTCCCACCCATCTCATAATGAAATCATTCTTTCATGTGCCACAAAATAAACATCCATCATTCATAATAACCCAACAAATAAAATGCGTTTCATAAACATCCTCCCATCATAACATAATCCATATAAAAGAAATGGATTTAATTTCATCATAAGAAAAATCAAACCATTTAAATAATAGAGACATTATACTTTAAACATAAACATTCTAAATATATTCATCTTAAATGGAAAATAGTTTTGACAGAACACTTGAAAAGAATTTTTGAGGAAAACATCATTTCTTATTCAAAATCATTTTATTTTCTCAAAATGCCGTGAAATTTTAAAAGAAATGTATTTTGTTTGAAATAACCATGAAATATTGAAGAATATTCTTCATGTATGTAAGGCCTTATGAAACTGTAAAAATCTGTTCATGCCGTATAAGTTAAAAAAACATTCTCCTCTTACTTTTGTTAGAAAAGTCAAAAAGTTCCTCGTATGGTAAACAGAAGAAATATTCCTTACATAAACCATGTAAAAGACAAATAGGGGTAAACATGTCTTTAGACATACATGGAAGAATATTAAAATTTTTATCAAAAATATTTTTATGGACATGACTGAAAAATATAACCCTAGTAAATACTTACGTATAAGCAATCTCAGATAAAAATGAGATTGGAAAAATTATCCCTTACCTTAGGTCCAATTTCATCCGTACATGTCTGAAACTCCATTATAGTGGGTTTAAACATATTATTAATTTGTAACATAACCATAATAATAATTATGATATCATATATTATTCACTTATGACATTAAATGTCCCTTTCTTTTGTAAATTCCATGTTAAAGCAGCGTTTTGGGTTAAATCGTTTCATATATCGTATGTGTTTCGACTTGTTGTTTTTGATATTATTACTTATATCCCAATTTACATAATTACATAATGTAAAACATTATTATATATAAATAATATTCATCATATAAATATATATGATAGGTCGATAAATGGAATGAAATACACTGTTCATGGAGACGGTAGGTCGTACGTACGCATGAACGCTATTTTCATTTTCTTATTGAATTGAATGGAATTAAGTAAATGAAACCTATATGTACATAAATCCAGTATCAAGATAAGGTAATATATTTCATGGTTATTTATTGTAACGCCCCACCCCCAGTTACCCAGAGTCGGTGCATTATTACATTACATTGGCATGATCACAAGAAAGATCAAATCTCGAAAGACCGATTGGTTTAGTAGCCTTGGAAACACTAGATATATTCATAAAGTATTACATCATAAAGTGAAAAACTACTACAACACCATAGTCTCCATATTACACACTCATATCCCCACATACTATCCATACAGGTCATTTATAACTTACTTCTTCACATCCTGGGAAAAATAAAGCATAGAAAAGGGGTGTGCTCAAATGCGCAGTAAGGATAACAATATAGCGGAAAATTCAAAAATAAGCATAAACATTTAAGGCAATATATAACTAAAAAAAAGCCTCTTAGACTTGAACTTAAACATAGTATGGAAAAAGTAAAATGACATAATTCCATTTACTTATTCACATGGATATTCTACTAGTCGAATAATCACATGAAATATCAATAACCACTTTCATAATGATGGAATGCATAATGCAAGACTATCATAACCACATAGCCAAGGCCTCGGGCGAAGACTACAAATAAGATTTTTCCAAGGCCTTGTGCCAAGACACAATTTTGTCTCATGAGACCTACCGATGCATCGAGGAGCTATAGCAGGCTCCACCTGTCACATATTAAGTCCAATGCATTCCCATATGAAAAGGTTTAAACATAACATAAACATTCTTATTAAAACTAGCATACGAAATGTAAATACTTCATCCATAAACCATGACTAGTATAAAAATAAAACATCCACAGTCAAACATATCACAAAATCATCAATACAATATAGAAGCTTTGTATCATAATAAATAAACTCCAAATAAGCGTAAAATCCATCAAAGGATGTTGACATAGATGAAATCAAAACTCTTTTTAGAGAAACATCTCTTTCTATTTTGAAATCATTTAAGAGTCATATATTTATAAAATAAAACATTTTCTTTGAAAATATTCTTATAAGCTTGAAAGGGAAGCTTCGACGATTTTATAATGGTGTAAAATAACCGCACCCTCCGTATAAGTTAAAAAAAACATTCTTACCTTAATTCTGTTGAAAAGGTTAAAAAGAACCTTGTTTGGAAAACGACGGAAAGATTCCTTTATAAAACTCTTATAAAAGGTCAAATAAGGGTATAAATGACTTTAACCCATATTCTTTTAAATAGTAAAAATGTTTTGAAATACAATTTTAAGAAACATGGATGTGGATGATAAAGAGATCCCAGTAGATTATTACGTATAAACATCCTCGGATAATGAAGAGATTGTGAAATAACCCTTACCTTGCACTTTTTCTTGGTTGATGGTAGGTTAACCACCTATATAATGGTGAAATAATTGTTATTAAATTATTCAAGAATCATATATATTAATATGATATCATATATGATCTTTTAACAGTGATTTGTTTATAATATCTTAGTATTATTATTGTTTTGGGTGTTAACATACTCATTTTCATTTATATGTTTTGTTACGTAAGCCATGTTTGTCATGGATAGTTTGTATATTAATCATATCCATAATGATATCAAGTCCTTAGATACTATTATTAATCATCAAATGAGAATTATACTTGAATGGATATGATGGAGAATGAATCTCATCACGTTCGTGGAGACTGTAGTCCGTACATACGCACGAGCGACAATATCATTCTTTTGATATTAAAATAATATATAATTGGATGGAATATCATATAAAAAGAATCATTATCATGTTAAATTTATTATTTACATCAATTACAAATCATTATTATACCCATCCAAATAATAATTTATTGAATAACAATTACACCACGACATGGAGACGGTAAGCTTTACGTATGCACGTATGGTGACATGTTATTAAAAGGATGGATGGAATACTGAATATGGTTGTACCATATTTATAATAACATCACATTATATATATGATACTGGAGTTATTATTTTAGAATGGTAACAACAAAGGAAGAAGAAGTGGAAGAAGAAAGGAACTTGGAAAAGGGTGGTGAAATCATTACCTCTTCTTCAGGTTCTTCCTTTTGATTTGATCAAAAGGGATCCTTAGATTGGCTTTCTGATCAAACTAATTCCTCTAGGATGTAGTGAGGGAAGTTGGGAGAGTTTTTGGGCAGTGTTTGGCCTAACAAAAAGGCTTTGAAGGTTTGAAGTAATGAGAAGGGGGAGTGCCCTTTTATAAGAGGGGTGAGGGGCACCTTTGGAAAAGATAGAAATATTATATTATAATAAATTCATATTTGGTTTCTAATGGCTTCAAAGTTTATTATTCAAAGGTTATGGTGGGGATAGGTCTGAAACCATTCAACCAATTAAATTTTGACATGTTTGGGTTACTATATTAACCTTATCCTTTAGTTTTAACTCTTAGTTAATTAGTTTGACATTTACCATTTCACTTTGTATTTTTATATTATATAGTTAATAAACATACTATAAACATTTAACCGACTCCTAAGTGGTCCATTAATGATACACATATCATGATATAAGTCTCTTGGCCGATCCTTAGATTTTTAGGAATTTAATATCAAATAATAATATAATATTTGTTTTAAAAACTCTTTGATGTCAATTTTGACACTATTCAATAGTTTATTTTTGTGAAACTCATAACAGAATGATTAAATCGAAATAATTTAATTAAATCATTCATAACATGTCATATTAACTTAAAAAATTAGTTTAATTCATAAAAAGTCTCAAATTATATTTATTTGGGTATTTATAATATAAATTATTTTAATTTGTCACTATTATGGTAATTACTGCATCATCATTGTGTCATAAATAAATTAAATTATTTAAAGTCTAAAAATTATAAATAAAATATCATTATGTATTAAATCTTATTATATTTCTAATTAATATTTACAATCGAATTTATCTTATGTATAAACCTATATTAAAAATGTTCAAGTAAATAAACTTTGATTTTAACTCTTTTAACTCTTCTTTGAATTAAATAATAATAAATGTCCTAATCTAATCCAAGTGGGCCTAAATGATAATATTTAATTCCTAAGGTTGTTTTTGATCGAGATACAGTTGTACAATAGAATTAGTACATGTGTTAGGGTAATATTAATATCATTTTTACCCATAATTACCCTATTTACTTTTAACCGTGGTAAATAAAAGTAAAAAGTTACTATTCACCAAAAATTATTTTCATCTCATTGAACAACATTTTACTTCTTGATATTAACCGTGTCTCTAGGATTTTTGAAATTCCATTCATAGAAGCGGTAAAATTATGTTTTAAGAAAAATTCAGTTTTTTAACAACCACTTAGTAGTTTCACTATTCATCAAAAATTGAAGTTTTTCAGAACAATGCCAAAATTTCACCCTAAGATATAATTGATATTCCGAATATAAAAATGGTGTCTATTTTAAAAAATTCAAAAAATATAAGTTGAATTAATTAATTTTATAATTAATTCCCATTGTTAAAACAAATAGAGTGTTTTTAAGAAACAATATATACGAAATGATTGACAATTGATTAGGTCCAATTTCAAAGTGAAATTAATTATAATGAACACCATTGGATAAAATAGTAAAAATATATTCTAAATATACTTTAAAACCACTCAAATTCATAATTTATCAAAAAAAATTATTTCAATTAAAAAAGTTGTTTTTAATTAAAATTTAGTAATTTTCACTATTCATCAAAATATTAAAGTTATCCGAAAAGTACCAAAATTTCACCTTTGGCTAAATTCGATATTCAGAATCCAAAAATGAAGTCCATTTTGAAATATAAAATATATATAATTTCAAAAAGTAGGTATTACTATTCATAACAGCTTATTTGATCGGTTCTGGTGTGTGTTAGAACTCGATGTTACGTACAACACACGCTATCGCATTATTAAATGAGAAACGTACCGTAGAAGCTTGGGGTGTTACATTATCCCCTCCTTCAAATAATTTCGTCCTCAAACTTTCTAGAATACTACCGTATGAAAAGACTCGGGTGGTTCTTCATCATAAGTTCCTCGGGTTCCCACGTTGCCTCTTCCATCTTATGGTTTCTCCACAAAACTTTTACCAGACGCGTCATCCGGTTTCTCAGAATTTGTTCTCTCTTATCAAGAATCCTGACGGGCACTTTGCAATAAGACAGATCGGGTTCCAGTTCCAATTCCTCATAGGTGAGTACATGCGTTGGGTCAGGCATGTCTTTCCTCAATAGATATACGTGGAACACATCGTGAACTTTGGAGAGACTTGGCGGCATTGCCAATCGGTAAGCTACAGCCCCAATTCGTTCTAGAATTTCGAAAGGTCTGATGTACCTGGGACTCTATTTACCATTCTTACCAAAACGTATGACTCCCTTCCATGGAGATACCTTCAGGAAAACATGATCACCGACTTGAAATTCCAAATCCTTCCTTCGATTATCGGCATAGCTCTTCTGCCTACTTTGAGTTGCTTTGATGTGACTTTTGATTACCTTCACCTTTTCCATCGTTTCCTCCACCAGTTATGGGCCTACAAGTTTTCTTTCACCAACGTCATCCCAACAGGTTGGAGTACGACCTCTCTTTCTGTATAACGCTTCATATGGTGCCATCTGAATACTCGACTGGAAGCTATTGTTATAGGAAAATTCTACCAGAGGTAAATATTGATCCCACATACCCTAAAAGTCAAGTGATCAAGATCTCAACATGTCTTCTTGGGTTTGAATAGTTCTTTTTGATTGTCCATCCGTTTGAGGGTGGTAAGCAATGCTCAAATGAAGTTCAGTTTTCAGATATTTCTAAAGACTTTTCCAGAACCTTGAAGTTAAATGGGGATCACGATCAGAAACAATCGATAGGGGTACTCCATGATGTCTCACAACTTTATTAATATATAGTCTTGAAAGATGTTCCAGGGGTAGATCTTCTCTTATAGAAAGAAAATGTGCTGGCTTGGTAATATGATCAACAATAACACATATTTCATCGTTCCTTCTAGGAGTCTGTGGTAGTCCCATGACAAATTCCTTCGTAATATTGTCTCATTTCCACTTCGGTATGGGAAGAGGTTGCATGACTCCTCCAGGCTGTTTCCTTCCAGCTTTCAATTGTTGACAAACCATACATCTTGAAAAAAATCAGCAATCTCCCTCTTCATGTTGTCCCACCAAAAATGTTCCTTAAAATCTCTATACATTTTGATGCTCCCAGGGTTTATAGAGAAATTGGAACAATGAGCATCATCCAACAATTTCCTTTTTAGATCAGGTATATCGGGAACACAAAGTCTCTTCCCAAATTTCAAAATTCCTTCTTCATACACAAAGTCTCTCAATCTCCCATCATTCACAGCTTTAATCTTCTTTTGAAATTCTTCATCATCAGTCTGAGAACTCTTAATCCTTTATAGTAAATATGGTTTGGAAACCATTTGAAAAAGCATTGATGTTTCACCTTCCCTGGTTATTCCCATGTCTATCTTCACTAGATCCATGAAAATTGGATCCCTTTTAATTCTCATCATGTTCAAAACTCCATGGTCTTTTCTGCTCAAAGCATATGCCACCTTGTTTTCTTTCCCCGGGTGGTTGTGTATCGTACAATCATAATCCTTGAGCAAATCAAGCCATCTCCATTGCCTCATGTTGAGTTATTTTTGTGAGAAAATATACTTCAAACTCTTGTGATCAGTATAAATCTCAGATTTTTCACCATAGAGGTAGTTCCTCTATATCTTCAAAGCAAATATCACAGCTACTAACTCGAGATCAGGAGTATGATAGTTTTGTTCATGAATTTTTAATTGTCGTGATGCATAGGCAATTACTCTATCATTCTGCATAAGGACACAACCAAGTCCTTTCTTCAATGCATCACTATAAATAACGAACCCATCTTCCCCGATGGTTGAGTCAATATAGGATTATTGACTAATCTTCTCTTCAGTTCTTCACAACATTATTCACACTCTTTTGTCCAAAAAAAATTTAACCCCTTTACGTGTGTTCTTCGTTAATGGGTTAGCCAATCGGGAAAAATTATGGACAAAACGTCAATAATAACATGCCAACCCAATAAAACTACGTACCTCAGTTATACTCATAGTTGCTAGCCATTCTTCGATTGCCTTGGTCTTAGAAGGATCAACCGAGATTCCATATTTAGAGACAATATGGCCAAGAAAATAAATCTACTGAATCCAGAATTCACACTTGCTAAACATACCATATAATTCATGTCTTCTCAGAGTCTTCAGGATAATGCGCAAGTGATTTTCATGATCTTCGTAGCTTTTGGAGTATACAAAGATATCATCAATAAATACCACCACAAATTCATCGAGATAATCCTTGAAAACACTATTCATCATATCCATGAATATAGAGGGTGCATTAGTCAATCCAAAAGGCATTACAGTAAACTCGTAATGCCTGTACCTGGTTCAAAATGCTTTCTTCGGAATGTCTTCCTTCTTCACACACAACTGATGGTATCCATATCGAAGGTCAATCTTTGAAAAGTATTGAGCTCCATACAATTGGTCAAATAAATCATCAATGCGAGGTAGGGGATACTTGTTCTTTATTGTTATAGCATTGATCTCCCTATAGTCGATACATAACCTCATAGATCCATATATCTTTTTAACAAAAAGAACAGGGGCTCCCCATGGAGAAACACTAGGGAAAATAAATCCCTTATTACTTAATTTCTCTAGTTGTTTCTTTAGTTCAACTAATTATATAGTTTCCATTCTATAAGGGGTATTCTATATAGGACTTGATCCAGGAATTAAATCAATGGAAAACACAACTTCTCATTCTGGAGGATGTCCAGGTAAATCTTCTATAAATATATCTACATATTCTTTCACAATAGGTACATCCTCTATTTGAACATTCCTTTCCTCACCCATAGTCATTTCATTCTCTTCCTCCCCAATAATTGAATTTAGTTGAGCTATTGGGGGTGGATCTAGATAAGAATTAGGCGGTGGAGATTCTGCTATAAAGATAAGGTGTTCCTTATCATCATTATCAGGAATCGTAACCTCTTTCTTCCTAAAAAAAATCTTCGCATCATAGTCTGAAAGCCAGTCCATACCAAGGATTATATCAAACTCAATCATAGGTATGATGATGAGATCAGCAGATAAAGAACATTTATGTTCTCTAATGGGGACTGACTCACAAAACATTGTTGCAATGATACATCCCTTAGGAGTTTTAACTGACAACTCCCTTGTTAAATAAAATTGAAAATATCTAATTTTCTTAGCAAACTTGGAAGATATGAAACAACGCGATGATCCAGAATGAAATAATGCATTTGATAAACATGAGGAAACCATTAAATTACCTGCCACCACGTCTTTCGGAGCTTCTACCTCCACAGTAGTGATATCATAAGCATGGCCTTGATCCCTTGGCCTATTCTAAGGTAATTTTTCCTGATGCTTAGGACATTCATTTGCATAATTCCCCATCTCCCTGCAATTGTAGCACTGAAAATTGGTAGCTTCCTTCTTCCCATTACAATCACGAGCTTGGTGGCCTTTTTCACCACATTTGTAATAGACGCCCATTCCCTTCAAGCAAGTACCGGGGTGTTTCTTCCCACATTTACCACATGATGGATATTCAACTTTTCCCTTATTCCCCTTATTTCCATTCCCAGATGGATCAACAGATCTCTTCTTCTCTTGCTTTGATTTAAATTCATAAGACGTAGAGATTTCTTTTTCGGTCTTGATAGCACATGAGACAATGTCTTTGTATGATGAGAAGGATTGTGAGACTAATTCTTGACGGAGAAATGGTTTTAGCCCATCAAAGAAACGATCAATCTTACTTCTTGGGTTACGTATATAATCTCCAGCATACCTTGCTAACCTTGTGAAGTTAGCCTCATACTTTGTGACATTCTCATCCTCCTTCTGTCTCGGACTCAGAAATTGCCTTTCCATATCTGCTCGATGGTCACGAGGAAAGTATTTTTCTAAAAACAGATCTTTGAACTCCCTCCATTCCATATTTGATACTTCATCATCTTCCTTCGTGATTTGAATCAATGACCACCATTGATCAACATCTCCAGTGAGGCGGTAAACTGCCATGACAACTTTTTCCCTTTCACTACTCCCCAAAGCCTGAAATATTTTCTCTATGGAATTTATCAATTGCTCAGATACTAAGGGATTTGTACTCCCATTGAATGTTGGTGTTTTTTTCCTCATGAATAGATCTAACATTGATCCTCCCCACTGTGGATCAGGGTGCTCCATACGGGTAAGGTTATTATTCATAACCTGAGTAAGTTGTCCCAGTATGGTGATTAGCTGATCGGCACCTGTTGCATCACCAGCTTCACTATAATTATCTTGATCAGGAGGGAAATCCCTACATGGAGTGCGTGTATTGATACAGTATCCATTTCTTCCACTAGGTTCCATTTCTAAACAATCGTATAAACTAGATCAGTTGATGAATCAAAATACATAATTCCATACTTATAAAACACTTAACATAAATTGAACTATTTATGGATATAATCCATAATCATTAAAATGTTTTCGTTGAGAAAGTATATACTCATAAACCCTTCATAATGATTTGTAAAGAAAATGAGAGTTATCCTAAGAATATCCCCAGGGAGTGTCGTAACCAAGAGTGAAGCAAGGCCCGTTGTCGTGCACCTGTTCCCGTTCGAGTCTAGCTCAAATTGATGTTTTCGGGTTTTACCCCTAGGTACATCTGTGCCAGAGCCGCCTCTACCTGCTCGTATCCAGACAGGGATTTATTTCTCGGAAAACATACAAAATCTCTATAATACCAAAATTATAGGAAGTTCTTCTATACTAATCCTCAAAGTCCATCTTAGGTCTACGTGCTCTAATCAGAGTTTATCTAAATCTAGCTTCCATGGTTTGTACTAAACTTTCTCTGATACAAACTGTAATGCCCTGACCCCAGTTACCCAGAGTCGGTGCATTATTACATTACATTGGCATGATCACAAGAAAGATCAAATCTCGAAAGACCGATTGGTTTAGTATCCTTGGAAACACTAGATATATTCATAAAGTATTACATCATAATGTGAAAAACTACAACAACAACATAGTATCCATATTCCACACTCATATCCCCACATACTATCCCTACAGGTCATTCATAACTTACTTCTTCACATCCTGGGAACAATAAAACATTGAAAAGGGGCGAGCTCAAATGCCCAGTAATGATAACAATATAGTGGAAACATTCAAAAATAAGCATAAACATTTAAGGCAATGTATAACTAAAACAAAAGCCTTTTAAACTTGAACTTCAACATAGTATGGAAAAAGTAAAATGAAATAATTCCATTTACTTATTCACATGGATATTCTACTAATCGAATAATCACATGCAATATCAATAACCACTTTCATAATGATGGAATGCATAATGCTAGACTATCATAACCACATAGCCAAGGCCTCGTTCCAAGACTACAAATAAGATTTTGCCAAGGCCTTGTTCCAAGACACTAGTTTGTCTCATGAGACCTACTGATGCATCCTGGATCTATAGCGGGCTCCACCCATCACATATTAAGTCCAATGCATTCCCATATGAAAAGTTTTAAACATAACATAAACATTCGTATTAAAACTAGAATACGAAATGTAAATACTTCATCCATAAACCATGAATGGTATAGAAATAAAAAATCCATAGTCAAACATATCAAAAAACCTTCAATACAATATAGAAGTTTTGTAACATAATAAATCAACTTCAAATAAGCATAAAATCTATCAAAGGATGTTGACATAGATGAAATCAAAACTCTTTTTAGAGAAATATCTCATTCTATTTTGAAATAATTTAAGAGTCATATATTTATAAAATAAAACATTTTCATTGAAAATATTCTTATAATATTGTAAGGGATGCTTTGATGATTTTATAACAGTGGAAAATAACCGCACCCGCCGTATATGTTAAAAAAAACAGTCTTACCTTAATTCTGTCGAAAAGGTTAAAAAGCACCTTGTTTGGAAAACAACGGAAAGATTCCTTTATAAAACTATTATAAAAGGTCAAACATGGGTATAAATGACTTTAAACCATATTCTTTTAAATATTAAAAATGTTTTGAAATAAATTTTTAAGAAACATGGATGTGGATGATAAAGAGATCCCAGTAGATTATTATGTATAATCTATCTCAGATAATGAAGAGATTGTGAAATAACCCTTACCTTGCACTTTTCCATGGTTGAGTGTAGTATAAACTCCTTTATAATGGTGAAATAATTGTTATTAAATTATACAAGAATCATATATATTAATATGATATCATATATGACCTTTTAACAGTGATTTGTTAATAATATCTTAGTATTATTATTGTTTTGGGTGTTAACTTACTCATTTTATTTTATATGTTTTGTTAAGTAAGCCATGTTTTCCATGTATAGGTTGTATATTAATCATATCCATAATGATATCAAGTCCTTATATACTATTATTAATCATAAAATGAGAATTATACTTGAATGGATATGATGGAGAATTAATCTCATCATGTTCGTGGAGACGGTAGTCCGTCCGTACGCACGAGCGGAAATATCATTCTTTTGATATTAAAATAATATATAATTGGATGTCATATCATATACACAGAATCATTATCATGTTAATTTTATTATTTATATGAATTACACATCATTATTATACCCATCCAAATAATAATTTATTGAATAACAATTACACCACGACGTGGAGACGGTAAGTCGTACGTACGCACGTATAGTGACATGTTATTCAAAGGATGGATAGAATACTGAATATGGTTGTACAATATTTATAATAACATTAATGTATATATATTATACTGGTGTTATTATTTTATAATGGTAAAAACAAAGGAAGAAGAAGTGGAAGAAGAAAGGAACTAGGAAAAGGGTGGTGAAATCATTACCTCTTCTTCAGGTTCTTCATTTTGATTTGATCAAAAGGGCTCCTTAGATTGTATTTCTGATCAAAATAAGGGTTCTAGGTTGTATTGAGGGATGTTGGGAGAGTTTTGGGGCAGAGTTTGGCCGATCCAAAAGGCTTTGAAGGTGTGAAGTAATGAGAAGGGGGAGTGCCCTTTTATAAGAGGGGTAAGGGGCACCTTTGGAAAAGCTAGAAATATTAATTTATAATAAATTCATATTCGATGCTAATGGCTACAAAGTTGATTATTAAAAGGTTAAGGTTGGTATAGGTCGAAAACCATTCAACCAATAGAATGTAGATAGGTTTGGGTTACTATATTAACCTTATCATTTAGTTTTAACTCTTAGTTAATTAGTTTGACATTTACCATGTCACATTGTATTTTTATATTATATAGTTAATAAACATTCTATATACATCCAAAAGACCCCCAAGTGGTCCATTAATGATACACCTATCATGATATAAGTCTCCTTGCCAAAACATATATTTTTAGGAATTTAATATCAATTAATAATATAATTTTTGTTTTAAAAACTCTTTTATGTCAATTTTGACAGTATTCAATAGTTGATTTTTGTGAAACTCATAACAGAATGATTACTTCTATAACATTTAATTAAATCATTCCTAACATGTTATATTAACTTAAAAAATTAGTTTAATTCATAAAAAATCTCAAATTATTTTTATTTGGGTATTTATAATATCAATTATTTTAATTTGTCACTATTATGGTAATTACTACATCATCATTATGTCATAAATAAATTAAATTATTTAAAGTCTAAAAATTATAAATAAAATATAATTATGTAGGAAATATTATTATCTTTCTAATGAATATTTACAATCGAATTTATCTTATTTATAACCCTATATTAAAAATCTTTATGTAAATAAACATTGATTTTAACTCTTTTAACTCTTCTTTGAATTAAATAATAATAAATGTCCTAATCTAATCCAAGTGGACCTAAATGATAATATTGTATTCCTAAGGTTGTTTTTGTTCGAGAGAAACTTGTCCAATAGAATTAGGACCTGTGTTAGGGTAATATTAATATCATTTTATCCTTAATTATCCTATTTACTTTTAACCGTGGTAAATAAAAGTAAAAAGTTACTATTCACCAAAAATTATTTTCATCTCATTGAACCACATTTTACTTCTTGATATTAACCGTGTCTCTTAGATTTTAGAAATTCCATTCACAGAAGCGGTAAAATTATGTTTTATAAAAAATTTAGTTTTTTAACTACTACTTAGTAGTTTCACTATTCATCAAAAATTGATGTTTTTCAGAACAATGTCAAAATTTCACCCTAAGATATAATTGATATTCCGAATTCAAAAATGATTTCTATTTTACAAAATTCCAAACATATAAGTTGCATTAATTAATTTTATAATTAATTCCCACTGTTACAACAAATAGCGTGTTTTTAAGAAACAATATATACCAAAAGATTGGCAATTGTTTAGGTCAAACTTCAAAGTGAAATTAATTCTAATGAACACCATTGGATATAATGGTAAAAATATATTCTAAATATACTTTGAAACCACTCAAATTCATAATTTATCAATATTAATTATTTCGATTAAAAAAGTTGTTTTTAATTAAAATTTAGTAATTTTCACTATTCATAAAATTATTAAAGTAATCGGAAAAGTATCAAAATTTCACCTTAGGCTAAATTCGATATTCCGAATCCAGAAATGAAGTCCATTTTGAAATATAAAATATATATAATTTCAAAAAGTATGTATTACTATTCATAACGGCTAGTTTTATCGGTTGTGGTGTGTGTTAGAACTCGATGTTGCGTACAACACATGCTATCGCATTATTCAAAAGGAAACGTACCATAGAACCTTGGGGTGTTAAATTTATTATATATAATTTATAATCATACTTGAATGGTTAATCAGGGAAAATTAATCTCATCGCGTTCGTGGAGACGGTAAGTCGTACGTACGTATGTTTGGTGACTTTTTTTATTCAGAGGATGGATTAAATAACTAATATGGTTGTACAATTTTGTTAATATCATAACAGTATATAGAAGACACTGGATTTATAATTTTAGAATGGAAACAACAAATAAGGAGGAAGCGGAAGAAGAAAGGAACTTGAAATGGGTGGTTAGATATTTACCTCTTCTTCCGGTTCTTCCTTTTGATTTGATCAAAAGGGATCCATGGGTTGGCTTTCTGTCTAAAGGAACCCCTCTAGGATTAAGGGAGGATAGTTGAGAGGGTATTTTGGCATGGGCTGGCCGAGCCAAATGGCTATGGAGGTGTGAATTAGAGAGAAGGGGGAGTGCCCTTTTATAAGAGGGGTGAGGGGCACCTTAGGAAAAACATAAAATATTATTTTATAATAAATTCATATTTGGTTTATGATGGCTCCAAAGTGACTTATTTCGAGGCTAGGGTGGGGATGTGTTGAAATCCTATCAAACAATAGGTTTTATACATGTTTAGGTTACCATTTTAACATTATCATTTAGATTTAACTCTAAGTTAAATAATTTAACTTTTACTGTGTCTTCTTATATTCTTACAGTATATGGTTAATAAACTTACTATAAACTTCCAATTTAAACCCAATTGGTTAATTAATATAATATATATTATTATATAAGTCTTTTGGACGAACGTTATATTTCTAGGACCATTATATCAAATAATAGTATAATATTTTTTTTAAAACACTTTTATGTCAATTTTGACACTTTGGTATTTTGTTTTTTCTAAATTCATAACAGCATTATTACTTCGAAAAAAATTCATCTAACCAACCATAATATTATATATTAACCTCTAAAATTAGTTTAATTCATAAAAGTCTCAAATTACATTTATTTGGTATTTATAATATCCATTATGTTAATATTTCATTAATAGGGTAATTACTGCATCATCATTGTGTCATAAATAAATTAACTTATTTCATGTCTAAAAATCATAAATAAAATACAGTTATGTAGTAAATATATTTATATTTCTAATGAATATTTATAGTTGAATTTAGATTATGTATAACCTTATATTAAAAATGTTTTACTTATTAAACTTTGATTTTAACACTTTTAAATCTTCTTTGAATTAAATAATAATAAATGTATTAATCTAATCCAAGTGGACTTAAAGGGTCATATTTTATTCCTAAAGTTGTTTATGGTCAAATTAGACTTATCCAATAGAATTTGGACTTTGTTAGGGTAATAATAATATCATATTTACCCTGAATTACCCTATTTACTTTTAACCGTGGCAAATAAAATGTAAAATTTACTATTCACCATAACATATTTTCATCTCATTGAACAGAATTTTAATTACTGATATCAACCGTGTCTCTGGTATTTTTGAAATTCAACTCACAGAAGTGGTAAAATTATGTTTTATGTAAATTTTCAAATGATCTTAGGAGGTGGGTAAAAGACGGTAAAAAGTGCAATAAAATTTTTATATATCTAAAATTCATATCAAATGACTCCAATGAATTACATTGAAATTATATAGGTATTATGTATCTAGTTTTACCTAAAATAAATTGAAATAAAATAAATGATTATTTAAATAAAAAGTCGGTTTTAACCAATAACTCATCATTTTCACTATTCTTCAAAAATTGAAATTTTTCAGAAAAATTCCAAAAATTCACCCTAGGCTAATTTCGATATTCTGAATCCAAAAATGAATTCCATATTGAACGATAAAATTTATAACATTTTAGAAAGTGGGTATTAATATTCATAATGGCTAGTTTATATAATATTTTAATAACACATCGTTGTTTAGTGAAACCCAGTATTGCGTACTACACACACTATCGAGGAAGGTTGTGATTTCGTGTAATGCATTCCAAGTCAGAGAATCATGTATTGAAAGCTCCCTTTAGTGATTCATATAACATATTCAAAATATATTTCATTTATACATGAAAAAAAATCTATACTTAATGTTGTGTAGAATAATTTCCACAAAACGAACATGAAATTGTGTGTAACATGAGCCAAGAATTGTGTTGAGTATACTGCAAGCTAATACGGTGTTGTGTATAGTACAAGCTAGTCTTGGTGTAGTGTACGACAAAAAAAGAATATATCTCATAAAATCTCGTGGTGTTACAGTTTCAGGTATTTTGGCTGGGAATAGCAGTGGTTCAGTTTTATTTAAAAATAATGTTTTTACGTCCATTTTTTCATTAGCGACATAAAAAATGCATTGGGATTAGTTTTGTCATCAGTTATTTGGAAACTGACGTAATAAATGTAAATGGATAGTTTTTTACGTCGATTATAAAATAACCGACGTCGTATATATGTTCTCAAGTCGGTTATTATATAACCAACTTTGGAAACCGCTTGGTAGACTTGTTTTCACGTCGGTTATAAAAATAATGATGTGATAAATGCTTCAAGGGAGTGATTTAAGACATCAGTTATTATATAATCGACGTGAAAAGGTATATACCACATTGTTTATTAAATAACCCACGTAATAAACCACCACTCCAAAGAATTTTCCAAATCGGGTATTTATCAACAGACTTGAAAAATGATTCGGATTTGTGTTTTTTACGTCAGTTGTAAAATAACTGATGTAAAAAACTATGTTTATAATATATCCTATAATAACATCGGCGAAAGGTTGATGTTAAAAATAAAAAATATCCTCCTTAAAAAATGTTTTCTTCACTAGTGATTTTCCCATGTCTGGGGTTGTAGCCTATGATTGGTGGATTAGAAAGATGTAGGCATCATCTATATCTCCCCACGGGTCGGTCTCAATCGTGGCCTGCTCAACCTTGTTAGCCTAAATATTCTTTTCTTCTCTATTGTAATAGTCATCATCCAGATAGTGGGCTTCACTAGGGGAAAAGGGAGACACGTACCCTAGAATCATGCCCCCTCGATCATTAACGGAGTACTAGAGGCACTGATAATATGATGAGGGAACCACCACATGCTGGTGAAACAACAGCCTACCCATCAACACATTGTAGGCAGTGTCTTGGGAGAAAACCATGAACTCAGTGCTAACCTCTAGGCCACTGAATCGGGTCTTCAAGAAGATATTGTTGACCAGTGTCTATTTAGTACGGTCATAACCTTGAATTTTCAGGTTAAAGGGATTCAAATCATCCTCAGATAGCTCCAGTTTTCAGATTGTCCGATATGGGATTAGGTTGATCCTAGATCCCTTATCGACAAGACAATGATGAACCTCCATACCATGGAACCGGCCGGTGATGTACGGTGGGAAAATGTGCCTCTATATGGGAGATCCTTCATCTTATCCAGAGAATGAGATGATGTCCTCGCATTCAATATGACCCACCGCCTCAGCATGAAGGACTTCTGCAGCTGCTACCTCAGTCCCAAACTAGAGGGGCATTCTTAAAGCCTCGGCGAGGGCCTGAAGCATATCTGATGACAAGAGAAGGGCCTCAAGGATGGAGAGATTTGTTGGAATACTGGTAAGATGTTTTAGGACATCATACATCTGTGCCCAGGGTGATTTTCTACTTACAGGAGGTCGTTCTATAATAAGAGGTATGGTGGGCCCAACTAGCTAGACCAACGGTTGACTGGTGTTGGGAATATACCACTGGTCACTAGTTGAAACATATTGAGTGACTATCGGATGTGGTATAGATGACTGGTTCTGTTCTGTAGTAATGCTTGGCTGGTCACAACGTAGTCGAGGTGGCTCTGCATGATCCAACAACACGAACGATGTTGAAGGCAGACATGATGACACCAGATGAGAAGGTTGTGCATGCTAAGCTCTATGTTGGGCCTTCTGCTTCGTTTCGGTATCATGAACAGCTTGGCTGGAAGTACTGACTGAAGCACTCAGACGAACCATATAGCCACGGTCCCGACGATGCAAGTGACGGCTGGGGACGTTGGGAGGTTCGGGCTTGTGCTCCCCATTGTCAGTAATAGGTAGAGGGTTACATTCTCTTTAGTACTAACTGAGGTGTACCCTTGACGGTAGCTTGTAGAGTCATCCACTACTAGACAGATTATGGGAGGAATCTCCATATCTTGGGGCATGATGTTAATGAGATTACAAGATGACAACGACACTGTCGGGGGACTTCGTTTTCCCTTACACCGTTAATATTTCCACTTCTGATAAGGGGGAAACAAAGAAAATGATGAAGAAGTAGTAGTTGTGGCTTCTAAAGACTTTGGTCGATTCAGTAATGCTTATATAACACCAGGGGAATTAGTGACTGTTTTACGATACATCCAGTAATCATAATTATGGGACCAATAGTTAGAAACCTGATGCCACTCGCCTTCACTGTCACTGCTGCCGTCTGGCCTCATGAAGAAACAGGCCACCTATGCCAGAGCTGGGCCTAACCAGTCTGTTATTATCCACCAGATCTTGAAACTAGTCTTTAAAAACATTGCACTATTTGAGGGTGTTCCCCAGGATCCGGTGATAGGGGTAGTAATTTGGGTGACCTGTGGGGTTTTCCTCTTCGGTATTCATGTATTCAGGAAAATGTACAATCCCTAACTGCATGGAACATCAGAAATAACCAGGGAATTGAGACTCATTGAACGAGTAGGTCCGGTTCTTCCTATCTAGGATGGGGGCCCTAGAAGCCTAACCCTGATGAGGGGTAGGAGGATCCTGTCGATGAGGTGGAGCCTGGTTATCTCTACTAGGTAGTGGAAGAGCATTACGCTGGGGTACCTGCTAATTCTGAGGTGGTAGTTGTTGGGCTGGAGGTTTTTCCTCTGGTGGAGGGCCTCTGTTGGGCTATTGAGGCGGCTCCACTAGTATCAACTCGAGTGACCTGAGGGACTCTATTTGAGACACTACAGCGGGCTCAGCCCTGGCGGTCCTTCTCGTGAGGATTCCAGGAGGAAATGGATGTGCCTAGTTGTCCTAATGTAGGGATTTTTCTTGGAATTGGTCCTTATCAAAGATGTCTCAGAATCCCTCGAGGTAGTTCTATGGGTTCAGAGAGGGGACTAGTCCTTTCTTGACATTCCCTACACACATCTTTAGTAGTTTCTCCTAATTTAGTGTCTTGTAAAGATAGTAGGATATCCCTTTCCATCGGGTGATAAAGTCTGTGACACACTCATCTTGTTATTGTATTCACTTGAAGGGTCCGCAATGCACATCTTCCAAGAGTTAGAACTCAACTGGTATTGAAATTAATTATGTAGATCATCCCAGCTGGCTACTGATCCAATTGGTAGCTGGTTATACCAAACAAATGCATCCCCTCTCAATGTCTATTGAAAACACTGGATTTTTGCGGCCTCCTACTATGTCGGATATCACAGCATGGGTCTACACCTAGGGATGAAGAGGTCCAAATACTATGGTGGGACCCCTGTCCCATTAAAGGGGGAAAAGTGGGATTTCTGAATCTCGGGGGTGCTGGCATATCATCCACCCACGCTAGATATGGATTACCGTCAGGAAGAATTCCCACCAATTACATCTCCAACACATCGAAGCGGGCAATGGGTTCTGACATTGAATCTTCCGGGATGGGGTTCTTATCTTAACGGGGATCCCTGAAGACTAGTGCATTGGAAGGTTCTTCATCATGATGAGAAGGCCCGATGACTCATGGAGTGGCAAGTGGAACGACTTATGGAGCAGCTGGGGGAACCTGAGATGGGTCTCGAGGATTTTCACTCTATTCAAGAGGATTTGGAAACACATTCCATTCCCTCTTACCATACGTTTCAGCCTCAACCATGTCTACATGGGCAGGATGGTTAGGGTCACCTGCAGGCAGTTATTTGAGGGGAAGAATTTCTTTCCCCTACTGCCCTGGCCGAGAATCACCATAGTATGGCCATTGCTCTGCAGCGCGTCCAGCAAGGAGGCCATTGACCATCTTCTTGGGTTACCGAGTTGCAGATGCAACGAGGATTTTTCGGGATAATCTTCTACCTTTTGCAATAAGCTAGATGGGACGGAGGCTTTGACGGCTCTGAGGTTCTCCTTATCCATGTTGGGATTTCAGCTGAGGACTAATGCCATAGTGGGCATGGAAAGACCTAGTAGATTCCTCTGTTGAAAATTAATCCGTCCCAACATATCCATGAGGTGTGAAACTCCCTTGGTGAGCAGGTTCTCTCCATGAATCTCTTGCTCATTCTCACCCCCGTAAGGTCGTCCATATTGTCCGCGACCCTACCTGGAGGCATATCCTCTATGTCACCCGGAAAATCGGGATGGAACTGGATGGAACTGAAATTGAGGGCCACGTACTGACCCGAAACAAGAACATTCACTTGCGTATATTCCTCTTTTATTATATTATGGGGAACTTTAAAGCTCAGGATGCATCGTTGTTCGAGGTTCCTATGGTGACTTGGTGACTTACGGTGGTGGGACATGGGGAGTGCAGCCAAATCAACCAAAAAATATTTTTGGACAATTTCTTCGAAGTGCGCCTGACTCTTGGGGTAGGCCACTCGTTGGTGACGAAGATGGAAATGAGTCACCCAGAGGGTCTTGTTAAAGCAACCAACCAACTCCTTGGTGAGTTCTTCCAGCGCCCTGAAATTTCGCGCTGCAACTGGCCCAAACAACTATGTGAAATGGTCCTATGCGAGAATATACCACAAGCTCCATCGTCCGGATTCTGGGTTTGGCCCTTCATTTCCCCACTAGTCTACTAGAGGAAGCTGGGGAACCAGTGGCAGTACTAAAGTAAACCATTGAGATGGTAGGACGGCCGATATAGAATACGACGAGCGAGATGTCAAACTTCCGCATATCGGGCTATCCTCCTAAGAGTTTAGTGAATTAGCCACCACATCGAGGTATGATGGGCTTCCGAATACAGTTTCTTGAATAGGTACTATGGTTGCTGGCGATGGACCATGCTACTGCTCGTCCACCATGGTTCCCCAGAATAGCTCTCTATGATCTCCAGTCGAGGTAGAGAGAGATTCTGGTGATGATGGTGGATATTGTTTGGTCAAAACTTTGGGAAATGCTATCTTTTCTTCCTCTTGGATGTACTTGAGGAGGGATGCATGAATCTAATAGACCTGACATTCTTGAATTATGATGCTGATGCGCCTTTCTCCTGCCGTATCCCTTGACACTGAGGATCTAGGCAAGGGATCCATCACCGAGTCGTACTCTACCTCACAATATGAGAAGTATACTTGTTTAATCTCAGCATGAATCCTATCAGTATTCATTTTATGTTGGATATGACCCATCCTCATGTCCAAGGATGGTTCATCAGAATAGGGTAGATTTCCAGCATGAGGAGTACCTCTATCGAAAATGGTGGTGGGGCGGGGAGGATTTTGGCCAGAGTGAGCCACGGAGCGAGGATCACCTAGATAGATATTAAAGGAAACATGGGGAGAAACTATGCGCCCACTGACTGATGTGTGGATGGAATCACCATGGAATGTGTTGGAGTGGGTAGGACCTATTCTGGAGCTGACATGAGCACGGGTAGGACCTCCATGCCGGGTGCTGGTTAAGCGATGATGACCTTCACTCCAATGTTTTCTAAGTCAATGAGGACCTTCTCCAGAAACTATAAGGATATGGGGAGGGCCCCACATTAGAGATTGGATAGATGTGTAACTTCCACACACTGGCGGCCTACGATAGGAGGGACAACTCCATATCCATTGTAATGAGTGAAATAGAGGATTTCGTAGTGAGTGTCGCTGCCACGGGGAGGACCCCCATTCAAATTCAAGGTGGAATAGGGCAGACCTCCATGGCGAGATTGGTAGCATTAAGGACCCACATTCTCAATGGTGGTAGTACGGGGAGGACCTCTGTACTGGGTGTAGTTGCAGTGGATCGGTCCGCGGCCGCCACTACCTGCGTCGGTGACCAAGAGAGTCGACCTAGCCTGCCCGTGGGGCAGTTGTGGCCTTGATTTGGATTGGGTGTATATGGGACACTACCCACCATACATTGGGGGATGATGGTATACATCGGCGATGGTGTGAGACACAGTAGTTGATGATTTTGACGCCTCTTGGCATGCATCCTCATCATCCTATGCCCGACGGTGGAGTCGGGTCAGCCGGACGGGTGCCAGCAGTGCAGGCGCATATCTTACAAGCTCTTCAGCCCATGGGTCTAGGTTGTGTCATTGATTCGACCTACATGGAACCCTCCTTGTGAGCCCCTAAAATGGGATCCTGGCTGAGCTCTCCCATACATCCCCAACCACATCGGTGCAGGGGAGGGATTCATCGAAACATTTCAGGGAGAGTCTCCTGAAACATTTGTACCTCGGAGTGGGAAGAAGTGGCTCCCTACGCGGCCCATGGTGTGGGGGTGGCGATGAGGCACAAACTCCTCTAAATCCTGATGGGCCATATCTCGATTCGGAATAATCCCCTCCTCCTCGTATAGGCAGACGAGGTCATTTACCCCCCATCGTTGAACGAATTCATAATGGCAGATGGGCAGTGGGCGCCCAATAGCCGTGGGTGTGGGAGATGTCATAGAAGTGGTGGAGATATACGGTATTGGTGTGTTAGCGCATCGCCTGCACCTGTTTCAGTAGAATGGCGGTGATCGGTTTCCTATTGCGGCAGCTTGGGTCTTGGAAGATAGTGAGATTAATCCATTAGTGTTGAAAAAGGAAATCGATGTCCAGTGGATGATAAGAAGGATCCACACTAACAATGTCGCAGATCAAGTTGCCCAAAATTTTAACAGGACCATCTTCAGGTGAGTTTCACGCCAGGCCCACTGTTTACCTGGCGGGTCCCGATGCTGCATAACTGTATCCGATGACACGCTAACCCACTGAGATCTCAAATGCTACTAATCTCCACATTTAGAACATGAAATTCATGTTGGGTACACCATTTATTTTTATAATGCTTTTGCCAGGGAGCGTGAATCTGTCTGTTTGAGGATGTTCTGCTTGTTGCCCAGCATTCCTACTTTCCAAAGGCGAGTGACATCCGCCACCAATTCAGGGACATTTTATCCTTGAACGAAACAGGATGATTGGATTTCGGTTCTTCCTTCGGTGGATTACTCTGCAGAAATTGTCACCTAGTCCAGATCTCCCATATATATTAAGACGTTGTTCATGAAACTCTTCCCAATTCCATATCTTCATAGATGCCGATTAATTGCATGGCTTCTGTTGGGACATTCCAAGGGGTCTGTCCAAGGGATAAACCTTCAGTCAGGGGAGTAGTCCCGTTGTAAATCACCGGCATGTCTGGAAGATGGAACACTAGCGCGTCTGGATTACTACCCCTTATTATAAGGCTTCTCAAGGGTGCGGATGACCGAGGCATCCCATGTCGAATGTGGGGAAATATATGCCCGAGGCATGTCTCTGACATTTCCCTTAGCTTCCATGTTGAACACAAGGTATTCTACAGGTTAAACGTCTACCGGAAATGGATCAAACTGATCAAAATGCTAAATAGAGTGGATCAGATGGGTTCAACCCTTGGAGGGAACACTGATGTTGGGAATAATTCATGGTTACTTTTTCAGGTGTTTCTAATATATGTGAAGAGGTGAATTGACATTATCTCACTGGGATGTGGCATCATAAGTAAGAATTAGGATGGACGTGGAATATTGAGATTAGAAGGATAGCGAGATTGAGCTAATTGGAGGGTGACAATGAAGTTGGGAATGAGCCTCGAAGAGACTTCTTATGTATCCCTGTGGAAATGAATCAAAGTCCATGTAGTTCAGTGAGGTGATAGGACACCTAAGGAGCCAACTTTTATGGAAGGGACATAGAGGAAGTATAACCTCTATGTTGGGGAATTCCCTTCCCTAAACACATAAACATGATGGAATGACTAGGATGAGACATGGGTGATGGGATTGAACCCCATGGAGGCTTCATACATACCATGCCTTGGCATGGATGAAAGTCCACATAGTTCATAATGGGGAATAGGATCAGGTGTGCTCATAGGACAATGAATTGATGATATACTGGGGCTTACATGTGGTTAGCATCCCGATATAGTCTGACGCGATGGGGGTGACCAGAGATGTGGGTCCCAATGAAGGCGACTACAATAGCTTACTGTTGATTTGAGAACATGACAGCTTACCTTCAATTATGGTTGACAATGACCTACCTCATATTGTGAGATAGTTTAGTGTCATGCATGACAAATGGGGCACACAATTTAACATCCCAATGGATGGGGGGTCGACCGACATGGTGTGTTTGGGACCAATGGGGTTCAGATTGTACCTTTGAGAGGCTTCCTAAATACCTTTCAGTCTCAAGGATCAAATTCCACATAGTTTTGGAGGGTTTGGTGAACAGACATGGAGGGATTTTTGACCAATGGTTATTGGGATTGAACCTCAGGGAGGCTTCTTTTGTGTCATGCCTTGGAAAGGATCAAAGTCCACGTAGTTATGAATGTTGTTGGTCCTTATACTCTATGGTGGACTATAGTGGATTCCATGTTCTATGATTGCTCTAATCCCACCTGAGTCACGCTCAATTTTAGAAATAAGAGGCAGCAAAGACCTGACGACCATGTCATGAAATGTGCATCTATGGAAGTGGAAAAGGGCGTACACACGATTAGTTATCCAAAAATTAAATAGGGTCTTATGTGTGGTTTACAGCCCAAACAGGAACAGGGGAAGAGACATGGTTTATAGCCCATGGAGATGGATATTGAGAATTACTATATGATTGAGGCCCGATAGTGACAAAGCCCAAAGAAAGAGGGATTTGGAATGGAAGAGAGGATGGATCTGGTACCCACCCTCCCCTCTTTGGTCTTTGTCCCGAACGAAGATATGAAGAGCAGGGATATTGCCTCATGCAAGAAAGGTTGGGGGCTTACACAAAGGTTCTTTCCCTTTCCCCACAAAGAGACGCCACTTCAGCAAACAGGATATCATTCCATGTGAGGAAGATCTCACTCTTGTGGAGACCGTTGGGCATATAGAATGTCCGAGATGGGTCACCCTACGTCTGATGTACGGGGAGAGGTCATAGTTTAACATCATGTACCGATGACGATGGTTCTTGGTAGTTTAACGTCCTACAACTTGGACAAGGTGGGTTCACTCCGCACCCCTAGGAGTTACATAACAGATACACACCCATCCTTGGGGAAGGGAAGCCATCAGCGATGTTTTGGAGAGGGGGATTCAAGTATTGATCTATTGAGGGGACCACATTAGTGTGGCTATGGGAAGAAGTAGTAGACATCACCGTGTATATGCGAAGAAACATGAGGTGAAGCAATGCAATTGGAAACACCACCCAAGGGACATTGAAGTTACTTCGTACGATCCAAGAGGGTTATGCGAGAGAAGATTGTGTAGCATAGATGTTTTGGGTGTAAGAAGCCCTCAAAGATGATGTCTGGAATAGAGACATCAAACACGTGAAAAAGAGAACACACATGGAGGGAATGTTGTACACAAATAGAGAAGCTACACAGAAAAGGCCGTGTGATTGGAAAGGATGTTTTCCGTGCAATAGATGATGTTTGTGCGCAATAGGTGCACAACTATAGCATTTTTACACAAAAGACTGAGTGAGCTAAAAGAATGTTTTGCATGCAATTTAGGAGGTTTGCACAAAAAAATGGGCATTGAGGTTTTTTTCACAGGCAGAGGGGTTTGTGCACAATAGGCCCAATGAGTGAGGACTTGTGCGAGGGTCAAACCCTTGTAGTCCCACGTGATGGCGGACCCCCAAGCGACCTGTCTTGGAAAATCCTGTACCTAGAAGTCATATTTTTTACACAGAAAAAGGTGAATTCCGCACTGAGGAGACTATTCGGATTATTCAGCCATATAATAAGAATGGTCGTCCTTTTATTTATAGGTTTTTGGGGTCTTCGGGTCTGCATGGAAGTTGACTGTCATAGAAACCCTGGTCCCAGTGTCGGTGGTGTGGAAGTTTCCACGACTACGTGGAAAACGCCTTCTGGTGTTGGTGGCGTGAAAGTTTTCGCGGCTGCACAAAAAGTTGCTTCTGGTTCTAGAAGTTCGGATGTTTTCTTGGCCATGTGTAAAACTCATTCCGTTCGCAATATTTTTCACATTAAAAAGATGTTTGGCACACATGACTTGGATTTTTTGCGTAGCCCTTCAGTTCCTCCCAGAATTGGTTGGCGAGTTGAAATATGTCTTAGTTTTATCCAAGGATGCCCTATTTAGGCCTTAAGTTAATTTAGGCATCTACAATCATTAATATAGTGTTATTTCATTAAATACACATACATATACCATCCATGTGATGCATTAATAAAAAAAATGATTTATATATCTTCGTGTGCCGCTATTCTGTTGTACACACAAATGATTTTATTACTATTCCACTAATTTTATGGAAAGAAGGTATATGATATGTTAATTTTTCCTAATAATTATTACATATTTAATATAATATATTAAAATTAATAAATTAATAATTAATAACCTTGTGAGTCAATGATGGAAAAATAATTACATCATTTTGTGTTGTTGTAGTATGTCGTACACATGAACAATGGTTTTATTTTACATTTTATGGAAGTGGAGGTCGATGAATATTATTCCAATAAAATAATAACATCTTTGTATATAGGATATACTGGTGTTATTATAGTTTAATTATAAAGGAATAATTGATGGTGTAAAAATAAAACGTAAAAATAATAATCTCATTGAAGATAATTACATTTGCATATACTAACCTCCTTTAGATCCCTTATTAATGATCTTATGTAAACTATTTTGGGAATACTGGAGGCCCTAAAACCTGGATAAGTATTTTGGGGATGTATTTTTATGGTTTTATTTATCCAAATTACCCGATAGGTGTGGATAAATGAGAGTAGGGAGTTTCCTTTTTCAATTGAGGAGTAGTGGAATTTTGGGAAATACAAAAAAAACTATTCAATAATAAGAATTAACTTTCATGAAAACTACCTAAAAATTTATATATAATTGATTTTATGGTTTCTATAGTAAATAATCATGTCAAAAATTAAAAAAGAAACAATTTCTTAAAATGTTGTTATTTTTACCTTTAATGTTACTCAACATTACCATATTAGTTTTCGCCATGGAAAATAGATTTGTTTATTTTTACTATTAATTATGTCCAAAATTAAGTTGAAATTATTAAATAATATTTTTTATTATGATTCCAAATATTTAATAAAATTATAAACTTTTATACATATAGGTGGAATGTTTCAATTTAAAATTAAACCAGCAGAATGTGTCGAAAAATGGTTCTTCAAGAAATGCATTATCAAGAAATATATTATCTTATATTAATATTATCACTATGAATAATCATTATAGATATTTAAATTCATATAAATATAAGTATAATATATTAATTTAATTTAAATACTTCATTACTAGGGATTATTTTAATTAAATAAAATGGATAAAATTTAGGCATTTAAAAATAGTTTGCAGAAAATATCAATTTTATACATAAAAATTAACATCTTTAAAAATAAATAAAATTATTGAATAAAATTAAATTAATGATATTATAATAAATAAAATGTTTCATATTACACATTAATGTTGAATAAAAATTTAATTGATCTTTTAAATTTATTTATTTAATGAAAACAAATGGAAACATTTGAAATATCGACAATTTTAACTGTAAATTGAAAAACATAACATTTCAAAAAAAAATCACAAAATATCACCCTAAGATAATTTTGATATTATGATGTCAAAAATAATGTTCATTTCATTAAAAAAATATCGAATATTTCAATAAATTAATTATAAAATTTGATAAAAAATGTATTTTTGTAGAATATGATATTATCATAAAACGTTGAGTGAGTATTAATTAAAAATTATCAATTAGTTTATATTGAGTCATGAGTTTATGTATATTTAATAATGTACTTATT
Source organism: Viscum album (assembly GCA_963277665.1). Taxonomy (NCBI): domain Eukaryota; kingdom Viridiplantae; phylum Streptophyta; class Magnoliopsida; order Santalales; family Viscaceae; genus Viscum; species Viscum album. The sequence continues at coordinate 1,459,289,328 of OY728157.1, read as the reverse complement.
AATATTATTATAATCCAATTTAACATCTATGTTATAATAGTTATGTTTAAATAAAAATATTTATCAGTTTATATCGACTTAGAGGTATATGTCGTATACGTTATAAAACATAGTTACCTTGAAACAAAATCATGGATTGTTATATTTTGGATCAAATTTGATTTATAAAGTGGGTACCATTTTAGTTCTAAAGTTTTAACATGTTTTAATGTTGTTTATTTTGATTATATAATTTTTTTAGTGTTATTTTGAAACTGAATATGATTTTCATTGCGTTTTTCTTTTTTTCATTTAGAATTAAAATTCGTTCCCATATGGATTACAAAAGGGAATCATAAAATATATATTTTATAACTAATAATTATAAGGTATGGTTATAACATTGTGAAAAGATGTTTTATTTATTGGTTTTTTGTACCTTTATTGAGTCTTATTGTGTTTATTAATGAATTTTATATATAACTATGTGATTGGTGTTTTAATTGTTATTTATAATTGTTTTTATGTGTTAGGGATCTTGTGAAGGATTATGTAGGATGTGGGAAATATATAACAGTGATTTAATCCTTGGTATTTTTTTGTCATGTGATTGACACTAGATTGAATGTGCCCCGCCTTATTTATCTATTGGATGTGAAACTATAGAAATTTAGGTGGGATATCCATGGATGGATGATTTTATTATTGATTTTTAAACAAATCTAGTATCCGTAAATTTAAATTACTATAGATAATGGATATGATTTTGATTATGGATATTGAGATAGATTTAGGAAATGGGAATTGGACCGTATGACCTCATGTTTGTCCATATTGTTTTTCCTCACGATATGTATTGTATATTAAACATTATTTATATTTTATTTATCATGTACCATTATTACCTCTTGGTTGAGAATCCTTTAATGGACCAGTCATTTATTATTGTTCATTATGGTTACATAGGTTTCATTACATTATTGTTGTTATAAATTAATGAAATTTTCTATGTTATTTTATTCATTATGTTGTTCCCATGTTCACTATTATTCATGATTGGTGGAGGATATTTTAAAGAAAATAAGTGAGCTAGTTTTCCAAGGATTATTTAAAATGGTAAGGGGAAGGGTTAATCTAGGGTTTTAATGGTAGTCATTTCTAATGTTTCTATTATGTTTTTCTTTATTTTGAAACAATTAATGTGAAATTAAACCCATTTATAAAATATTATAAAAATTATGGAGGTGTATTATTTTAAAAAATGAATGAAATGAGGTGAAATCCTACTCATCTATGGATCATATCCTACATACTCACATTGGTCGGTATTACCTTCATGTCTCGTGTGTCTATTTTAAAGTATTATATTCATTGTTTAGTTGGAATTTCACTATTGTTGAAAGTGGGTGATGTTTTTTAATAGAGTGGAATTTATTTTCACATGGGGATGGTTCTATTGGTAACATTAATCATTAAACTAGGTTCTGTAGTATTCATTATTAGTCTTCTCAATACTTCTATTTTTCATTATTTTCATGTTATGGGATTATAATTTTTTTTAAATTAGTATTCCTTTTAAGTATGTAATTATAATTTTAATAAATTTTTCGTTATGTTTTTTTACATTTTATGTATGTATTTGTTCTAGAGATACTAATTTACATTGGATTATTTTTCCAATGTCTCGATACTTCATGTTGGGTTCTTGGTTAAAACCCATATTTTATTTTTGGATTCTAGTTGGTGAAATCATTCAAAAAGTTAATCATTAATATCATATCATTCGTTTCCACCTTAGGGACATCAAGAAAATGACTTGGCCTAATGGCTTATTGGCTTGGGGGCATGCATAGGTGGAATCGTGGGATAGTAAATTACAAATTGTATTAGATCCATCAAATTATTTTTTGGTTGTTGTATACATTAGTTAGCATAATTATATCTTGAGGGGTACCTCCTAAAGTGTTCATGGATAACTCTTCATTGTGTTAGACCTTCAATTTCAATTGGTGTTTAGGAGTTTTATTTTTGAATTTATGATTTATGGTTTCCTTTTTTGATATATATTGATAAAGTTTTCATGTAATATGATTTTTAACTAGAGACCAAGTGACTTATCTAGAAATTTATTAATCAAAAGTGAAATGGGAGTAATTTTAGTGGCATATGGTTAAGGTTCCAAATTTTTCAATCTGATTATAGTCCGTGTGAACCATTCAATATTACAGCCCATGGAACTCACATGATTGGTTCATGGAATAAAACAATGTGGCTATATTATATACAATGAAAAAACAATGAATTTATTTGATTCCACACCTTATAGAATTTGTTATTCTATTTTGAATTATAGTGGTTTTATTAGTGTTTGAATGTAATATAATAAAAATGAATTTTATTTGATCACGTATTAGAGTAATTTTCAAGGCTTCGGTAATTTAACATATTTAAAAAAAAACCCATGTTTGGAGTTAATTTTCAGATATTTCTAACTTTTTTATCATTAATTTAGGGCTAATTACGTTTTTTTTGGTCATATCAATTTCCAATGAAGTAATTTCTTTATAAAAGAGAAAATTATTTTGTTCTGTATTGATTGATGTGGATAATGGTTATCATGATGTGGATTTTTTATTGTTCATCTATAAATATTTTATGTTTTTTAAAGTGGAACATTAATGGTTCTTTTTAAAACTGTATCCTATTTGATTTCTTATTATCTTTCCTTTTTTGGGAATTTTTGATATTTTTAAAGACCTTTTAATTTTTTATTTTATGTTAGTTTATCATTTTTTTATTTATTTGTTAACTTTTTACACCTTTTTTCAAATAAAAACATGATTGAATGAGTGGTATATATTTATTATTTTAGAATATAACACGTAAAATGGAGTTGGAATTTCAATAAGGGTACTCTTTAGGTAGTTTTACTATGGTTATATGATTTATACATAAATGATATAATTTTATATAGACTCAAAATAGAGTTATAAGACAATATTCTTATATGATATTTGACTATTCTCTAGATTTTTTTGAATTAGTTTGCTCCATTCATATTTGGTGATCTAGGGTCCCATTTGTAAATAAATTGGAATTATTATGGGGAATTCCACTTTGATTCACTACTTACTACTAAAACCTCTAGGGTTAGGTGTACCAATACATTGGTCATAATATTGGGTTTATTTTGGAGTAATATAACTTCCCATGCTCAACTATTTTGTGTTTTTTGGGGGATATTGCAAGACCACCATAATCCAATGTTTTTTTCATATGGTTGTTAGATTATAGAAGGCACTTTATATTTTGGGATTTCATTAGGGTTATCTATCAATGAAATATTATATTATGTGTTTTAGTAGCCTAGTTATATTCCCTATATAGTCGGTTTTTGATATGTTGATGAATGGATGATATTTTCTAGTTTCCTACATCTAAACCTTCATTCATTGGTGTTTTAGCCTATACTAAATACAAATATTGATTTTCATTGTGAGACCATCACAAGTATGGATATATTTACAAGGAAACCTAAAAAAGGATAACTTCTCCTTGTCCAATGTTAGTGATGGTTTTCTAACTAGAGTAAAAATAGAGAATGAAAGTGATGATGATGGGAATCTATATTTAAAAAATATATATATTTTTATTCAATGAAGTAACATTCATTTGTATGATTTTATTATGAGATGATTCAGAGGTCTAATTCCTCTTTATTAAGAGTTTTAGAACCTATAATATGTGTGGTAGCGTCAACTACCCTCAGATTCTTTTCAAGTTAAATGAATTTCAAGGATAAATTTTTTGAACGTATTTAATATATTATTGATGGTATATTTTTATACCTCTGTAAGGACTTCTTATGGATCTTTCATTGTGTCATGCCTATGTTTTATTGTAAATTCAATTACTATTTCCCATAATTCCCTCGTTCACTGGGAAGGTGAATTTGACGCATGACTATCGTAGGGCATGGCCAAAGCAATTTAATTTTCCTAGTACAACATAGAGGCTGACCAAGGTTGTATCTCTGGAGGAGATTTTTCAATCATTCAATAACTAAATCTAATTTAACTAAACTACTTTTTTGGTTTTTTTATTTAATCTAGGAATGGAATGAAATTTAATTTAAATAAAATATCAAACTAACATGAAATGATAAAATTCAATTAATTGAGAAAGAAATTTTCCTTTATGGGTTGGTTTGTGGGTTCCAATATTCTCTTGGTTAGTATTTATATTAAGTTTTATAATTAAATTATGAGATCTAATTACTGAATTGCTATTATTTTATTTATTGGTGTGAAATATTGAATTCATTTAGCAATCTTAACGTCACCTCCACTTATAATCAAGGTTTATGTCACACCTTGATCAAGAGTGTGACATCTTCCAAGACCTGGGTCCATCGTATTCCATTTCAACCAATGAATGGCTCTACCCCATCGTATGAAGATATTGTATCCAATATAATAGAGGGAAAAGAATTAATAAAATAATAGAAATTATTTTGAGATCAGTGTCGTGGTGGACGATTTCTACACCCGTGCACATCACTCTTTCTCATCACAAACATAATAAAACATAGGAATTTAATTACAAAAAAAAATTCCACATACCTCCCCCAGGCCAAATCCTAGGTTAAATCTTCATTTTTTATGTAATAGTTCATGGTGGATAATATGAGAATATTAAAAGTAGAAAATGAGGATAGAAGATGAATAAGAAAATAGGGTTAATGGGTGGACACAGAAGTAAAAAACAAATCATTAATCTATTAGAAATATATATTACTATTGAAAACTAAAACAAAAATAATGAAAATTAAAAAATTAAAAATAAAGGGGTAAGAGTTGCAGCCGGCCTACATCGTTGGAGATCTCCTCCTTGGTTCCTTGAAGGAATGGATGGATAATGTGATGATTTGGGAAGGAGGAAAGTGTCTCCTTTTATATATAGAATTTTTTACTCCGAAATTTTGCATGTTGGTGTCCCAATAAATGGCCGATTCATGGGTGTACCCCTTCATAAATGTTGTTCCCTAATGTGTAGGTCATTCTACCTCCATAGTTCAACTCATTTAGACACCATATGAAGGATTTATGAATTTTTCATTGTCGGTTTCTTTTTCTGGATGCAGGTTCCATCAAACTTCTTTAAAAAATATAGCATCCAATGGAAACATTAATGACTTCAAAACACCCCCTAAATTGATGTATATCCAGCCATTGTTTTCCTTATCCTATCCCAAGTGGAATCACCTCAATTCAAGGTGTGTATGCCAAGATGTGGTTCTGTTACAGTGGTGGGGTCAATGTTATCCGCCTGAAAAAATATTTAACTTAATTGACTATTTAGGTGTTTTAGATGGCCGAATCAGCTCCCGGTCCAGATGATAAAAATAGATGAAATAAAATAAGGATTACAAAAAAATAATATAAACTCAAGTTTCAATTATATATTTAATGTAATTACAAAAATACCCCTATGATAAAAATATGTCAAAAATCAATATTTAAATGCTTTTTGAATTTAGGCTCCAACTACCCCTAAAACCTAAAAATGTGACAATTCCGCATAAAATTACACTATGGTGGGATAAAAGACAATGATTACAAGTATAAAATATATGAAATGTGAGATTCATCATTCCCCCAAACATAAACATTGCACTCTTCGACAATCATCTTACATCCAAATCAAAATCCAAACAACAATGAAAATGAGAAAATATCGAGGATCTTATCCAAAATAGTAGTCCATCTTGTATCATATATGAAAAACAAGACTCTATATTTTTAATTTCAATAATAAAATTTTTTGTAACTACATAAATCAATACATGGAGCAATCACAACCTACCTCACATTGAATTTTATGTCACCCTTCACTCAAGAAAAATTGAATCTAGAGTTACGCTCATTCTTGAAAATCACATGTAACACCATAGGTTAGTGAAAATTCTCATTTATCCACACTGTGAGACATGAAAATGAATTCAATAATTAGTTATTTAATTAATGGTTAAAATTATTTTGTGGTTTAAATTTGGTGGGAAAATGATTGAAAAACGTTTCAAGCCAGAAAGGGGAGGTTGGACTCTTAAGTACAATGCATGATTAATTCAAGTGAAAGAATTGGAAATTCCTCACTCAATATCACTTCAAAATGTGAAAAACAACACCATCCCTATTTTAGGACATGGTACATGAGACAATCAGTGATTATACTGAATGATATCATCTACTTGCTTCTTTTTTTTGCAAATCTCTAGAAAGGCACAATAATATTTTCTCTCTCTTTTTTTTCTTTTTTTCTTTTTCTTTTTGAAGGTGAAATAGATGAAACAGATAAAGCACAATTAAATGATGAATCATTCCCAATTATATTATTATCCACTACCCAGAATATTAAAAAACACCTCACACCACCCATAAATGATACACATCCCAATGAATGCACATGAAAGGCCCTTCCCCCACACTCAAACTTAAAATATCCTGGAAAAAATACTAAAAGTGATGCTATGTAATGAAAAATAGGCTTTTGATGTGGCTTAAACCTATAAAGAAATAAATGGCACAAAACAGCTTATGAGGGATAAATGTAAAGGTAGGTCTAAAGATAAAATTTGGCTAGCCAAAGAGATGCCTCAATCATGTCAAAAGTATTTCATGAAATCCAATACTTTGAAAGAGAATATTCACAAATTATGGTTCTCACCCAAACTACAATATTCTCTAAATAAAGTGTGGGTATTAGGAAGAATGTGTAAAATCTGTTTAGAATACCTCATAATATTGAAAAAATATTTTGAGTTAGTGTATCATGGGCATGGATTTCAAAACATCAGTCAAACTCTTAAAAATTATTGAAAATCCATTTCAAGGAGAAATAATTCACATCACCAATCATTCAAAATACATTTTTCAAATATCATTTCAACTCTTTAAAAATAAATTGATGTGTGAAAAGTGATATGAATATTCATTAATGCTCAATAATCCTAAAAGATGATAAACCAAAAATGAAAAGAACACATGAAAAATTAAGCAGGTTGACACTCCACCGCACTTAAATTTTACTACCCCTAATTTCAACTCAACAATATATAAATATAAAGGTAGAAAATCCAAGGGATGGAAATATACAACCTGACATTATTTTTGTTGTGTATGCCTTGAGATAAGATCCTTGTTGCTACCACATTAAGAGTAGTATAATTTAATGAAAATACATAAAATAAATAAATAAAAATATTTAGAAAGGGAAAATAAAAGAAATAATGTTTGGTTTAGAACCCCCAAGTGGGTGCTAGGTTTTTACTACCCCTAGCCAGAGAGTTTCAGTGGATTATCCCCAATTAGAAGGTGGGTGTGGTTTTTGTGAGATGAAACACCACATGTGAGTTTTAGTAATGTCCATGATTAAACACTGAAAGTAGAGAACACCAAAGAAGATAAGATAGTTCCCAACCCCCAAGAAAGAATAAAGATGAAATTTGAGGTTTGAAGAAGGAGGGAATAGAATATAGCGGTGCTACCTGTTGAGTTTTGTGGTGTCCTACTCCATATAGTATGAAAATTTTTGTTGAGGAGGTAGTCACACCATGATCTTCTCTATCTTTTCTTCTTCAATCCCCACCACTTAAGTGGTCTCTTATTTAACATCCATAGTCTGCTATATTTGTAATGTATCTGAAATTTCAAAGGAATAGATGTCAAACAACAATTTTTCTTGAATAATATTAAAATATGATGAATTAATAAATAAATATTCCCATTCAAGTAATTCATCTTTGTAAGTGGTTCTTCAGGCATGGCCATTGGAAACTCAATCTTAGAAGGTGCATCTTATTCATTATCATCCAATGAAAGTGAGAGGTAGAAAGTGTATTTTGTTTTATTATCAAGGATGGGAAGATCATGATTCATGTTATCTTCAACAATTATATTCCAGGATTCTTCCTAAAATGTTGATCTCCCATTAGTGCATCAGCTGGAATGTGTACTTCTGGGACCTCCTCGAGCAATGGCTGAGTGTGGGATGATGTGATTAGTTTTTTTAGAACTTCTTTCTCACCTGCCTCAGGTTCTCTATCATTAAAAAATGATTAGTAAAATCTCTTCCACCACTCATTTGTGTTCAGGATCTGACTCAGGTTCGGTTTGTTCTTGGGATGTGCATACATATTCATTAATCAATTCTATTTGGCTCTCCTAGTTTTTTACTTTATCACTAATCCTTTTAAACGAAGCATCAATATCTTTACAAATATTTTTTAGAACCTGAGATTTTTCAGTCCATGAATAATAATTTGAATTGAAAGACATCATGATCAATGATTTGTTTTAAGGTTTTTTAATCTATAATTTTTTTTTTAAATAAAAATCTATATAGAATTTGAAAATAGAAAAATAAAACTAAAATAATGATTGGATCCCTAGAAATAGTTCCAGTTCTGATGCATGCCTATCGTAGGGTGTGGCAAAAGCAATTTAATATTCCTAGTGCCGCATAGAGGCTGACAAGGGTTGTCTCTCTTGAAGATATTTTTTAGTTATTCACTCACTTAATATAATTTATCTAAAATTCTTATTTTTGGTTGTTGATTTAATATATTAATGGAATTAAATTAAATGTAAATAAATGATAAAACTCACAAGCAATGACAAAATTCAATTAATTCAGAAAGAACATTGCTTTTATGGGTTGGTTTTTTGGTTCCATCATTCTTTATATTGGTATTTAAATTATGTTTGATAATTAAATTATGAGATTTCAATCATGAATTACTATTATTTTATTTGTTGGGGTGAAATATGGAATTAATTTAGCAATCTTAACATCACCTCCTCCTATAATCATGGTTCATGGCACACCTCGATCGAGATTGTGACATCTTCCAAGACCTGGCTCAATCATTTTCCATTTCAACCACTGAATGGCTCAAATCCATCTTATAAAGATCTTGAATCTAGTATAAGAGAGGGAAAATATTTAATAAAATAATAGAAATCATTTTGAGTCCAGTTTCATGGTGGATGATTTCCACACCCATGCACATCACTCTTTCTCATCACAAACATAATAAAACATAGGAATTTATGTACAGAATAAATGAAATTGCAACATACCTCCACTAGTCCAAATCTTGGGTTAACCCCTCAGTTTTTATGTAATAGGTCATTTTGGATAATATGAGAATAATAAATGAAGAAAAGAAAGATAAAATATGAAGAAGACAACTGGTTGGATGGGTAGACACATAAATAAAAACAATGCCTTAACCTATTAGAAAGCTAAATTATAATTGAAAACTAAATAAAAAATAAAGAACATAAACAAATTAAAAATAAAGGGGGAATAGTTATGTTCGGCCTTCCTCTGTTGAGATCTTCACTTTGGTTCCTGGAAGGAATGGATGGAGAATGGGATTATTTGGGAATGAGGTGAGGGCCTCCTTTTATAGGAAGAATTATGTACTCTGAAATATGCACGTTGGTGTCCCAATAAATTTGTGATTCATGCATGTAAACCCTCATAAAAGTTTTTATTTAATGTGTTGTCCATTAACCCTCCACATTTCAACTCATTTGGACTTTAGATGATGGAGTTATGTATTTTTCATTGGCCATTTCTTTTTTTGGATGCAGGATTCAGAAAACATCCTTAAAAAATATAACATCCAATAACAACATTAATGACATCAAAATCCCACAAATTTTATGTATAGTTTTACCTAGGTGTCCTAGTGCTATCTTAGGTGGAATCCCATCAATTTAAGGTGTTTAGGATGAGATGTGGTTCTGTTAAAGTGGTGGGGTCAATGCTATCTTCCCAAAAAAAATATTTAACGGAATTGATTTTTTGGCTCTTTAGATGGCCAAATCGACTGATAGTCTAGAAGAAAAAATTATAAAAAATAAAATAACAATTAAAAAAAATAATATTCACTCAATTAAGAATTATATTTTAAAATTAATGACAAAAATACCCCTATTATAAAAATCTATCAAAATTCTAGATTTAACTGCTTTTTGCATTTAATCTCAAATTACCACTAAAACCAAAAATCATGACAATTACCCAAAAAATAAAACTATAGTGGGATTATAAACAATTATTTAAAGTATAAAATATATGATAATGTGAGCTTCATCACTCCCCCGGACATAATAATCGCACTCTTGGGTAGTCATCTTACATCCAAATCAAAATTGACACAATAATTAGAAATGAGAAAATATCAATGATCTTATCCAAAATAGATGTCCATCGTGTATAATATATGAAATACAAGTCTCTCTCATTTTCATTTCAATAATAAAAATTTGTTTAACCTCATAAATCAATCCATTTACCAATCCCATCATTTCTCAAATTGAATTTTATGTCACTCTCCACTCAAGAGAAATTAAATCTAGAGTAATGCTCATACTTGAAAATCACATGTATCACCACAGGTTTGTGAAAATTCTCATTTGTCCATATCATGAAACAGGAAAATGAATTCAATAATGAGTTATTTATTTAATTTTTCAAATGATCATGTGGCTTAGGGTTGGTGTGAAAATGATTGAAAAAAATGCAGGCCATAATGAGCAGGTTGGACTCTTAAGTACAATGTATAATTAATTCAAGTGAAAACATAGAAAATTCCTCACTCAATCCCTCTTGATAATGTGAAAAACAACACCAACCCTATTTTATGACATGGTACATGAGACAATTAGTGATTATAATGAGTAATATCATCTACATTCTCCTTTTTTTCCAAATCTCTAGAAAGGCACAACTTTTATTTCTCTCTTTTTCTTTTATTCTTTTTCTTTTTTAAGGAGAAATGAATGAAACTAATAAATCACACTAAAATAATGAAACACGAACAATTATATTATTATCCACTACCCAATATATTAACACACACCTCCCACTACCCATCAATGATACACATCCCAATGAATGAACACGAAAGGCCCTTCGACTACACTCAAACTTGAAATATCCATGAAAAAATACTAAAAGTGCAGGTAGGAAAGGAAATATAGGCATGTAATGTGGCTTAAACCTATAATTAAATTCATGGAATCTAAGGGTTTTCAATGGATAAATTTAAAGTTGGGTCCCAAGATAAAATGTGGCTATCCAAAGAGATTCCTCAATCATATCAAAAACATTTCATGAAATCCAATTCATCGAAAGAGAATATTAAAAAATTCTAGTTCTCACCCAAAATCCAAACTTCTCTCAAGAATGTGTGGGTATTAGGATGATTATGTAAAAGTGGTTTAGAATGCCTCACAGGATTGGAAAAATATTTTACGTCAGTGTTTCATGGGCTTGGATTTCAAAAATCAGTGAAATTACTAAAAATTATTGGAAATCAATTTCAAGGAAAAAGAATCCACATCAACAATAATTTCAAATACATTACTTTAAAAGTCGTTTAAACTCTTTCAAAATAAATTGATGTGAGAAAAGTGATAATAATATTCATTAATGCACAAAAACCCTTAAAATATGATAAAAAAACGAAAATTACACAAGAAGAACTAAGTAGGTTGACACTCCACCACACTTAAATTTTACTAACCATCATTTCAACACAAGAAAATATAAATATAAAGTTAGAAAATCCATTGGAAGGAATGATACAACCTAACATTATTTTTGAAGTGGATTCCTTGATTTAAGATCCTTTAAGCTAAAACTGTAAGACTATAAGAATGTAATGAAAATTCATAAAACAATAAATAAAAAAATGAGAATGGGAAAAGAAAAGATATAATGCAGGGTTTAGACTCATAAGTGTGTGCTTTGTTTTTATTTCCCCTAGTTAGGCAGTTTTAGTGGATAATCCCTAATCAAAAGGTGGGTGTGGTTTAATTGATATGAACCCCCACATAGGACTTTTACTAATGTACATGAGTAAACATTGAAAGTAGAGAACCCCACAAGAGATATGAATGTTACCAACCCCCAAAAAAAATAATGATGAGATTTTAGTTTTGAAGTAGGATGGAATAGAATATAGGGGTGCTCCCTGTTGACTTATGTTGTGTCCTCTTCCATATGGTATAAAAGTTTCGGTTGAGGAGGTAGTCGCACCAGCATCTTCTCTAAATATTCTTCTCCAATCACCACCACTTGAGTGGTCTCTTCATTAACATCCACAGTTTTCTCTATTTGTGTTGTATTAGAAACTTCAAAGGAAGAGGTGTCCGAAAAAAAAATTCGCATGACTATGATTATAACATAAATAATTAATAAACAATTATTCACTTACAAGTAATTTATCTTGGTAACAGATCTCTTCAAGCATGGCCATTGTAAACTCAATCTAAGCAGGTGAATATTTTTCATTATCTTCCAAAGATAGTGATAGGTAGAAAGTGTCTGATGTTTCATTATATAGGATGGGAAGATCAGGTTTCATGTTATCTTCAACAAAGATAATCTAGGATTATTCCAAAAATTGTTGATCTCCCATCAGTGCATCTACTGGAATGTATACTTCAAGGACCACCTCGAGTAATGTGTGAGTGTGGGATGATGTGATTAGTTCCATTAGAAGTTCTTTCTCACCTTCCTAAGGTTATTTTTCCTAAAAATGATTGGTGAAATCTCTTCCACAACTCATTCTGGTTCTGGTTCATGCTCAGGTTTAGGTAGTTCTTTGGATGTGCGTACATATTCAGCAATCAATTCTATTTGGATCTCCATGTTTCTTACATTATCACCAATCCTTTGAAACGGTGCATCAGGATCATTAAAAACATTTTTTGGCACTTGAGATTGTTTAGTCCATGAATAATAATTTGAATTGAAAGACATCAGGAACAAAGATTTTTGTTAATGTTTTTTTTGATATTTATGATTTTCTTGTTTTTTTAAAATGATAATATATCTAGAATGATAAAATAGAAAAAGATAAGTAAACTACTCACTCTATCCCCAACAACAACACTAATTTTGATGCACGCATGTCATAGGGCGTGGAAAAAGAAATTTAATTTTCCTAGTGCAGCATAGAGGCCGACCAGGGTTGTCTCTATTGAGGAGCGTTTTAAGTCATTCACTCACATTATGTAATTTAACTAAACTACTTATTTTGTGTTGTTTTTATTTAATATAGGAATGGAATGCGATTTAATTGAAATAAAAGATAAAACTAATTTGTAGTGAAATAATTCAATTAATTGAGAAATAACGTGGCCTTTATGGGTTGGTTTGTGGGTTCCATCATTCCCATTGTTAGTATTTAAATTACGTATGATAATTCCATTATGATATTTCATTCATGAATTACTATTCCTTTATTTATTGGTGTGAAATTTTTAATGCATTTAGAAATCTTAACTTCAACTCTACGTATAATCAAGGTTGATGGATAACCTCGATCGAGAGTGTGGCATCTTCCAAGAAATGGCTCCCTCGTATTCCATTTCAATAACTGAATGGATCAACTCCATCTTATGAAGATCTTGTATCTAGTATAAGGGAGGGAAAATATTTAATAAAATAATATAATAACTTTGAGATATGTGTCATGGTGGACGATCTCCACACCTATGCACATCACTCTTGTTCATCACAAACATAATAAAACATATGGATTTAAGTATAGAATAAATGAAATTGCCACATACCTCCCCTGGGAAAATCTCAGGTTAAACCCTCATTTTTTAGGAAATATGTCACGGTGGATACTATGAGAAGAATAAAAGATTAAAAAAAGAGAAAAGATGAAGAAGAAAATAGGGTGGATGGGTGGATACAAAAATAAAAACAATGCATTAATCTATTAGAAATCTGATTTAATATTGAAAACTAAAATAGAAATAATGAAAATAAAAAAAATTATTATAAATGGGGAAGAGATTCAGCTAGCATCTCTTGGTGGAGATCTCCTGTTTGGTGCCTTCAAGGAATGGATGGATAATGGGATGATTTGGGAAAGAGTTGAGGGCCTCCTTTTATAGGCAGAATTTTGTACTCATAACGATGCGCATTGGAGTCCTAATAAATGCATGATTCACATTTAGACCCGTTAATAAGAGTTTGTTCTTTAATGTATTTTTAGTTCACCCTTCAAATTTTAGTTAATTTGGTAATCGGATGACGAAGTTAAGAATTTCTCATTGGCGGTTTCTTTTTCTGGACGCAGGTTCTAGGAAGCTTCCTTCAAAAATTTAACATCAAATGACCACATTAATAACTTCAACACTCCCCCCTAATTTTATTTATAACAGAACATATGTGTCCTGATTCTATCCAAGGTGGAATCCTTTCAATTCATGGTGTTTCATCCGAAATGTGGTTCCCTTACAGTGGTGGATCCGCGCTGTACTCCTGAACAAAATATTTAAATTAATTGATTTTTAGTCCCTTTAGATGGCCGAATCTCCTCCTGGTTGAGAAGAAAAAATTGTGGGAAATAAAATAAGGATTAAAAAAATAATATTCATCAATTTGGAATTATATTTTAACTTTAATGACCACAATACCCATATAATAAAAATCTGCCAAAATTCCATATTTGACCTCTTATTTCATTGAAGCTCAAATTAGCACTAAAACCTAAAATTTTGACATTTACCCATACAATAAAACTATAGAGGGATTATAAAAAATTATTTAAATTATAAAATATATGAAAATTTGTGATTCATTAGGATTTCATCCCATTAATTACAGTTCTCTTCAACTTGATCAAAATGTTATGTTGGGATGTCGGTTCCTCCTTCCATGTATTCCTCCACGGATCTCATCTCTTAGTTCAAGTCTCCCACATAGAGTTATTTATAGGGTGAGGAACTCATTCCTTGTTTAATATCATTGTGTAAAGAGATTAATTACATAGTTTCTATCTCAAAATACTACTTTCATATTAGTACGAAGGTAACATTCAGTTATGATATTAGCCACATTGGAAATCTTTGGTCATGTCACGATGTTGGGCGCATTGTTCACCTATATTATTCCTATTATGATAGAATATTATATGAGGAATATTTAAATGAGGATCCCAAGGAATCAGTTTCTAATTATGATGTAACTAGTCCATGGATTATGGTTTTCCAATTATATTTGCCTTAGGTATCCCATGTATTACATGAGGGGTGTGTTTTGATTCTGGTCACATGTTCTAAATCCTATTGATATGAATTAAATCACCTACTTGAGATGTTTCATGGAACTAGTTTAACATACCGTGGATATGGGAACATGGTTAATGTATTGTGGGGATAGTATGGGTAGATTGGGACATCCCATGGAGGAAGTCCAAGAGTTTGGGATCAAACCCCCACATGAAGGCAGATCAAGGAGGTTGATTAGAATTCCCCTGAGGTGGATCAGGGTGGTGTCTACCTAAAAAGAAATACTTTACATCTAGATAATTTACTAATGGGTGGATTAGAATTTCTCTTGAGGAGGAACTAGAGTTTTGGATCCGAATTCTTCAGGGAGGTGGATCTGGGAGGTTTCTCCCTTGGAGGGACGATGTCACACCTAGAAGATTTATCGAAGGATTAATCAGAATAACCCTTAAGGTAGATCTGGAGTGGGGGATATTAACACAATGTAAAGGAAGATCTAAGAGGTGTGTCCCTAAGAGTGAATATGACACATAATTACATTTTATCAATGGGCCATAAAACCTATTCAGACAGATCTGGATGGTTCAAAATAATTCCCCTTAAGAAGGACCAGTGAGGTGTGTACCTTGGAGGTAAAATGTCACACGATGACAGTTTATGATGTATGGATGGATTATAATTACCCTTGAGCGAGATCCGAAATGATTAATCGGAATTCCCCTTGAAGAGGATTAGGGAGGTGTTTCCCTTTGGGGGAATATGTCAAACAATTTTTTTACAAGTATTTATTATTGAACCTCATATATTGTTTCTTTATAAACTATATAGAAGACTGTGATCTAAACTAATGTAGTTTGATGCCTCATTTTAAGGTTGTGTGAAAGAACAGATCCATGCAGTTTAATTTCATGTGGTAAGGATTCTCAAGTTTCAAAATGAGAATCATAGGGGGTGGTGTGGGGTTTACACACTGAATTTACCTTTAGGGGAAGATTATACTCCATATTATTAGAGGGTTCCATACCATGATGACTGTAAATTTGGCCTCCTTTGTTTGTTTCATAGGGTAAGAATGTTGTTTTATGTCAGGTGTTGACGATGTTTTCATAATGTTTAATGTCTTATAAATAGGATGTGCAACCTGGAAATTTTACTTCAAGCTGTTTAGACATGGGGGACTCACTCCTCACCCCATGGTCTTACGTGAACACTGATCATCTAGATTAACATAGGGCATTGAAATGGCATTGTTGTGGTGGTGTGGTCAGTCGGGAGATCTGTGTTAGAGTCCCAATGATCAGAAAAAAGTGGTTAGAGTACCCATCCTTAGATGTATTTGGTAATGTAATAGGTGAACTAGAGTAATGGGGGGGCATAATGCAAGGGAGCAAGAATTTTTTGTGGGAAAGTTTGTAGTGTTTAAACCAAGAGTTGTGGAAGAAGGGGGCTTAAACAAACGGGTTGGCCATGGAACCTTAATGTGTTGGTGTGTCCATGATTTGAGTTGTGCATAGATTATTTTTTTGTGAGTGAGTCTTATTTTTTCAAACCTAAACGTCATTAAGAGTAGTAGCGTGAGGATTACTCAATTGTGGGACAAGTCACGTTCGGGCCCATATAAGGTATTTACCATAATATTATTTACCATGGGAGATATAAGTTGCATTCTATTGTCGAATTTATGTACATACACACACTGAAGTGTCATTTCATCTTATGGAGGAAATACTATATGTGGTGAGATTATATTTATAGCCAAAATCTTCATTAGTGGATGAAAAATACAATGGGTTGGAAAGGGGGATTTTCATAATGATTATCTGTAACACCCGAGACTTTTATGTAATATAAATCATCAAAGGAATCTTTTTCTACACAACACTTGCTTGGCTTGCTTTACACGCAATCGCGACCTTCCTCGATAGCTTTCGTCGTACGCAATACCGAGTTTCACTAAACAACAATATGCTATTAAAACTAGCCATTATGAATAGTAATAACCAATTTTTGAAATTTTATAAATTTTATTTTTCAAAATGGACTTCATTTTTGGACTCAGAATATCGAAATTAGCCTAGGGTGAAATTTTGGTATTTTTCTGAAAACTTTCAATTTTTGATGAATAGTGAAACCACTAAGTGGTAGGTTAAAAACTGAATTTTGAATAAAACTAAATTTTACCGCTTCTGTGAATGGAATTTCGAAAATCCGAGAGACACGGTTAATATCAAGGACTAAAATGTGGTTCAATGAGATGAAAATAATTTTTTGGTGAATAGTAACTTTTTACTTTTTTTACCGCGGTTAATAGTAAATAGGGTAACTAAGGGTAAATATGATATCACTATTACCCTAACACATGTCCTAATTCTATTGGATAAGTTTAATTTGACCAAAACAACCTTATGAATAAAATATGACCATTTAGGCCCACTTGGGTTAGATTAGGACATTTATTATTAATTTATTTAAAGAAGGGTTAAAATAGTTAAAATCAAAGTGTAATAAGTAAATAATTTTTAATATGGGGTTATATATAAGATAAATTCTATTGTAAATATTCATTATAAAGCTAAAAAGATTTACTACATGATGGTATTTTATTTGTAATTTTTAGACATCAAATAATTTAATTTATTTATGACACGAAGATGATGCAGTAATTATCTTGTTAATGAAATATTGACATAATTGATGTTATAAACACCAAAATAAATGTAATTTGAGACTTTTTATGAATTAAACTAATTTTCTAGGTTACTATGATATATTAGTGTTGATTTAATCAACTTGGTTTGAACATATAATTCTGTTATGACTTTCAAAAAAATCATATATCAAATAGTGTCAAAATTGACACAAAATAGTTTTTAAATCAAATATTATATTATTAATTGTTATTTTATTCCTAAAAATCTAAGTTTCGGAGAAATGACTTATATAAGGATATATATATTAATAATAAACAATTTGGGGTTCGTTTGGCATGTTATAGTAAGTGTATTAACCATATAGTGAAAGATAACAAAAAGACACGGTAAAAGTTAAATTAATTAACTTAGAGTTAAATCTAATTGATAAGGTCAAAATAATACCCTAAACTTGTCTAAATCCTTTTGGTTGATAGGATTTCGACCCATCCCCACTTTATCTTCGAAATAAGACCCTTTGGAACCATTATAAACCGATTTTGACTTTAATATAAAATAATATTTTGAGATATTCCTAAGGTGCCCCTCTCCTCCCTTATAAAAGGGCACCTCCTCCCCCTCCTCCTCACACCAATTTGAGCTCTCAAGCTCGGCCAACCCCTGAAATTTTCTCCTCTCCACTTCCCTAGAATAATCCTAGAGGTCCTGGTCTTCTCCAAAGACCAATCTTAGTTCCTTAAGTGGAGGATTCAAAGAGGCGTTCCAAAGAAGAGGTAATATCCATTACCGATCTTTTCAATTTCTTTCTTCTTCAACTTCTTCTTCTTTAGTTGTTTCATTATAAAGTAACAACATCAGTATTACTTACATACTGATATGCTATTATAAATATGAAACAACCCTAATTCACCTTCTATCCATCCTACGGAAAAATGAAATCACCGCGCGTGCGTACGTACGGAATACCGTCTCCACGCCGTGGTGTAATCTATTTTCCACCATCACCTTACAAGGATGGGTATAATGGTGTAATGAGTAACTATATATGATTATTATGAAGTAATATTGATATTGAAATAATATATATATACTCCAATACAATTCCACGATCATAGGAACGATATCATCACTCGTGCGTACGTACGGAATACCGTCTCCACGATGTGATGCGACTCGTTCTACATGATCTTCATTTCATAATGATTATATAAATGAATTGAATGAATGAATATGGTATATACTACACTAATACCATTTTGGAAATGAATTATCTATAACCTAAAGATAAGAATAAGAATTTATTCGACAAAACACGCATAAGAACAAAAAGTTATAAAGACCCGAGTAACAAGTAACAATGAAATATTACTAAAAAGAAGCTAATAATATGAACATATATGATCTCATATCAATATGTATGATTCTGGAATAAGTCAATAACATTATTTAAACCATTATACAGGAGCTTCGGACACAAACAAAGCAAATCGGACCTAATGTAAGGGAAATATCATAATCTCATTTTTATCCGAGATTGTTTATTCGTAAGTATTTACTGGGGTGTATTTTATCATCCACATCCATGTTCCCTCAATATGTAATATTGATTCCATCCACTTACAATAGTTTAAATTTAATTTTACCCTTCGGTGAGTTTTTAGTAAAATATATGAAAGGAATCTTTTAGCGTTTTCGTACGAGGTACTTTTTGACTTTTCCGACAAAAGTACGAAGAATGTTTTTTTTAACTTTTACGGCATGAATGGATTTTTACAACATTACTTCAAAGAAGCTTCCTTTACAAGTTTTCAAGTTTATTTTTAATCAACTTCTTTTGTTTTAAAGTTGTATGACATGTTATGAAGGGAAAAATGTTTTTGAAGAAGAAAGGATATTTTCCTCAAGAATGGAGTTCAAGTGTTTTATCAAAATTATTTTCCATCTAAGATAATAAAGGGTTATATTTTTATCCCTATTATTACATTGATTTGATCATGTTGTGATGGAATTATTTTTATGAATTCCTTTATCTTATATGAATTGTTTTATGATGTCATGTTGTTTAAGAATCCCATTTTTATTACATGGGTTATGCGATGATGTATGATTTATGATTATGTGGCACACATAAGAAAGGATTCATTATAAGATGGGTGGGACCTATATCTCCCTCCAATGCATTGGGTAAAGATTTTATATCTCATGAGATAGACATGGCTGGAACGGAAAGTTATTTCGGTTCAGTGATTCAGGACTGAAACGAGGAGTGAACTCGGTTCAGAAATGGACTTTGTCCGCTAAGATAGTCTTGGCAATGAGTCATGACTAACAAGAAATGATTTTTCCATGATTATGTGTGCATGCCACAAAGTTTCAAGTTTTATGTTATGATTATGGGGATCTCATTTTCACTTCTATGATTTGTTCCATGTTAAGATATTATGATCTCTTTTGTAGGTTATAATTTTCAAAAAGATATGATATGATTTTTATTTCCTTTATTTGCCCTTGCTGAGCATTTGAGCTCACCCTTTTATGTTTTCTTTTCCCCAGGTCAGGAAGATGGATATTAAGTAGAATATGCTAAAAGGGACCCTAGATATGATGAAATAAATGGGAGACACTATAGAAGATTTATGAACCAGTTGTTTATGTTTCCCAGTTTCTAAAGACACTATACCTATACGATCCTTTGTGGTTTTGTCATATGTTGTAATAAGTGTGCTTCAATTTTGAAGTATTAACAATGTATGTAAAGTATGGGTCGTTATAGTTGGTATCAGAGGGAGGTTATAGTCAACCTTTGGAAACTAGGATGTGCAAGCCTTAGTAAGAACCCTAAGGATAAGTCTAAGCATAGAACACAATCTTAGTGTTTTAGAAATGGCCTTGAATAACCTAGGATAAGACCATAAGCATGAAAATTTTATTCTTGAATGATGTGGTTTCCTATTATAATTAGTGTTGCTCACACTATTCTTCTTGGTTTTAGTCAATGGCTGGAACCCGAAGGAACTGTGTTAATGCGGAATGCGATGGGCAATGCAATGATTGTCCCCCTGAGCAACCAAACGATATGGGAGCTGGAATGCAAAATCTTGTAGCCATGCTCACACAACTTTCTCAAGCTATGAATCATGCAGGATTTCCAAACGAGCAAAGGAGGGAGCAACATTCTGTTGAATCCTTCATGAGGCAGCGTCCACCTTCTTTCAGCGGGTCTACTGATCCATTAGTTGCTGAACAATGGATTAGTACTACTGAAAAGATATTTTCAGTTCTTCAATGTTCTGAACATGATAAAGTTATCCTAGCAGTGTATCGTTTGGAAGGAGATGCTGATCAATGGTGGAATCTTGTTAAGAATACGAGGCAAAGGGATGAAATTGAGTCTATGGAATGGGACGAGTTCAAGAACTTATTTTTCAATAAGTACTTCCCTCGTATTCTCCGAATAAAGATGGAGAAAGAGTTTCTTGAACTGAAGCAAAGGGATGATGAATCTGTTGGTACCTATGAAGCAAATTTTACAAGACTTGCAAGGTACGCTTCTGGTATTATTATCCAACCTGAGAGTAAGATCGATCGATTCTTTAGTGTCTTAAAACCAAGTCTTCGAAGGGCGTTAGCCATAAGGGACTTCAATAGCTACGAGGAAATCATTCGATGTGCTCTCAAAGTCGAGATGGAGATTGGAGTAACCCATCAGTCACATGGGTTTGATAAGAAGAGGAAGATGGAATTCAAAGGAAACTCTAAAGAGCACACTGAAAAGAAGATGAACTTTCCCTTATGCTCAAAGTGTGGAAAGAAACATGGAGGGAGCTGTCTTAAAGGGACAAGTAAATGTTTTAAATGTGGAAAGGAAGGTCATCGGGCATTTGAATGCCGCGATAATGGGAAGAAGATGTCTAATGATGCAAACAAAGGAAGGGATACACAGAATGAACCTACTACACTTCAATGTTTCAAGTGCAAGGAGATGGGGAATTATGCCAATCAATGCCCAAATCCAAGGGTTGATGATGATGGTCGACGTCAACAAACTCTTAAGGATAAAGACAAAGGAAAGTCACATGCAATTTCTATCAGCGATGTGGAGTACGATAACGATGTGGTGAAAGGTACACTTACCATCCACTCTAAAGTAGCAAATGTTTTATTTGATTCTGGATCCACCCACTCTTTTATTTCTGAAGACTTTTCTAAGGGTATCACCGTATTACCTCAACAATTAGATGTTGAGTTAGCTGTGACAACACCTAATGGCACATCAATCGTATCAAAAGTTTATAATTCTTCTCCGATCGAAGTTTGTGGGAATGTGCTTCCTGCAAATCTTGTGATCCTTCCTATAGTGGAATTTGAAGTGATTCTTGGCATGGATTGGCTTTCTTTATACAGAGCTCATATCAATTTCCAAAGAAGGGAAGTCACATTTCATATTCCAGATCAATCTACAATCTTCTATCAATGCAAGGATGAACATAACCTTCCAGTGGAAATTTCTTCCATCTTATGGGTATTGATTCCACTAAATGAAGGTTATTTATCTCAAATAGTTGGTGAGAAACTCACGATTAAGAATATGCCCATTGTACGGGAGTTTGATGATGTCTTTCCGGATGAATTACCGGGTCTTCCACCAAATCGTGAAGTTGAGTTTTCAATAGAACTCGTACCGGGTGCTTTGCCAATTTCAAAGACACCTTATAGAATGGCCCCAATTGAGTTGCAGGAATTGAAGAAGCAACTCCAAGAGAATCTTGATAAGGGATTCATATGCCCTAGTGCGTCACCTTGGGGAGCACCTGTTCTATTTGTTAAGAAGAAAGATGGATCAATGAGACTCTGCATTGATTATCGAGAACTTAACAAGATCACTATCAAGAACAAATATCCTCTCCCATGCATTGATGACTTATTTGACCAACTACGCGGAGCTCAATACTTTTCCAAGATTGATCTTCGTTCAGGGTATCATCAATTAAGGGTCAAAAGGGAGGATATACCAAAGACGGCTTTCCGTACAAGGTATGGACACTATGAATTTATAGTGATGCCATTTGGTCTTACTAATGCCCCTGCTATCTTCATGGATCTAATGAATATATTCTTTAGAGACTATCTTGATCAATTTGTGGTAGTCTTTATAGAAGATATTCTTGTCTATTCAAAGAGCAAGGAAGAGCATGAAGATCACTTGAGAATTATATTGAAGACCCTGAGAAAAGAGAAGCTTTATGCCAAATTTACCAAGTGTGAATTTTGGCTTCAAAAAGTTGCATTTTTGGGTCATATAATCTCAAAAGAGGGGATATCTGTGGATCCAGCAAAAACAGAGGTTATCGAAAGATGGTCAAGACCAACAACAGTAACTGAGATCCGAAGTTTTCTTGGTTTGGCTGGATATTATCGACGTTTTGTAAAGGATTTTTCACGATTATCTAATCCAATCACCAAGTTGACTCAGAAAGGAGTTAAGTTTGTCTGGACAGAGGAATGTGAAGAGAATTTGAAGGAGTTGAAAAGAAGGTTATCCAGTGCACCTGTGCTCACACTGCCTTGTAGTGGAGAAAGGTTTGTGATCTACAATGATGCATCCAAGAAGGGATTGGGGTGTGTTCTTATGCAAAATGATATGGTGATAGCTTATGCCTCACGACAGTTGAAAATCCATGAGCAAAATTACCCAACACATGATTTGGAGTTGGCTGCGGTAATATTTGTATTAAAGATTTGGAGGCATTACCTTTATGGTGAAAGGTGTGATATTTATACTGATCATAAAAGTTTAAAGTATATTTTCACACAAAAGGAGTTGAATATGCGTCAAAGATGATGGTTGGAGCTGATTAAGGATTATGACTGCTCAATCCATTACCACCCTGGGAAAGAAAACAAGGTGGCAGATGCATTAAGTCGACAAGACCATGCTAGTTTATCCATGATGAGGATCAAAAAAGATCCAATATTTATGGATTTACAAAGGATGGATCTTGGAATTATAATGGAAGGGGAAAAATCTTATCTTTCTCAAATGAATGTTCAACCATCTATACATGTGAAGATTAAAGAGGCACAGAAAGAAGATGTCGAGTTACAAAAGAAGGTGGGAAATGTTCCTGAATTCAACCTTGATTGTGATGGGATAATAAAGTTCAGGAATCGGGTTTGTGTTCCTCCCATCCCCGAATTAAAGAATGAGCTACTGGATGAGGCTCATAGTTCATCATTCTCTATTCATCCTGGAAGCACGAAGATGTATAGGGACCTGAAAGAGTACTTCTGGTGGGATGGCATGAAAAGAGATGTTGCTGAATATGTCTCTCGATGGTTGGTTTGTCAACAAGTTAAAGCTGAGAGACAGAAGTCTAAGGGGATGTTACAACCATTACCCATACCCGAATGGAAATGGGAAAACATCACTATGGACTTTGTCACAGGACTTCCTAAAACATCCAAAGGCAATAATGCTATCTGGGTCATAGTTGATCGTCTTACAAAGTCCGCACACTTCATTGCTATTAGAGAGGATTTCTCTCTAGATCAGCTTGCTAGGATATATGTAAAGGAAGTGGTAAGATTGCATGGAGTACCACTTTCTATTATATCTAATCGGGATCCGAGATTTACCTCGAAGTTCTGGCGAAGTCTTCAGCATACTCTGGATACAGAGTTGAGTTTCAGCACTGCTTATCATCCCCAGACAGACGGTCAGTCTGAGAAAACAATTCAAACCCTAGAAGATATGTTGAGAGCATGCTCTATGGATTTCAAAGGAGGTTGGGATCAACACCAACCTTTGGTGGAATTTTCTTATAATAATAGCTTTCACTCCAGTATTCAGATGGCTCCTTATGAAGCTCTCTATGGAAAGAAATGCAGGACTCCAACTTGCTGGGATGAAGTTGGGGAAAGAAAGCTGTTAGGACCTGATCTCGTTGATGAAATGGCAGAAAAGGTCAGATCTATTCAACAACACATAAGAGCAGCTCAGAGTCGATAGAAAAGTTATGCCGACAACCGAAGAAAAGACCTAGAGTTTGAAGTGGGTGATAAAGTGTTCTTACGAATATCTCCCTGGAAGAGGGTTATGAGATTTGGAAAGAAGGGGAAGTTGAGCCCTAGATATATCGGTCCTTTCGAAATACTGGATCGTGTTGGGAAGGTAGCTTACCGATTGGCGCTTCCACCGAATCTCTCTCAAGTTCACGATGTGTTCCATGTATCTCTCCTGAGAAAGTACATACCAGATCCTTCACATGTACTCAGCTCAGAAGTTGTACCGCTGGAGCAAGATCTTTCTTATAAAGAACAGCCGATAGAGATTCTGGATCGTAGCGAAAAAAGTCCTACGAAACAAGACCACTCGCTTGGTGAAAGTTTTATGGAGGAACCACCAACTTGAAGAAGCTACATGGGAGCTCGAGGATATGATGAGGGAGAAGTATCCTCATCTGTTTGTAACAAAGTGACGAATTTCGAGGGCGAAATTCTTTTTAAGGGGGGTAGAATGTAACACCCGAGACTTTTATGTTATATAAATCATCAATGGAATCTTTTTCTACACAACACTTTCTTGGCTTGCTTTACACGCAATCGCGACCTTCCTCGATAGCTTTCGTCGTACGCAATACCGAGTTTCACTAAACAACAATATGCTATTAAAACTAGCCGTTATGAATAGTAATAACCACTTTTTGAAATTTTATAAATTTTATTTTTCAAAATGGACTTCATTTTTGGACTCAGAATATCGAAATTAGCCAAGGGTGAAATTTTGGTATTTTTCTGAAAACTTTCAATTTTTGATGAATAGTGAAACCACTAAGTGGTAGGTTAAAAACTGAATTTTGCATAAAACTTAATTTTACCGATTCTGTGAATGGAATTTCGAAAATCCGAGAGACACGGTTAATATCAAGGACTAAAATGTGGTTCAATGAGATGAAAATAATTTTTTGGTGAATAGTAACTTTTTACTTTTTTTACCGCGGTTAATAGTAAATAGGGTAACTAAGGGTAAATATGATATCACTATTACCCTAACATATGTCCTAATTCTATTGGATAAGTGTAATTCGACCAAAACAACCTTATGAATAAAATATGACCATTTAGGCCCACTTGGGTTAGATTAGGACATTTATTATTAATTTATTTAAAGAAGGGTTAAAATAGTTAAAATCAAAGTTTAATAAGTAAATCATTTTTAATATGGGGTTATATATAAGATAAATTCTATTGTAAATATTCATTATAAAGCTAAAAAGATTTACTACATGATGGTATTTTATTTGTAATTTTTAGACATCAAATAATTTAATTTATTTATGACACAAAGATGATGCAGTAATTATCTTGTTAATGAAATATTGACATAATTGATGTTATAAACACCAAAATAAATGTAATTTTAGACTTTTTATGAATTAAACTAATTTTCTAGGTTACTATGATATATTAGTGTTGATTTAATCAACTTGGTTCGAACATATAATTCTGTTATGACTTTTAAAAAAATCATATATCAAATAGTGTCAAAATTGACACAAAATAGTTTTTAAATCAAATATTATATTATTAATTGTTATTTTATTCCTAAAAATCTAAGGTTCGGCCAAATGACTTAGCTAATGATATATATATTAATAATAATCAATTTGGGGTTCTTTTGGCATGTTATAGTAAGTGTATTAACCATATAGTGAAAGAAAACAAAAAGACACGGTAAAAGTTAAATTAATTAACTTAGAGTTAAATCTAATTGATAAGGTCAAAATAATACCCTAAACTTGTCTAAATCCTATTGGTTGATAGGATTTTGACCCATCCCCACTTTAGCTTCGAAATAAGACCCTTTGGAACCATTATAACCCGATTTTGACTTTAATATAAAATAATATTTTGAGATATTCCTAAGGTGCCCCTCTCCTCCCTTATAAAAGGGCACCTCCTCCCCCTCCTCCTCACACCAATTTGAGCACTCAAGCTCGGCCAACCCCTGCCATTTTCTCCTCTCCACTTCCCTAGAATAATCCTAGAGGTCCTGGTCTTCTCCAAAGACCAATCTTAGTTCCTTAAGTGGAGGATTCAAAGAGGCGTTCCAAAGAAGAGGTAATATCCATTACCGATCTTTTCAATTTCTTTCTTCTTCAACTTCTTCTTCTTTAGTTGTTTCATGATAAAGTAATAACATCAGTATTAATTACATACTGATATGTTATTATAAATATGAAACAACCCTAATTCACCTTCTATCCATCCTACGGAAAAATGAAATCACCGCGCGTGCGTACGTACGGAATACCGTCTCCACGCCGTGGTGTAATCTATTTTCCACCATCACCTTACAAGGATGGGTATAATGGTGTAATGAGTAACTATATATGATTATTATGAAGTAGTATTGGTACTGAAATAATATATATATACTCCAATACAATTCCACGATCATAGGAACGATATCATCACTCGTGCGTACGTACGGAATACCGTCTCCACGATGTGATGCGACTCGTTCTACATGATCTTCATTTCATAATGATTATATAAATGAATTGAATGAATGAATATGGTATATACTACACTAATACCATTCTGTAAATGAATTATCTATAACCTAAAGATAAGAATAAGAATTTATTCGACAAAACACGCATAAGAACAAAAAGTTATAAAGACCCGAGTAACAAGTAACAATGAAATATTACTAACAAGAAGCTAATAATATGACCATATATGATCTCATATCAATATTTATGATTCTGGAATAAGTCAATAACATTATTTAAACCATTATACAGGAGCTTCGGACACGAACAAAGCAAATCGGACCTAAGGTAAGGGAAATATCACAATCTCATTTTTATCCGAGATTGTTTATTCGTAAGTATTTACTAGGGTGTATTTTATCATCCACATCCATGTTCCCTCAATATGTAATATTGTTTCCTTCCACTTACAATAGATTAAATCCAATTTTACCCTTCGGTGAGTTTTTAGTAAAAGATATGAAAGGAATCTTTTGTCGTTTTCGTACGAGGTACTTTTTGACTTTTCCGACAAAAGTACGAAGAATGTTTTTTTTAACTTATACGGCATGAATGGATTTTTAAAACATTACTTCAAAGAATCTTCCTTTACAAGTTTTCAAGTTTATTTTTAATCAACTTCTTTTTTTTTAAACTTGTATGACATGTTATGAAAGGAAAAATGTTTTTGAAGAAGAATGGATATTTTCCTCAAGAATGGAGTTCAAGTGTTTTATCAAAATTATTTTCCATCTAAGATAATAAAGGGTTATATTTTTATCCCTATTATTACATTGATTTGATCATGTTGTGATGGAATTATTTTTATGAATTCCTTTATCTTATATGAATTGTTTTATGATGTCATGTTGTTTAAGAATCCCATTTTTATTACATGGGTTATGCGATGATGTATGATTTATGATTATGTGGCACACATAAGAAAGGATTCATTATAAGATGGGTGGGACCTATATCTCCCTCCAATGCATTGGGTAAAGATTTAATATCTCATGAGATAGACATGGCTGGAATGGAAGGTTATTTCGGTTCAGTGATTCAGGACTGAAACGAGGAGTGAACTCGGTTCAGAAATGGACATTGTCCGCTAAGATAGTCTTGGCAATGAGTCATGACTAACAAGAAATTATTTTCCATGATTATGTGTGCATGCCACAAAGTTTCAAGTTTTATTTTATGATTATGGGGATCTCATTTTCACTTCTATGATTTGTTCCATGTTAAGATATTATGATCTCTTTTGAAGGTTATAATTTTCAAAAAGATATGATATGATTTTTATTTCCTTTATTTGCCCTTGCTGAGCATTTGAGCTCACCCTTTTGTGTTTTCTTTTCCCCAGGTCAGGAAGATGGATATTAAGTAGAATATGCTAAAAGGGACCCTAGATATGATGAAATAAATGGGAGACACTGTAGAAGATTTATGAACCAGTTGTTTATGTTTCCTAGTTTCTAAAGACACTATACCTATACGGTCCTTTGTGGTTTTGTCATATGTTGTAATAAGTGTTCTTCAATTTTGAAGTAATAACAATGTATGTATAGTATGGGTCGTTATATTATCCACTTTTGTTGGAGAGATGCCACACAACACACCCATCATGTTTTCATCTTTGATACCCAAAAGTGTTTATTACATACACCACTCATTTTATTGTAACACCCCATCATTATTTAGCATGTCGGCCCTGGAAATTATGCTAGCCTTGGAGGAAGCCACGAAAACCTGTGTCTCCTTCGGAGTGAAAATACATTACACACAAAATGATTCCCTTGCATGAAACAAATAAAACATTCATAAACCATGCTCATAAACCCCAAAATTTTCCTTTATGGTGGCATACATTCATGGTTAATCCAAAATAGTTCATTTTAGGAATTTGAAGAAATTTTAGAACCAACAAATTATACCCATTGTAATATGAGGAGGCGGGGGACTAGAAAGTTAGGTTCTGAGGGAAATTCCAAAGAGGGTGATTCATTCATATTGGTGTGCTCAAAAATTATGGAATGTAATGAATGAGTGTTGCACTAACTTGGAAACCAATTGTAAATGTCTATAAATTTTTGGAGGGGGTCCTCTATATGGTACCTTGACATATTTCATGAAAATATTTTCTCTCATCCATGTAAATCATCTTTTTTGTATGAAAACATGAACTTCGGCCAAGTCGTTCGCACATATCTTTTTCCATGCATCATATTCCATGAACAAGGAATCATATTAGATTAACTCTTCCAAACATGTTCTCTAAATAGACTTTTATGATTCGAAGCATAAAATTCTGCACACCATCTTTGAGTTTTCTTAAATCATCATAAACATACAATCAATATAACCATGAGGAGATATAAGCTGCTGCCACTACCTAGAGAGTAAAAATGGAAATAAATCCATATACCCATTTAGCTAGTATGGTTTTTTAAACAACCAGGAACTCATGGTCATTCTAACTCTGGTTTTCAAGAACCACCCATTCAGAAAACATCTTCCACTATGGGAATTCTGAATGACTGATGAGGTGAATATTACAAGAATAGAGGTCAATATTCCATGATCTTACTTCATATAAAAGGACATGATCAACTTATGGAAAAATACCCATGATGTTCATTCATCCTAGGATCAGAGGGACATATCCATATATGTGTTGAATTGGTGGACTACGGTTTTTATGGGGGGGGAATCAGAGGCTGAAAAATTACCGACCAACTATGCCGTCATATTTCAGAGTTTTATGAGGGAAAACAATAAGATACGTAAAAAAGGACAAGGATTTTTGGTTTGGAATAAATTTCACCATTGAATGGGATTGACTGTACTGGGTATGTTATACCTACTTGTAGTATGGGGTTGAACAATTCCATATTTTATTGTATGAATATGTGTGGCTGTTGTAGTTACACAAATATGGTCAATATGATTTGGTATTGGATATCCTTAGGTGGTTTTCCCTAAATACCCACACCATCTTCCTACAACATAAGAAGGTGAGAACTATCTTATAGTGTGTTCACTACATTTGTGGCATACCACTTGTAGGTTTATAGTACAAAAATGTTCTTCCTTTTTAGAACACATTGGATGATAGGCAGTATAATCATCTCCCACTGCCACACCTTCTAGAGGAATTGAAGGAAAATCATAGTCACACTATTTTATTTCATAGGAACATCACATTAAAGGTGTGGTTGATATGTTTTGAAAGAATGAATCGGCCATAAATATATCGAGGTGGGGAAAAAGTGCTCAAAAGTGCTGTAAAGGAGGAGACTAGGATTGCATTTGTTGATCCTAGATGAGGGACATGTTGATTTGTGGAGATAAACCATGGTGGATGGTTGGGAGCCACTGGTTTACTACACCACTTCTTCTCACCACACTCCTTCATGGTATGATGCTTTCAGTCAGAGACACTTAGATTGGCCTTTGCCTAAGGATTTTGTACTTAGTATTAATCATTATAGCTAATAATAGTGTGAGCCTAGGTGTATCCATGTCGGTATGGATCTAAATATTATTAGTCCGTATGGTGAGGAAAGGCATAGAATGTTGGATCAACAGACTATTATAGTTTTTCATTAACGTATTGTGAAATAATTGAGGTGTCATGAGTTTCATAATTCCATCATCCCACCGAATACTAGTCAGTGACCCTTAAGACTAAATGTTTTCGAGGTTTGATCAGTGAAGCTCGATGACTCCAGGGTAAATATTGGATTTGTAAATCACACTGACATCAACATCCAACACTTCTCATACATGTTTGTCTTGATGGTGGAAAACCTATAGGGGAGATGGGAACATGAGGAGTACATGAAGAACTTTTTGGGTTAAATGATGGTGGTGAGGATTGATGGTCATGTCTATTGTGAACCATATATGTTGTACCTATTCATATGGATGTTTTTTCCTCTAGTAGCTGACAATGAAAGTTTGTGAGGGGGTTCTTAAGGTATGACATACCTATATCCTTTGTCAGTTGTGGTGGATTCTAAAAATACTAGGCTTAGGGATGACCAATATGCTATTGTCGACCAATGTCAACACCATCATGTTGAAGGATTATGACAAAAACTGGGTGGTTGTATACTAGAGTGTGACCCACATAAATTTATACCGTTGGTTGAGTTGGTGAGTGTGCTTCTAGGGTAGTAGTGTGGTTAGTGGGATTCTATAAGAGGTCATGTCCATGCAATGAGTCATACTATATTGGAACATCTATGGGGAAGGTAAAAATTGATTTCAACCCCAGACTAGGAAAGGAGAGGGACCCCATAAAGAATCTTGGGAGCATGTAGGTGGGTCCCAATATGGAGAAGGAAGATACGGGGATGCTCTTAAGAAGTTTCTAAAAAACATGCTGCAACCATTGGCCGATGTTTTATACCACATGCTCTGGAAATCATATAGGATGTTGTAGGTTTCCATGTCTATGGAGGGGCACTGGTGGAAGAATGATCATAGATGGAGTAAGTTTTCCATAGTTGGGGTATGGTTTGATTATATCCAAGGTAAGATTCCATTAGACGCATGCATACACTATGGACATGGATGACATTGCACTCCAATGATGGGATTCTAACCTCCCTTCCACCCTAACGTATATAGTGTTTTGGGATGTCCAATACAAGGGGATACACCACCTATTGATGAATTATATTGGGAATAATTTGTAGATAAGGATGTGTAGGGATCCAACACAAAAGAATACAGGGGATCAGCCACTAGCAAGGCAATTCTATGGGATAGAGATGAAATTGTTGCCTCTGATGATGAAATGGTCATACTTCTTAAGGAAAGACTATTAACATCTTGCCTCCTTCATGACTACCCCTTTTTTATCTAGATGATCTATCTAATGATCATTTCGTAAACGAGATTCATGAATTTTGGCTAGGGGATCCTTTTAGAGGGGGTGAAGGTGCACCATTGGGTCCTTGAAAGAATGATCTAGGGATTGTTCCCAAGGAATAAGAAATTGAATGGAAATTAAAGGTAGTCAGAGTGATGAAATCATAGCCTCAGGTCCTCCCTGTCATATCTAGGGGACTATTATTTGGTATTCCAATGGTGATGCCCACTGGAAAATGGCTCGCCAAGGGTGGCTCATCATCTAAATCATTCTTCCCCTTGGTGAGGGCTAATCTTAATTTACATGAAACCTATATACCATTCAAGGATATTTTACATTATTGAATTTTATTTTTTCCTCATGTAGGTCCTCTTCAATGTAATTCCTGATTAATGTTGGGAGGTCAGGTACCAGTCGTCAAGGTACCGATTAGAGTCATGGGATCTCCTTTAGTGGAACTCCTTGTTGAGACTCAAGGAATAAATATATAGATTATCAACCTATGTAAGTCCTTCTCCCTCACATGATTTCAACTAGTGTTTATTGATAAAATTCATAGACATGAACTTTTTTATGTAGTGCTCATAAAATTATGTACATAGCAAGAAGTTATAGCTTTTGTATCTTGGGCCCCATCATTGATGGTCGTTCCAGTTCTTTAGGAGTTGATGATTAATATGAACCATCTATATTCCTAGGTAAACAATATGCTATGTTAATAGGAGACACCACTGGTGGGTAGGAGCTTGAGGATGGAAGAGGTGATGCTACCAAGGAAAGTTCAAGGGAGGACAACTACCCTCTTGATATGGAGCTTGACCCGATCAAGAGGAAACCTAACGAGGGACCTACTTCATCCATTCCTGATTATTTCTACATGTATGAGGCAACAACACAATATGAGGTAGAAGACTCTAGATCTGGCATGACTGAAGAGAAACACATAGTCTAGAATAGGGTGTCGATGAGCTTACATCAGTTCATTACCGATACATTTGAATAGTATCTTGTAACCAAGATGGGGTACCTCTTACAATTATTACACAATATAGGCACTAGATGGATGGAAACTCGCAGTATTCATGTTATAGACTATTACATCCTTCCAAATTATTCACACAATAAAATCCAAATTTTTTTGGTTTTCTGTAACATATAAATGTATATTGGAACTATAAACCTCCATTAGTCCAATCAATAAATCCAACATCTCGAAGAGGGAATGAATTATTGGGATTCCATTCTTAATTATCAATAATTGGTTATTGGATGAAAAGTACTTAATTATAAGAGGTCTATAATCAAATGAGGAAGGAAATTGATTAGATATTCAATCTCTAAGATAAGTAGATAGGGTTAATATCAGATCTTATGAGCTTCATCTAACATTTATTGGGGATGAAGCAGATCTCAGTAGGGGGAAATAGGTCATGGATTATATACAATAGAGGACAGTGGAGATGAACTTCTCAATTGTGGTGGAAGATTTATAGGGACCAATTCATCTAGGAAAAGAGTCTCTAGTATGTGGAAACCATTGCTTATTTTCAATGATTTAATGTTTAAACTTTATTACATGTGTAGACATACATCTTTTTATTTCATAATCTCAGTTCAATAATATTTATGGGAAAACAAATAGACTATACCTAACATCATGTGAATCATCATCAATGATAGAAATAATGGGACAATAATTTGATTAATCGTTAATATGGGAGATTCCGAAAATCATTGAACATCTTGGGTCTACTATTTGTTGAATTTTCACCTAGAGTGTTCAGGTAGAGAGTGGCTGCAATTATAGAACAAGTATCTCATTAAAATCAAATAACTTTTCTAACATGATCTAGTTCATGAGTGGGTTAAGATAAGGGGCATTGAATTATACTTGGAAAAAGGAGAAAGAAGAGTATGAATCTCGGTTCCCAGAATATAGAACACATTGGGAGTGGAGTCACTATATAGGATAATTGTTGACGTTATTCAAAACACATCATCCATACCTCTTGTTCGGGAATGGGGATAAAAAAATGATGGTACACAACTAACCATGGTCTAAATAATCATCATTTCTTATAATATAATACAATGTCTTTCAGGGCTTTGAAACCAGATAGTAGGTGAGCTAGTATGGCCAGACACCTTGCCAGTTGGGTGTTATTTTAGACAATGAAGAGGATGAGGATCGAAATGACGGACATTTGAAACATGGAAATGTTGTGATAGAATGTTCAAATGGGTTCCAAGACTCCTAGAATTTGGTCACCAAGGATTATAGCACATTTTTTGGGTTTATTGGTGTGAGAAAATTTCAAACTCCCCCTATAAAGGAACATTTTCTTAGAAGTGTAATGACACTCATTGAACAATAATTATGTGGTAGATGACCAGAACTAGAGGAAAGGACCACTTAGAAAAGAGGATAAAACTCATTGTAGTTATTTTTCTCATAATGGGGATAAAAGACATTCAATTTAATGTAATTCAGTTAATAAAGTAGACATATAGATTAATGAAATACGTTAAGGATAGTGCATTGAATATTCTAACATCATGTTATCAGGACGCATCACACAGTCTAATATCATGATATTAGGATGCAGTGTGTGAGGATCACACACTGATCTGACCAAAACTTCTTTGACATTTTAGGTAGAAATCATATCTCATGTACACTTCCCAAGTTAAGGTCAAAGTTTAATGTAATGTGGATGGATTTCTGAACCAATGTAAAATGGGTTCCTAAAAGAAACACCCACATGGGACTTCATGGAATAACATTTTATATACATAGATTAAGATCATGATGATTAGTCCATGGAAAAACATTTACGTTCATAAATCCTGGGCCTATTGTGAATAGTTTATGGACATAATTATTTGACCATTGGGACATGTATTTAAGTAATTTTCATGAAATATATTGGGATGTTATCCATAAGGAATGGGGGGCCTTGGAGGAAACCTGATGTTGCACAAAACACCTCAAGAACAAATCACACATAGTTTTAATGTCATGATATTTATAATTGGGTTATTCTATAATTTTGAGGTCATAGAGTATGGACCATGAGATTCCCCAAAGTTCTTGACATGGAATCAAATACTATTAACAAGATGTTAATGATGGATGATAAGTCCCCCATTCTAGAAAAAACATAAGTGGATGGTCATAATGATTTTAAGGTTTAATATTTGGAACATTATTTCTACTAGTTTAAAGTAATTGAAATCATACTACTGATTAATGTGTGTTGTGTGATAGAGTGATTAACCCAATATTAAATGAGGGAAAATGAGTCCCAAAACAACTCCACAAATTCTAATGTGGTCTTTTACATAGGTAATAGTCATTATTATTATATGTGGCGTCCTAGTTTATGTTCATATGTATCTGGACATTTTAAAAATTTTAAATTCATACTTCTTATACCCTAACTCTTAGTTTAAGGTGATAGAGTATACATAGTGAAACTAGGGATGTAAAAGACCTTATGAGGGGTTGCAATAGGGGATGTACCCAATATAAAATATTTGGGGGTCACTACGTATCCCATGAGGATAAGAATCAATCAACATGTAGTTCTGGAACACGAACTGGTATAAGATTGATGGTGATAGATATCGACCATCTATAATGGAGGTATTTAATCTTCTCATACATGGATATGAGCCATCATGATTTTATATGGGGTAAGGATAATTTTTAACATCATTTTATATGGAAATTAGTATTTTTTTATCCATTATTTATGATACAAGGCATCTGGGTTTGATACATGGTATGATCATCTCTTATTCAGAGGCATCTTGAATTTTTTTGGTGGAATCACTATAGTTTAACAAAATATGCTGAGGATGTTTATGGGCATTCACATGGGATGACCATTCTATCCTTCCTCATAAATGGATATGATGGAATCCTTACCCACTGATGGGTTAAGGTAATTGAATGGGTCTTATACCTAGAAGGGGGCCCTCAAAACATTTCGGCATGCCTATACTACAGATGATGGATGGTCTTAGGATGAATTTTGGAATTTTCTTATGGAAAATAATTCTAGGAGTCACTATGAATCTCCAAAGGATTATAATGAATCCAAACATAGTTCTGGTAGTGCATGCATGTAGTTTAAGGTTATGTGTTCATTACTATGGAAAATAGTTTAATGTCAAGTAGCTTGGACTATAGGGGGGTATTAGTTCCAAAGGAATATATGTGTCATGAAATGGGTAAAAAAATGTGAGTAGATCCTAATGGTCTCACATGCCACATGCACACATGGAAACAAACAACAAATATTTTAAGGACATAATGCTAGGAATGTATAGTTTGTCTAGGGGTAGAAGGGTTGATGAATTTTCAGCTGAGCCAAAACACTAGGATTCTAAGTGTCTATACATATCCCATGAAGATATAAATCAGGCCACACATATTTCTAAAAAATGGTGTGGTTTGATATTGACATAGGTCGTGGTGATTCTCTCTGAGAATTTATTGAAGAACCCCAATTTATTGATTGGAATCCCTTGTTTGGGGAAATGGGTAATGTTTTTTGACCATATCAAAATCATTGTAGAATGAATATTGGTTTTGGATAGGGTAAAAATAAACTCTTATTAATTGGAATCCTAGTTTTGTTTCTGGAATTATCGTATTTTAACATCATCTGTTGAGGATGTCAGCCTTTGTAGTTTAATGCTTTACAACTCAGACAGGTAGATTCTGTGTATTTTTTGAGATCATAATTCATGGAACTGTTGTAAGAACATTATGTTCATGTCATATAGTCCTTATGGTGACTTTTAGTTTCAGTTCATAAATCATGGACTAATGGGAATCCTATTTTAAGGCCATAGTGTCTTGGCCAATGGGGGAGTATCCCAAAAGGGGTATGTGTAGCATGACATGAACAACCCAATGTGAATGAGGGCATAAGAGGATTGTTGTGCACAACATATTCATAGGGGATACTGATACAATGTTTAAATAAATGATTCTTGTAATCAGGTAATACTCATAGTTTATGGATATATAGTTTTGACCGTTGAGGAGGGGATTCTCCAGAGGATATATATTTCCATAAAGAGTGAAAAAACAAACATCTATAAGGGACTATGAAGCCCAGAGACACAACACATATTCCTATGACTGCTCGTATATAGTTTAACATCATGGTTCTTAGACATAGGGAAACTAATTTGAGGTCATAGTGTTCAAACCTATAGGGATGTTAGTTTATGTTCTTAGAGTTTGGACCATGGAAAATAGCTTAATGTATATTTTTAATTGACAATTGGGTGTTGGGTATTCCAAACGGATATCTACAATGATTTGGAGTGAAAATATTATGTTAATGGGGTGGTAAAGAGGCTCATTTCCACACCATATATTCCTTGGGGTCTTTGATTATGGTTATAGAGTTTATAACTAGTGGGTTGAGTGTCTCAAACATATATGTATAGTGTGGTAGAGTGATGGAACTAATGAGAATTTTGGAAATGAATCCACCACCCACCCCAAAAAACTCATTCCTAAGAAGTATCACACATAATTTATAGTCATGATGCTTGGACGTAGGCTCCCTTTTATGAATTACTATTTCAGAAAATTGGTATAGGTGGGAGGTGTGATATGATCTCAATCAATTGTGATTGAATACTATGAACCATTGGAATAGACCATGTGAATAATATAAGGTCCTCCATAAATGGTATTTAACTATGGGAACTTATTTCTAGGTATAATTAGTCTTCTGAGAGCCAATAGTGTGTCACCCTAGAAAAATGAGTTGATACAACCCTTCATGTTGAATTCTATTGCTATCCTATTTTTTTAAAATATAGATTGTGAAATACCTTGAGAATATTCTTTAAAATAGATTTACTATAAACTAGATGGACTTATTCAACTATTTATAGTGTCTCCTAGTCATATAAAACAGTTTTGATTGATAAAAAGTGAACCAACATGGGAAGGACTATCTTTATTCTATACATGAGGGAGTATGGAGTCACCTAGGTGGAATTCTATGTTATCATCTGATTTTCATAGATGGTGTTGAGGATAATTTCTAGCTAAATATTCTTATTTTTTCCCTCTATATTATATTAAATATAATAGAGGGTTTTGTTGATTGCATAAATATATCAATTTTTTGTTTCATGAGAGTAGAAAGTATGGTTTGGATGGATGTTGTACTTGGTATAAAATATTTTCATCTCAGAATCCTAAATGTTGGTGGTGTTTTCTATGAGAAGAGTGTGTGGTACACCGAATTGATTAACGATGTGGGATCTCATATATTCAATCACACAATGGGTGTTTAATTTCATCATAGGGATAACATCTACCAATTTAGAGAATAAATTAATTACGGTCAGAATAAACCATCACTAGATAACTATTATTTGTGGATATAGGCCACAAACATCATGTCCCAAAGTTAATAGGGACAATATTAAATGGTGGTTTGGATAATCTATAGAGTTTTAGGAAAATTTTTGGAATGGATCTTACATGTGTGAACCATCTTCGAATTGTTGATGTAATCATCGACCATGGTGGTCTAAAAGTCGCCCAATATCTGAATCTATGAGTGAGTTTCAATCATGCCTGATGGGAACCATCATAGCTAGAATAAAATTAATATATAACTGGGTGAAACTAATTTCCTTTGATATTAAAGAGTATAATCACATCAACCCCATGTCTTTATAGGGTTTACTCAACGATTAGACAAGCTTTGGAGGATAAACTACACAATGCACTGAGAGATTCACTCACGCTCAGCTTGATCCGGAAAAAGAATTCTATAATGGATATACTTGATAAAATGATTCACCCAATAAAAGGTTTCACATATAATGGGGTATCCTTATGGTATAAACTTGGATTCATAGTTAGTTATATCATTTACTTACTTTATATTAATATAATCATAAATGATGGGATAGATGACCCATCGATGTGCCATGCAAATAATTAGGTCATCCCAGTTAGGCTCTGCAAGCATTGTAGTTAGACTGTATAGGGAATCAAATAAACCATTCTTCAACTAAGGTACATTAGTCACATTTGAATGTTAATGGAACTGGTACATCGACTAAATGATGTCCCCAGTTGGGGAACATGCTTTGGCATTCCTGTGATATAGTCAAAGTTTATCTATTGGATGAATAATTTATAGTATCCCTTCATATGAAATCATGGGGAAATAAATATTGAGGGCCGGATTGAGACCAATAATGAGTTTCTGATAATCTTATTTCTTGTTAGTAAAACCTTATGAGATCATGAACTAGTATGGTCAGATAGCCTATGTCGGTGTGATTAAGAAGATCCCTAAGACAACTCTATTGATCATGGGATTGTCAATCCCACAACCAATCGGACTCCATGAGGCACCATAAAAATGAATTTTACTACATTACATAGTCTATTAAACTAAATTTATAGCCTCATATATGAAATTTAAATCTATGGGTCGTTATATAGAGACTGAATGGGTGGCATGGATGTCTGTGAAACCCTTACCTTTGATGGATTTTTTTCGGAATGAACCTGATGTAAAACTGACGAAGGGTCACAAATAATTGTGATGGTATTCTTTTCAAAATAGGATAATTTGATATATAAATCAACATATCCACATGGTACAATAGTTATATATCTTTATTCATTAGATAATTGTTCAACTTATGCACTGAAGAAACCTGCACATGGCAGGTCTTCTCGATTGGGGAGTATATAGTCCCTGTGTTGATGAGAAAAAAAAGATATATAATAAACCAATTTCATTGAACTGATTATTTTTATTGGTTGATAAGGGAACTGAGGGACCATTCTTGGGTGCTATGATACAATTCCAGAGGCTTTATCGATATAGGTGTAATAAAAATAGATTTTTTAGAAGATACTACATGATCTACTAAAATGTTGTCCGAGATTCTTCATC
Organism: Viscum album; assembly: GCA_963277665.1. NCBI lineage: Eukaryota > Viridiplantae > Streptophyta > Magnoliopsida > Santalales > Viscaceae > Viscum > Viscum album. Next base: position 1,459,249,215 of record OY728157.1, on the reverse strand, counting down.
CCACTAGTTGAAGATTCCTTTCTTCTTGAATCTCTAAATGGTCTTAAACTTTCCTAAAAAATTTGTAATAAATAGACGTATATAGTCTAAGTATCCTTCGAGGACTTAGAGCTCACAAATGTTTCATGGGGGGGTTGAATTTGGGTGATAGACATGATCATTGTAGGGTCGATATCAATGCACTTTTATCTGAATATGTAGATAAGAAACATACCAGAGGTAACACCAAATTTAAACATCAAGGGGATCATCATTAAGTGATAAGTGTAGAGGAAACCTAACACATTATTTGGGTCCTTGACCTGGTACAGACATTGGTAGGACATGACCACCATGTTGTCAATTTTTCATTCCATTAATGACTCGAGAATCAGTTTGATGATGTTGTTCCCAACCCATTAATAATTGACTCCTTCATTATTATGGATGAAGGTATTAGCATAATAGAAAAAGGTCCCTTGTGGTTCCCTAAATGAGGTAGAATCCACATCATTATGGGTCAACCAAATCTAGATGTATTTGAAGTATCTATATGAATAGTATATAGTCTGAAATCTGGTTATAGAATTGAGCAATAGCTTTGTCATGAGAAGGGGGAAATCATCACTGACACAATCCTAGTTTGGGTCTAGAAAGTCAATGTAGACTCTAATCTCTATGTTCCTTTTAATAAATGTGGGAAATTTTTTCTATATATTTTTGTTACTAGACATACTTAAGAAAGATTTCTTTCATAATCTTTTAAACCTCGGCCATAACAATTTCATCATGAGAGGGGTGTACTTTTCTGGGAGGATTCTTGAACCCATGATGAATCAACGAGAGAGTAAGATGATGGATGCAGACCTTAGGGTCGAGTCCCAGAATCTCTTGATAACTCTAAAAAATTATAACATAGTCCTACCTCAGAAAAGTGGAATACTACTACTACTCTTATAAAGGCATGGATGCATTGATATGTGATGGAATCAGTTCTTCCCTATTACCAATATTTTCCTATACCTTCTCATCAACAGTGGTGGAGAAAACCACTTCAACTGAAGTAAGAGTAGTTTATAGATCATATTCATCGTCAATTATAAGAGAATTAGCCTTTGGAGGTTCATACATGCTAACAAATTTTGAGATGGAAATAGTTCTTTTTTGGATAAATGTGGAATCTATACTGAAGGGTTACTGATCTGCTCAAACCATGGTGATAGGTAATGTCGGGGCAATTCTATCTTTCATTTGAGAGTTAGGAAAATACATGATTTCAATGAAATGGTGGCGAGTCTTCTTCCAAAGATTAAAACCATCATTACTTTACCTAAGATAATTTCATGAAACGGTGTCTGTTGGGAGACTTATTTGTATGTTACAGGGGTGGGGGCTTCTAGTATCACCCTAGCTTGTCTTAGGTAATCATACAAGGTAATGTATGAATGTTACTACCTTTTTAGGACACGACATCCCTTTCTATTGGATATGAAAATGAATATTCCAATTTCTAGAGTTGTGACCTCTAATCAATGATATGGGAGAATGAAAGCACCATGTAAGTCTACCCATAGATTAGTAGTAGTGGTTTTCAGATTATGGCTGCACTCTATTCTATCGGTCATAACATGCTTCTCTTATCTTTTTTAGTAGTTGAAATCCATATTTTATGCTTTAATGGATTCTAAGGGAAACACATTTCGGTGACATACCCATACTCAATCGTTGAGGGATTATTTAAGGAATTGGTGATACGGGAGTGGATTACCAAATGAAGATGAATCTAGGGCCCACCTGTCCTCACGTTGTAGGTAGTATCATCTGAGACAACCATACTCTCAGTTCTTTTTATCAAGCTATTAAACTGGGTATTCACCCAGATCATGCCACACAATTTCTATTTGGTCTGTCATAGCCATGGTCTAACAACCCAAACATTTGTCAATGAAAATTCACAGATATTATAGTAAAATCATATAGTTTAGATCACATAAAAACATATAGACCAAAATAAAAATTTTATAAATGAATTAAAGAATTATTAAATATTTCAAGATGTTAAGGAAACAATACTGATGAAATAGTAACTTGACCATTGGAATAGTTAATGACCCATATGAATAGTAAACTAGACAAATGAATAGTATTCTTACCCATTAATGTATCAATAAAATTTATGCATCTTATAAATAAAAGTATTATATAATTATATTATAGTCTAAATCAATAAATGTTTTAAAAAAATTTAAGTACTTATTGTAATTTTTATATCTCATAAATATTTAATTACAATTTTATTATTAGTATTATAATTTAAAAGAAAATATATTTTCATAAAATTTATTTGTAAATTGAATTTTTTTCTGATTTTAAGATAATTCTAAGTGCCCTTAAGTAATTTTTCAATTTTTTATAAAATCATTTATAATTTTAATTTCTCTATTTTCCATGAAAAATATGATTTTAATTAAAAATTAAATTAATCATATTTAGAAAATAATTTTCATAAAATTAAGTTCATTTTCTATTTATAAATTTTGAAAAATGGCCTGGGTTAATTTTTTTTGGATTTTTATTAAATACATGGATTTTTATGAATAGTAAAATAAGATAATTTACAATAAAAGCTAAATACAATAATTTTGGAGACATATAAGATGTGAGGATTATTTAAGACAAAAATATTGACCAATCCATTATTATTTTAATATATTTATAGGTAATTCTCAAACCATTCATATGCCTGAGGCAATGTAATACACTAATTAATATAATAAGGAGAGAACACCCCTATCCTCCACTTTAAATACCACCCCTCGCCCCTCTTCTCCTCGCACCTCTAATGATTTTATCCATTCCTATGTTATACCCAACACTCATCCCTATCCCTTTCCCCATTTCTACGATATCTATGTATAAAAAAATACCCAAAAAATTTCCCTTAAAAGGTTCTTATGGAGGATAAATTCAAGAGGTAAATTCTTCTTTCTTTTCTTTTAATTTATTTTCAAGTTCATTTATTCTCTTAATCTCTTCTCACCTCCATTCATCCAAATGTAATAATAACTCCAAAAACATAAATATACTATGATTATATCATGTTAATATATTATCTATCATTCAACTCATCCTTTTCTCTCCTTTATTCAAATAATGAAATCGTCTCTCATGATGTGTCAATTTATAGACATTATGGGCGATGGATTTTCATTTTCCTTTAACACCTTCATAGATTTTAATAAAACCATTATAATTGTTGAAAAATATTTTAAAATTTATGTTATAATCCTATTTATGTTATGTAACTAACAAATATACATAATACTAGATGATAAAACAAAACGAGTTCATTGTGATCGAAAAACTACCAAAATTAACCTAAAATGATCATCATTAACTTTTATATAATGATTCATCCCCATAAAATATAAACCATTTGTTAATATGATCATTTTAATTTATTTACTATCATTAATAAAATTTAACAAAAATTATATATTTTTATTATAATTTTACATGAACTTCTATTCATGTATACAACTCAACCTATCATGAAAACTATGTAAATGAACACCCATGAATGATGGAATTAAACTCTATAACTCATAAAAAATCCCATAAATAATCCTTATAAAACCATAATTGAAAAAATTTATGTATTAATGGTTCAATATTTTTTAATTATTTAATCTCATGTGATTATATTGGATATTAATGTGATGAAATCATTCAGACAAAAGGTAAGAGGATTTCTCAAACCCAACTCTCTTTCATTGGTTTTTCCCTATTTCGCCCCATTTGGAGTATGTATTTTCCATAAGTATAATTTATTCATAATTATATCATAATTTTCTAAGATAATATTTTTTTATAAATGAGTTTATGAAAACCACCATTTTTTCCAAAAGAACTATGCTTTCAAAAAAAAATACACTTTTTTACATCTCGATATGGTTTATTCTTCACTAAAGGTTGATGATTCTTATACCATGTATATTATTCCCTCTTTTATTAGGGAACCCAGATTTTATTAATTTAATTTTTTTTAAATGAAATCCATTCCTTTCAATGGGTTATTTTATGTCCCTGATTAATCGGCATTCTATGTGGCATGCATGCTATTGTAAATATTATAATGTGACGGGTGCATCTAGAATTTTATAGCATTGAAATTCATTGGGTATTGTTATTTGTCTCATGGTAAAAGTGAAATATGAATGAACATGATACTATTTTTTTCAAAAAAATATATCTTTGTTCACCCCTAGGACCCAATGTTATATTTTTATCCATTACCATATTCCAAGAATTTTTCTAATACATTATCTAATTATTACGATGATGATGTTGATATTATTATCACCCCATGTTATATTGTCTCATGTTTTTATTTATCCTCTTACTAGTATATTAGTGCACACCTTTTTTGATGTATATCCTTAGGTGACTAATTTTACTTTGGATTATTCAATGTCCAGTAAGAACATAGAAAAGAATGAAAAAAATAAATTTTTATGTATTATTTTGTAAAATTTATATATGGTGGTAATTTTATGATGAAACTAAACCATTGTATCTTGGTCATGTAATGATTTTATGTTGTTCATCTTTAAAATTAAGTAATTTTAATCTAAAAAAACAGGGTCACCAGAGTTGGTATGAAATCATGGTGTAGCTATTTTGGGAATTAGGATTAATGATCCTTAGTGAAAACCCTTAGTATCATACTAAGTATAATTAAGAACACAAGAATATTTTTATTTTGAAAACTCTAAAAGTTTGGATCCCACAAAATATTCCTTTAGACTTAATTAATCAATTGAATAAATTATTTATTCATGAATTAGTGCCTTATGTTTTGTTATAACCTTTTCTATTTTATTAAATGGTTCGAAAGAGGAGAAAACAATATAAGAACCTTTGTAATGGACAATGTAGTGATTTCTTGAACAACATCTATAATTCCATAGAAGTTGGAGTTCAAAATTTCAGGTTTATCCATTCCTATATGTCTCAAATTATGAAAGATATCAATAATAAAGTACATTTTCCACCTTCATCTAAGGTGGAGAAACTAGTTATCGAGTGTCTTATGCAATAAAAACCACAAATGTTTAGGGGATCTTATGATCCAGTCATCACGAAATAGTGGGTCAACTAATTGGAGAACATATTTTCTATTCTTCACTATTCTATGATTGAGATGGTGACTCTTGATATTTTTCATCTACATGGAATGTCCGAACAATGGTGGGATTTGATTATGAACTCTGAGCTGAAGGATGAAATTGAAGAGATGTAGTGGGAAGGATTCAAGATAATGTTTCATACCATGTATTTCACGTAAACTCTTGTAAAATAGCCGGATAAAGAATATAGAGTGATGATAAAAATGGATGTAGAATCTATTACTTACGAAAAAGAATAATTCACTAGGTTTTCATGGTACACTTCAGGTTTCGTTATCAATAATGATTGAAAAATTGATAGATTCTTTAGTTGATTATAACCCCACTGTCAAAAGGCTCATACAATTCAACATTATCAGAGTCATGAAGAAGTAATTTTATTTGATCTTAAAGTGGATATGGAGATTAGAGAATACTATCATAGCTTTGGTGGTAGGAAATGAAGGCTGGAATTTCATGTTGGAGGACATAATAACAAAGGTGTAAAGAAAAATAAACCACCCACATTTTAAAAATGTGGGACGAAGCATCGTGGTAACTATCTCAATAGTAAGGGAAAATGGTTCATGTGTGAGAGATAAGGACATCAATCTCATGAATGTCGAAAATATATGAGTAAGAAGGAAAATGTGGTGGAGGAAATGAGAGAACCACCCATGGTCTTATGATAAAACTCTAGTGAGTGAGGGAACAATTAATTCGAGTTCACTAATCCTTGAGTTCCTGATATTAATTAACATCATCATTCACTGAAGCTAAAGGCATAGGACAAGTCTTATTCCATCAGTACTATGTAGGTGAATCCAAAAAAATAATTCATTTAAGTTACACTTCATATTCACTCATTATTGGAAAAATTATTTTTTTATTGTGGTCCTATGTATAAATTTATATCATACATGTTTTCTAGAATTATTTAATCGAACCCCAGAAACATCGATGTTGATATATCAATAAAAACACCATATGGTGTAATCATTGAAACCCAAGTGACATAATATTATCTTATGTAATATGTGGGATGACTATTCCCTAATATCTCATGATACTGCCCTCTGTAGAATTAGACTCTATAATGGGAACATATTGGCTCTCATTATATAGATCACATATAAACTATTGGGAAAATGAAATATATTGTCATATTCTGAACCATCCTATGATCCTCTACAAATTCAAGGAATATCATAAATCTCATTTGCTAATCCTTCAAAAGTATGGGTGTTGATTCCCTGTGATGAATAATACCTCTCTCAAATGGGTGATTTAAAGGAAGGCATCAACCAAGGAGAAATTCTCATTTTGAGGAAATAAAGGGATTTATTTCCTAAAGCGTTACCCAGGCTTCCCAAAGATTATGAGGTAGAGTTATCAATTGAACACATACCTAGAGCTACTCCAATCTCTATGTATCCCAATAGGTTGTATTATATCTAACTAGATGAGATAAAGAAGTAGTTGTAGGAGAACTCGGAAAGGGGTTCATATTCCCTAGGGCATCACCTTGGAATGTGCCAGTGCACATTACCAAGAGGAAGCGTGGATCAATGCAGAAATTTATCGATAATCAGGAACTCAACCATATCTCCACAAAGAAAAAGTATCATAATCCAAGGATTGATTATTTTTTCAATCATTTATGACGAGCTCCGTACTTCTTAGAGGTGGATATCTATTCTGTATTCCATCATATAAAGGTGAAAAGGGAAGATATTAAGAAGACCTCCATCCATACAAGGTATGTGGACTATGAGTTTGTGGTGATTCATTTTGGACTTACTAATTCACCAACAATATTCATGGATTTGATGAATAGAGTCTTTATATATTTTATCAACAAAGTTGTGGTAGTGTTTATTGATGATATTATCATGTACTCAAAGATAAAGGATGAACATGAAGAACAAATAAGGATTATGATGGTGACATTAAGGTATAATAAATTGTATTACATGTTTACATTATGTGACTTTTGGATGTAGAAAGTCGCATTATTGGGACATGTGATCATAAGTGTTGGAATTTTTGTGGACCCTTCAAAAAAATCTAAATAAGTAATGGATTAGACACTCTTGTGAGATGAAAATCTACAGTTTTCATGGATTAGAAGGGTACTGCTGATGTTTTGGGATAAATTTCGCAAGACTATCAAGACCTCTAACTGTGTTAACAAGGATAATGTTAATGTATGTCTATATGGAATAATGTGAGGAATGTTTCGAGGAGCTAAAGAATAGGCTGATCATTTAACGTCTATGTACATTATGAAAATGTGGAGAATGTTTTCTGATATACATTGATTCTTATAAGAAAGTATTTGGTTTTGAAATCATGAAAAATGATAATGTGATATCGTATTTCTCAATGCAGTTGAAGTTCCACAAGCAGAATTACCCAACATAAGATCTAGAGTTAGATGTTGTGAATTTTCCTTGAAATAATGGCGGCACTCACTCTATGGGGAGAAATTTGAAATATAAAATGATAAAAGGATCCTAAATTATATATTCACATAAAATAATTCCAAAATGTGTCAAAAGATATTGTTAAAGCTAATAAAAGAATAAGATTTCTCTATTCATTACCATCCTAGTAAGGCGAAAAAGGTACTTGAAGCCCTTAGTAAAAAAGAACCTAAAACTATATCCATGATATTTATTAAGAAAGGCCCTATCTTTATGGATATTTATATGATGGATTTGAAAATAATAATGGCATGGAATACATCTCACCTTTCCCAAATGACCAACCATACATTTATCCAGGGGAAGATTAAAGAGGTATAAAGGGATGATCTAGAGTTACAAATGAAGGTGAATGAATTAAAGGATGGCAAATTTCAAGGGATCCATATCGATGATGGTGGTGGGATTCAGTTTGGAATAAGGCTATATGTTACTTCATCACCAGGGAAAAATAATTATCTATTGGAAAATTCACATATCTCAATTTTCACTATCCATCATAGGATTACGAAGATGTACCATGATCTCCAAGAACACTTCTCATGGGATACATGTAGAAAGATATTGTTGAGTGTATCTCACCATTAATGAAATGTAATTATGTTAAATCTAGTTGAAATAAGTCTAATGGGATGATACAAAATTTTCTTATACCCATTTGGAAAAGGGAAAATGTCACTATGGACATTTTCATGGGTCTCCAAAAGCCATCCAAATGAAATAATGTGATATGGGTTGTGGTGGACCGACTCTCCAAGACCACACACATTATTACTACTTAGGAAGATCTATCACTTGATTAAATTTATATGAAACAAGTGAAGGAAGTTTTGATATTTCATGTAGTTACACTCTCAATTTTATATTATCTTGATCCCAAGTTCACATCTAAATGGCAGAGGCTTCTTCAACATTCATTGTGTATTGAATTAAATTTCATCACGACATATCACCCAAAAACTAATGGACAATATGAAACGACGATTCATATGCTTGATGATATTCTATGATCATACTCAGTATAATTAAAATGTGGATGTGATCAACACATCACATTTGATGAGTTATCATACAAAAGCAGCTTCCACTAGAGTATTCATATGGCTTCATATGAAGCTCTATATATAAAGCGATGTATATATATAACATGTTGCGATGAAGTTAGAGAAATAAATATAATTGTACATGATATTGTCAAATATATGAAAAATATGTTTCAAGACATCGAACAACATATCAAATATTCTAATTTTCAGAAAAAGAGCTACACTAATAATAATCATAGGGACATGGAGTTCATACTTAGAGAAAGTCTCCTTCGAATATCACCAGGGAACAGAATCATGCAGTTTGAAAAGAAAGGAAGCTATGTCCTAGGTATATTGTCCCCTTTGAGATCCTTGGTCACAAAGTAGCCAAGGCATATCAGCTTTCACTTTCACCAAATATGGTTCATATTCAGATGTGTTCCGCATACCACTCCTGAGGAAATATATACAAGATTACTCAGATTTACTGAACTTAGATACAGTACAACTAGAAGGTGATCTATCTTATTAGGGGAAACCTATAATGATTTTGGACTGGAGAAATTAGGTTCTACACAACAAGACAACCCACCTTGTAAAATGGTTATGTAGGAACAATAAGCAGGATGAAGAAACATCAAAACAGGAAGATGAAATGAAGGATAAGTATCATCACCTGTTTATATAAAATAAAGCATTGAGAGTGAAATTTCAAAAGGGGGAAAGAATGTAATGGGAAAAACTGTTATGAATGGAATTTATTTCTTATTATAGAAATTCCATGTTTTATAAATCACAAATACACTTATAGACTATAATAATATTTTTATAAATGCATAATTAAGGAAATAAGAAGTGTTTCTACATGTTAAAGAATCAATAATGATGAAATAGTAACCAAACAATAAGAATAAGAATAGGACCATTATGAATAGTAAACCGATCAAATCAATAGTAGCCTCACCCTGGAAAGTATAAATAAAATTTATGCATCTTGAAAATTAAATCAAGATATAATTATAAGATAGTCAAAGTAAATAAAAGTTTAAAAAATTACTAATTAAGTGTTAGTATTTTTTGAAGTCATAGGATATTTATTGGAATTATATGATTAATTTTTTAGTTAACTGAAAATTTATTTTCTTAAAATGTATTTTTTAATTAATCATATTATGTTTTATGATTTCATGATCATTTTATGTGATCTTAAGAAATTATTCAAATTGTTATAAAACCTATTTTGAATTTAAATTTTGTATTTTCCATGTAATTGATGATTTTAATTAAAAATAAATTTAATAATATTTATATATTTAATTTCATAAAATGGAATTCATTTTCTAAATCTACATGTAAAAATTTGGTTAGGGTGAAATTTTGGGATTTTTCTAAAATACTTTATTTTTATATGAATATTAATATACAATAATTTACAATAAAAAGATAATACGTGAATTACGGACTCATAGATAATGTAAGTCTAATGTAATCATAAAATCTATAACAAACCTTCTTTAATATTGTATATTTAGAGATAAGTATTAAACTATTCATTATCTTGATCCAAAATAATATACCAATGAATATAATAATGAGAAAAACACCCTTATCCTCCATTATGTATACCAAATCGCACCCCCTCTTCTCCTCACACCTCTCCAGCTTTGATCCTAACCCAAGTTAAACTCTATAATCTTCCATATCCCCTTATCAACATCCATTATTTCTCTTTCACATCAAATTACCAAAAAATTTTCACTAGGGTGGTTCTCAAGGAGGATAAATTCATGAGGTAAATTCATCTTTGTTTTATTTTTATTTATTTTTATAGTTATTTTATTTTCTTATTATATCCTCAAATCCACTAATCCAAATGGAATGAAAAATATTATACCATAAATATATAGTAATTCTATAATGTTAATGGAATATCCATCAATAAACACATCCTTAAATCGCTTTTATTAAAAAAAATCATCACCCATGATCTTTTAATTTACCTACATCATGGGTGATGGACATTAATTTTTATTTAACACCATTCATGATGTTAATAAAACCATTATAATCGCTGAAAATATGGAGAACTGTATCTTAGAACCTTATTTATGGTCTGTAACTAACTTATATTCCTAACACTAAATGATAAAATAAAATGATTTGGTTGTGATAGAAAAACAACCAAAATTAACCTAAAACAATCATCATTAAATATTATCTAATGATTCATACTCACACCATATAAAAAATTATTTATAAGATCATTTAAACTTATGGAATATCATTAATAACATAAAATAACAATTCTTGATATTTATCATCATTTTACACTGACTTCTTTTCAGGTATTCAATTGAACCAATAATGAAAACTAAGAAAATGAACACTCTCAAATGATGAAATTGAACTCCATTACTCAAAAAAAGCAGATAAATGAACATAATAAAACTTAAATGAATGAAATTGATTTAAAAAAGGTTATTTATTAGGAAATTAAGGAATCTAATGTGATTATACAGTATATTAATATGAAAAAATCATTAAGACATAAGGTAATATGAATTATCGAACCCAACTATATTTCTTAGGGTTTTATCTCTATCACCCAATTTTTAGTATGTATATTCCATAAATATCATATATTCATAATTATCATACCTTGTTTGGGATATAAATGTTTTTTAATTCAATATTTGGAAAACATAATGTTTTCTAAAATAACTCTTCATTAAAAAATCACTTTTTACTTCTCAAGATACTCGAGGGTGAGGATTCCTATATCAAGAATGTTATTCCCTCTTTAATTTGGGTAACCAATGATTATGAATTTATTTATTATAAAATGAAACCAATTATTTTATATGGTTTATTTTCTATCCATTATTGATATACATTCAATGTGGCATTCATGATAATTTAAATGTTTTAATATGACAGGTGTTCTCTGAAATATATAGCATAATTAAATGTTATGATGTAAATGGTGCTCCAAGAATTATATTGTGCTACAATTCATAGGTTAATGTGATGTATCTCATGATAAATTTGAAATATGTATGAACATGATTCTGTATTTTATCCCAACTATGTGTCATAGTTTACCACTAAGACATGATGTTACATTTTTTTTGCATTACCACAGTCCAGGCCTTTATCTAATACTTTGTCTCATGATTTTATGATTGTTCTCATACCACGTTAAATTGTTTAATGTACTTATCTATCATCTTCCTGGGATTTTATCTCACCCCATTCTTTTATGTATATCCTCAAGTGACTACTTATTCTAATGAGAAATCAAGGTCCATTAAGAATCTAGGGAAGAAGAAATTAATTAAATGTTTATGTTTTATTTTATAAATGTTATATATGGTCCTAATTTCACCAATACACCAAACCTTTTGATCCGTGTCATGTAATTATTTTATAGATTTTATCATCAAATTTCTGTAATAGTAATGTAAAAAAATCAAGGTCGAAATACTTAGATTGTATGGTTGATTGTATTTATGTTTTCTTCGGTATGTCCTAGCAAATTTAGCATCCTGGTTGAAATATGATTGATCCAAGAAACTATTACCACTAGGAATCGGTGAATTTAAATGTCATTGAACTAACCTATGATGTAAAATAGAAATATATTAACCTACCAAAGGGAACCCTCATATTAATTAGGGAATGAGATGATGGCTTGGAACTCAGATTTATAAGAATCCTTTACACAGTAGAATTCTACAACAGCTACTTCTATTTCAAACTGATGGAATATTTTCATTAATTTTGTAGGCGCCTTTCTAATTTCATTCAAAAATAGTACGGAATCGAGGATATAGATCCGTGTGGGTAAGATTAATAGGTTCTTCAGCACACCATAACTCCTCCCTAATGAATTGACTTGTCAGGTGGGGGTCACTCATTAGATGGGGTCATAATGGATGTTAGAGGTCATACCACTGATTATTTGATAGTGTCAAAAATAACATGGTGTTGATGAGTAAACCCACCCTAAACCACTACTAGAAGAATATCATCTAGATGAGACTTAGGTCTGCTGTTATGTGTGAAATCATAGTGTGGTCATGGCTGGTATTCTTGATTAATTAATAACGATAAATGTGGTGGGGTATCTTACGGGGTGAGCTGGGGGACTATGATTGTTGAGCTCTATTCAGAACCGTTTTCTAGGTATCGATATCATAAAAGTATTGGTTTAAATATGTAGTATGAGCACTCTTGTTCATCACATTCCCTCAACCTCTACTTTTATGGTGTTGGCCAGAGGTATTCTAGGGATTTATGTATCCCTTAAAATCATAGGGAACCTTTAAGTCATCTACAAGCTCGACAACATTCACATAGGCATACTAATGCTCATCATCAGAGGGGTCCACTTGTTTTGGACATATCACGGGGAGATTATCAACTAACGATGAATTAAATAAATGAGGGTTTGATAAGGGATTGGAACCAATGGGGAAAATTTATTTCTCTTATGTCATTGGTGTCAACTCTTCTGAGATTTGGATTCATGTGATGTAGATGAAGAATTGGTTGAAGAAGAAGGTGTAGTGAATATAGAACATTATTTTTGTCCTTGGTGGGTACAAAAGAAACTGTGTTCATGATTGACTCCTCTATAAGCCATCTAGTCATCATACTTCTAGGTTCCATGGCTATAATTATAATTTCATTCTCCCAATGTATCAATGTTGTTATTATCCTTGATGTAGATATGTGTTACTTGTGTTAGTACATCGCCTAACATGACCAAATCATGATTCAAATTATATTGGATACAATACATGAATACATACCATTAATATATTATATTTACAAGGATTGTGTGTTAATATAAATGGTCAATGGGATTAGTATTCCTGGAATCTTGTGGCCTCCAGCACTTTTGAAGCTTTAGAATTCTATTCTCTAGTGTACGAATGAAATATCTCAGGACCTGTGCATCCTTGAAAAATGGTTCTAGTTTTTTATGTCTGGTAATGTAGATTTGGAATCCAATCCATGATAAGGGTATGGATCATAACGTGGGTTTGGAGCCTCATTCATCAATCTAGATGGTTGTACCTAATTAGGTGGTTCCTGATTGATCTCTCCTAAGTGAGGTTGTTATTGATAAGTATATACTCATCAATGATCCTATGGATTGGTGTCAAAATATTATAATGTCTAGGGGGCCTCTAACTATATATAAGTGGTGATCTAAAAATGGCATTACTTCCCACAAGAGCTAGGAGGGTAGTGGGTTTGACTTTTTGGAATGTTTCAAGGCTTCCAAGAAAAGCTAGGCATTATAGGAAAATTCTCAGAATCCAGAAAGAATTATTTTAGTGCATATGGTATATAAAATAATAATATTGATGTTCCCCATGAGCACTGTTAGAAGATTAATTTGATTCATTAGCATATTGAGTTTGTTTGCGAGACCATTTGACCTAGCAATAGAACATGAGAATTGGTAATCAGGTAGTTTCATGATCTTGAAGGAGTTAGAAATAAATTTCATGTGTATAGTTGACCTGAACTAATAAATGAACTTTCTAAAAAGGACTTCCCGATTTTTTAAGGGACCTATGGGGAGATGGTTCTACTAGAAAAACATAGGTCATTCCAATATCTAAATGAAATTCTAATGCTTGCATCCACTTCTTAGTCTAGGGTTCCCGACATAGTTATGCACATTGAGAGAGAGTGGGACATGTTTTGTAATTGGTCCTCCATATTGTTGAATAGGGGGAAAATATTATTTACAATCCATTGGGTTTCTCAAATGTCATCTACCCATGCTAGCTAAATTATTCTATGAGGTAGGATTGCCACCTATCGCATCTCTGAAGCCTCACGGTGAGCGGTAAGAGAGGTTATCAATTCGTCTTGGCCAGGGTAACTATCTTGATGAGGATTCCTAGCCACCAATGTGTTTACAAGCTCTTAAACATGGAATGTAGGCTTGGTGTTTTTTTGGAGAAGCAAAACCAGAATCCTAGGGAGGATAATTATGATTCTTCTATTTTTTTAGAGATTCATACCACAACCACATGACATATGTCCCCATATCTTCCCTGTATGCATGTACAAGGATGCTGATCTCGATTAAGGGAAATTAGAAAATGATGACTTATTATTTGATGGAGGAGAAATGGTATCTCATTGGCCAATACTATAATCTATGTGTAGATTGACAATAATATCATCGATGATCCTTTTTTTCTATTCGACCAACTAGGGCAAGGCATATACTTTGGGATCTAACATTGTTTTGGGTGTGGCCATTTTTGGATTGTTGCTCCCAAAATTATCTATAACCTTATCAATTTTATGATGAGAAGGAAAAAATTCCTTAGTGGACGGATCCCCAAGGATGTGTTCATGCCTCTACTGTCAGGTAAAAAATCATGTTTGAGGGTTTATTTGGAAATATATAACTCATAGGGGTGGGTTTTCCCTAAAAAACCTATAGAGCCTTCCCAATCCCTTGGGTTCTATAGTAGGATGGGGATGAACATGTTTACTGTTATGGTACATGGAGGGGAACCCTCATCATTGGTGGGTAGGTCTAGCTCTTTCAAGATAGGACTTATGTCAAGAGTTGTGTAATTTCAACAACCCCTCATCTACATATGAAGAGACACATCTCACATATTCTAATAGAGGTGTATAAGGCTCTTGATGCATCTTTGTTGGTTGATCTGATGGTATGTGGATGAATTAGGATGTTGAACTACATGGAGTTCAACCAACTCAACCATTCGACAATACTGGTTGATGGCCTCCAGGTGACCCTGAATCTCTAGAAAAACTAACCGATGATCACAAAAGTGGTGAAACATCTCCTATATGATATGGTGGAAACACATGACTTTTCCCTCAATAAGGGACTATGGGATGTTGAATTTGGGATTCACTGGAGGCCAAAACAAAAATGAAAATTGGTTAGTGGCTACACCAACCCATATAACCTCTTGTTCTGAGTCAGGGTCCTTCTATTTGTTTTCACAATATCTAATTGGTTCTATTATATAAATTTGATGTCAAATTGATGATTATTAGTTATCTGGAAGGTTGGTTTGCAGAGGAACCACTACACATGTAATCTATTTATTGCATTCTTTGGAGTCTCTTGGAGGAGGCCGTTATCGCATCATAACATCCTTATATGATTGGTTGTTCACCATTACCTTATATGAAATGGTGGTATAACTCATCTTTGTATCAATAGGTTTCTCACCATATAAAGGAGTCATCTGAAACCCTAGAATATTCCCAATATCTTATATAGAGTTAGAGAAAAGGTAAATTGGTAGTAAAGGAGATGGATACACTATGATCCCATGGAAGGGGGCTGGAACTTCCTCCACCTACATGTAACTATGTAGTGACCTAGGGATCTTGTATATATCACCCTCTGAGATTGAAAGCTTCAACTATTGGGATCTTCCCTAGACTCTTTCTATCAAGGTGGAAACTCTATTATCGAGTCATTTGTGTCTTAAATGTCTGATTATCAATCAAGTTGATGAAGACATGAAGTTTCCATAGATTTCTCCTTTCACAGAATGTGTTCACCCTTCATCCCTTAGATTGTTCATCAGGGTAGGTTCCCTCTTCCATACTGGTAGGACAACCACATTTGTTACACGGAGCTTGGGGATGACCTTTATTCATGTTGAAATGGATGTGGGGAGGACCTTTGTTTTAATATGTAGGAGTATGGGGTGGATCTCTTTATGAGGTTTTCATGGAATAGAATGAAGCACCACTCCCATTGATGTGAAAACAAGGAGGGATTCAATGATGTTTTTTGAATGAATAGTTACAACCTACAAACTATATCTAATAGTTATGGGTTGTCCGTTAAGGGTTTATATGGTTCCATTGCCTTGAAGCGTCATCCCAACCATCCTATGAGGTAGTTATGGTCTTGAAACCAATAGAGTTATGGAAGATCTTTATTCTCCTATTGTAGGGATCTGATGGGATCTTTAGGTGGTGGTAGTGGTCACTATTTTTATGGATGATGATTTCCATTCTTGGGAATTCTCCTAATAATAGCATCGACATTGACATAAGGTGTTGTGTATTGATGCCGACAGAGTATGAGTAAAGTTCACCCATTCCTCGTCATGAGGGATTGACCATTGATGTAATTGTTGAATCATAGTTAGATCCCTCCATAGTGGTTATTTGGTAGTTTTTTATCCCTGGGTGACTTGGAAATCCCCCACCTCCCCACTGTATGGGATTAATTCATGGAATCTATCATGGAGAGTAACTCGAAAGAGTTTTCCATTATACTGGGGCGGGGGTCCCCTTGTGTGTCCCTTGAGGAAGGTGGTGTCAATGGTCCATTGATGCCTCTAGGTCTTGTAAGACGATGTCACATATGGGAATGACCCCATCATTCATGTATTTTTTGTACAAGGGCATTGATTGACATCTTATAGATGATTTAAAAATGAGATACATGGTGTGTGTTATTGGTAGATTAATTTGAGTTTGAATTTGTTGTAGGGTTAGAGTTCTGTTGGGAATCTACATCTACACTTACACTTCCTCAACCCCTACATGCAGAAGGTTATTGATTCTCTATTGTTTGATTCAGGTTAAAAAATGTGTATTTTTCCATGAGTATAGATATAAGGAATGTTATTCTGAATTCTACAACATTGTATAATATTCTGAATACATAGAGTAATCTGCACTGATAATGTTGCATATTGAGGATTCCACATTGTTCACTGCCATAGTTTTCAATTCAGTTCCTTGAGGCCCCCACAATTTCTACGGTGGGACTTGAAACTAGATTTTTGACCCTTCTGTAATTCTAATCAATTGATTATCCCAAGCTATTAGTCCCCATTTTGAGGAGAATATATTCATGTAAGGTTCACCATTTCTATTTTCGATTCTTTCGTCGGGGACCGCCTACATGTCAATATACATTGGATTACTATTTCCCCACATTAACAATTTCCAAATATTGGAAAATTTTATCACATTCATCATATATATCTACTCCTTGATATAAATGGGTTTATGGGATCTTGATTCATATTTCCATTGATTATTACTTGGATATAATTACATTGTATGGGTCTCCCTCATAGATTTAAGTCATTATCATGGAACTTGTTCCAAGTGTCTTCTCATTGTGTAAGTTAATTAATTGCACTACTTCTATCAAGAAATTATATTTTCTACATGATAGGGTAGAAATATTACATTTGAAGACTAGTCATGTTTTAAATCTCTTGTAATGTGTGGAATTTCGAATCATTGGTCACATGTATTCTTCATATTGAGATGGAATCTCAAAGGGATATCCTTTTGAAATAGAGTGCAAGACATCCAATGTGGATCTCACAGAAAAAACACTATGGGTGTAAATATTCCAAGGATTTTTTACCTTAGGAATTGCATGTATTGAATGAGATATATATTTTGAGTATGGTCACAAGTTCTATATCATATAGAGATAGATCATATTATCTGGTTGAGATGGATCAACGAATGATTTTAATGACGTGTGGATATTAGAATAGGGTTAGTTTATTATGGGGAAATGACGGATGGATCGGGACACCCTGTGGAGGTGGAACCATTGTTTTGGATCAAAACACCCCGTGAAGTTAGATCTTGGAGGTTAGTGAGGGTGAACCTTCAAGTAGATTTTGGAGGTGTGTTCCTAAATGGAAATAAATCATGCATAGATAGTTTAACAATAGATTGATTATAATTCCCCATGAGGGGGATACATATTTTTGAATAACAACGCTCTATAGTGGCAGATCTGGGTGATGTGTCCCAAGGATAGAATATGTCACACCTATATTGTTTACTGGTGGATGGATAAGAACACCCCTAAAGGTGTATATAGAGTGGTGGATCAAAATAACATGAGGTGGTAGATTCGAGAGCTGTTTCCTTATGGGGAATGATTTCAAACAAGGAAGAATTACCAATGTATCTTAACTCCCATTGAAAATGATCTAGAAGGATGATTAGAATACATCATGAGATGGATTGGGGAGTTGTGTTCCTATGAGGGATGATGTCACAATTGGATAGTTTACCTTGCTGGGTTGGATTAAATATCACCTTGAGGTAGATCCAAAACGATTGATCAGAATTACCCTTGAGGTGGATCGAGGAGGTGTGACCCAAGGAGGGAAAATCTCACCCCTTGATAGGTTACCAAATACAGGATTAAACCTCAGAGAAGTTTTCTACATAACATGTTTAGAGTATGGGGATCAAAACACAAATATTTGGATGTCATTTTTTTAGTTCATATGATAGGACCGATCCATTATATTTAACATCATTGGATAAGGGTGTTTTTTCATGAAAGGAATTTTGATGAGTGATGGTTTGGGGCTTACACATTGAATCATCCATTGAGGGTTTCTTTTACTCCATGAAGTAGTGGTTATAATCCCATGATGATCAGGCATGGGGAAACTAGTGTTCTTTGTTGAGGGAAACACTACATTTTTTGTAATGTGGTGAGGTTTTTATCAAGAATTATAACATCACATGACTATAATGTGTATCTAAAAAAGATTATGTCATGAAACTCGCACATTGGGGGACTCAATCCTCACCACTTGGCCTTAAAAGAAAACTTTTCATGAACCTTCGGGCAAGGCATGGAATTGGAACCATCCTAAGGGAGTGGCCAATCATAGGTTCTGAGTTGGGGTTTCTGATTCACGGTCAAATTTACCCAAGAGATTAAGGTTGAACGATCCTTGTAAAATATATTGGGTTGTCGAATCCTCAGAGACCTAAAAAATAACCTACAGACACATACATTCTATGGATTTATTTTTGCTATAAAGTTTCCAACATGGGTTGATTTATGATTGTTTTAAATGAACTCTAGTAGACTTAAGTGAATTCATGTTAAAATAATGAGTTGATCCTAGGTTATCACTTGGGGTGGATTGGACGTATTCCCTTTTTAATTATTTCAATTTCTTATATTTGAGTTGAGTTCATTTAAGGAGATCAATAAACTTCATAACATACTGATTTTATACCAACACACCATAATACTAATCAATTATAAACATGGAGGATCAAATCTATGATCACTCTAAGGTAAAGGTTTGTATTAGCTCTTGGAGTATGTGGCCTTAAAATTCAACAAGGACGAAGATGTTTTAAAATCATCAAATAAAAATATCAATTAAATGAAGTGATTATACATTAATGGTGTGATAAATAACATCCAATACCGCCCCTTTATACTCAATTGGATCAACCCATAAGTGGTTTATCCCTCCATTGATGACATGCCTTCAACAGAAGCGGGAATTAGACATACGAGGGTGGAATTGAAGAAGTAAAAACAACAACAAAAATCGATCACTCCACTATTGTGTGAAACATATCACAAAGAATGGTGTGAATAAATTCACACCTTGAACCAACAGTATCAAAGATATATGTATAAAAAAAGAATAAGAGTAAAGAAAGAACTTTTATGAAGAAACTAAGGTTAATAAAGGAACTTACCATTGATGGAATGCGATTACAACATCAAATTGGCAGCATCACATTAAGATGAAAACAAAGCTCAAAGATCCTAGACTCATCCACCACCACTACATTAAATAAGAATTTTTGAATTCTTGGGTATATCCTTTAATATTCCAAGTCTCCTCAATTAATTGTGGTAGGCCATAGGTGGGTGGAATGTTGAGGGAGAGTTTATTTTTCCACCCTTGACCCGAGGTGGAATCCACCTTTCATCCACCCAACAGATGCGCTTGGAAGAAAATCTAGATGGACGAATTAGAGTGGTCTATATAATCATAAAATGGAGCCCCGGATTTCTCCTAAATGTCTGTAAAAGTTGGACTCATTTGGAGTTGTGGATTGGTAGATATAAATATATTTGTGAACTATTTTTCTGGGCTGCCAAATCTGGCCCAAAAGTTTATCTTTAACTTGGGATACCTAAATATCCACAATGGAGGCCGAATTAGCGCTGGATCCTGAATAATAATTTTCTAATATATATTTATTATAGCATCCCAAGAAATTTTGGTTCTATGGGGTTTGTAATGTGGGTCCCACATTCTCATCAGTGGGCTGGTGTCCAATCTACCTTCTCTATAATTGCTTCCATTCATCTCCAAATATCTCCATCATCCTTTATGAATCATCCATTAATCCCTGAATAAAACATGTTCATATTTTTGTTTATAAAAATTTAAAAAAATATAAAATTAAAATATGGATAATTACATTAATTTAAATCATATGAATAATTTGGTACTTTAAATGATGTTAAAAAATGTACCACATAATAGTGAATTTTAAGATGGAATTTCAATCATAATGTGAAATGATGTTCAAAGTATAAAATGCACTAAAATGGTGTTTCTGAATAACAAATCACATAAATATTATATATATTAACAATTAATATTAGTATCATTTAGTGGCTAATCACACCCCCCAACCTGAGATTTTCTAGTCCCGAGCAAAATGTATCTCAACAATATGAAATTCGAATTTCCTTTTCCAAAAACATTTAAATACATAATGATCACCAAAACCCTTATACCCAAAAATAACGAAACCCATAAAAATATTTTAATACAAGATATTTTCATAATCATATCACAATCCCAAGCTCAATACATTGTTCAAATTCATTTCCATATTTCATCCAATATCAATAAAGTATGAGGATGTGTTGTGCATAACAATAGACATGGGGGGTTCATCTTTATTTAAGGGGGAAATAAAGAAATCACTAGGTGTAATAACATTTCAATATTAAGATGAGTATTCAATTTTTTTTGTATTGTTTTTTTTCTGTTTTTTCAATTTTTCCATGGTAATTGAAATTTCACTCAAAAGAGTCAACCCCTGTAGCGAGACTTTGCCGATGACTCCTAGGATCAAAGACCTTAGGGAACCAAGTGATGCCCACATACTCGGAAATCATCTCGAGTTAACTCCATGAAAAACAAATTCAAATTACCAAAAATAAAGATAAAATTACTAACTCTGGGCCAGACAACTATGGAGTCACGATCCCCAAGTGTCGAATTCCAAGCATTAGTTCATTTCATAGCTCTACGTGCAAATTTATTTTTTTTTCATTGAATACTCATATTAAAACTAAAATGATCACCAAACCTATGCTATTTATTTTGGGGACCCCATGAAATCAAACTAATACCCCACTATCTGAAGGACGTGCATTGTGATATTTTTTTATTTGGATGAAAATATAAATGATGAAATATCACATTGCACAGCCACACATTCCAAAATCTATGCTCATGAAATTATACAAGGATTAAAATCAAAATCGGGGCATGATAAATTATTTGATATTCATATTAAACTTGTACAATGTCTATTATAATGTTCAAGGATAAATAAAATGTTCCTCCCATTAAGGTACACTTTTTTTCAAATCATTTTTTTCACAAAAAACTAATTTTTTTTATTTAATCTCCCCCCAACTTAAAATAAAACTGTCCCTAGTGTTTGAAGAAAAGTAAATTTAGAAGGAGTAGAGGTAGATAAGGGACATTCAAAAAGGAAATTGAAAATGAGAATCATGGAATGAAGTCACCAGGTGGTTGATGTTGAAATTATGGTTTCTCCCTTTTAATCCCTTGATCTCGATGTCACTTTGATAATTCCTTAGTGGAGAAAAAAACAAAAAAAAAACAAAAACATATATATATATATATATATAATAAAGTGAAATATAAGTATATATATAAAAATTATATAATAAGGAAGCACAAAAAAATGAACAGATGATACATTGTCTTATTTTTAAATTTCTAGGTAAGGTATTACCCAAGGATCACACCACGTGACATAGATGAATATAGTGATCCCCATTCATACCCATCAATACTCATAATTGGAGAACAGGACAACAGTCTAAAACTTTTATTTTTTAAATATCAAAATGATTCATTAATCCTATTAAAAAAAATAATTATCCGAAAAGATGAAAACCACAGGTTACCTCCTGTGCAGTGCTTAAATTAATGTCGTTAGCCTGGAATGGACCTTCCAACATACCCAATAACAATTCTCAACATTTTAAGGACCCCATATTTCTCCATTTCCACTAGATTGAGATTGATTCTTTGTTTATAATTTTTGTCATGTGCAAACCTATGTTCTATAATGAGTGGTAAAATCCAAGGAATATCAGAAGTGGTTGATCCAGTTTTTTTAGTCTTTCCGAACACATTAAGAATAATTACCTCTTTATTGGTGTAAAGTTATGAAATGGTGAACATTGGATGTTTTTTGTTATCCCCAATGAATAAAAACTTGAGGGTGGATGGAAATTCCTTTCATTCATGTTCAGGTAGGCTAACACTTTCAGACATAGGTTTGGACTTTGAATCAAACTCAATTTCATTTTCAAAATCGATCAATAAAATTGGTTCCTTTTTAATAGATGATTCAAACACAAAATTGGAGTGATCAATTTTAGGAATTGGTATGTACTCAATGTTTGTGATTTCTCTAAATGGTTCAATGATTAGTGTATTTGAAAATTTATCAATGGGGTTATAATTAGGAGACTCAATCTATGATGTCAAATTATACTCTTTTGAATCCAAAAAGCCAATTTACACTTGATTTAAATACCCTTCAAAAATTTCCTGATCCTCTTCATCTATCCCAAATCCAAAGGTTGGTTCTTCAATAAATTCATGTGGGGTTAGTGGGAAACAATAAATGTCAAAAAAGTTTATGGAAGGGAAAGTTGGTGTAGGGATGTGTTCCTCATAAGTTTTAATGTTTTGTAGTTCTAACCTCAAAGATGTAACCTCAAAATAAATTTTCTCCATTTGTTGACACAAATTTTCAAGTAATGATTGTGGATCATGATGGGTAAGGGGTTGAGAAAAATGGTCTATTCTAGGTGGATAATTATATTGTTGGAATTGCACAGGAGGGTGTTCAGATTAGATTTGTGGGGATTGAAACTCATTATATGTTTGGACGTTTTTTGGATAAAAGGTAGTAAAAACATTGTGGTTCATTAGGTTTTTTATGATCCCACATTTAGAAATTAGGATGGTCAATCTACATCACGCATGGTGTTGGGTGATCAAAGTAGGGATATGTTTCCCATGTTTCGACTTGATTAAAAATGAATTCCATAAGAGTGAGGGGGTGAGAACAGAGAAGGAAGATGAAAAAATGGATGATAATGTCTAAGATAACTTACTTAGGTCCCCGGAAACAGTGCCAAAATATGATTCACTCTCAAATTTACCCATGATATGAAGTTAGAACGGTTCTTATAGTTTAGCTTGGGTTGTCGAATCCTCAGAGACCAAATAAGTTACCTAAAGAAACGTACATTATATGGATTGCTTTTGGCTATGAAGTGGCCAAAATAGGTTGATTTAAGATGGTTTTAAATGAAATCTAAGATACTTAAGTGAATTCAATTTAAAATAATGATATGATCCTAGGTTATCACTTGGGGTGGATTGGACGTATTACCTGTTCAATTATATCAATTTCTTATATTTTAGTTGAGTTCATTTAAGGAGATAAAACAACTTCATCACTTACTGATTTTATACCAACACACCATAATACTAATAACCTATACACATAGAGGATCAAACCTATGAGCACTATTAGGTAAATGTTTGTATTATTACTTGAAGTAAGTGGACTTAAATTTCAACAAGGATGAAGAAGTTTTAAAATCTTCCAATAAAAATATCAATTAAAAGAAGTGATTATACATTAACGGGTTGATAAATAACATCAAATCCAGCCCCTTTCTACTCCCTTGGATCAAACCATAAGTGGGTCAGCCTTCCATTGATGACATGTGTTGAACGGAAGTGGGAAGTAGACTTACGAGGGTGGAATTGAAGAAGTACAAACAATAAAAAAAATCGATCACTCCACCATTGTGTGATAAATACCAAAAAGTATGGTTTAAAAAAATTTACACCTTGAACCAACGGTATCAATGTGATACATAGAAGAACATAATAAGAGTAAATAAATAAATTTTATTATGAAACTAAGGAGAATCAAGGAACATACAATTGATGGAATGTGATTAGAACATCAAATTGGCAGTATAACATTAAGATGAAAACAAAGCTCAAAGATACTCAACTCTTCCACCACCACTACCTTAAATAGGAATTTCTTAAGCCACAGGTCGATCCTTCAATAGTCAAAGTCTCCTAAATTAATTTTGGTAGGCCATAGGTGGGTGGAAAGTTGAGGGAGAGTTGATTTTTCCACCCTTGACCCGAGGTGGAATCCTGATTTCATCCAACGAACAGATGCGCTTGGAAGGCCTTCTAGATGGCCAAATTATAGTGGGCCATAAAACCATAAAATTGATCACCGGATATTTCCTGACCATCGGTAAAATTAGGGTCCATCTAGAGTTGTGGATTCATAGATATAAATATATTAGTGAACTATTTTTCTGGGCAGCAGAATCTAGGACAGAAATTTATCTCTAACTTGGGCCGCCTAAATAACCAAAATGGAGGCTGAATAATCACTAGCTCCTGAAGATTAATTTGTTACTATATATGTATTATATTATCCCACGAAATTTTGGCTTCATTGGGGTTTTAATGTGGGTCCCACATTCTCACAATGGGTTGGTGTCCAATCTGCCTTCTCTAGAAATGATTCCATTCATCTCCAAATATCTCCATTATCCTTTATGAATACTCCATTGATACCTCAATAAAACATGTTCATATTGAATTTTAGATCAATTTAACAAAATATAAAATTAAAATATGGATGATTACATTCTTTAAAATCAGATGAATCATTGGGTGCTTTAAAAGATGTTAAAAAATTTACCACATAACAATGCGTTTTAAGAAGGAATTAGAATCACAATCTGAAATGATGTTCAAAGTATAAAATGAACTAAAATTGTGTATATGATTAATAATGCGCATTAATATTATATATATTAACAATGAATATTAGACTCATTTAGTGGCTAATCACACCCCCCCAACTTGAGATTTACTAGTCCGGAGAAAAATGTATCTAAATAATATGAATTTTGAATTCCCTTTTCCAAAAATTTTTAATACATAATGATCACCCAAACCCTTATACCAAAAAAATCATGAAACCCGTCAAAATATTTTAATACAAGATAGTTTCATAAGCAGATCCCAATCCCAAGCCCATTCCATTGTTCAAATACATTTCCATATTTCATCCAATATCAATTACGTATGAGGATGTATTGTGCATCACAATAGGCATGGGGGTTCATCTTTATTCAAGGGAGAAATGATGAAAGCGCTAGGTGGAATCACATTTCAATATTAAGATGAGTGATCAATTTTTTTATTGTATTTTTTTTGTTTTTTTTTGTTTTTTCAATTTTTCCATGGTAATTGAAATTTAACTCAAAAGAGTCAACCCCTATAGAGAGATTTTTCCTATGACTCCCAGGCTCAAAGACCCTAGGGAACCAATTGAATCCCACATAGTCGGACGTCATCTAGAGTTAAATCAGTAAAAAACAAATTCAAATTACTAAAAATAGAGATAAAATTACTAACTCTGGGCTAGACAACTATGTAGTCATGATCCCTAAGTGTTTAACGCCACGCATTAGGTCATTTCATTGCTCTACGCACAAATTTATTTATTTTTCAATTTTTTTTATTGAATACTCATATGAAAACTAAAATGATCACCAAAACTGTGCTATTTATTTGGGGGACCCCATGAACTCAAACTAATACCCCACTATCCAAAGGATGTGCATTGTGATATTTTTTTTATTTGGATGAATATAGAAACGATGAAATATCATATTGGATAGCCACACATTCCAAAACCTATGCTCATGAAATTTTACAAGGATTAAAATCAAAATCGGGGCATGCTAAATTATTTGATATTCAGTTTCAATGTGTACAATATCTATTATCATGTTCAATGTTAAAGGAAATTTTCCTTCCATTAAGGCACACATTTTTTCAAATCATTTTTTTCACACAAAAGAAATTTGTTTTTAATTTAATCTCACCCCCCACAAACTTAAAATAACATTGTCCCTGGTGTTTGAAGAAAATAATATTTAGAATTTGTAGGGGAAGATATGGGAAATTCAAAAAGGAAATTGAAAATGAGAATCATGGATTGAAGTACCATGGTTGTTGAAGTTGAAATTCGTGTTGCTCTCTTTTAATCCCTTTATCTCCATGTCACTCAGATAATTCCCTAGTGGAGAAAAAAACAAACAAAAAAAACTATATATATATATATAATAAATAAAGTAAAATATAAGTATATATATAAAAATTATAGAATAAGTAAGCATAAAAAACAAATTGATGATACATTGTCATCTTTTTAAATTTTTGGGTAAGGTATTACTGAAAGATCACACCATGTGACATAGATGAATATGGTTCTCCCCTTTCATACCCATCCATACTCATAATAGGAAAACAGTTCAACAGTCTATATATTTTTTAAATATCAAAATTATTCATTAATCATATTCAAAAAAATAATGATCCGCAAAGATGAAAATCAAGGGTTTCCTCCCATGCAGCGCTTTTGTTTAATGTTGTTAGCCCGACAAGGACCCCCTAACATACCCAATAAAAATTTTAAACATTTTAAGGACCCCATATTTCTCCATATCCACTATATTGAGATTGATTCTTTGTTTATATTTTTTTCGTGTGAAAACCTATGTTCTATAATGAGTGGTAAAATCCAAGGAATATCAGAAGTGGTTGATCAAATTTCTTTTTTTGTTTTTCTAAATATATTAAGAATCATTACCTCTTTATTGGTTTCAAGATAAGAAAGTGTGAAAATTGTATGTTTTTGGTTATCCCCAATGAAAAGAAATTTGAGGGTGGATGGAAATTCCATTTGTTCAAGTTTTGGAAGACTAACACTTTTAGACATAGTTTTGGACTTTGAATCAAAGTAAATTTAATTTTCAAAATTGATCAATGTAATTGGTTCCTTTTGAATAGAAGATTCAACCAAAAAATTGGAAAGATCAATTTTAGTAATGGGTATGTACTCACTGTTTGTGATTTCTCTCAATGGTTAATTGGTTAGTGTTTTTGAAAATTCATCAATGGAGTAATACTTAAGAGACTAAATCCATGATGTCAAATTCTCCTCTTTTTAATAAAAAACACAATTTCATCTTGATTTAAAGACCCTTCAACAATTCATTTATCCTCTTCATCTATCCCAAATCCAAAGTTTGGTTCTTTAATAAATTCATGTGGGGTTTTTGGGAAACAAGAAACATCATAAAAGGTAATGGAAGGGACAGTTGGTGTAGAGTTGTGTTCCTTATAAGTTTTACTGATTTTTAGTTATAACCTAAAAGATGAAACCTAAAAATTCATTTTCTCCATTTGTTGACACAAATTTTCAATTTATGGTTGTGGATAGTGATGGGTAATGGGTTGAGAAAAATGGTATATTCTAGTTGGATAATTAAGTTGTTGGAATTGCACAGGAGGGTGTTCAGATTGGCTTTGTGGGGATTGAAACTCATTATATGTTGGGATTTTTTGTGGATCATAGGAGTAAAAACATTTTTGTTCATTAGGTTTTTTTATGATCCCACGTGTAGAAATTAGGATGGTCATTGTACATCACACATGGGGTTGGAAGATCAAAGTAGGGACATGTTTTCCATGTCTGGACTTGTTCAAAAATAAATTCCATATGACTGAGGGGGTGAGAACAGAGAATACAGATGAAAAAAAGGATTATAATTTCAACGATAACATACTTAGGTCCCTGAAAATGGCGCCAAAATTTTATTCACACTCAAATTTATCCATGTGATGAAGGAAGAATGGTCCTTGTAGTTTAGCTTGGGTTGTCGAATCCTCAGAGACCTAAGAAGTAACCTACAGACACGTACAATCTACGGATTGTTTTTGGCTATGAAGTATCCAAAATGGGTTTATTTAAGATGGTTTTAAATATCTCTAAGAGTCTTAAGTGAATTTAATTTAAAAGAATGAGTTTATCCAAGGTTATTACTTGGGGTTTATTGGACGTATTCCCTTTTCAATTATTCCAATTTCTTATAATTGAGTGGAGTTCATTTAAGGAGATCAAACAACTTCACCACTTTCTGATTTTATACCAACACACCATAATAATAATCTCTTATAAACTTGGAGGAACAAATATATGATGACACTAAGGTAAATTTTTGTATTCACAATTGAAGTATGTGGCCTTAAAATTCAACAAGGACGAAGAAGTTTTCAAATCATCAAATAAAAATCTAAATTAGAAGAAGTGATTATAGATTAATGTGGTGATAAATAACATCCAATACTGCCCCTTGATACTCCCTTGGATCAACCCATATGTGTTTTATCCCTCCATTGATGAAATTTCTTCAACGGAAGTGGGAATTAGACTTACGACGGTGGAATTGAAGAAGTAAAAACAACAACCAAAATCAATCACTCCACAATTGTGTGATAATTATCACAACGTATGGTGTGAATAAATTCACACCTTGAACCAACAGTATCAACGTGATATGTAGAAGAACATAATAAGAGTAAATAAAGAACTTTTATTAAGAAACTAAGGTGAATCAAGGAACATACAATTGATGGAATGTGATTACAACATCAAATTGGCAGCATAACCTTAAGATGAAAACAAATCTCAAAGATCCTCAAATACTCTAGAATAACTTTCATAAATAGGAATTTTTGAATCCTTAGGTCGATCCATAAATGTTAAAAGTCTCCTCAATTAATTTTGGTAGTCCATAGGTGGGATGGAAAGTTGTGGGAGAGTTGATTTTTACACCCTTGACCCGAGGTGGCATCCACCTTTCATCCACCAAACAGACACACCTGGAAGGTCTCCTAGATGGCTGAATTAGAGTGGGACATAGATGTAGAAAATGGATCCCCGGATGTCTGCTAACCATTTGTAATGGTTGGGAACATTTGGAATTTTTGATTTGTATATATGAATATATTAGTGAACTGTTTAACTGGTCCATAGAATCTAGCCCAGAAGTTTATCTCTAACTTGGGCCTTATAAATAACTACAATGGAGGCTGAATTAGAATTGTATCCTACAGAATAATTTGTTCCTCTATATGTATTATATAACCCCACGAAATTTTGGCTTCATTGGGTTTGTAATGTGGGTCCCACATTATCATCAATGGGCTGGTGTCCAATCTGCCTTCTCTGGAATTTCTTCCATTCGTCTCCAAATATCTCCATCATCCTTTATGAATCCCCCATTGATCGTTGAATGAAACATGTTCATATTAAAGTTTAGATTAATTTAACAAAATATGAAATTAAAATTTGGATAATTAAATTCCTTAAAATCAGATGAAACATTGGGTACTTTAAATGATGTTAAAAAATGCACCACATAATAGTGCATTTTAAAACGTAATTACAATCATAATGTGAAATTATGTTCAAAGTATAAATGAACTAAAATGGTGTTCATGAATAATAAAAATTAATATTATATATATTAACAATTAATATTAGCCTCATTTAGTGGATAATTAGTTTCAATATTTGGGAGAAAAATCGGTTAGGGTACCCGTTTTCAGATACAGTAGTTAAGGAAATGGGTGAACTATATACATAGGCCACATCAAGTGGTTAAATGGGAATAATGTTTCATGAATGTTAGGAGTGTCTTCATGCAATAGTTTTCTGAAAAAGGTTAATTAGTATAAGAGTATGCCATGGGGCCTTATGAAGTAGGTGCACATGAGATTTGAGTTGTGGGAATGTCAAGTTTGTGTGTGATTATCTTCTCTTGCATGGACCCTAACTGCATTGGGGGGATTATTGGGGATTTATCAAACGTTTTCCATGGCATTTTTTGGCCCACAGGAGTTCTCTCGCACATGATTCTCTCCCTAGGTGGTCCATGTTGGGTGCTGTCAAAGAAGAGGTGTACTTCTATGCGCATGAGAGGTGTTTCATCATCTTCATGATGTGTAAGCCTCTATTTATAGCCAAAATACTTGGTGGTGGTCTCACAATTCCTTGGGTAGTAATTTATCTTTGAATGTATCTTATGCCTTTATATTAAGGTGGGATATTTACTAAACTTCCATTCTCATCAGATATAAAAAGGGCCTCTCATAAACCCTTAAATACCTCTCTATAAATTCATTTTCATACAAAATCTATGCCCTGAATCCTTAATATATAATCCTATTTAACGATCATAATCTTCTACTCATAAGGGATTATCTAATTCCATTACCTTCTATAGGATCCTTTAATAGAAATCCCATGTTCTCAACATAATCTCAATATTTTCGAGAATATCATTTACTTTTTCATTCTATTATCAATTTATTTATTCAAAAAATTATATGATTTATTCAATATTTATAGCATTTTATGTTTTCTATGAGTTTTTTATTAAAAAGTAACCACCTCTATTATTACCCTTTCAAAAAGAGAAAATGAAACTCATGTGTGTGTGCAGACAACCACCTCAATGTAATAATTTATTTTATATTTCATAATTTCCTCAAAAGGACGTTCCAAATAATGATTTTAATATATAAGTATTGAAATAATAATAAATGTTTGGTTCTAAAATAATAAACCATTTTAATTCTTTCTCCGCTACGAGGGGAAACAAAATCATTATCCATGTGCATATACGAATTACCACCACCAAATAACTATATATATAATTATCTCTACAACATTAATGGATTTTTATAAATTATAATTTATCAGTATATATGGTAAATTTTTGTGAAAGATATCATGAATAGTAATAATTAAAGAAAAAATAAAAAATATCAATGGTTATTAGTTAATTTATTATAATCTAAAAATAACCTAAAATTGTTGGCTCTATGAAATGCCAAAAAATTATTCAATAATGGGATTATTACATTATAGGTCATTATAAAAAACAAATCCCACTAGATTCTATAACCGTTTATAGAAATTGTTTTTATATAATAATGATTTTGAAAATTGATAACATAGGGCATTGCGAGACAAATAATGTTATAGACACTCCGTGGTAAAAATAAACAATAAATAAAAAATCAATTCTTAATAAATGAACAAAAATGAAGTATATAAAGGGTAATCTATATTAATAAGGTTCCTAAATAGAGTATTAATACATAAACTTTGGTTTTCAATGTTATGGAGTACATTCGATGAAGAGGGAAGAAAGGTAAGCGGTGTTCTTCACACAAATATCCTTCATGACTCATAATCACTACACATTGATTGTAATATTTCAATAATGAATTATTACATCATATAATGATGTTATGTTGTATTTTTATATTATTATCTAGAAAAATTGTTTTAAATTATAAATTATTCATCCCTGATGGATTTATATTTCTATAAATATTAATTTTTTGAATAATAATTCCCATATATTTTAAGGATTGTTTCTTCCATATCCACGTTTTTACTTATCTCTAATTATTTCATTCCACATGTGGAAAATAAAAATTTAATTATCTACAATGAACCTTATATTCAACATTATTTTAAAAAATTTATTTTTTATCCTTTTGATTATGTGATTTTTCAGTAATGGAATTATAAAATATTAAAAACTATTTTCAATACATTTATAAAATAATCATTCATTATGCTTCCAATTTTTAATTGGGAGTTATTTTTTCATTGTATCATTATGGAATTTTTTTTAATTAATATGTTAATATTTTTCTCTTTAATCCTAAAAAATATTTGTTTTCAAATGTGACTGAAAAATCACACCTTTTTTAAGATGGTATTAGGGGACATTTCTTAATTTAAACCCCTTTTGTGATTTCATTTCCATTTTCAATGGATTTGTCTCCAATATAGTAATTATTTATAAATAACCCTATTTATGCTCTTATTAAATAATCATTTTCAAAGATGATTTTTTTCCTATCAATTTAACATGTTTATGATTGTGAAAATTTATGAAACCCATTTTGTACAAATGGGTTATTTATAATAAGATATATGATTTGATTTTATATGGAATTAATAAATATTAATTATAATGGGTGGTGTCTCATGTCTCCTTACAATCCATTGGTTATGTTTCTGTGTCTCATGAGATATATATGTGGATATTCTTGGATTTTTTTCACAATTGTAAATACATATATTTTTTCACAAACTAAAGGGTTGATATACTTGTATTTTTTTACAAAAAGAATGATTCCACATACTTGGATTTATGGACAATGTTTTCATATTATTTTTGGTTGTGGATCTTCTTTAAAATGTGGCTCATTTATAAGGTATACCTAATGATTAATATTTTACATGTTCTAAATATATTCTTATTTATTATTTTATGATTTATTGTTCTATTTTATTTACATTATGTTTTTATTCAATGTCTTGATGACCTATATTTGGTCGTATTTTTCTCTTCTATGACCCTTAATGCTCAATTAGTTTTAATGATTTTCACATATGATCCTAAGATCTTTTAGTCTAAAATTTATCCCTTAATCATGGTTTACCACATGCTTGTGATCAAACAATTATTATTAGTTGATATATTTTCCTTAATAACTTTTAAAGCTCACCCAAATATTGTGTTTTCATTCCCGGTTTTTGAAGATTGTTATATCAAAAGGGATGTCTAGTGGAGGGCCTATATTGGAAAAGTTATTGAGAAATGACTAAATGTTCTGTAAAATAAGATTTTTATATAACTAGTCTCCTAGACATTAAACCTTTTGTTCCTTAAGTTGTGTGACTCTTTGTGAAATGTATTAATTAAACTATTGAATCAATGCATTGTTCATATATGTTTATAAAGTTCACTATAGTTAGTATCATATTTTGGATTCATGGTTTTTCTGGATTAGTTTAGATAACGTTAGTAAAAAAATATGAATAATTCTATGTTATGGATAATATAGTAATGCTTTTTTAATTTAGGGACTTTGTGGTTCTTGTATTAGCTACATACCTGACTAGATACTACTAGGGGATGGAGGATTTGAAATAGATTTACCTGGTGGTGAAAAAAATAAAAAGAGAATATTTTTATTAACATTATTATCACATAGTGAATGAAAAAGAGTTTTAACACTACAGATGGTCTGACACAGTAGGGGCATACGACTTCACTAGTTCCATTATTCATGACAAAAAAAATGAAGGATTTGTGTATAATGTTCACTAATTATATTGGAGAACCTGAAAAATCTATTACAAATAATACCATGTTTTAATCGTATATGATCTTATGTTAGGATATGCGAATCATTTATGAGTTATTTATCAAAATATAACACTTTTCCCTCAGCATAATTATTAACATATACCCCTAAAAATTTCTCATTTTTTAATGGATGGAATAGAGAGGAACTGAGAAAATAATGAGTGTGATGGATAATTTGGAAATTCAATAAATAAATTAAAAAATGGGATGGGATTTGGTTTACAAAACCATATATCATTTACCTCAAAAAAATTCAATCCTTGAATAATAATGTGTTACACATTAAGTTCTCAAACACACTTAGTTAATAAAATCATGATATTAGGTATTTCAGGTGATAACATCTAAACTCCTTTAATGTGTATTATATTACACTTAAAGTTATGTAATGGATTAGAATTATTGAAAATATATATTCTATTATTCACTTCTCAGAGTAGGATAAGTTCATATTAGCTGCATATCATCACGAAGGTGAGATTGATCAGCAGAAGAATATTTTTAAGAATAAAATTTAAATGAAGGAATAAAACTCTCTATAATGGGTGTATTTCAAGAATGTACTCTTCATGAAGAACATTCCTAATACAAATTTTTTAGAGGATGGAATGTGTATTCTAAGAGATGAAACAAACTAAGGTTGAGTCTATTGAATCTTATGAATAAAATATCCTAAGTTTCTTGGTGTATTCCTTCAGTTATATCTCTAAATCTAAAATAAATATAAAACTAATTCTTTGGAGGATTAAATGGAAATAGTTAAATGGAATTACTCATAAGATATGTTGTTATCTTTAATTAAGTACTTCTATGTTCACTAAAAGTGGTGCTTGGAACTATGGACTGTTTTTATTTTGTGGACATGAAAAGAAAGGTGGAGTATCATGGAATCCTCGATTATAAGATGTATATTAGGAAAATATTTAAACTACCTATGTGTTAAAGATATAGGAGAAGGAACCCAATAAATTTCTTCAAGGGATCTAATAAAATTTTTTAAAGTTATTTTAGTTCATATTTAAAAAATAATGAATTTAGTTCTATGAAACTGATTAACAGATTCACACAATAAGTATATACAAAAACCCAATCCAATTTTCCACCTATACATTAATTATTATAGTTTAAAGAGTTTTGTAACTATAGAATTATCATCCCTAACCCATGATATGTTGATGATAATAGGCTCAGAAAACCTCTTAAACCATGGTTTTATGAAAGTGTTTATGGTATCACTACTCTATAGGCGGAACCTCAGAGTGAATTGCTGCAATATACACTCATTCATTAATATATGCCAAAAATTACTTATTTTATTTTACTTCACCACAATAATTATATCACACAAGTTTTCCTATAATATCATTTCACCACTTCAAACCATGTATAATTAACTAACATTAGAAACAAATTGTTGTGTCATGAGGAAATCTAAGATACATAAATCTTCTTCAAAAATAGTTTATCGGAAGGTACTTTTTGAAAATCTAGTTATTTTAATATTTGTTTAATTTTAAATGATTTTGGGTATGGAATGGTTATCCATAAATAGAGAAAATAATATTATTATTGATACAAAGATCCTATTCTATATACAAATTAATCATATTATAAAATTTAAATTAACTGAATATTTTGATCTCACTTCCGATGTAAATTCAACAATATAGGTGACCATATCCTATAATGTGGGACTGTTCACTCAAATTATCAAGCATTAATTAGAAATTGATAGCATGCCTATTATTAAAGAGTATACTATATTATTTTTATTTTAAAATATCTTTCTTCCCCCATATCAAGAGGTTGATTTTTCAACAATTATTATACCTAGTCCAATGCTTATCTTAAAGACTCCTTATAGAATGGACCTCCTTGAGTTTGAATAATTAAATAAGAAACTTCAATAGAATCAAGATAAGGTCTTCCAAAAACTGAATGAATTACCTATGGGTGAACCTATGCTTTATTTTTTAGAATAATGGTGTAACAAAGAGCCTCTGTGTTGACTATCACGAATATGACACGATCATGATCAAGAAGAAATAAATTTTACCATCTACTGATGATCAGTTTGATCAATGAAAAGGAGATCAATATATCTAAAAGAGCAACCATTGATTAATATGTTATAAATTTAGGGAATGAGTGAACATATACTAATTTCAAATTTCTATACAGGTATAGAAATAATGAATTTTTAGTGATTCCATTGGGGATTGCAAATCCCCCTTTAATATTTATTGATTTTATGAATAGAGCCTTTTCAGACTGCTATGAAAATTTATTTTAAGCCATTATTAATGAAATTATTATATATTTTAAGTTAGAATAATATCATGAATAGAATTTTAGAAGTTTTCTAAGGACACTCTAAAAGGTTAAATTATATTCTATTCTCAACAAGAGTGAAATTTGTATTCAAATAGTATCATTATTAGGTCATGTTATCACTAGTCAAGCTATATTTATACACATATCCATTATAGATGTAATGGAGAAACTTTTGAAACTAGACTCTATGATGGTGATATATATTCTTTAGGGATTATTTGGATAACACCATCATTTTTTGAGAAAATATTATTAATTATTTAAGCATCTATAAAAGATTAAATGAATGGGTTTAAAGATCCTCTAGATACTATATTGTGAGAAAATATTCATGGAGTGTAAGAAAAAATTGTTTATTATAACTATATATACTATACATTTTAGTGTAGAAGGTTTCTTAATAAAAAATTATTATTCCTTAACTTTTTTTGATGAATTGTTATGCAAAATGAAAAGGTAATTCATTATGGATCATGGTAATTAAGGACTCCCAATAAGTTCTAACTAGCTAAGGATCTGGAGTTGGCATCAATATTCATTATGTTGAAAATTTGTAGGCATCATTAATACAATGGGATGAATGATGTTTATATTAAACATAATAAATTATATTATATATTCAAAATAATAAATAACATATGCTAAACAATATCGTAATAGTTGATAAATTATTATGATTTCTCAATACATTATCACCCCAGGAAGGAAAATAAGTTCATTGATGTCATGTGTTGTAGGGATCATTCTATACTGTACATGATGATGATTAAAGAGCGCCCAATTCATTGGTATTATCTCTGTATAACTTTTTAAATAATTTGATAAAGATATAAATCTTATAATTTCATAATGAGTTCTTAACCATTAATTCATGCGAACAACAATGAAGCACATATAAATGATGTGTAACTATAAAAAGATATTGAGTATCCTAGAACTCATCCTTGATGAAGATGGACATATAACATTTGAAACCCCAAAATGTTTCCCATAACAACCAAAACTATAATGGGAACTTTTGCATGATTCTCATAACTCATCATTCTTTATTCACCAAGGTGGATTGAAGAAGGATAGTGACAACAAGAAAAAAATTGGTGGGATAACATGAAGAAGGATATTATGGAAAACACATATCAAATATTTGTATTGCATCATGTTATATCTGAATATCAAATTCATAATGGTATAAAACATATATTACCCATACTAGTTTAGAAATGGAATAAATTTTAACAGATTTTATTTTTGGAATCCCTTGGATATCGAATGGTTATAATTCCAATTTGTTAGCAGTAGATCACCTTACAATGTTATACTTTTTTATGTTACATTGAATTTCTCACATGACCAACTCTCCCATTTATACAGAAGATGAGTTTCAGGATAGCATGTGAATCCAATCTCCATTATATATGATAAATAATCTAGGTTTACATTGAGGTACTATAAATGTCTTTAGAAATCATTAGAGACAGTGTTGTGTTTCAAACAGTCATTATCCTCCTTAGACCCTTTGATATCCATTACCATACCAGTGTAGTGTCTCATCACTTGAAATTCCCTCCTAACCACTCCAATGTACATGTTTTTTCAATATATTTCATTTGAGGAAGTACGTACCAAACCCATCACATGTATTAAACACACATAACATGAAATATTTACATGATATATAACAAACCTCATCTTTATTAAAAATTATTTCATGATTTATTACATAACATTACACTTAATAAAACCCAAAGGATAATGATACCTAGTTTCTTTGGGAATTAGGTACATTATATACTAATTTAAAATAGGAAAAACAACATCTTTATTTAAAACATCCTTAACATGCTTCCACTTAAAACCACATGGGATAAAATAGGGACATATATAAGAAAGGAGGAGATATAAATCCCAATAATGGAATATAATGGGAATAATGTGAAGAAATTAATGCATGTTATACAGTATTAAAATAAATGGTACATAGAGATGTTGAAAATAATAAACATTACCAATAATACATGATATAAAATGATAACATAATGACAATATGATAAATTTGGCCTCAACATAAATCACTTCATCAAAAACATAGGGAAATGACAAATTCATTAATATAATAGTTGAAAAGTATCATAATGAAATAAGGTTAACTCCCTATACCAAAATGAAATTTAGTGAGAATAAACATTATGCAATGTATTAGAGTGCTATATAATTCCTAACACACCAGTCACTTACATTTTATTCTAATGCTTAAGTGTGCCACGTAGATCATAAAATATGGATTTGTTCATCGTAATATTGTATTCCATGATCAAGGAGTGTGGAATAAATACATGTTTTTCCCATGTTAATGAATTATAATTTTTTAAATGTGAAAACCCTTTATAGTAAATAGGTATAGTATTCACTATACAATTGTTTAGGAAAGAAATATCACCGTGAAATTTCAACAGCATAATAACGTAACATAAAATTTCACATAAGGGGTTTTGAGATCTAAAGGGGTATCTCATAATTTTAACAAAAATGGGATTTAATATGGACAAGGGAAGACATATCCCAACATTATTAATTGTAAATATAATGCATAATATAAAAAAGAAACATTAATAACTAATAGAAGGTGAGGATCCCTTACTATACAGTGTGTCACCAAATTCTTGGGAGGATATTCTTGAGAAATTTTGGTCACCTTGAGAGTAATATAGAGAAGATATGGAAGTGTAAGGAAATGATAAAAAATTCAATGAATTAAAATGGGTTATTAGGTGGTTTTATATAGGAAATGATTAGGGAATTAATTATCATTTCTCAAACATACGTTTTGGACTCTATATAATAAAATATCCAAAAAAATATCCCTCCCATAGTTTTTTCAATCATTTATATCAAATAGTAGTCATTTAAAATATTTTATAAGACAAAGGAAGGATATTAATATAAAAATGTCTTTTCATATTTGGAGGTGAGTCATGATCTTAATGAAGTGATTTTAAAAAATTAAAATATATTAATGGTTTTGGGGGATTCACAAAGGATTTTTAAAATTAATAAAATAAACATAAAATTACAATATTTTAATGATAAAACAAAGATTTTGTCTTTCATTCCCTATATATTCTTTATTACATCACTTTTGGATCATTATGATATCTTAATTCAAACTGGATATTTATACGATATTTAATTTTTACACAATAAATAAATTACTGTATAAAATAATGAAAAATTCAGATCTATATAATTTCAATGTTATTATTCTATAAATAATGTTTCATTTTTCAAAATAATATTCTAAATATGAGTACTTTCACTTTTAAAATAACAATCATCATTTATTGAGAAACGTAGTGTTTTTTTTGTAATCACAGCTTTTATACCCTTATAAAAATTACATTTTACTTTACCAAAAAATATATGATCATTTATATTTAATGAAATTTAGGTAATAATAATTTTTTTTAAAAAATTATTTGTCACAAAAATACATTAATTTTTAAAAAATATATTTAATTGATTTTTAATGTAAAAAAATAATAATATTTTTATTTTCTTGTATCGAAATAAAAATACTTTATTAAGTAACAATAATAGGATGAAAACATATTTATTATTCTATAAAAATAATGTAAATACTTTTATCACTCTTTTCTTAAAAAATATTTCATTGATACACCAACAAACTCTCTAAGAGTAAGTTGCGCGACTGTGAGACTTTCGTGGGGTGGTTCGGCGTACATGATTTGGATCATGATCGTGATGAGTTTGAACATATACCAGAAAATATTTCTATCAAGATTAAGTTATTGGATATAATATTCTTCATGGACAAGGGTAAATCATAGTTATGTTATATCCTATGGAATCTCCGATAAATGGTCTTGATATGGGTACAATACTGCTGATTAAGGCCATCACTTCCATGTCTGTGTTAATTGGATTTTCTAAAAAACTATATTTATAATAATAATGTGGTGACTTTTTGATGATTATTTTATCAATGTTAATGAGGATTAATATTTCTTTAATTCTAATAGGATATAATAAAAAAAATTTAATGTGCTTTTTATAACCATATTTCATAATGAGACATTTTATTAAATAACAAGGGGAATTTTATTTATTATAGATTGTGTTGTTACAATATTTCCCCCTTAAGAAATTTCATCAATTTTTTTTTTCATTTTACACACTAAAATAGATGAGGGTATCTATATTTCAGAACCTCCTCTGATTCCCATTTCACTTCATCAAATTTGTTGTTTCCCCAAAACACTTTGACAAGGTTCATTTTTTTATTTCATAAAACATTGTCTCTATGATCTAAGATCTTCACCAGATTCTCTTTATATGAGAGATTATTCTCAAACAATACCACCAATGGATTGAGTACATGTTATGGGTATGGTATGGACATTATCAAGAGGTATACAAGGAATACATCATGTATTTGAGATAGGTAAGGAGAGAGTTCTTGTTGATAAGACACCACTCTAATGCGAACAAGGATCTCAAAAGGGACTAATACTTCTTGGACTAAGATATCCCTTCATCAACAATTTTATTACTTTATTCCATTGAGATGTGTAGAGGAATTACACATATTGGTATCATCCATGATTGTCGACATAGATATTTTTTCGACTCTGAGTAGCCTTTTTGTGTTGCTGAGTGAAATTAAGATTTCCCACAATTTCCTCAACCATTTTAGGATCTAGCAATTTGTGTTCCCAACATTATCCCAGCATGAAGGTGTTATACACCTCTTCCCATGAATATATTCATAGGAATATATATATATTATTTAGTGGAAATTGTCATTGTATGTGAACTCAACCAAAATAATATTTTTATCCCATCACCCTTTGAAATCAATTGAGAATTTCTAAAGATGTCTTCAAGTGTCTGCATATTACACATATATTAGACATTAGTTTGGGGTGATAATTCAGGTTTAAGTTGTTCAAAGAGTTTAGATAATTTTCGATAATTTTCTAGAACATGGAGTTTATTCTCGAATCTCAATCTGATTCAATCAATAGTAGTACTCTATGAATCCTGGCTACTTCTCTAATGTATATTTGTGTGAGATGATTTATTGAGATGTCGTATCAAATAACAATGATGTGTCAAGTATTTTTAATATGATCAACCACTACCTACAGAGAATTATTCCCAATTTATTTCTTTGTATGACTTGTGAAAAAGTCCATTATTATGTTTCCCATTTTTTTGTTTGGGTAATGGTTGTATCATCCAATTAGATTTATAAATTTCTACCTTAACTTGCTGACACACAAGGAATATCTTTGTATATTCCCTAATCTTCTTCTTAATATTGTGAAACAAATATCTTTCTCAGAGATCTCAATACATATTTATTCTTCTTGGATGAGTAGTGAAGGTTGAGTTATGTTCATCATCTAAAAGCATCTTATTTTACTCAAG
Source organism: Viscum album (assembly GCA_963277665.1). Lineage (NCBI taxonomy): Eukaryota > Viridiplantae > Streptophyta > Magnoliopsida > Santalales > Viscaceae > Viscum > Viscum album. Next base: position 1,459,207,496 of record OY728157.1, on the reverse strand, counting down.
ATTTCATGGTATACATAATTTTTACCCAAATATCAAAACTCTTAATTCATTAACATTGAACTATGAGGATTTACCCTTCATTATATTTTCCACTTTATTCCGGATTCCTGAATTATATCTTGTATAATCCTTCATCTTATCCGGAAGGGAAGTTTGAGGAATCATTTGTGAAATGATTGATAATGTTATTTCTTTCATGATTCTCATGTCCATAATTTTCATCTCTAATAAGATCGGTTCCCACTCAATTATCATCAGTGATGGAATTTATGGATCCTTTCTACTAAAATTGTATTACACTTTATTCACTTTCCCACGATGGCAGTGGATTGATTATTAATAGTCCATGAGCATCTTTATCCATCTTCTATTGAAGCATATTAAGATATTTTTGTGTGAATATGTAATTATGGTTTTTTTGATACATATATACTTAAAAAATATCTCGAATGAGATAATTATACTATATTTTCAAAGTGACATTCCCTATATCCATATTTAGATCATGAATTTTGTATTTATTCTCATGAACTTTCAACTTCCTTAAAGCATAGGCTATGACATTGTCATTCTGAATTAACACACAATCCAAACTATTCTTTAAATCATCGCAGAATACTGTGAAATGCTCTCGATTTTTGGGTAGTGTGAGGATAGATGTAGTGAAGAGCCTTATTTTTATCTCCTTGAACTCTCTTCAAAATAATATTTCCATGAAAACTTGACCCCCTTTCGATTTATCTTGGATAAAGGGTTTGAAATTCATGATACGTTTCCCAAAATTTGACGATAATACAAATCTTATCTAAGAAAAATACATTTACTTGTCATAGATGTTAGCCTCAACCATCCTTCAATTTCATCTGTATTTGAAAGGTCTATAAATATCCCTTTTCTTGATATGATATTCCCCAAGAGTGAGACTTCCATTAACTAGAACTCATGTTTTTTCTACTTGAAAAAAGTATTCTCCTTTCGCATGGTCTTTAGTAAAGCTCACATGTGATTCTCATTCTCCTATGAGGTTTTATATAATATTATCATTTCATCAATGGAGACTACCAAAAAACATTCAAAGTAATCTATAAATATCTCATTCATCAAGAATATGGATATTTCTAGAGTATCAGTGATTCCAACTGAAATTACAAGAAACTAACAATTCCAATACCTTGTATGTTAACCAGTCTTGTGGATACCCTCCTTCGTCAACCTAAATTGATAATATCTTGACCATATATCCACTTTGGAGATGTATTGTTATCATTTTAGTTGATCAAATATGTCTTCAATATGTGTAAGAGGATATTTTTTCCTTATCATGATCTTGTTTAGGCCATGAAAATGAATACAAATTAGCATTGAACCATACTTTTTCTTGATGAAGAGGATTGGTTCACCTAACGGTAAAGCACTAGGGTGTATAAGCACACTATCCAGATTCTCTAATTGTTGTTTCCTTAGATCAGCAGGTTCCACACAAACCATTCTATATAGATTATTGAATAATGGTAACACCCCATGTATAATCTTGATTAAAAATTTAACCACTCTTCTAGGTGGAAGACTAGAAATTTCCTTAGGGAACACATCGGTGTATTCCAAAATAATGGGAATGTCTTCAATGATGATATTTTCCCTAGAATCTGTCATTTGAGCTACAAATGCATTCTTATAATGAAATATTACCCATTCATGAGATTTTGGTGCTAAATATTTTTAATCCTCCTACATGAACTTGTATAGAATCATTGATCGATTCACAATTAAGGAGTTATTTCCTTATCATGGAAATTTATGTTGGTTCAATATAAGGAAAGCCAATCCATACCCAGAATTGCATCAAATTCTAATGAAGTGAGTATGATAGTGTTTATTGGGATGTTTATCCCATAAATTGTGATAATGGAGGAGTTATATTCTAGTATGTAATAATTTCACCACTTTCCATTTTCACCAACATCTCTATTTCTCAAAATTGTGTTGGTGTTTGAATGGTCTGCTCTGCTTTTTTGACATGAATGAATGCATTGAACCAGAATAAAAAATTACTTTCAATATTTTTGAATGAATGACTAGTGTACCTTTCACCAATTAATATTTGGGAACCACCTAAGTAGTTATGATGGAGAAAAATTTCCCTTATTATCTGGGATTTTTTTGGCTCTGAAAACCCAAGGATTAGGGAATTATTTTGGATAGTTCCCATGTTCCATGTAGTTGATCTAATGAATAATGCCTCGAGAGCTGAGTAGAGAATTTATCTCTTCCAAATGATTAATGGGTTTGTTCTTTTTGAAATCATTAGATAGGTGTCCTTCTTCCACTCACCTAAATCATTTTCTTATTCTCTTAGTCAATTTCAGGGGTACTTCTTCCCACACCATTGAAATGTTTGATGTTAAAATTTCTCAGCACAAAATTATTTCTCCATTGCACCACCAGAATTAAGCACCAATTTTCTCAATTTACCCTCATGATACCTTGATTATTCCCTAATGTCCATTTTAAATTTGAGATAACATCGTACAATTTTCTCAAAGATATAAAATTCATATATTGCTAGGGATTTTTATAGACTAGGTTTAAGCCCACTAAAGGAGTGGCCAACCTTGCATTCAGGGGTAATGAAAAGGTTGGAGACATATCATGAAAGTATAGTGATGTTTTCCTTGCATGAACTGATATATTTTTCATGTTATTTCATGATGGAAAGAAATCCCTTACCATTTTATTCTGAAGAGAGTGAGGAAAATATTTAGCAAACAACTTTTTCTAGAATTCCATCCACCCAATTACTTCGATGACTTTCTTTGGCTTTGTATTCATGTTCAGTGACCACCACTACTCAGATTCTCCCTCCACATGAAAAACATCTACTATAACCCTCCATTGTTTGGAACATTTAATGATAGAGAAGATATTCTCAATGGAGTTTATCCATTGTTACGTTTTTAAAGGATCATATGATCCATTTAATACAGGAGGCCTTTGTCACAAAAAGGTATTGATAGCTTTTTATTTATTAGGGGGATTTGTGTGATTATTTTGATCAAGGTTTCTATACAAATAATGAGTTTTCTTATAGATGATCTCTACAAAGTTTACGATTCCTGCTCCCATCAACTTGGGAATCACATTAGGAAAATTTTCATTTTACACCACTACATTGATTTTTTAAATAATTCCTCATATTTCCTACCATTTGAAAGAATAAATAGAAAATTAGGAATGATTATTATTAAACTATTAAACACATAAAATAAAAACTAATGAAATTATGGAGATAACTTATAAATTACATATATTTTATTATATTTTGAATTTCTAGTCTTCAATAATTTTTATCCATGATCTATTTTATAACATTATATCTTATGTAAATTTTTTTCCCTTCATAATGGTTCATAATGATCTTGTGAATTAACCAAATCAAATCCCCCATAAAATACCAATCCATGTGTGCATTTAGGCCCATTTTCATGCACCCATTCTAAGTCTAGCCTGGCACAACACAGTGTTTTCGGTTATTAAACCTACGTACCTCTATTATAGAGACACATACACTTGTAGTGTCCAAAATGGAAGCATTTTCTTGAAACCACTTACTATATACTTACAAAAATATAGTGATTTTTTCATATACATTGTGTTTTCCCTAATACTATCTCTATAGATTTTTAATCCTAGTCCCAAAAATAACTAAACATTTCCATTGATACCAACTATAACAACATTTATCTTCATTAAAAATTAATACACGATTCATTACATTATATTACACTTAAAGAAAATTGGATGATTAATAATCAAAGTTTTTTTGTGAATTAGGTACATAATATAACAATTCAAAATAGAAAAAACATAATCTCTATTGATGACATCTTTCACATGCTCTCATTTAAAACTACACGGGATAACTAGAGGAAATACATAAGAAAGGGGTGATCTATAAATCTCAATAATGGAATAATCCTGGAATAACATGAAGAAAGTGATACATGTTATACTCTATTCATATAAATGGTACATAAAAGGGGTGAGAATCATAAACATGGTCAATAATACAAGATACAGAATTATAACACAAAAGAAAACTTGGGAAATTCGGCAACATCTTAAAACACTACATCATAATCATAGGTCAATTCTAAATACCAAGGCATCAAGACCAAAAATTTCCCATAAAGTAATCAGGTTAACTCCCTTTTTCAACAAGAAATATCATGAGACTAAATATTACCCAATGCATTTGAGCTCTATAAAATTATAGATGAACTTGTCACTTTCATAATATTCGCACGATTAAGTGTGACACATAGATCATAGAACATGGATTCATTTATTATCAAATTTTATTACCCAATCTTGGAGTGTGGAATACATAAATAATGTAACAATTAATATAAGTATTATTTAATAAGGGTGAACTCCTTTGATAGAAAATGGTAATGGAATTCACTAAACAATTATTTTGTAATTGAAAATTGTGGTGAAATTTTGATAGCATAACAAAATCACATAAAATTCATAAAATGGGGTTATGATAGAGAAATGGGCCTCTCATCCTTTGGAAATAAAATGGGATGTAATAATGATATCGAAAGAAATATCCTAACAATAGTAATTAGATATATAAGGTATACAATCATAAAAAAATGAATAAAGAAGACAGGGTGGGGATCCCTTACATGAGTGTTTGACTCCAAAATACATAGGATAGGATTTTGAGAGCTTTGGGTGCCTTGGAATGACTCTAGAGAAGGTGGGGTAGATTAATGAAATTTATAATGGATTTTGAGTGAAGATAAATGGGATATTGGGTGTGCTTACATTGGAAATTAGTGTGGAATTTTTTTTATCGTTTCTAAAAACTAGGTTTTGGACTCTATAAAATAAAATAACCAAAAAAACAACTCTTACCTTAGATTTTACCCATGGTTTCTTCCAAATGGGAGTGGTTTTAATTATTTTATATGTTTATGGGACTGAGATAATTAAATAATGTCCTATGTTATGAGGAGTTGAGTCATACTCTTAAATAAATGATTTCAAAACCATAAAAATTATTAATGGTTTTGAAGGATTCACAAAGGAATTATAAAATTAATAAAATAAGCCTAAAATCAAAATATTTAAAAGTGAAAACATAGATTTTATCATGGATACACATTATATAATTTATTACATCACATTAGGGTCATTATGATGTCATAATACCCAGTATATTTATATAATATATAATTTTTAACCAAAAATTTCACGATCTGAAAAAATTATTGAAAATTTACTATTGGATAATTTTGACATTCTGATACCAAAAATAATATTTTATTTCTCCTTTCACAAGCAACAAAGATATTAAATGAGTGGAGATATATTTCATAAATAATATTATGAAAAATATATGGACAAAAAAACCTTTAGTGAAAAAAATATATTAACCAACTAAAATTAATTACATTTAGAGCATTAAAATTAAATGATATTTAATACTCAAATGAATTTTTATTAGTCAAATAACTCTTTTATAAATTATTTAATATTTTATTTAAATAAATAAATCGAAAAATAATAAATGATAATATATAATATTCTAGTATACATAATAAAAAATTAACATTCATTATATTAGATGTTTACATGATATATTATTGAGAAACATTAATGTTTAAAAACATCATTTTAAAAAAATGTTTTTTTATATTTATTATATTTATTTAAAAACAAATTTTATAATTTTAATAATCTAAATAAGATATAAATAACTTCATTTTTTATTTATAAAATCAAAATTAAATTAGAATAAATTTTTGATATGTTTATAAAAAATTAGTTAAATAGAAAAATGTATTGGTTTTAATAATACTATGAATTTTATGATTTTATCAGTATATAAGTACAAATCAAAAATTTATGGATGGTTTTTTATGAAGAGTTTTTTATTGAATAATTTTCATTATAAATATTAAAATAATTATTAAGTTTACAAAAGAAAAATTCTGATTTTGAACTTCAACAATATTATTATCAAAATCCATTTTAATAGATTATATAACTAATATATTAAAATTGGGTTTAACGATTCATTAAATTTAATTTTGGAAATTGATTTAAAATTTAGAATCTATAGTTATAATTTATCCAATAACGAGCACTTTATTATTTAGCCTAATTATATGTTTACTATGATAAGAACTAGTTACCTTGGTAAAAACATAGATGGAAAATTTAAAATTTCATTGAGTAAAGGTCTTTAGACTAGTAAAAAATATGTTTTTCATTTAGTGGTTGATAGATTCTAAAACATATTTTAGCCTCCATCCAATTATTAATTATTTTAGGTGTAATAATTGGACCCCAATTGTAACACCATAGTATTTTTTTGAAATAAGAAAACTATATTCGATAGTGTATACGACATGCAATACCAAGCTTAAATTACACAAGAAATATTATTTAAATATAAAAAATATAACATTGCCATTTATATGGTTGGTAGAAATATAATTAACCACATTATGAAACATATATAGAATATTCCTAATGAGTATAAATCTATTGATTCAATATTAATAAATCATAACATAATTTTTAGTAAATAAATTTTATGCTTCATAAATATGTTTTATTCAAAAAGTTCTTTATTGGATTTTGTGCTTCAAAACATATAACTAATTTCTTCCTCAATTATAATTTTTCTTTTAAAAAATGAAATCCATTGTCGAAATGATAAATTCCAAATACACTATGTGTGAAATGTTTTGGATTTCGCTAAAAATTATGATTCTTCTATGAATAGTGATAAATAATGACTTATTGGGTAAAATTGTCAATAATATTCCATGTAAAAGCACCATGATATTATTAATATTATAATAACATAACATAATTATATTTTACATAAAAATTATTTCATTTCTTACATTATAATTAATAGTATACATGATCTAGGAAAAAATATTTTTCACTTAAAAGGAATCATTCATTCAAAAACATAAAAAACATTAATAATTTCAAATAATTTCATGAAACATATAAAATGAAATGATAAAAAATATAAAACATAGATATTCTATATTAAAAAAATGAATTTATAACACTTATAGAGATTTATTTATGGTAAAATATATTCTATATTCGAAATAACAATTGTCAATATTATTTAAAAATATTTAATTAATCCTTGGTCATAAAAAATATTAAAAACATTAAAAATATGTCTCAATGATAATATTGTAAATCGGGTTAACATTGGGTTGATCAATGTGACAAGGTGACCCTTCTTCATCTACAGTCTTATTTAATTGACATATTTCGACCCTTATCAACTTCAAATCGATAATTATTTTTTTGGGATATTTTTTACTTGAAATTAAACAATATAAAAGGTTATGTAAGGAAAAAAGACGAAAAATAATTCTATTGCATTTAAATTACTCCTATGTCTTCAAATGGGGACAAAAAAATTTGAATGACAATTACTGTTTATTAAGTTAATAATGAAATTATTTTCATTATGGTAATAAAGTTATAATTTTACATAATTATATATTATTGTTAAATAATATTTTAATACTTCAAGAATATTTACTTATTTAATAGAAAAACAAAATCAATAATTATAATAATGTTAAAAAGTAATATAAATTTAATGAATTATTATATTCAAATATTTTTTTATACAAATATAACATTTCAGTGATCTGTGAAAGGGTAGTATTTTAATTCCATTGTTTTCAAGTTGTTTTTCATGTAAAATTAAATGTATAGTCCTAAAAAGTAGGTTCATTATATTTTATACTAAAGAATATTTTATGAAATGATTTAAAATTCCTAAAATACTATATTTTTTTAAAGATATTAGTATTTGGTTTAAAATATATAACATGGTATATTTTTGGTCCATTTTCTAAAGTAACTATCTTGAACCCGAATAACTTAAAACATCGTTATTGTAGTAATTTCCAAAAGGGGTTAATGCAAGTTAAAACCAAAAGATAAGGGTAAAAACCTAATATTAACATTTAAAAAAGAAATGACAATATTATCTCAGCTAATCCACTTAATATATTATAATTATATTGGTTTTGGTGCCATTTCAAGATGGAAATAAAATTATATTAAATGTATATTTTATAAAATTTCAAAAGTTCCCCTACCCCCACTTTCTTTTCAATCCCTAACAAAATAAATTACTTATATTCCATCCCACATCCTAGTGGAATTTTTTTATTGGAAACATATTCTTGGAAGGATATAGGTGTAAAGATAAAGAGGTTTTATAAAGAAGTGGAATATTTATTTACTTAGCATTTCTGTTTTATTTCTTCTTCCACCATCATTAAATATTTTTAAAAATTGATGATATAATAAAATATATAAATACTATATAAATATGAGACCTTATATTAATTAAATACTCTATATATGTCTCCTCTTTCATTAAATGGGAAACTAAACCATCATTCATGTGAATAGTTTACTTCTTCCTCGTGAACCAATAAAATTTATTTATCATCACCACCACATATGGATAGTGTTAAGGACACTTATATATATTATTAATGAAATATTTAACATTTTGTATGGATTATATTTCAGAAAATATCTTACCATTCTGAACATTTAAAAATGATAATGTTATTTATGTGTATTTGTGTATTACCACCTCCATAAAATGATGTGGTTCGTTCCTCATAACCACAATTCATGAATGATATTTACAATTTTCTTTAATAAAATAATATTATATTTATGATATTATGATTATAGAAACATAAAATAACATTATCCTTATCTAAATAATAATCATTGGAAAATTTAGATGACACTCATACATATGTTCGAATTACCTTCTCCATGATTATAACATAGTATATTTGTCATAACCATAAATAATGGTTTTTTAAAATAGTTTAATTGACATATAAAAATTATAATTATTTAATGATTGTTATTATCAATAAGATAGAATGGTGAAAAAAATTAACATAGACCAACTACAAAAGTAATTTTGGGCATATGTACTAAATATAATAATATGTATGACGAGAAAAAAATTGATTAAGTAATTATATATAAAATGGTAATAAATAAAATAAAGTAATAATATAAATAAAAATTCTCTTAGGGATGTAAATAATTAATATAGGTTATTATTTATGGAGATAAATGTCATGAATTATACCATAGTAGCCTAAAGTCAGTGTCTACTTTATTATATTGGAATAAGATATGAGGAATCACATCCCAAGTCACCAAATATTGTAGTTTTCTAGGTAAAATAGATATATACTTGAGACTATCATTACTTTTTTAATAAATAAAACATAAATTTTTTCATGAATATCATCATTCCATCTCGCATGTTTAGGCATATCAATCATACTCTACTTTAGAGAATCCAGGGAATAGAAAAAAAATTAACAGGTAGATAAAATTAATGATAAGGGTTCAGTACATTGAAATATAATATTAATCAAGTAGTATAATAAACACGAAATGTTAAATAACTAAAAACACATTCTATTTAAAAAACATGACTATCCTGATATGATAATGTATAATCAATGTATCATGGTAAATGACTAAAATAAAAATATATTTAATCAATAATATAACAATAGAATGAATTTGGAGGTAATATCATTTTAAAAATATCTTGAACAATGATATCTAAATTCTTAATGATGGATATTTTTAATTACTAGAGGCCGTGATATATGTAATTATGATACCAGCACCATAAAAAACTTTCAAAAGACAGTTTAAAACCATATTAATATCATTATTAATTCTAGCCTACTGACTCACCACATGATATTACCAATGAATTGAGGAGAAATATAATTACAGGCCCACCCATCACTATATATCTAAAGAATTCCTCACATAACGAATAATTTATTTAATTCATGAATAATGTGTCTTATCATCAAATATCTATATTGTGTAAAGAATATAGATCTATTAATATATCCCAAATTAGTCAAATAACATTCAAATTATACACTCTATGTAAAAATATAATATGAATTATGAAATATTAAAATTCATGACCAAGACTATAGACATTTAGTGTAAATTTAGTATCTAATAATTAATGTAATGTGAATATTTGAAGTGAAACATAATGGCTAAAAAATGTGTTAATAGAGTAATTGTTAATAGTTTACTAGGTCAAAATAATCATAAATCATTCATAAAATGAATAAGGATGGTATCAATAAAACATATACCCATTTGAGTAATAATAAATTGTTGTTTTTGTAGATGAATTTAAATAACAAAAAAATATCTTTAAAAAAATTCTTGATGAAAATATATTTATTATTTTGAAAATCATCATTTCAAATAAATAAGTTACCAAATTTGTTTTTAAAATAATTTCATTGAAAAAACGTTTTTAAAATTGTTGTTAATATTTAAAACAATTACTATTCGTGAGGGAACAAACTTCAAACTTTTTAGGTACATTAAAACAAATATTCCTTTCACATTTTTGGTAATATATAAATTGTCCTTATTTTAAAAATGAAATAAAAAATTAATTAAAAATTACAAACGAACAATATGTAAAATATTCATTAAAAAATAATTTGGAAAAATTTAAACACATTCATGGAATCATTTTTTGAATACATGGTTTTGGGTTAAAACGGATTTCCAACTAAAGAGTGAAAGATGTTTCATTTTCTTAAAACAAATATCAATTATTTGAAGTACCAAAGAGAGTAAATTGGTATATTACTTGAAAATGACCATTAATAACCAGATTTTTAGAATATTAAAAGGTTTATTTAATAATTGTCAAATAATTTCCTTAAATTAAATTCATGTCTAAACAATCCAAATTAAATTGTTTTAATGAAATAAACCATTAAAAGGGTCATAAGATTAGAGTGAGGATTAATAAATGAATCGATTAAGCATTTCAAATAAACCCCAACAATAAATATTGAAATAAAATAGTATATAGTAAAAATAATCACTCACATAATCCTATAATATAAAATACAATAGAGTAATATAATCCAACGAATATAAATTCAGTAATGAAAATATTTACGAATTTGTAACTTTTAATTCAAATACATTTTTATTTAATAAATGAAATACAATCTGAAAATACCATTAATTATGAATTATTCACAATATTAAATGATAAATGGGTATTGTATAAATCATATAGAAGAAATTTTGTGCATAAAATTACAATTTTCATTATTGAATTCAAATTGGGAAGTAATCCTTTCCCTCCTGATTCTTTTTGGTTTAATGTGATTTAATACCCAATTTAATTATTTTGGTAACATTTTTTAGTTTAAATTCGAACTATATAAATATTTTTAATGAAATATATGATCCTGTTAAAACATATTATCTCCCATTTTCTGTTTATCATTCATTATTTTTAATGTTTTGGGTGCTGATTGCCTTGTTTTCTCTTGATTATTTTTTCTCGAATGTTCTGGTTCATGGGTATATGATATAGATCCATAAAATATAAAATAATAATCATGTCATAATTAAAATAATTTTACAAAAATTATTATTTTAATACCGATAACGAACTATGGTATCTCTAAATGACGATTGTTACGATCACAGTGATGGTAGGTCGTACGTACACATGAGTAACATTTCCATTTTTCAACTATCATTAAAGAAAATTGGTAAGTAATAATTTAACATCATATAATGATGATAATATTATTAATATCACATTAATTATTTAAATATACTTATTTATATCTACATTGTAGTGTGTCAATGAAAAGAGAGGCACATCACTTTTTGAAGGTGGTAGTCTGAACAAACACTGACGATGTTATCATCAACCAGTGAGTGAAAAGGTAAGAAGAATTGATATTTTAACATTTAATAATGATAAAAATGTTATAAATATCATTATTATTTAATTTATATCATCTATATATTTATTTGTTTTATCTTTATTACTATCCTTGTAGAGCATTAGTGAAAAACGATTCACATCGCTTCGTGAGGTGGTAGTCCTCCATACCCAAAAGCAACGTCTTCATATCCCCTGAGGAATAGAAAATATAAAAATTATATATTATATAATAACTCAAAAGGTATAATAATTTTATAAAAATACTATATATATTTTATATCCATCATCATAACCAACTATCATAGGTGGTAATGGAAAAATAAATGACATCAGTTCATGAGGAGGTAGTCTACCATACAAAAATAATTACTTTGTAACCTATTTGAAAGAAGTGGGGTTAGTGGTAGGTAATGTAATTAATAAAAATATATAAGTATAATTTATATAATAATGTTATTAAATAATCATGGATTAATAATAATTTATGGAAGAGGGTCAAGAAATAAAATGAAAACCTTTAATAAAGAAAATTACCTCTTCCTCATGTATCCTCTTTATAGTTTCAAAAAATCCATCCAAGGATTGAATTTTTACAAAACTAAATGACGTAGGATTTGAGGAGTGAACATGGTATGTTATTTGGGATAGGATTTTATAATAAAAAATTTTGTGAATTTTTTAAAAATATAGGATATGGGGCAGACTTTTATAAATGAGGTGAGTAGAACACTTGTATTTTTTAGGAATGAAAAGATTGTACACACATTTTTCACATTAATGGTTTTTCAAAATAAACTATTATATACAATTAGACATTATAGGGTTTAAATATTATCATAAAATAGATTTAAGGCAAATTTTACTATCATTTTAACACTTAACATGTTTGGTTAACCCCCTGGTAAATCAATTTTTACATTAACCGTGGTACATTTTTTCCCTATTTTTACTATTCATTGATATAAAAAGTTAATCTGAAATAATTACATAATATAAAGTGTAATGATTCAAAAAATGTATTCACTTTTTTTAAAATTCTATTAACAAATTTTAAAATTTTAATTTAAAATGAGTCCCTCAACCGTGATGAGAAAGAAGGTTTTCAATGTGAAAGTATTCAAAAGATTATAAAGTTTCTATTTAAAAATAAAATAAGAAAATGATTCAAATGAACTAAATTAGATTAAAATATATATATATATATATATATATATAACTGAACAAATATTATTTTCAAACCAAATTTAAATATAAATTTTCTTTATAAATTATTTAACCGAAAAGGTAGTTTTCTGTAAACGGTATATTTTTTCATTATACATCGAAAAATTAAACATTTCTGAATAATCAGAAATAATAAACCTCAAATAATTTTTATGTTATAGTTAAAAAATTTAATTTAATTTTATAAAATAAATTTAACAATTTTCTTGAAATTCATTTTTATTCATTTTTGAAAAGATCGCATAAATCATCTTTTATACAAAATAATTTTTTTTTAAAAAAATTTCATATTCATTTATATACTTCTTATTTTATTTCTAATCAATATATAGATATATTTTTAAGACATTATTTTCTAATATGAATTCCTACAAATTTAATGTATAGGTTATAATGGTTTACTATATTATAGTTTATTTCGACTTAAGGTTGTGTTTTCTGCAAGAAATTAAAGAGATTAAATTTAATGAAATATATTTAGTGTGTTTTTTAAGATTAGTGTTGAATTTCACATACCTAATCAAAAAAAATTACTCATTTAAAAAATAATGGTGTCACATTCTGAGGTCCTTATATAAATTTTGTCCTCCCCATTTAATCTTGGTCTTAGTTATCATAGGTTTGAAACTTTAATATTATTTTTCTGAAAACCCACATCATAAAAAGAGTTAATAAGACATCTTCAAAACAAGAGAGAAAGGTAAGTAGTAAATCCATATGAAATAAAATATTTAAAGGTTTACATGTTGAAAGAATTTAGTGAAAATTGAATATTATTATATAAATGAAATTTTTATATAATTATAGAGAATTATATAGTTCTTAATCTTAATATAGTTATTAATTAATAGATATTTAAGGACCTAAATACTATAAATATCTGATCATTTAAATTACCATTTGATTTATCAAATATAAAGGTAATATGATGAACTTTTTATTCCATGAATCTTTTCATAATGTTTAGAAATAAATTTAATATATATGAATATAAGGAAATATAATAACTAGATACATTTACAATCAATAAGAATAATTCTATTCCTCTACTATGCTTCGATCAATTTCCAATTCATCTCTTACTATAAGAAATGGAAAAAGAATTTTTTATGCCTCTAGCCGTAAAATTGACTTTCAATGGATCATAATATCCATGAAATATTAAAAATTAATTCAATAAGTTCATAAGTATTTGTCAAATCAAATATTGTAATCACCGATCATTAAATATAATAAATAAATATCTAAAATTAAATTTAAACACAACTAGTAATTCATTGATATTTATTTGATAATCGTTTAACTATAATAATGGCATATTAACATGGAAATTATGTACGATAGTGGTATGTGTTAAACCCTTATCGTCCTTCAGTTATGGGTTCAATCCCAATGGTCATTCCGTATATCATGGATTTTCACCCACCATTTAGGTTATCCTTTTTGAAAAAATATTTATTAACGTAATTATTATAACATCCCTAAATATATAATGGACACCATTGAAATAAAATTAATCACTATAGAAATTTTTTAATAATTATTTCAATACAACTTATATTTTTCACAAATTCTAATAATCATTTTTTATTTCAACTCTAAAGATTATAGATACCTTTAAACACATGTCTATATAATATATAGGACTTATTCCTCAAATAAATTATCCACCAAAACATATATTTGAAATTAATTTCCCCCAAAATGCTATTATTATATATATACTCAAAAAACATAAAACCTAAATAGGGGTTTTTAATACTTATTATAAATCTTAAAGATATAAACCCATGATGGTATAAATAGATATTATGCTACCAAAGACATATATGCATTGGAAATTTTACACAATCATTAAATGTTTATTGATTCTAATAACAAATATACAATTTGGTAAAAATACTTCTACATTTTAAAAATTAAATCATAATACATAAACACATCGTCCATTTTATTTCCATGTAGCCCCTTCCATGGTTTCAGTTATGAATTTTGAAGAGGTAATGGAATCATATAATGTCATTTTTTGTCACGACCCGTCCCCCGGGCCCATGCCATGACTACCACAAGATCGCCTTACGTAGGCCAGGGGTTGGAGACTAGCACCAAAGGCGTAATCCCGTAAAACTGGGAAGGAATTTCCTTTATAACCTGTAAACACAAACAACAAGATACGAACATGATTATACTATATAACCAAAAGAGTGCTGAATGTAAAAGGGGCCAGAATACAATCCCAAAAGTAAAGGTACAAGTACAATTGAAAACAATACAACTAAAGAAAAATAAAGAAAAGAAGTTATTGGGTCATCCTACATAATTCCTGCCCGAAGGGTAGGTACAAATAGCCTCCTCAAGACTCTGTGATTGTCCGTCTCCACCATATACCGACATGCCGTATGGTCCACCTCCGGGAACCATCCAGTCCTGGTACTCTCAGCCTCAGTCAGCGCTGTCTATCGTTTGCAACCAACATAACATGGTTCGGGCATAACCCGTGCAAGGGGGAGTATAATGATACTTAGTAGGGACCCCGAGACCCTCAAGGTCTTATAAAATTTATCAAAGATAAACCACAAAGAATGAAATCAACATATAAAATTACTTAGGTATATGGCCATACATATCCCTAAGTTATCAAGTATCCATCTCAATCATGAGGAAAACACAGAAAATATGACTCAAATCAACCATGATTTTATTCTAGGGGTAGTATCAAGTAACATCTCCATTACCATTATCAAAACCACAGCTACTGGAGAACTCCCCCCATGTCGAGTATAATGGGCCTACCATGACACCAAGTGCGCTTCCCACTATCCTTGGACTTCTGAGGTACTCTTCCTCTCGAGTATCGTGGATCTTCTACGTCACTAAGAACGCTCCCCACCGTGGGTCTCCTGCATCATCAAGAGCTATCCCCATCTTAGCCTGCTGAGGTAATCCTCCAGTCGAGTTCCGTGGTTCTGTCATGACACCATGGTTCTCCCCATTATGGGTTTTCTGCGACACCAAGGCGCTTCCCACTGGGCTAGTAGAGTCCCTCCGAGTCAAAACAGTCAGCAGTAGTCAGGTCTCAGCTAGCTACTTGGTCTTTGCACTCTGCTCGCTCATCTCCGGAAGGATCCTCTCCACCAGCTACTAGACGATACTCCAACTATCACGAAGTCCCACGAATAATTATCTCAATGGGATGCCATGTCATTGGGGTCTCAATGTGACAGACGACGCGTCAATCCGATGCCCGATCTATTAGTTATTTGCCTTTTAGTCTTGGGGCCCGGTTGGATTCCTACTCGATCCAAACTAATTGTTTCACATCTTAAACAGAAACTCCAATGGACTATACTCAAAGGGATTGTCTCACTCCATGATTTCCAGTTCCACTGACAGTTCTTCAAACGGACGTCCGGTGCCAAAGTTATGGCCAAAAGAAAGTAAAGGGTCATAGTGGGCCCAGGTCCGGTCCAACCTGTTCAGACCGACCCAGCCCGACCTGGCATGGGTTGACCTAGTTCGGGTCGACCCGGCCTGACCCGTTGGGTCTGGTCCGACCCACTGGACCCAGCCCAGCAGGTCGTAAGGGGCCACAAAGAGCTGTGATGAAGCGCACCGGTCGCATGGGCGCCGACAGGCCGCGGGTCGGCCCGAGGCCGTAGACTGGCCGCAGGTCGGCCCGAGGGCGGTTCGGCTTGGAGGGTGCCGCACAGGCTTTTCGACCCAGAGGGAACTGTAAGGGAATCTCAGCCTAGGGCGTGGGGCCGATTCGGCTGGGAGGCCGAGGTGGCCGGGTTGCTGCGCGGTCGGGGTGCGGCGCAGCCGGTTCGGCCGGCGGGTGGGGTGGTCGGTTCGGCCGGCGGGGGGCGTGGTCGGCGGATGTCGCGGCTTGGGCGGCTAGGCCAGGGCCAGGGTGTGGAGCGGAAGGGTAGCAGTGCTATCAGGGCGCGGCGCAGCCCGGTTCTGGTTCAGCAGGCGGCAGCGTGGGGCCGGGTTGGCAGGGAGACCGAGGTGCCGCGGAGGCGGTGCGGGTCACGGAGGTTGCTGGGGACAGCACTGTTGCCTTCGTCGCCTTCCTCCATTTTGAGAAACATCGCAAATAAATACAAAGGTTACAGAGAGGACATGACATGTTAGTTTGGCCCACACTCTCCGCATTAGAGCGGTGGCAAGATGTTTACAAGAACAAATTACATCAATCCCTCCAGCAAATTTTTTTCCCAACCCATTAAAAGAAAAAAAGGGGTGTACTTGTGAAGTGATAATCAAATAGCATTAAAACCCTACCTTTATCATTTTTGTTTGATGTTGGAATTAGAAGACGGATGTAGATTCATTGTAGATGAACACATCCTACGTCGTAGGAAGTTCCGAGGTAGAAAATCAAAGTCGAGGTCATTCTTTGTAGTCGAAGGCCTTCCTCATTGTCATTTTTCATCAGTGGAGAGTTCGTTATTGTGATCTTTCTCCCATGTTCCTCCTATCCAATGATTCCACCAAAAAATAAATGGAATCCCAAGATAATAGATTATAATATCTATTAACTCATTGGCACAATATTCAAAAATGTTTAATTAATTAAGGGAGAGTTGGCACAATTAATGTGGTGCTTTGGCATGATTAAATTGTGGAGGGGTTGAAGAGGCTCCCCCCAACATTTATTATGGAGTTGAGGGTTTCTCCCAATTAAGGGGTGGTTTCCTGGGGGATTAATCCCGGGTGGTCCCCACCAACATAACCTCGCATGGGAGGTTATGGTTCGGGTGGTCCCCACCACCATATCCTCTCATCGGAGGATAACGTCTGGTGGTCCCCACTTACAACTTCCACATGGAGGTTTAGTTATAGTGGACCCCACCTTCAAACACCCACATGGTTGTCGAAAATAAAAATAAAATTGTCACACACTTTTATTTTTATTTTATTCTTACTTGAAAAAACCAAAAACTATCTCCCACTCTCGACCCACTGACGTCGAGGTGAAAGTCTCCTCAGGTGAATACTAGCACTGTGAGTTCAATTGTGCTCTCATATTTAAATTCCGAGCACCATTTCAAATGTTAGAAAAAAAAACTCGCACGTTTACTGAACGTACCCGAAAAAAAGTTCAAAAATTCATTTCGGGCACTCTGGGCCTCAGAATCACGGGCCGTCAATTTTCGCGGACTCATAAAATTCTCATGTATTTTTTAATAAATTTACATGGAAATTATGGGTGATTTCATGGTTCCCCACATTTAAAAAAATAATTTTTAAATGGATCCCTAGGTTGAAATTTATTTCATTATATCATTATCATTATTTTTCCTCCTCTATTATTTGATTTATGCCCTTATATTACACAAATATAAAATTTACCAATTCTATTGAGACAAATTCATGTGTGTCCCTTTCCACATTTCATACATGATGGGAATAATTATTTCATTCATCCATTGTATCCAAAACTCAATCTCTTTTAAAACTCTATAATTTTATTAAATAGTGCATCCGAGAGTTGGTTTAGGCATATGTTTTTAACCATATTGATGGATATATTATTAGTCCTAAACCCAATGTCTTTCAATCATATTATCAACCCATTTTCTTTTCTCGTAGTCACCACATTTTATATTATGTTTATGGTTAAAAAGATTCCTTTGAGTTCCAACTATTGAATAAAACCTAAATTCATATTATGAGCAACGTTAATCATGGTGGAAAAACCATATAATTAGTTATAGGATTTATATGCAATGAAACCTTTTTCTAAATCATGGACAACTATGTTTTAACCTAGGCCATTCATTATCATCATATATTCAATTCCATCATAATGGTATGTGATGTAAATGTGATTTATCCTATAAATATCCCACTTGAGTGTCAATCAAGGTTTGCAGTAAGGCACATTTCCATGAACCAGAAGATGATTGATTCAATAACAATTTTCCCTTTTTGTATTTATCACTCATAGGTAAATTTATATGTGAACCACACACACTTGTATTATCCAGACATGGATTTATTTCCACTAAATGTTTTATAATCTCTACCTTTTCAAAGATGCTATGATTTTATTCTTTACATATCCTCAATGACTATCATACGGTCAAGATCCATAATATATGTTTTCCTTTATCTAGTTCTTAAGGATTTTTCTAGACATATCTTAATACCAACTCTAGTGACCATGAACCTAATAGCATCGAGCTAATGTATGTTTTTTTGAATTGGGAAAAGATAAAAAAATCACATCTAGAATAAAGAAATAAGTTTGTAATCTTGGTAAACAAGATACATACTTGATTCATGCATTACATTTGTAAACAAAAATTTTAAGAAACTTATTTTGAGAATATTAGTATTCACTCAAGAAAATCCTTGAATATCAATCATAGTACACATAATGGATTCAGGGGAAAGGAAGAAAATAAGGTTCATCAGAAAATATCAGTAAGGTTTAAGTAAAGAGGAAGCTATCCTGAATAAAATATCACAATCAACATCTAAAGATACGTATCTAAATACAAATTCCACTTAAATGTCTTTAATATCATGATAATATATAGTGTAATCAATCTGCCAAGGTAAATACATTAAAACCCATTCTATTTAGTCAATAATATGTGAATGAAAAGGGTCTAATGATAATATTATTAAGAAAATATAATGGATAATAATAACTGAATTCATAATAAATGTAGTTTTTAATTATTGGGAGCAATAATATCAGGCATCATGATAACACTACCATCAAAACCTTTCAAATGAACATTTACAACTATGGGAAAAACAAATTTAATAATTTCATACTGATTCTCCTTAGGTGACTACCAATGCATGGTGGGGATATCTAATTTTGAGCCCCACTCATTACATCATGTACTATTCATTTCTCATTTATCAAACAGTCAATTTAATTCATGAATAATATTCATTTTCATTAAATATTCATTTTGAGTAAAGAATACATATTTATCAATATATTTATCGTGAATAATAAAACATTTAAAGTATACACCATTTATAAAATCGGTATATAGTTGTGGAAATAAACATATTTGTGATATATTATATGGATTTTTAGATTAAATTTATTATCCAATAATCAAATCATGGTGAATATTGTAAGGTAAGGATGATGACTAGAAAATGGAATCAATAATGTTAATCTCAATAACTTCCTTGGAAAAAATGATCATAAACCATCCATTGAATGAATATAGATTGTATCAATAAAATAATACCCATTAGAGTAAGAATTAATGGTCTTTTTAATTTATGAAAAAATATATCATAAAATTAACTACAAAAACATTCTTGAGTAAAATATCATTTTCAATCTGAAAATCACCCTTAACCATTAATATTTTTAAAAAACATTTTGAAAATAACACTTGAGAATTTGTAAGATAATCTTTATAACATTTTGTTTTCTTGATGGGGTAAATTATGTAAAAACCCAATATGTTAAAGAAGTGGATTCGTTCACATTTTTGTAATAATAATATGATCCTTGTAATTAAAATGACAAGAATATTCCTTTCATAAGTATTTTTAAATGTTAAAATTGGTAAAAATTTCTTTAATAAACCATTTAAAAATTTATAAAATCATTTGATTATTTTTTTTGAAAAAATATTTTTGAATGAAAACATATTTTAGACTGAAGAGAGAAATGAAGTAATATTTTAAAAAAAACATAGTCTCAATTATTTAAATTATGAAATAATGTAAAAATGATACTATTAAATGAAAATAATATCCAATTACAATAGGTGAATACTATTAAAGGGTTTATGAATCAAAACTCAAATAATTTCCATCAATATAAATTCAATCATAAAAAATCCCAATTAAAATATAACCTCATGAGAAGAAATTGAGTTATGAAATCTGTTATAAGTTGGTAAATTTTAATTCAAACGCCCTTATATTATATAATTCAAAATGAAACATAAAAATCATTAATTATTAATTATCAAACATATTAAATGGAAAATTTGATCTAAATATAGCCATATATAGTCAAAATTCATTACCCACATAATATTATAATATCGAAGACAATTATGGACAAATATAACCTAATGAAAAGAAATTGAGTCATGAAATTCGTTATAAGTAGGTAAATTTTAATTAAAATTCCCTTATATTATATAATTTAAGATGAAACATAAAATATCATTAATTATTAATTATTAATCATATTACATGTAAAATGGGATGTATATACACCCTATAAAAGAAATTAGTTTCATAAAATTAAAATATGCCTCAATGAAATAAAATTGTGACTAAATCCTATAAATCGTGATTCATTTTGGTTGAATGTCATTTAAAATAATTAATAATGGTTTTTATCATGTTATTAGTTTACAAAATAACATTATCCATATTTTTAATATCCTATATGATCCTATTATAACATCTAATCATCCATTAGTAATTAATATTTCATTACTTTCATTGTTTCATTGGTTAATTACCTTGTTTTCTCATGCATTTTAGGTTATTAATGATGTGGTTCAATGATATAAGATATAGATGCATCAACTAAAGAATAAAATAAATTATCATATGTAAACATTATATACAATTTTAATATGAATCTTTAATATTGGTTTTGAGAAATGAAGTATGTCACGATCAAGGAGATGGTATGTCGTATGTACACATAATAACGATTCTATTTTTCAATATTCATTATGGAAAAGTGGTAAGTTATATTTTAAAATTCTTGAATGATAATTTTATTATAAATAAAATATTTTATGTATATTTATATCATCCATGTGGTGTGGGGATGAAAAAATATTAACATCACTTCGTAAAGGTTGTATTCAACAAATACAAGAACGATGTTATCATCTTTCAGTGAGTGAAAATGTAAGAAATAAATTGATATTCTATATTTTAATAATGATAAATATTTAATTGTTATCATTATTATATCATTTATATCACAAGTGTTCATAAAATATTTCTTTATTATCTTTTATAGTAATATTATTAAAAAATGGATCACATCGCTTCACTAGATGGTACTCCACCGTACACACAAGTGATATTATTTTTTCCCTTGTGGAATTGAATGTAACAATGATATATAAGATATAGTGACACTAGAGGTATAATTATGTTAGAAAAATAATATTTATACTCATTTCCATCATCATACCTAACTATGGTCGTTGAAAATGAAAAAATGAATGGCATCGGTTAGTGAGGTCGTATTCCACCGTATACATGAATGATGATTTCTCAACCCATTTGATGGAATTGATAATTGGTGTAGTGTTTTTAGTTATCACAAATACTTTTTATTATATATAATAGATTTATTATATTATATCATCATTTTTTAGAACTAATTGTAGGAGGTGGTGGAATAAATAAAATAAAAACACTCGATGAATAATTTTACATCTTCATCAAGTAACCTACAGAGGTTGAAACAAAAAGACTTAAAAGGATGGATTTATGATTAACATGTGATTTTTATAAATAGAGGAGTGATTATAAGACGTAATTTTGGTAGGGATTTTTGAAAACCAAAGGGTGTTAATATCTGAATAATAGTGGAGAGTCGATGGACTTTTTTAAATGAGGTGAGTGGCACACCTATGATTTTTGGAATGAACAATGTGTACCCAAATTTTTTACAATTAAAAGGGTATAAAATATAGATTTATTGAGACTTAGATATTATATCATGTAATGTTTTCCATAAAATATATTTTAGATAACTTATTATGTCATTTTAAACATTATCTTTTCTATTTAACCCCTGATAAATTCATTTTTACCTTAACCTTAGTATAAAATTTTTATTGTTTTTACTATTCATTATAGAAAAAAATATATTAAAATTATTATATAATATTAATTATTATGATTCAATATATTTAATATATACTTCAAAATTCAATTTACATAATTGGAAATTTTAATTTTAAAATTAATTCTGTAGTACCGATGAGAAAGCGAGTTTTTGAAGAAAAAAATTTCAAACGTTTACAATAATATTAAATCAAAATTCAATAAGAAAATGATTAAAATGAACAAGATTTTATTGATATATATTTTTTAAAATTATTTTTATGTATTAAAAATTTAAAATATCATTTAAATTTATAAATAATTTAAAAGAAAATGCACTATTCAATAAAAAAGCAGTATTTATTCACTATTAATAAAAAAATTAAAACTTTTAGATAAATCCAAAATATTTGACCTTATATTATTTTGATAATATAATTTATTAAAATAATAACATATTATTAAATAAATTTTCCATATGTGGTAATAACTAATATAAATTTATTTACGCAAAAAGTGAATAAACCATCTTTTTATAAAAAATACATTTTTTAGAAAAAAATTCATTTCATTTTAAATGATTATATTCTAATTACTAATAAATATAAAAAAACTATTTTTATGTCATAGATATTAAAATTTAGATACACTAATTTAATGGATAGGTTATAGTGATATTATGTATTATAGCCCACTTAGACACATAGTTGTGTGTTCCGTAAGCTATCAAAGAGATTATATTTAATGAAATTTATTTTATGGGATGTCTAAACTCTGTGTTCAATGCCACATTGATAAAAAAATTAATATTTTAAAATATTGGGGTGTTATAATAATTAAAGTATATGATGAGTTTTACTTTAGATAACAGGTTTCATAACTCAATTTATTTCTATTGGGTTATATTAATTCTTCATTTTCATTGATACAATATGATTATGTGGGTAATGAACATGGATTACATTAACTTTTATTCCCACTAGTTTAATTTTTATTTTCAATTGATATAAATAGTCATTTCATTTATTAACTCTCACTTCAACTTTATGTGCAATGTAAAGGTTTTGTATCAATTTATATTCATTGAGGCATGTTTAATTTTATGCACTTAATTTACTTTATGATGTCTATCTACTATTACATTAACATGTTATGACATTAATCTCTTTATATTGATGGTATTTAATGTTTCATTTTAGGGTATTTTATTCAAGGGGGTCATGATTTCATGGTTTCCAAAGCGCTATGGGTTTATTTAACAGTCTCATAATTATTCAGGTTTGTTTAGCCTAAAGTCTCCATTGGGAAAATTATTTGATCTTTCAATCATAAAAAATATATTTTTTTTCTTCTCGGCTTATTTATTGAAATTGTAGTGTTTCCTTTCATTTTAAAAGCTTATACATACTCATGATAACAAAATCATGTTTTAATGAAAACCTACTTTTTTCTAATCAGAAAAAAATATTTTTCATCCATATAAATATTTTACTTAATTTTTTTTAATGAATATTATATCTAATCTCTAATGATTTTCTAAATTCATTTTTACCAATATTTTAGTTCTAAAAAATATATTTAAATGAATCTTACATATATATTCTAAATGAGGTATCTTGATTTTTTCAATGGTGTAAAATAAATGTTTTCTTTTTAACTTCTACATGATCAATGGAATTTAAAACCATCATAAATTATCAATATGTTGAATATTCTATTGCAAGTTTACTAGGATATTTTTTATGAAATGTGTTAATAATATTATGGAAATTATTAGATTTCAATGATGTTATTTAAATGTTAAAAGGATATTTTAATCAAGAAATATTCCTTGTTGTCTTTTATATAAATTTTCATCAACAATGAAAACATTTGATTTTATGGATTTTATATAATATATATATATATATATGACTCTTACATATATACTTAACTTATTACACTATCCTTTCATTGGGTTATACAATCCTCATGTTCATTTATTGAAATCATTATTTATAAAGACCCATAAGATTACAACATGAGGCAAGATTATCCCACACATTTAATTATATGAATTTTTATATGTTTAGGTTTTTGGATTGACTTCTTTATTATTTCAAGCACAGTCATAAATGTTTTATTATAGGTGAACCCAGATAGTTCTCTAATGAAATGGGAATTTTTTTCTCTCGAGAAGTTATGTATGGGATTAAGAATTAAACGCAATATGTTATGGGACTATGTCCACCATGTGACATTGCCTTTGTTGTTATACATAACTTATTCTTATTTAGTTTAATATGTTTCATTCACCTCACTATTTTTCCATGATCTTATTACACCGTTTTTTATACTATGTTGACATGTGATTATTTAAGGGCCAATGTTATGAAATTATTTCCCAATATCATAATTATTGGAGATTATTTAGGTTAAAGACTATATTGGGAAAATTATTTTATATTTCTATGATAATGAAAACAAATTCTCTTATTCTATTTATATTTATAAAAATTATTGGGTTTACTTTCATTTCACACACTTTTATGTACCCATGATAAAAAAGTCATGTTTTAATGAAAACCTATATTGTTTTTCTAATTGGTTAAGAATATTTTTCTTCCATATAATTATTTTCATTAAAATGTAATAAATAATATCATTAATATTCTCCAATAATATTCTAAAGATGTGTTTAACAGTGTTTTAATTTAAAAAAATTGATTCAAATGAATATTTCTATAATTTTTTGAACAAACTCTCAATAATTTTTTTAATTGTTCTAATATTATGTTTTCGTTAAGATATACATCATGAATGGAATTTCAAAGAATCATAAATTATTGATCTGTTGAATATTCCATTAGAAGTATCCTTGGTTTATTTTAAATAATTTTTTTTAATTTTTTTGAAATTATTATTATTTTAATTAATTTATTTCTGCGTAAAAGTGAATTTTTCTTTAAGGAAAATTTCCAAGCAGTCTTTCAATGAAATTTTCATCAACGATGAAAGGCTTTGATGATTTGGATTTATTCTAATTTCTAAATTTATGCCTCTTACATATATTGAATGATTATTCTACCTTCCATTAATGGGTTAATATGTTACTTATGATCATTTATCAAATCCTTCTCTATGAAATCCCATTTCATTATGAAATGAGTCAAGATTATGAAACCCATTAATTTGAATGAGTTATTATTTTTTTATTCCTTTTGATTGAATTATACATTATGGTACAAAAAAATAAAAATGTTATGATCTGTGAACCAATATAGTGCTCCAATGAATTGGGTAGTGTTTTTTTCATGAGAAATTATGTATGGGATTAGAGGGTAAACCTAATACATTGTTGAAATATTTCCACCATGTGATATTGTCATGGTTTTTATCTCTAAATTTTGATTATTTTATGTTATATGTCGATTCTACCTTCATATTTTTCTATGATCTTATGATACCATGTTAATTATGTTATGTTCACATGTGATTATTTATCAGCCTATATTATATGATATCATGTTATGCCTCATTACATTGTTTACTCCTTTTAAGTGCTTTACGTATCACCCTTTCTATCATGTATTCCCCACGTTATCATATGTAGTTATTTGATCTAGCTATGTAAAATTTAACTAAATATTTTAATTTTAGTTTTTTTATTTTTATGTATATAGTCTTCCATATAAACTAGGTATCATGATATTTGGGTTGTAATTATTATATGTTTGTGTAAAATATTATGTAATAGTTTTTTTAAAATTATTGGGAATCTATAGATGGTATTATTTGATGATTTATTTATTTGTAATAATTAATATTAGATAGCATTAGTTTAAAGATTAGGTACATGTCTATGTGTAGGATAACATCCTAATGTTTTTACAAGGAATATATTATTTTCAATCCCTATAAAAAAATAACTATCTATATATTACAAGTGAAAAAGGTTTGGCACATATTCATATACGGGTAATATCCATGAAAAGGGTTGGTTGACTGTATCTCAACCATCATTCTGATGCATGGATAGTGTTACCCTACTTCACAACTAGTTGGACACTCTTGAGGGATATGGTTGGGTAAATTAACAATTTCATTACGAACAATCATAAATAATTCAAATAGATTAGGATCATGGATGAAATAAGATAAATCTAAGGTTTCATAGATTGAAAATAATGTGACATGATTTAGATATAAAATAATTTTTTTCATGATTGTGATTTTTTTATCACTCTATTATTTGGTTTCTGTCATTGGATGGAACCAAGAAGAATTATGTTAACAATGAATGGGACAAAAAATGAGGTGATTATAAGAAAATAAATGCAGGTGATGACTAAAATTAATGATATTTTGTTATTATTCCTAATCAGTTATGATGATTTATTATTAACAAAATCTACTATAACAACCTCAAAAACTCATCCAATAAGTGAATGATGGAGTCCTCGTGGAAGATACCATGGTTTAATGAAGTGTCAATTTTCATCAAGATATAAATCTCTGATGATAGACCAAATAGAATCGCTCAATAGAAAAGGGAAGAAGGATTATTTCTTGAAAATAATGGCATATAGAAGTGAATTGCTATGATAAAAGCGGTTTTCAAGGGGTTGAATTAAATTTCTTCATAATGATACATTTATAGTTTGTTTTCCAAACTGTGGGGAACCTAGGAATTATGAAATACAATTTTCTCTTCTAATGGTTACTCATAGACCAACAAAATATCAAGGTTTTACCAATCAATTTTGATTAATAGATTAATGTATTTATGAATATGGATTTTAGAAATATGTTGTCGAATGTCATTTATCACTGGTGTTTTGTGTATAAGAATCTTGAAGCATCTAATGATTTTGTTCATTTTTTCAAGTGTATATGATTTTAATATTTATTTATCATGAATTAAGTTAATTATATAAATTGTTATCATATATATTATAATTGTATATATATTTTGGTAGGATACATTAAGAGTGGTTTATTTTATTTTAATATACATGTTAAATTCTTCCTGGATAAATAAGACCTTAAATAATTTAGATATTTGGGTTTGAATCATAATTAGGAACATTTTATTGAATTTTATGAATGGTTTTTATCAAATTATCTATGATAAAATTAAGGTATTTATTTTGAAGATTTATAAATTAATGTTCTATTCCATCATATGAAAGTTTATAATTTTTTTTTAATTATCTTACAATAGGCTAAATTTTTTAGATTTGTGTAGTTTCTAGAGATATAAAAAATCTATTGTTACACCGTTATGGATTTTGTGATATGTTAGAAGCTACTTTCAATGATTCAAGCTTGAAAAATTCTTCACGAATACAAATAATTAAGAAAAAAGGATTAAATTTTGGTTGAAATTAATTAAAGGATAAAATTGTATTAATCAATTAAGATTAGATTCATTATTTTCTTAATCTATATGGTATGAAATCCCTCAACCCCATGAGAATTATTTTAAAAAAATTATACACTGACTATCATTTTTGATGAATCAATGGTCCTTCCACCAATCATAGATTTATGGATTTATGATCACTAAAATTTTCCTGACCATATTCTCTTTCAATATCTATTTATCCAAGGGAGTTATTTTTCTCCTCAATATCAATTATTTCATAACCTTCTAATATTCTCCTATTTAAAAACCTAGTTATTTGTAACAATTTATGACTTTCCCATTTCACGTTCCATTTTTTAAGATTAGGTCTCATTAAACCTAATTGTGATTTGGTATTTCCATGATTTATTTTCAAAATTAAAATATATGATTATCATTATATAATTAAAATTGAAAGGATATAACTTATTAATGGGGTTAGTGGATAATGTAACTCTATAATATTTTATTAAAAGTAAATTATTTTTAATAGGTCTTATGACATGAAACACTGAGAATAAAAATCCCACATGATATATTATTTAAATAACACCACTATAATGTAGCCACTAGATTTCTTGTTACAAATTCAATTAACATCATTGTGAAATGTATATAAGGCTATGAATAAATATCATCATCATAATTTTATTAATGATAAAGAAATTAGGAAACCATGGAAAAAGGTACAATAAAAATTAGAGAAAAACTTTGAGGGAATAATGTATTAAATCCATAAAGCATCACCAATGACTAATCCAACACCATCAGGTGGAAGAAATAACAAAATATAGTAAAAATAAAACCAACTCTGCATGAGATTCCTTGGAAACTATTAAATACAACATTTTATTACCCTATACGTAAATATAAATGATTTCCTTATAGTTATCAATCAGTTATATACACTTATGAATACAACAAGAGAACAGTTATGGGTTCTACAACTGCTCAGCATGGACTTGAATTTGATTTTGGAGTCCATTTAGATTGGAGCTAAGAAAATATTATGTTGACTGCATAATTCAATAACTTTGAGAAGAAACTTAGCTTTCTACCAAATGGATTCACCAATAAAAAATATATAACTAAACTCTTGAACATTATACCCCTTTGGATCACAAAAAATACCCCAACTTGCATCATACCAATTATTCATGAACGAATCATGTGGAATTTATGTATTCTCATTTGTTCATACCAAAAAAACCACATCCCATGGAGACTATAAGCATAGGTGAGGGGTGTAGGATCTCTAAAAGAACCTAAGTGAGTGGGATTCCGTCCATTTTTAGAAATATGAAAAAAAATAAAACATAATAATCATGGTCATAATTTATTCCGCTATCCTCTAGTGGGAGAAACCCTCAAACCTAGATTTATTCCTAGCCTACCAGATACACCAACACACTAGTGAAAATATGATCATTCTCACATTATGCATAATGTTTCCAATCACCACACCTTGGAACTAGAGATCAAATAACGATGTACTCGAGGTGTTTGGAGTATACATACCAATGAACACACCAAACATACTCTATATTAGACGCACCTAGTCACATTTAAAAAATAGTTGGGGAGAGGACTCCTCTTTGTGCTTATCACAACAGATAAACCATTATATAAGATTAATTCTAGTTCTCATAATATGTTCATACGTTTATAAGTCTTTATTACAGATATGTAATACTAAAAATTTGAGTTTTATGGAATTTATTTTATTCAAAGAACCTCACCCCATCTATCTAGTTCTAAAGGGGATATGAGGAACTAATGGTAATACTTCCTAGAAAAAAAGATCAATAATGATCCAAAAAAAATTCAGTGTAAGATTCCTACTCAATGAGATATAATATATTATATTACTACTCATCATAAACATTTTGGGTGGAACTTATAATGGTTTTCATATGGTAAAAATCATGTGAAATATGTGGAACCTTAGAAAACCAAAAATTTATCCTTCCATGTTCTGGTTCTAGAAATTGATTTTTCCTCTGGAAATCATCTGCCTCGAATGAAGATGATGGACTTGAATGATCATATGAATAGGTATCCAAAGTGGGAAGAGTTCTTTAATTGATAATCCATGTTAAACGCATATTTTCATCAATGGGGATTCCCCATAAATTCCTCCTTTAAATCATCTCATGCACCATCTTTTCATGTAAGGCCAACGTCTCTCCTTAAACACTCCTAACATTGATTCCACCATCCTTCACCAGCATCTAAATTCTAGAACATGATTCCCATTTTTTCGTTAAATCGGGTTTATCATCCAATGTGCATGGGGAAACAATATTATCAATGGTCATAATTATTTCGATGGCACATTGAAATGAAAATAAAACATGCATTGGGATTATAGAGAGCACACTGTTAACCAGTGTTATATAACCACCAATGTTTATGACCTTGTTTTTGAAGTTTCAAATAAACTGTGTAATCCTACCAAACATCTTGTTGAAATGATAAATATGAATCCTTATAGATTATATTTGGGAACCTGTGTAATATATCTGGAAACTCTGCTTATAATAACTCAGATTAATTCCTAAGGAACTAGACAACATTTTTTACCATCACAAAGAAATTTGGGAGATGATATTGTCATGGTTATCCAGTAATCCATTCCAAGTATAGTATTCCTCACATAATTTTTTTAGACTGCAATTTTATCTTATACTTACATTATGAAAATTAATTGTATCATTGACATACATGATATGAAGAACTGTATTAAAATTACACATGTATTGGTATGGATGAGTTCAACTAACAAAGTGGTTTTTAATTATGAAAAAACTAAGAGAGTATTTTATAATAATTAATATTATGGGAGACAACATTTCACATATCCTGAGACCATATACCATTTTTATGAATCATTAGTTCTTCCCTATGAAAGGAGTAGCAAGATATGTTGAAATAAAACACATAAACTCAAAAGTCAGAGGATGATAGGGAGAACACCATTCTTGTTTGAATCAGTAAAATAAAATTATATTGGAGTCTTTTATAAAATTTATCCATATTAATTATTCATAATAAAATAGTAACCAACCATCCTGATTTTGATATCTTTTATCATTTCTTGTACCAAATTGATAACACCCTGGATAGACATACCTCTAATGATTTTGTACTTCTCATATGTGAACAGATAGGGAAAGAGCATTGATAATATTCTTTCCAATTAACACGAGGTCAGTAGCACTACCCATGAAAGGGAGATAACCTATCCAAAAATATAATTCACCACAACAACAAGGTAAATCCTGACTAGGTTCCATGAATGAACATAAAACAAAAATGGGAAACTATCAGGCCCATTCGAGCTAATTGGGTTGAGGATGAGAAATATCATAAATTTCTCATGCTCCTCTGGCATAGATTCAAAGTACATATTATCATAGGGAAAAAATTCATGAAATATAATAAAATATATTTTTTTCCATTGGATTTCCTCTTTTAAAGTGATGGTATAGACTTTTATGAAGATATTGAAAGTAATGGTTATCCATACGTCAAACAAAAATGCAGTCATCCAGGAATGTATTTTCTTCCAAGATAATTATAATCCTAATAAATAATTTTTCTTCTTTAAAAAGGACATTGAAAAATTATATGTTCACATCTATATCAACAATTTGATCATAGAATTCTCACATCCTAACTGATCCTCTTCCAAAATTAGCTTTGACCAAGAGTTATTAAAAAATATCATTGAAGATATCTGTATTATAATAATTCTCCAAAATGTACTCAATATGATCAATATCATCTTTGATAATTTCCAATGATTGAAATGATTGGGGAAGACTAGAATCCTATGATTTAGGGTCTCCCATAAGTCACTAAATCCTCTTGTTAATGAGATTCCATCTATATACTTGCACTAATTTAGTCCACTATGTTACCAATATTTGATGATACACCAGATTTGATATCCATTTAGAGGATAAAAGAAATATACACCCACATATATATTTTTCATATAAATACTCAATGGTGAGAGAATGAGAAGAGATGCCTCTAATGATGTGAGAGACTTTAATATCCAGGAATGAATATAGAAAATTGACATTCAGCAAATAGAAATCTAGGAGACACCAAATATGGTTTATGCCCTTATGATTATTACAATAGTTAAAGTGATCACCTGAGTTTATGAGGTTACAAAGATCATTATAGGACTTGAACAAAATAAAGTCATGGATTTCCTTCTGAGACTGAGTACCACAACCCTTCATTTATATGACATTGATGATAATATTGAATCCCCCCCAAACCCCAAGAAGGTCCCCAGTGTTGAATCACCCTATGTTATTCCAAATGGATCCTCATTCCTAATCCTTTCTTTTCAAATAAAAAAAGGTAAAAAAATATTGTGCACTCCCATGTTGATTTTAGTTTTTTATAAACTAATCTGAAGAATAATCAAAATTCACTATAATGTTCACATTATAGAATAACTATATGGGTTTATTTATGGAATCTTAATGCATTAAATCCCTAGAACTATTATCTGGGTGAAGAAGGAAATATTCATGTCTATTGATTTGATTCATATACTACTTCCATGAAAAACGATATTGGAAGATATCATTTTAGATGACGTCATGTTTTACACATGAACCTAGGATGTGGGAATTCCATAGGATATGAGTGGTCATTAATAAGGGGTTTTTTTATTTGGAACCCATTGATGAAAATATTGCTATGTTGGAAACCTAGGATCCTTGGGAGGGTTTCTTTTGAGACGAGATTTAGACACCACTAGGGGAATATGGGCTGACATTAACTGAAGTAATTAGATGTTGTATATTGAAAAAATAAGGTATTTGATATTATTATAGGGGGAAAGTTTAATCCTCAAATCATTCCAGAAATGGTATTGGACAAGAATGTTTTGGATAAGAAAAACTGATCTTCAAAAAAGAAAAGGAATCAGTCATCTATATAAACAATGGTTGATAGAGCATCAAAGAATGATTCTCATGGGGATAACCCAATGTAGCAGAAAATAATATTCATAACAAGGGATATGGTTTCTTGGGGATGAGGATTTGGAGGGAAAAATATTAACTTTATCCTAAGGATGGGTTGATAAGGTCTGCGGGATTCTATGTGGAGGGGAAGGGGTATAATTCAAAACAAGTTTAAGAGATGTGGTAGGATGAGTGGTCACAAAAGCTGGAACAAGTAGAGGAGCTTAGGTGGAGAGCATTGAATTCATGAAGTCTATGTTAAAATAACCTTGATGTAGACTTTCTGAACAAAAAATGGTCTGGGAGGAGGGAAAAAGATTCTAACACAAAAAGAAATAATCATAACTATAGAGGATTTAGTTGGGGCAGAGAGAGTATAAGTCTAATTTGACACATATATAGTCCATGGAAATGTTGAGTAGCTAGTAGGTGTGGTCATATGGGCATGGAAACAATACCACTACTGCTAATAATGAAAAGAAACAAAATATTATGAAATGAAATAGGTTTTCTCAAATGTTGGATCCACAGAACTGCCTATGGAGGATCCCACTTAGAATGGGTACCCAGATACCATCAAAACATTTAAAACAACCACTTTTCAATATATATAGACCTTTGTGACCAAGAATTATCAAATTAATCTCTACAGGAGTGGACGATACAGAAGGATGAGAAGTTAAGAGAAGACACATGTGTCGAGAGGGTTAATCCCCCAAGAGGACACTAGCTTCTTAAACAGAGGGAGTGGTGGCTGTTCCTAACCATAGAAAGCCACCGCGGTCCACTAATGAAGATATGATGCCACTGAGAAGGCCTCTATATGAAAGATGATCTCCAAGAACACCTTCTCTATTTTTTGAAAGATCAAAGGTGATATAATCTCTAAGGTAGGATTAACTGTAGAAGATAAAAAGGGGTAACTCATAGAAACACCTTTCTATATTATTGTCCATAAATACCATCATGCCCGGGCTTAGGGAGATATGTATGTGGAGATCCAGAGTCTGATGAATGTGTATACAAGGGATTAAAAATGTTCCTTATCATGCTTCACATGACACATATAAAAAAAATTATTCCAGTTATAGAGATTGAATTTAGTAAAATGAATCGAATATTTTTAATCATAATAATTAATATTAATTTTTAATTTTAACTTAATTTTTGCTTAGAATAAATAGTAAAAATTGAAAAAAAAATGTCTCCTCGTTAAAATGAAAAATTGAGTTTAACATGGTTAAAAATAAATTATAAGGATATAATGTTTCATCTATAATCATATTTTATGCATTTACATGAAACCATGTCACATTATTTTAGATATCTATTTATCTATGTGTCACTTATCCTTGACTGTAACCTTTATAAAATTTTATTTATAGAAAAAGAAGAAATATCACTCTCTTTCTTTAAAATAAATCTTATGTTTTCACAGAGGGGAAAACATGTTGTGAATGAATATTAATGGTTATTTTTATCATAATAATGCTTTTTCAAGATGGTAGTCTTTTTCTATTTTATAAAAATTCTACAAACACATTAAATATTTATTCGATGATGAAAATTTATTTTAAAATTAATAGAAAAATAAAATAAATGATTGAAAAAATATTAGAATTAATATAAATTGAATTAAATATTATGTTCCATGCATATTTTAGTGAAATATAACATTTTAGTAATGTTTTAAATGAATATATTCTAATTAAATTAGATTAATATAGTTTTAAAACTCAAATAAAATGAATATACCAAAAAATGACATTAATTATGTTTTATAATAATTAATATTTTATTAAAGGACTTAAATTACTAAAAATAATTTCTTCACAAAATTTATTGGAATACGGTTGAAAATATCTAAAATTCCCACATCATAACCAATTTTTATTCTATATAAAATATCTTGACTGGTAACTAGTAAATAAAGTGTTATCACAAAAATTGTCAAAAAATTATTAATGTGAGCTCAAACAAAAAGTAATGTGTAAAAACATAACAAAAACGTGTCCAAATATAATCTATTTATATTATTTAGACACATAAAACTTCATATATTCTAATTATGTCAGTTTTCATTAATTTTAAAATGGTCATTAATTTATATTAATTTAATATTTTAGTAATTTGAAAAAGTTTCTATCCTCGCACTTATAAATGGGAACCTATACTCCTTTTTTCATCACACATAAAAATAAATTTTTTTAATGAAAAACTAACAAAATACCTTTGTTTATTCCCATAACACTACCTAGAGGCATTTTCATCATTATAAAACTATCCTATGAACGATTTGATTGTAAACCTAAAGATGTTGTTGAAAGAATTGATATTATTCTTAAGTGATAATATTTTGATTTTTTTCTTCTCAAATATTATTCAAATATCATTCAACCAAGATGATATAATAATATAAGTATCTCCCATATAATTATATGTATTTATGTTAATACGATACCCTATATCCATATCATCTTCCATCAAATGGGAAACAAAACTATTTTTCATGTTTATGGAGAACTACAACGGGTGAACCGATATAATTATTTTTCCATCACAACCATTCATGCCTAGTTTTAATAATGTATTTATTGTATATATATAAATAAGATATTAATGAAATTATTATCATCATATAATTTTAATATATCATCTTAATTTCATTCATTTCCATTTATTTAAAAATGATAACGTCGTTCATGAGTACGTGTTGATTACAATCTCCAAAAAGAGAAATGATTTTTTCTCATAACCACATCACATAACTACTATATATAAGTTTATTGAAATATATAATAATATATTTATGATATGGTTATTAGTATGCAATGGTAATGTAAAATACACATAATTTCTATTATGATTTTATTAAAATATAAACATTATTCATGTGTATGAATGACTTACCATCTCCATGATTGTTACATGGTTCATTTTTTATAACTATAGATGATGGTTTCTTTAAAAAATAATAATTGAGGTACAAAAATACTAATAATATCTGGATTATTAATCTAGAGATGATGGTAAAATAACATCAGTTACTATATTCAAACTACCAAATTCATTTCTTATATATGACCTAAATATAATCAAAACGGTTGACATAAAGTTAATTAATTATGTAACGGAATATAAAATGGTATTAATTAAAATAAAATGAATAATGATCACAAAAAATTTAGGATTGTTTATTATAATTTTTTATTATTATGAATGAATATAAATAACATATGTGATGATTCTGACATGAGGAAAGGGGTTTTATGACTCAATTTATTCTCATTTTATTATATAACATCTTCATTTCATTTCATATGCTATGATTATATTCGTTATTAAATTTTATTATTTTATTATGTATTTTCACATATTTTATTAGTATTTACATTTGAAACACCTTATAACTCTATTTATTAACACTCACATCAGTGTTATGATCATTTTAAGGCATTTAATCTCAATTTATCATCATTGATGAATTATTTAATGTTATGAAACTAATATATTTTAGGAGGTGTATCCAATACACCATTGATAAGTTATATCATGAATATCTTTATATTCATCATATTTATTATTTTACTAGATATCATTACTTTCATGGGGGTTATGATTTAGAATTTACCAAAGAAGAAAGTGTTTATTTCACAATCACATCATTATTCAAGAATATTTATGTTAATGTATTGGTTGGGGGAATTAATTGATATTTATACTATAATTCCAAAATATTTTCTTATCCTCTAGTAAATTCTTTAAAATAAATTTATACTTTCATTTTACTTCCTTTATGCACTCATGGTACAAAAATAATGTTTTAAATAAAACCAACTTATTTTTTTACTTTGTTAAAAATATTTTTATTCCATATCCATATTTCAATAAAATTATTTAAATAAAATTTTTATTATTTAAAAATTAATTTATAAAGTATTTTTTTCAAAATTTTTTCAAATAAATATTTTGATTGTTTTCTGAACAACATACTTTTTGACTCTTTTATAATGGTGTGAAATGAATATATTATTATACGTTATATGGCCTGATCATAATTATCCAATTTAATAGCTAGTATATTCATTGAGGCCTCAATTATAGGTCTACATGGTTCTTTTCAATGAAAATGTTTTCTATAATAAAATTTAAATTTTTTTATATTAAGGAATTGGTTTCAATGTGAATCAGGTATTTTCCCCAAGAAATATTCCATGTGATCATTTAAATACGTCTTCATCAATGAATATTACAAATAATGTTATATATTACTTAAAATTCTTATATATATGTCTCTTGAAATTTTACCTGGTTCATTATCCCTTAATTTAATGTGATAATCCATTTTATATGTTCATTTATCAAATGAATTCATTTTAAAATATCATTTGATTAAGACATAAGGATGGATTATACAACTCAGTTCCTTCCATCGGTAAATTATTTATACCATATGATTTATTTCCTTTTTGGCACACAAAAAAATGATCATTTTATAGTGGGTGCACCCAGATAGCACTCTGATGCATTGGGTAATGTTTTTGACTCATGAGATGTTATGTATTGGATTAGGGAGTAATCTGTATCTAATTTGAGACTCTACCCACTGTGTGATATTTTATTGGTATTTACACATAATTTATAATTTTTTCATGTTATATGTCTCTTCCTCATTCAATTTTTTTCCATGATCTTATAGTACAATGTTTTTTTTCTCACATGTGATTATTAAAGACCATTTTTTATGATATAATGTTATACCATGTTACTATGATTAATTCCTTACTGGGATTTATAGTTCACCCACTATTTTATTTATTATCCGAGATATCTAATATATTTGTAAGAGATCATTGAGGAGAATTAAAATAAATGTGTCATTTTTTAATCTATAATTATGATTTTTGTTTTCCATGTCTAACAAAGATATTGTCCCTCACGATCATTGGTTTCTTATGATGTATTATTTCATGTATTTTTTTAAATTTCTTACATTATAGTGCATGTATATATGATTTCATGTTTTATCACTTATAATTATCATTTTCCAAGAATTTTGAATATTAATGGATATTTGGGAATCCCTAGGAGAGAGATTTAAAAATGAGTTGGAATTTTGAAAATTATTTCTAAAACTATTTTTGTTTTAAATGGATGCAATATTATTATTATACATTGTATATACTCTACGGTGGAAGCCTATGAGGCTTTGTGCTCACATTATACATTTTCCTTTTGGGTGTTTTAAATGTTATTTTGAAGAGTCGTGTATATGAATGGTTATTATATATAATGTTTTACTCTATAATCATCATTTCTTTTTTTTGTGGTATAATTTACTATTTTTAACTCACTACTGTAATGGGGCTTTTTTTGTGCATTTTCTAGTTGCCTCATCATAGTTTTTTATAGAATGGATTCATAATTATTTTCATGAATATGTTTGTTTACAATACATGAGTTGGATCTATGTCTTGGTTTGATAGGAGTTAGGACCATCATGATTCATGTAGCAGTGTGGGAGTTTTCTTAGAAACCTCACTTATGTGTGTGAAGATGACGTTCCATGGGTGTTTGTAAAGATTTCAATAGATTTGAGACTTGGTATTTGAGGTCATTTGAATGTACTAAAAGGGAATTTTATTTAAATAAAACAATTACCTTTTAAGGGATAATTTTTTAATTGAATTAATAATTCATTATATTATTGTTGTTTTAAATCATGTATGTGAATTATTGAAATTATATATAATAATTTTAAACCTTCCCTAAAGATGACTAGTAAATGTCTTATTCTTAGAAAAAACTTCTTCTAAGAAGTGATATTCCAAATCTAATAGAGGAAGCTATGAGATAGTATCTATATGTGAATACTATATTATACCATTATTTAGTTTAATTAGTAATCCATAAAATTAATACATTGGGTCATGTGGGAGTCAATAAACTTGGATGTGTGGTGGATCACGACTCTGAATTTACTAAGAAGCATCCACCCATTTTTGATGGTGATAAGGGCCCCACAAAATTTATGTATTGGATAGAAAAGATGGATATGGTCTCTAAATTCTTGAAGACTGATGAACAATATATAGTGGGGTTTCCATATACATGATCGAGGGACCATTAAGGAGATTTTGGGACTCTATTGTGAAATTTATTTTTCACATTGATGCTACCTAGAATTATCTCAGGAAAATATTTAATAAATTGTTTTACCCTGAGGTAATATGTGTAGTTAATACCCAAAAGTTTCCAACCTTATAACAAGTGAAGTGTGTCATTCTATATTATTCCACCTATTTTTATGAACTATTTTATCTGTAACTATATCTTATCATTATTTAGTGTCTAAAGGTTTGAAGGGTTTTGTTTGTATTATGGATGGATATTTTTTTGATGTTTCTTCTCATGTATATTTCAATATTAATGGAGGTAGTTGAAAAATAATCATTGGATAATGTATGAATAAATATAATTATAGGTTTTCATTGAGATTTAGTTGGTGTAGTTATGATCCATGGTGTTCTTAAGGATATGCTTCAGGCTTTTCTTCATGGTTTTAGATGATCACTAGAAAATAATTTTCATTTTGATGAATTTTATTATAAAAATATTTATCCATATTTTACAAATATGGATCCCATTTAAGTGTTATATGGGGGTCCATTTAGATATCATTTTTGATGGAATGATTTGGAGAGGAGTCCATGTTTGTGCCAAGGCTTTTTCAAGAGAAAACAAAAAGGTACAGTTGATCCAGAATATGATGGTCACATCATAGTCCAATCAAAAAATTTATGTGTACCATCATTGTCAACCACTAGTTTTTGAGGTTGGTCATTATGTTTTTCTCATAGTTTCACCTCAATTATAAAATCATTAGTATGTTAATTAAGGAAAGATGGCCCTTAAGATTGGTGTACCCTTTTATATTGTCAAACTATTTTATAAATGTTGAATATTGGTTGTAAATACCATCTATGTCAAATTAGATCCACAATGTGTTTTAGGCTTCCCAAATGAAAAGGTATCTCCTGAAACCTTCCTGTGTAATTTAATGTCAGGATTTGGATCCAACTTCTGATTCCACTATTTTGAGAAAAAAGTTCAAATTATGGATCACCATGAAATATAACTTATTTTGTAAAATTATCCCCTTGGTTAGGATACTGTGGAAATTAGAATGGGATGGCCATGATACATGAAAGAGGGAATCATTGATGATGCCTGAGTGGACTTATATATTTGTGAGTCTAGAATATAGAACACATTTTTTGGATAGACACCATTTTTTATGGGGGAATTGTAATGTTCTATTACTTTTTTATACTTACTTCATGACCCTTTTATTGATCATGCATTGGTTGGGTCTTTCATTTGTGTCGTTTTTAGAGTTATCCAAAAAGTTGGAGGTTGATGGGTTTGTGAATCGATGGGACATGGATTGGAAAGACCATGTGGTTCGGTTCAAAAAAACAATAATACTAGTGTTGAGCCACTGGAAGGGGAACGTGATTTGTTCAAACATGTGGCCACCCCACCAAACTGTGCACCCCTAAGAAGAAGGATTATGCACAGTTAGTTCACAATTAAAGTAATCATGAGTCCAAACCATGAAACCCAAATAGAAGTTCCTTATAGGGAACTTGGTTAAGGTTCAAAATTACTACTAACCTTGCGGCCTCTCTAGAAAGTCATGTGCACAGTTTTTTAATTCCTTGACTTTTCTATTAAAAATCCCTTAGACCATAGTTTAACTTCTAGTAACACTCTAACATCATTTTGGATCTAACTAATTCTTACCCATCTATCAGGAGGCATATCTCTGGGATCCTCATTGTGTCTCTTTTACTCTCATCTTGTGAAACCCAAAGGTTATGTGAGTGCTTGTTCTAAGGGGTTTTACATATTATTGATTTGTTTCTTTTGGATGTTGGATCTTGAAGATCGGGTTTACTCTTCCCCTATAAATATTTTCAAAGAATTATAGTTCCACCTCTTTTCATGAGGTAGGTTATTCTATTAAAAGGGGTAATTCTATGTATTTACTATTGTACTTGTCAAATTCCTTTGGTTTATTCTTGTAATTGTTGTGATTTTATTTTCAAAGGGTTTCATGGAACGATATATGTTTTAAAGGTGTTTTGATTAAAAATTAATTTTTTCACACCAAGGGAATTATTAAATGAATGAATGATTATTTTGATTCAGAACTGCGATTTCAAACACTTAATTGAATTCACATGGATTTTAGAATATTTCATAAATTCTGAGAATGGATTTGACATAAATTTTTACAAGCATGGCACATTGCATTGGGTTCAACGAGAACAGAACAAAGGTGATCTTAGTTTGTGTGGCACCACTTGGGGTTAGTTTATTGATATCAAAATACTATTTCTGAACTTTATATTGGTTGTTAACAACATATTTATTTTTTAGTCTCTATTGTGTATAATATGTATTATCACTGGATATATCTCAATATCGAGTGGTTTTTCATTTATGGTTTATTTTTCTAATGATGGATTTTTTCAAGAATTTTTACACACATTTTTTCACATGAGTTTGTATCACAAGTTTTCAAATGATGGATTATATCATGGATATGTTTTTACATCCTTAAATTATAGTGTGTGGATATCATTTCATTTTTTATCACTTATACTTTTCATATTCCTATATTTTTTAATATGAAATTATTTTATTAAAACCCATTGGTAAGTGATATAAATATGATTTTTTATATATATAAATATTTTATAAAACTGATTTTTTATTATAAAAACTAGAACGGATGCATTCTAATTATCATTCATTTTATAGACATTCTAGTGGAATCCTAGTGGGAGTTTTTCTCACAACCAACTTTTTCATTTCTGGAATTTGTATAAATTTTTTTATATGAATCATGTAAAAGTAATGGTATTGTGTACATTATACACTTCTATTTTAATTATTATTTCATAGAGGGATGGTTTGGAGGTTATAGTTGGTCACATAGAGACTTGTTGTTCGTGAATTCTCATATATTCTATTTTGGATGGTTTGCATTGGATTCTATGGATCTTAGATGTAACTCTTTTTTAAACATTTCACTAATTTATTGGTACTTTTTTATACAATACCTATTTCCATTATCTTGTTGCATATCACCACCATGAAATTCTTTATTTAGAGGATTTTTTAGTTTAATTTTTTTGGTTCATTACCTAAAATATTTCACATAAACTCTATTTATAATACTCAGGTTCTTTTTTGAAACCAATGATGATTGGTAAAACATATCAGGACATATTTTGGATAAATTAAAGTTACATTATGGGTTTAATTGGGTTATACTATTACATTGGGATCTACTTGACGTGATTAAATTGTACTCCATTTATATTATGTTGAAATATATTGAAAAATTTTCATTATCACCACAAAAAAATGAGGTATATATATAAACCATTAATTAAACTCTATAATTATAGGTTCCTAAAGAAAATATGCCCTACTTTATTCCTCTGACATATTATTTAACTCTTATAATCTTCTGTTTATAAGGGATTATACTATGCCCTTCCTTTCAAAGGAATCCTCTAAGAAAACATGAAAGATTTCAACATAATTTCAATCTATTTGTTAACATATTTTAATTTATATTTCCATATAATATCTATGTTTTTACAATATTATATAATGAATTTTTTGTTTATAGTATACTAATTTTTTTCATGTTTTGGGAATAATATTTATCCACCTCTCTCATTCCCCTTATGAAAATAGAAAACATTAATCGTATTATTGTGAGGACAACAACATAATTAACAGAACATTTTTTCTTTCATAAATTCATTATATGTTTTATCATAATAAGGTATTTAATATATAATTATTATATTTATTAAATTATTTCGGTTTCAAAAATAATAAAACATATTAATCCTCTCTGACATACTATGGGAAATGAAATCATCATCCTTGAATATATACATACACCTGCATCCATAATACTGTATATTCCATTTTTAAATACCATCATCATGGATGGTTATTAATTATAATATATTATTATATATAATATATATGATAAAAAAATTAGGAATATGATTATTTATTATTGACTCGAAATTTAATGATGTCTATTAGGTAATCCATCAGTGAAAATAAATAACACGAAACTAAATCATCACTTATTTTTTACTTCAGGAGAAAGAACAAAAATTTCATATAATGGTTTTATAACATTATATTTCATTATAAAAATTCAATAACAGTAGTTTACATTACATGGTAATGATAATCATAGTATTCGAGAATGGGTACCAAAGTACGCATTATAAATGATGCATGAATTAATTATAGTTTTAAACACTTGATTGTAAACAATAATTATAACTAAAATATATATTCATAATTAATGATCATAAATGAAGTATATAATAGGGTAATTTATATGAATATTTTTATTAAATGATGTATTAGGATATTTATGTTTTTAAATGATTTTATAGAGTATTCGATTGAGTCTGAATAATGGAAAATAGGATTCATAAAATTAATATTTTTCTTGATTCCAAGTCACTTCCTATATATTATAATATTTTTTGATTAATTTATTATATTTTATGATGATGTTATTTTTTTATTTTCAACTTCGTTTGTATGGAAATCTTGTTTCACCTC
This sequence comes from Viscum album, assembly GCA_963277665.1. Classification (NCBI taxonomy): domain Eukaryota; kingdom Viridiplantae; phylum Streptophyta; class Magnoliopsida; order Santalales; family Viscaceae; genus Viscum; species Viscum album. The sequence continues at coordinate 1,459,163,554 of OY728157.1, read as the reverse complement.
GATGACTTATTCAATGATGAATCTATATTTTCATTATACAAAAATAATTTTGTTAAACATAATTTCCATATTCTTTAATTTATTTTTATTCAATATCTATTTCCAAAAAATGACATCCATTAAATAATAAAAATAAAAAAATTCTGTCCAATGATCCATAAATAACCATATATTTTAATGAAAATATTTCAGTATTCTTTTTATGGAGTGTGATTTCAATAAAAAAATTCAAATTTTTTTAAAAAAAATTCTTTAACCTGATATTATAATCTACCTCAATTCTTGAAATTTGGACATATTATTTACTTATTTTCATGGTATCTCTTAGTTTAATGGTAGGGTCATGATTCCATTCGTGGCCAAGGATATTATACGGATAACTCTGATCCTCTAATGGATGAATGTTAATGTTGATGTGGAAGCTTATGATGCACTACGACCCTAGGGGTTTGGTGGTATCTTCAAAAATTTTCATGGCCTTATTTAGGGTTTTTTATAATTTTATTTGAAATGTGAATGCAATTGAACCAGAATTATGGGCTATGATCATGGGAGTCAAATATGTTGTCTATCATTTTTGGAAGGATCTATGGATGGATTTAGACTCAATTGTGGTAGTGGAGATTCTTAGATAGTATTCCAAAAATTTCCCTTGGATAATGTTATTGTACTGGATTGATTTTATTTTTCTTTTGGATAATATCTTATTTGATTGAACAAATTTTTACAGGGAACAAAATTAGGTTGTTGAATATCATTCTAAGTTGGAAATTATAGAGGCCGTCATGAGATGGTCATTTATGGTCCCAAATATTTTTATATTTTTAATAGAAGTGGATGTACTTGTTCAGGTTTATATAAATGTTTTAAACCCACCTTTTATTTCATTTATATAAATTCATAATTTTTAACAAAAAAAATTTCATCCTTTCTTTCCTCCTTATCCTTTTTTATTTGTAAATGTTTTTTTTATGAAAATCAATTTTCTGATTTATCTTACATTTTAAAAGCAATATTCTTCAATTTAGTATTGATATATAAAATACCCTATATGTTTTATTTTTAAATAATACTTTTGGGATATTTTTTTAATCAAATGATCATGTTTTTTTTATTTGATGTTATTTCGGATAAGTTTTAAAAAAAATTTCTTCCAATGAGTAGTTTTTTATAAGATGAATGATTTGATTTGATGTTCCAATTGAATGTAGAAATTATGATGGTTGGGTTCTTATATACACCTCATATTTATTTGATTTGGTTTTATATATTATGATATAATGAATCATTGGAATAAATTTATTCATTCACAAACTAAAGGGTATACATACATGGATTTGTTCGCAAATCAGAAGTATCACATGCTTGGTATTTTATACAATAATTTATAAGTAGTATTAAGTGTATTTTATCAAAAAAAGTTCCTAATATTATATTTGTTCCACTTCTCTATAATATTCCATATTTCCAAGCTATGAAAAATGTTTATTATATTCCTTGTTCTAATGATGCTTCTATTTCTTATAATAATATTTCATGATATGTTTGATTTATTTTATGTGTTTCTAAAATATGTTTTGATGAACTTTTTTGTCTTATTTTTCTATTCATTATTCCGTTATTCTCAACCAAATTTTATTATTTAATATGATAATATGATGATCGTTTTATCTAATATTTCATTATTTCTCATGTGTTTTCTATTATTTATGAACTAAGAGTTATCACTAGTTGAGAAGTTTTTATTACAGAGTACTTAGGCTCAGCCATTACTTATGAATTCATTCCCCATGTAATTAATATGATTATATCACATGATATTTTTAGAATAGGGTCTATAGGATCACATTTGTGGATAAATGTGAGCAAGTTTTGTAAAAAATATTTTTATATTAATAGTCTCCAATACATTAAACCCTTTAGGTACTTGGGTTATGGTACTATTTGTGAGTTGTGATAATAATTCCATATTGTCACTATATTATTTATATATATTTTTGTAACCCCTAGACTTGATTATCCTGATGATAATGGTTATTTATCTATATTTCTACAAAATACAAGTGATTGTATCATAATGGACCAAATAGATTAGTAGTCTTGGGAGACTAAATACACAAATGATTGTAACATTATATCTAATAAAATGAAATGTAATGTAATATTTATTTTTTGAACGTTGTTATTTCTTCTATAAAATACCTAATTTCATTCATATATCCTTTATTGGTATCAAAGTGTAATTATAACATAATAAAGGGTGATCTATGTTGCTCTATAAAGGAAGTCGTCCAACAAAATATGTCATAAAATAAAAAGAACATGAAAAATATGGTCGATAAAAAAATATTAAAATAAATACTCTAAATAATATAAAACTAATGGTAATAAATACATGGATAACATAACAACATAAATTATCATATGGATAATAATAACTAGTTTTATAAAGATAGAATACAGAATTTTAGACATCGTAATCTTACTATCAAGCCCTTCTTCCCAGAAAATATACAGAATTTAGTAATATTTGTACTAAATACCTAATTCTATTTTTCTCATGCGACATACCGATGCATCAATGGGTTTTAGAGGACCCTAATAGTCATATACTATGTCCAATTTTGTCATCATATTAAAGGGGTGAAACATAATCAATTAAACATTCATATTTAAAAGTAAGAAAATGAAATGTTATTATTTTCCTCAATAAATAAATAAAATATAACAATAATCCATCTAGAATAATATATATTTTTGGCATCAAAAGCTTATATACCCATTAATTTAAAATATCCTGAAAACAGATTCTATATTTTTTATGTTCAATAAATGGTACCTAACCCCCTACCATTTCAAAAAAAAACTAATAAATGATGACAATGATTGAAATACTTCAAAAATGTAACATTAATTTTATTTGGGGAACATACTATTTTTATTTTGAAATCACTTGTTCAAAGTAAAAAAAATTCATAAATATTATGGAAAACCATTTTTTAATGGAATATTGAACACAAATTAAGGACTCTTAAAAGAAATAATCTATCATAATGGCATGAAAATTCGTTTGTGCAATGTACATTATATAAATGTTTCTATTCAGACCATTGACAAAAGGTACCTCATCTGAAGAAATATAAGAATATTGCATTTAATTTTTTAAAAATTCAAATAGGGGTAAATATTATTTTAATAAATTATTATTGAATAGTAAAAATATTGAAATCATTTTAAATAAAATATTTACATGGAATAAAAAGATTCTTGACTGAAAGAAAAAAATATTAGATTTCATTAAACAAATTATTTCATTACCTTGTGCAATTAAGGGAGGAAAATGAATGGAAACCATATAATATTTAAAAATAACCAGATAATTCAAAAATAGATTAGTTTTTTGATATAAAAAATATATAATATCCCCAATAGAGACATAAATGTAAACAATCCTAAATAAGGATGAGATTGTAAAGTAAAGCCTTACCTCTTGTTTGAAATTCATTTTAACTGACATTATCATCATGTATAAATAATTTAAATTTATTATTTTTATATAATGGAATAATATAAAATCATATAATAACATATGTTATTCAATAATAACGTTTCAAAATCTAGTTTTAGTTATTTTATATTAAGTATTCCATTTATGAGTGTTAATTGTATCATCTTTCATGTATGTTTTGGTTTGGTAGTTATTATCCATACATCTCTCTCATAGTTTGATCAACTATATAATGTTAATAATGATATAAATATCATATATGTTACTTATATAAATATTTTTAATCATCATTTTAATGGGTACATGAAAAATTAACCACATCACTTCATGGAGGTGGTAGTCCACTTTTATGCATGAGCTATGTTATCATTTTTAAAGAGTTGAAGTGTTAAACATTATATTTTATATTAAAATAAAATAAAACCATGTTATAAATAAAATATATAAAAATTAGTTCCATAATTATAAACATAAAATTAATTTTGTGATGAAAAATGTATTAAAATACTACTTAGAGATGGTAAGTCGTGCGTTTGCAGCAACAATGTATTTAGCTTTTAGTGTGATGGAAAAGAGATGGAAAATGGTTATCCAAAAATAATAATAAAATATACTATATTGGTGATACATTATTTATAATATATTAATATATTCAATAAATTTATAGGATTTAGAAAAAGAAATAAATTTGAAGGAGATATAAAATTGATTACCATCTCTTGGAGAAACCACCATAGGATCTCTTTTTTAGGGCCCCAGGATTGGAATCCTATGAAGAAAATAACCTCTATAATGTGTATTGGGATGTTTGGGATATATTTTCATATGATTTTTTTGATATGGATGAATCAATATTTGTGTATATGTGAGGGTAGGCGTAGACCTTTATAATTGTGGTCAGTAGAACACTTGTAGATTTTCAACATTTTAAAATATTATTAACTCTATTTATTGGATAAATGGATCTAAAATTACCTGACACATGACTATCATGGGGTTTTAAAGAAAATATAACCTATGTTAAAATGCAGTAAATTGGGTAACCTAGGTTGTCTCCAAAGAGAACTTCACACAAAATAGTTTTCACTTTTAATTAGAGGGTAAAATTGGTGGTTTCTGAGATTTAATTGGGTTTGGAATGAAAATTAAAAATGGAATGAAACAAATTAACAGAATAAAATATTGAAAACAATTATATGATAATAGTGATTAGGTCGAGGAAGTTTTTCTAATTACAATGCTATCCTGGTTTTATTTTATTCAATACTCTTTTTCTAAGTTGTTTAAAGAGAGATTCCACGATTGTTTCCTCTCACTCCGTTGGTCAAATGGTTATGGTGATAGAATTAATTACCAAGATCTCAGTTTTGTCTACCCTCCTTCCATATACATGATTGTTGTAGTAAATATCATTAATTCACTTGGGCAATACCCGATTGGGTCTTGTTTATGCCATGCAATCAAAAACATTCACCACCGCTTTCTCACATACTCACAATCATTGAGTACTTCACCACTGAGCATTGGTCTATTCTATCGTATATAAACCAAAATATAGTGTAGGGAGTTAATTATCATTGGCTACCAAAAAAATAATGAAAGAAAAAATCAAATATGATCGCACTTGATAATAAAAACCGCTATATGAAATTGAAAACAACTTTGCAGAAAAGAGATAGAATTTTTAATCAATAAAGTGCAAGAACTCACGCATTAAAAAATAGAAAACCTATCCTTACCCAATCAATCAAATTTTTCCCCACCATGGTTAAGGTAATATAGGTTTATGGGGAAGGGGAAGGCATTAAAAAAATATTAAAAATAAAATAAAGAAAGGGAAAAGTAGAAAAAGTTTCCAGCAAATTTTTTTCCTATGAGTGTTTTCTCATGTTTGAAACCCCTCCTCCTCGAATCACAGAGTGGTCCCTCCTTATAGAATTATTAAAATAAAATTTTATTTCATTCCTCAAAATCACAAATTAATTTTACGGTTATAGGGAAATATATGTAATATTTATTGTGGAACACATTTTCTCAATGATATTTCCAAAAAACTTCTTTCAATGTTTCACACCCAATATATGATATAAAGAATCTCAATATCCATGATAATCAACACAGGTACGAATATATGACTTATATTCCTATTCCAACTAGAATCACCTTAATTGGAGCTATTATATGCTACTTATGTTTAATTAACTGATGTGGGGTCAACATGGTCATCCAGAATCTTTCTCTAACTTAATGGAATTATTAGTGTCCCTTGATGGAAGATTTATATCATGTCCTAGAAGAAACAGTTGTATCCAAAAACACAAGGTGCCCAAAAAAATTAATCACATAAATTGGGATTATATTATAAAATATATGTTTGAATTACCAAAACACATAAAATCTGTTAAATTCACAAAATTAAGAAACTTTCAAATATTAACACAAAACATACCATAGATAAAAAAATTATGTAAATAAACATAAATTGATGAATTTTTGGGGTTTAAATATTGTGAATACATATTAATAATATATAAAATAATAACTCTTTCAATTACCCCACACTTATCACTTGGAATCCTGGACATGTAAGCATTAAAATAAAATAACCGTAAATTTTAAACACATTGCCACAAGATCTACTAAATCCCCACAATGAAACAAAAAGATATCATGGGTCAGAAAAAAAATTATATGAAGTTATCCATTTATATAATTTATTATATTTTTACTTAATTTCTCATCCCATCCACACAAGACACCTACCTAACATTTATTTTCCCTCATCTCACAAATGTCAATTTTTAACAAGTCTTTTCTCACCCAAACCATGCAAGGGTCGCCATAGGTTTGATAAACTCCTACATCTCCACCCTATGTGATTCAAGAACATGTGTTTCTCATGAAGAATTTTTATATTTGTTCTCTGGCTTCCAGTTGGTAGGATTTAGATGTGAACCATTATGAGGTCAAAAAAGGAGGTCTTGGCTATTTTTGAAGAAAAATTGTAAGATTCTATTTTTCACTCACGCATAGTCTCTTTATCTTCCACTTTGTAGGAAATTGGCTCCATAATCATGAGAAATCTTGGAATGTTCAAATATCTCAACATTTCAGCAGAAAAAATTTCAATCTTCTCAAACATGGTTTTTCGTGAAATCTATAGATAGGAACACCATTCTTTTTACATCGGAAGCTCCAGAAAGGCACAATATCTTTTATCATTGAATTCCAGAAAAGGCACATCTTTAAACAAAATGAAATCTTTAATAGAAACATCATCTCGTCAACATTTAATTTTACACCCAAAGAATCACCAAATGAGTTAGTATACCACAAGAAATCATCCCCCACACTTAAGTTAAACTAGATCATGCAATTTCACATCAAGAGCAGGTTGGATAGGGAGAATTGGATTGTAATGTGGCTAACCTAATAGGATGTTCATGGATTATATGGGCTACATTTATTAATTTATATGGTAATACAAAAAAAGGATTATTTTGAAGAGGTGGATTTATAAAAATGAAATTCCTGAATCATTTAAATCACAAGTAACTTTAACTCTCAAGTTTTGAAATAAATAAATCAAATTCTAGTTAAAACAAGCCCAGTTTGGTTCTTTCAATTAGTGATGTGAATGAAAATAATTTGACAATAATGGTTCAGAAGCCTCACTGGTATGTGATTTCAAATATAAAGATAGTGAAATTTGGTATGAGATTCCAAAATCAGAATACTTTTCATGAAATTACCAAAGAATTGAACTTGAAACAAATAAATTCCAGCATTCAATTAAGCTCAGTTTCATGGTATAAATCGGTTTAGTCCATTACATGTATATCAAAAATATTAATTATATTCATTTCAGCTCAAAAAATTAAAAAACAAACATATAAATGGAATATAAACACACAAAATTTTTAAAAACATACCTTTTTTTCAAAAATACACGACACATGAAAATACTAAACTACAAATGATCCCTCCCCCACACTTAATTGTTGTTGTGTCATTAGTGCATTCAAAAATATTTAACATGTAAGTATATTTTTTATTGATTCACAAAAAACAGGTAAGTATAAAGGAGATATATTACTTGACTTATTCACAGTGAAACATTGAGTTGATTTCCTAAGTGTTTCACACTGAAAACCTACAAACAAAAGAATAAAAGATAACATAATATATTTATTGAAAGAAAAAAAACTAGAAATATGTTGAGAATAGAAGGATAGATATTGGTTTAATCCCCCAAGTGGGCTCTGGGTTTTGAATTCCTCTGGTTGGTATGTTCAAATCGGTTATCCCCAATATGATGGTGGGTTTTGTATTTTTCTCATAAACCAATAAAAATTAATCTTTCCAAAATGTACCTCTTCCTTTTTGGTGAAGACTCAAAGTATATAGCACAACAATTCCACCCCCATGGGAGTTACAAAATAATTCAAATGTGGTGGTTGGATAATGAATGAGTCCTCATCCTTCTTGGTTTCCACATTCCCAACATATTGTTTATTCTCCAGTGGTTGTTGAACGTATGATATATCATTGAAGAAAATCTAAGGTAAAGTGAGAGTATAATTCTGTTTCAACAAAGTTAAAGCATAAAGTTTCAATATCAAATTCTTCCCTTTCAATTTAAGAATATTGTGTCCCTTTTTACTTAGTAAAACCCATTTGGATCTCCTCTTGAACTCATTCCAATAAATTTTCAACAAATTTTTGGATCTTTAGATGTTCTTGTTGAGATGCATAATATTTTTCATCTTCATCCACCAAGGCAATACAAGTGTTGGAGAAATCTGAAAATTTCACCCAAGGGGACATAATAGTCAATTTGGTTTCAAAAAAATAAATATATAATGAGTTCATGAAAACATTATCTCCCTGAGTTTGTTCATCATCAATATCTTCTTCATTGGGAAGCACCACTTAGAGTTGATTAGTAGCGGATAGAGGCAGGGAGTCAGTCTCCACCCTTTTATGGATCTCTATAGAAACATTCAGGAAGACTAAGGAGGGATCTTCATGGACATTTGGAACTTCATAAAATTATGTAAAATAATGGGAGAACACAGTTAGCTTTCAGACAATCGCTTCAAAAATTTCATTGTTCATGTCCTCCTTTAGGCCATCTATGAATTCTTTGAATATTTTTCCCCCTTTATTTGAAATCCAAAATAAATTCACCTATCTAACAAAAAAAGTAACCACATCCTCCATGGACAAGGGTGATACAATAATTGGTCCTTTCACCGGTGTGTAATTGTTCCACGAATTAAAGATATAATCATTTGAATACATCATGTATTTTTTTTTTAATTTGAAAAAGGTCATTTATTTATAATAAAATTATGGCACTGCCTTCTCAGAAATGACATTATATTTTGATACGTTCTTGTCATGGGGTGCGACAAAAACAAAAAATAACCTATGTTAAAATGCAGTAAAGAGGGAAACCTAGGTTTTCTCCAGAGAGGAGTGGATACAAAATAGTTGTCGCTTTTAATTAAAGGGAATATTGGGTGGTTTTTGATATTTAATTAGTTTTAGATGGAAAATTAAAAATGGAATGAAACAAATTAATAGAAGAAAATAATAAAATCTATAATATGAGAAGGGTTATTCGGTTGAGGTTGACATTATAATTGAAATCATATCCTTGTTTTATTTTATTCTTACCTCTTCTGCTAAGTTCTTTAATGTCAGATTCCACGATTGTTTCCTCTGATTCATTTGGACGAATGGTTATGGTGAGAGAATTCCTTAAAAATATCTCAATGTGGTCTACTCTCCTACTATGTGAAAGAGAGTTGTAGTAAATATCCTCAATTTATTTGACAATACCCAATTAAGTCTTTTTTATCGCATGAAATCAGAAACATTTGCCACTACTTTCAAACGTACCGATGGTCACCGATTACTTCACCACTAAGCATTGGTCTATTCCATCATATATAAACCAAAACCAAGTAGAGGGAGAAAAGTATCACTAACCAAATAAAAAATCAACAACAGAATCAAAAGTAAAATATGATATCACTTGATAATAAAAACCACTATATGAAATTGAAATCCACATTGCAGAAAAGAGATATAATTTTTATTCAATTAAGCTCATGAACTCAAACATTAAAAAATAAAAAACCTACCCTTACGAAATCCCTCAAATGTTTACCCCACCATGGTAATGGCAATTGAGATTTAAGGGGAATTAGAAGGCGTTAAAAATGTGAAAGATAAAATAAACAAAGAGAAATGAATAAAAATTGTCCATCAGATTTTGTCCTCTGAATGTTTTCTCCTATTGGGAACCCCTCATCCTCATATAACACAAATGTCTCTTCCTATATAATTCTATAAATCCAATTTCCTTTTGTTACTAAAAATATAAAAATAATAGAACGTTTATAGAGAAAGATATGCAATATTTATTGAGGATGATGTTTTCTCAGCAGGATTTCCAAAAATCATAATTCAATGTTTCCCATCTAATATATAATTTAAGGAATCTCAATAACCATGATATTCAACAGAGATACGCATATCAGACCATTCTTCCCATTCTATTTGTAATCAACTTAATTGAATCTATTATGACCTATTAATGATTAATTAACTAATGTGGTATCCAGATGGTCGTCTGAAATCATTCTCCAACTTAATAGAATTTTTAGGGTCACCTGATGGCAGAAGAATATCATGTACCAGAAGAAAAAGTTTAAACCTAAAACCCCAGGTGTTATAAAAAATTATCACATAAATTGGGAATATATTATAAAAGATATCGTCTAATTACGAAAATACAGAAAATCAATTAAATTCCCATAATTAGGAAACTTTCCAATTTTAACACAAAATATACCATAAATCAAAAAATGATGTAATTATACTTAAAATGATGAATTGGGGTGTGGGGGGGTTAAATATTTTAAATACATAATAAGTTTACAAAATATTAATGCTATTATTATCCATAATAAATTTTTTTAAGCCTAAGGTTGCAATTTAACCAACAAATTATTATGAAGAAATTTGTATGTTCATTTTAACCATTATCTTTTTATATTAACCCTCCGAAAACCCTTTTTTTACATTAATCACTTTAAAAAAAATCAACGAAAAGATCATTAATTTACTTATAATGTTATAATTGGACCAAAAAATGTCGGGGTATTATATTTATAACCGTATATATTACATTTTTCCGTTTTAAATATTTTTATGGTTTTTATTTAATTTATTAAATAATATTATTCATAAAATATCATTATTGTTCTTTTTGAACTGTTTATTTAATTGGATTTTAAAGACATAAATAAATCATATTAAATTGAATATAGATTATCCACACACCCCTATTATTTAATATGTATCTGAAAATGTATGTAACATAAAAAATCACCAAACTTGTATTAAAATTAATATTTTTAATATCTTTTTTTTTATTTTTTTATTAACTGAGTAAACACAAATTCGGCTTGTGAAAAATTTTTAGTTAATTATATAATAAAAAATAAAAATTAATTTAAAAAATTAATATAATTTCATTTTTATTAAGATAACCTAAAATATTTGATTACAAATTATTTTTATCCCTATATGGGAATATAAGGTATTTTAAAAAACAAGGAAGTGACATTTTTTATATATCATTACATAAAATATTATATTAGTCATTTTCATAAAAAAATGTACCATAAAAAATTATATTTTTAACTAAGGTTATATAGTTTGACATAACTTCATCCAATAAGAAATAAGATGAAAAATGGTGGCCTTATCACTTATTTTCCACCATGTTTATCAAGATTTGCACTTTTTCTATGGTGGAAAATATTTTTGGGTTTACAATTCATTATGTCAAAAACATTATTTGAAATTAATAAATAATATTAATTATTCTAACTGAAAATATATAATCCATTTTAAAAAATTCTTTCTCTATAGGTTGAATACATTCTTCCTATATTATTCATATAAAGCGTGATAGAAAAAAGGTTTTTTGAAAGAAAAAAGCATTTTTAAGTCTTAAAATATATTTATAATATGATCAAATATAATGTTGATTACTATGTAATTAATTATATTATTTCTAACTAAATGAGAATTATTTTAGTATAATATAAAATATAAAATATTATGGTTGTTGTTTTAATGAAAATAAATGTTAGTTTTTGTAAAAAAAGTATTTTTCGGTATCTGCTGAAAAATGAAATATTTTAGAAAAATTTAAAAAAAACACTGTAATGTAATTTTAAATATTGATTTTAAATAAAAAATGATTTCTAGATATTTAAATTTAATAAATTTATGAATTAATATTTTAATTACATTATTGAATAAATATTTATTTGTTGTGCTATAGTATCTTTAGAATAAAATGCTAAATTTAATTGAGGATCAACTGGTAAATTTGTCCTTCATTTAAAAAATTTCATCCTTGAAGAGTGTCACATCATGAATATATTTTTGTATTTCTTCATCATAACTACTTTTGGTTCCCATGTCACCGCATATATCATATGATTTCTCCAAATTAAATTCACCAATCAAGTCATTTCATTCCTCAAAAGCTATTCTCTAGTGACTAGAACTCCGATAAGCTCAGCATAGTATGAAAAATAATTCTCCAAGACTATTTCAACATAGTTGAGAACACACATTGACTACATGATGTACTTCCTCAATAAATTCTTGTGGAACACATTAGGTACTTTAAAGGGGCCAGGTGGAATTTCAAATTTTCAAGCCATATCTTTAATTCATTCAATAATATTTAAAGGCTAGATATACTTATAGCATAGTTTTAATTTCATAAGAAATATTATAACACACTTCCATGGAGATAATGTATTGAAAAAATTTTCTCTAAAATAAAATTTGAAATATATCTTTTATTTATCAGATTAGCTCTTTTTCTTGTTTGTAGATGAATTAATATGGGTTTGAATAGTATTTGACTCCTTAATTGTCTCTTCTACATGTTCTGAACCCTTAAGATTCATTTCCCAAACTCCATAAAAATAATTTGGTGTACGCAATCCCTTTCAATATAATGGTTCATATGTATCCATTTGGATTTTTGTATTAATACTATTGTTATAGGAAAACTATAAAAAGGTAAGCATTTAACCCACATACCATGAATTTTAGGTGATAATGTTCTTAACATGTCTTTAAATAATTGATTTGTCCTATTATGTTTTTTTAGTCTGAAGATGATATGTGATGCACAAATAAATCACATTATCCTGTGACATATGAATGATACTCCAAAATAGTGATGTAAATCATGGATCGTGATCAGACATAATTGAAATAGGTACACCATAAGGCATTACATATTCAATAATAAAAAGTTATGAAATATTATCAGAATGAAAATCATCTCTTGGGAAATTTAAATTTTCATATTTGGTAAAGAGATCAATGACAACCCATTTAGTATCATTTCTTCTATGAGACTTCGGTAATAATGTGAAAACGCCCATTTTAATTCCATACCATTTCCATACAAGAATATTTTGTGGTTTCATGACTCTATTATGGTGTTTTCTATCATACTTAATTTATTTGGAAGGCAATTATCATGAAAACAAATTTATAATTTCCCACATCATTTTATCCCACAAAAACTGTTCCCTCAAATACCAATACATCTTGGGGCTACTATGGTGTATAATGAAATTTGATATATGAGAATCATATAATAATTACCTTTTAAAAAATTATATATATGAAACACATGACCTATTTTTGAATTTAATAACACCATATTCATAAATAATGTCTTCCAACACAAAATTCTTTACACATTTTAGTTTTTTTCAAAATTCTCATAATTAGTCGGAGCATTTTTTATTTTTCCATATAAATATTTTTTAATGTTCATTTTAGAAATGATTTATGTTTTCCATTCCTTAATAATTACTGCATAAATATTTACTAAATCCTTGATCATGGTATCCCTATCAATCCCCATTTTTTCATGCCTTTATGATATTTCCATATCAATGCATCAACTACCTTATTTTACATTCTTATGTGTTTGTGTATTGTGAAATTATAATTCATGAGTGTCTTCATACATAACATTTCAATTATTTTAAATGATGTATTTCAAACTCTTATGATCCACAAATATCACACATTTTTCACCATTGGGATGATGTCTCCAAATTATCTAATCAATGATTATAACAGCATATTGAAGTTCGTGGGTAAGATTTTTTTTCATGATTATTTATCAAAAAACATTATTCAGTTGAAATAACTTAATCATTATGCATAAGGATACTTCTATGTAGCTTCTTTGATGTATCACTATATCTGAAAAATCCATCCCATATTTATGATAGTTTCATCACTAGTGCATTGATCAAACACATATTTAATTCTTCCAAATATTTTTCACATTCCTATGTCCTTAGGAACCAAACCACTTTACATTTCTACATATTTAACATGTTTTATAATCATTTATGATTTTGAAAAAATGATGATAGTAACTTTCTAATCCATGGAAACTATATAACTTAGTTTAGTTTTTCACCATATTCTATTCTTTGACAACCTTTTTTGGTGATGGAACAACTTATATTCCATCCTTAGATATAATATGACCCTAAAATTAATTTTATTGAATCCATTATTTAATATTTTTATTTTTTGAAATAACTACACTTATCAATGAGTCTCTAGAATGACTCATAAATGACTCTAATTTTCTTCATAACATTGGTATTATACGAATATATCATCAACAAATTCCACAAAAAATTTTCTAGATATTCCATGAACACTTTATTCATGAGGTCTATAAAAAAATAAATGATGCATTTGTATGAAAAATATCTAGATATTTTTTGTGGTTTACGATGTGTGTTTCTATTAAAGAAACTTTCGGGTAGTAAACCATTTATAACCCTGACGAATTTCGAGGGAGAAATTAATTTTAAGGGGGGTAGAATGTAACACCCCGAGATTTTATGAAAAATATTCTTTTAATTTCATTAATGTCTTGAGTTGTATGCTACACCAAAAGGATCTTGCACAACACGCATCCTTGACTTTCCTTAAATTACACGCAAATCGTGACCTTCCTCAATAGCGTTTGTAGTACGCAATACCGAGTTTCACTAAACAACGATATGCTATTAAAATATTATTAAAACTAGCCGTTATGAATATTAATAACCACTTTTTGAAATTTTTTAAATTTTATTTTTCAAAATGGACTTCATTTTTGGATTTGGAATATCGAAATTATCATAGGGTGAAATTTTGGTACTTTTCGGATAACTTTCATTTTCTGATGAATAGTGAAAATTAATAAATTTTAATTAAAAACAACCTTTTTAATCGAAATAATTAATAGTGATAAATTATTAATTTGAGTGGTTATAAAGTATATGTAGAATATATTTTTACAATTTAATAAAATGTTGGTCGTTGGATGTAATTTCACATTTAAACCAGATATAAACAAGTGTCAATGTTTTGATAGTTATTATCTCTTAAAAACACCCTATTTGTTTTGATGACGGGAATTAATTTTTAAATTAGTAAATGTAACTGATATTTTTTTAATTTGATAAAATAAACATCATTTTTGAATTCATAGTATCAAATATAGCTTAGGCCTAATTTTTGATATTTTTCTGGAAACTTTCATTTTTTGATGAATAGTGAAACCACTAAGTGGTAGTTAAAAAACTGAATTTTTCATAAAACCTAATTTTACCGTTTCTGTGAGTGGAATTTCGAATATCCGAGAGACACGGTTAGTATAAAGGACTATAATGTGGTTCAATGAGATGAAAATAATTTTTGGT
Organism: Viscum album; assembly: GCA_963277665.1. NCBI lineage: Eukaryota > Viridiplantae > Streptophyta > Magnoliopsida > Santalales > Viscaceae > Viscum > Viscum album. The sequence continues at coordinate 1,459,148,209 of OY728157.1, read as the reverse complement.
GAATAGTAACTTTTTACTTTTTTTACCACGGTTAAAAGTAAATAGGGTAATTAAGGGTAAAAGTGTTATTATTATTATTACCCTAACACATGTCCTAATTCTATTGTATAAGTGTAATTCGACCCAAAAAAACATAGGAATAAAATATGACCATTTAGGCCCACTTAGATTAGATTAGGACATTTATTATCAATTTATTTAAAGAAGGGTTAAAATAGTTAAAATCAATGTTTAATAACTAAATCATTTTTAATATAAGGTTATACATAAGATAAATTCGACAATAAATATTCATTAGAAAGCTAAAACGATTTCCAACATAATGGTATTTTATTTGTAATTTTTAGACTTAAGATAATTTAATTTATTTATGACACAATGATGATGCAGTGATTATCCTATTAATAAAATATTGACATAATTGATGTTATAAATACCCAAATAAATGTAATTTGAGACTTTTTATGAATTTAAATAATACTCTATGTTAATATGACATGTTAGTATTGATTTAATTAATTTTTTTCGAACTAATCATTATTTTATGATTTTCACAAAAATCAATTACCAAATTGTGTCAAAATTGACAAAACATAGTTTTTAAAAAAATATTATATTAATAATTGTTATTATATTCTTAAAAATATATGGTTCGGTAGAGATACTTATATCATGATAGGTGTATCATTAATGGACCACTTGGGGGTATCTTGGATGTATATGGTATGTTTATTAACTATATAATATAAAAATACAAAGTGATATGGTAAATGTCAATCTAATTAACTAATAGTTAAAACTAAAAGATAAGGTTAATATAATGACCTAAACTTGTCTAAATTCTATGGGATGAGAGGATTTCGACCCATCCCCACCTTAGCTTCTAAATATATCAATTTGGAGCTATTAAAAACCGAATTTGATTTTATAATAAAATAATATTTTTAGTTATTCCAAAGGTGCCCCTCTCCTCCCTTATAAAAGGGAACCTCCTCCCTCTCTTCCTCACACCACATTGAGCCTTCAAGCTCGACCAAACCCTGCCAAATTATCTTCTTCACTTCCATAGAAACAACCTAGAGGATCTGGTATTCTTCAAAGACCATTTTTAGTGCCCTAAGAGGAGGTCTGAAAGAGGCGCTTCAAAGAAGAGGTAATGTCTGTTACCGATTATTTCAACTTTATTTCTTCTTCCACTTATTCTTCTTAGGTTGTTTCATTATGAAGTAATAAAATCATTATCACTCATATACTGATATGTAATTATATTTATTAAACAACCCTATTTAACCATCTATCCATCCTACGGAAAACGACATCACTGCGCGTGCGTACATACGGAATACCGTCTCCATGTCGTGGTGTAATCTATTTTCCACCACCACCTTACTTGGATGGGAATAAGGGTAAAAGTAATGAATATATATGATTATTCTAATGTGATATTTATTCTGTAATATTATAAATACACTTTAATATAATTCCACAATCTTGGGAATGATATCATCACTTGTGCATACGTACGGACTACCGTCTCCACGACGCGATGAGATTCACTCTCCATGTTAACTATTCATGAATGATTATAAAGTATATATAATGAATAATAATGAAATATATGACATAATTAATCTAATGTATTTATGTATACATATATATATATATATATATTTCATCTACTTAATTCCATTCAATTCAATAAGGAAACAAAAATAGAGTTCATGCGTGCGTACGGACTACCGTCTCCATGAACGGTGTATTTCATTCCTTTTATTGACCTATAATATATATGTATATGATGAATATATATTATATATAAATCATGTTTTACATTATGTAATTATGTAAATCAGTTTATAAGTAATAATATCAACAATGACAAGTCGAAACACATACAACAAATAAAATGATTTTACCCAAAACGTTGCTTTAACATGGAATTTACAAAAGAACGGGTAATATAAAGTCATAAGTGAAACATATATGATATAATAACAATGAATATGATTCTGTAAAAATTCAATGACATTATTTAAATCATTATACATGAGGTTTGGATACGTACGAAGCATATCGGACCTAAGGTAAGGGATAATTTTACAAATCTCATTTTTATCCGAGATTGCTTATTCGTACGTATTTACTGGGGTTATTTCTATCATCTATTTCCATTTATTATAAAAGTGTTTTCATGTATGTTTAAAGTCATTTTTATACATTTTTTACTTTTACTACATGGTATCTAAGGAATCTTTCTTTTGTTTACGTTACGAGGTACTTTTTTGACTTTTCCGTCAAATGTATGAGAAGAATGATTTTTTAACTTATACGGCGTGAACGGATTTTTACGGTTTCATAACGCCTCATTTACAAGAAGAATCCTATACAAGATTGCATGATTATTTTCAAAAAAAACCCTTATTTTTCAAAATTTAATTGAATTTTGTGAAAAGAAAATGATTTTAAAAAAAGAAAGGATATTTTCTTCGAGAATTCATTTCAAGTGTTTTATCAAAACCATTTTTCATATAAGATGATATTATTTCATATGTGTGTGTTTCAAGTATCATGTCTCTATGATTTAAATGGTTACACTTTTCTTATTATGAAATGATTTCCATTTATTTTATATGGATTATGTGATGATGGGATGATGTTTATGAAACCCATTTTATTTATTGGGTTACGTATGTTTATTTTGTGGCACACGAAAGAATGATTTCAATATGAGATGGGTGGGACCTATATCTCCCTACAATGCATTGGGTAAATATTTATATCTCATGAGATAGACATGGCTGGAATGGAAAGTTAAACCGATTCAGTAATCCAGGACTGGAACTAGGAGTGAACTCGATTCAGAAAGTGGCATTGTCCACTTAGATGGTCTTGACAGCAATTCCTTGGCTAATATAGAAATCATATCATGTGCTTAATGGTTGCCACAATTACATGTTTTATTCCCAAGATATTTTATCATTCTTAATGTTTCTTTATGATCTATGCCTTACGTACTTCCATGTTTTATGTCATTGCTCAAGCTTTTGATGTTTAAACATTATGTTCATGTTTTTAAGTTCAAATGAATATGGTATGTTTTATTTTATCCATGCTTACCCTTACTAAGCATTTGAGCTCACCCTTTTTTATGTTTTCTTTTCCCCAGGATATAATGAAAGGTTTTAGGTAAGAAAAAAAGGGAAGATCTTTATGGGAGATGTTGAAGATCTTTCACCATGATTAGAAGATTACGTTCCATGTTTCCAAAGATACTAAACTATTACGGTCCTTGTGTGTGTGTTTTTGTTATGTACTAATTATTCTTCAAAAGTAATGTAATGTCTATGTACGTCAAGCTTCGGGTCTCTACAGTTGGTATCAGAGGAAAGGTTTAGTCAACCTTTGGAAACTAGGATGTGAAAACGTTAGTGAGATCCCTAGAGATATTTCTAACGTATGTCTTGGGATGTCCCTAAGGTTAAGTATACGTATAGGATATAGTCCTAGAACTACGGTAATGATCGTAGAATTTAACCTAAGATGTTAGATATTTAGGGTACTCCCCCTTTACTATGTTGTTTTCCCTAGCGTGATTTTTGCCTCTCTCACTATTCTTTTTGGGTTTTAGAAAATGGCTGGAAACAAGATGATTCACGATAATAGAGGATATGATAGACAATGGAATGATATTATTCATGAGCAACCAAATGAAATGGGATTTAGAATTCCAAACATCATTATTATTCCGAATCAGCAGTCTCATAATACGATTAATAAACTCAAATTTGGTAAGTTTCCTGACTCGGCTAATAAGAGAAAGATGGAGTTTCATGATGATCATAGAGGAAAGAAAGTTCAATTTATCCTATGTAAATAATGTGGGAAGAGAAATTAAGGAGAATGTTTCAATGGAACTGGAAGATGCTTTGGGTGTGGAAAATAAGGACACAAAGCCAGTAAGTGCAAAGGAAAAGGTTCAGTTAACACCAGGGATGAGGATAATGTTATTGCTATGACATCAACAATGGTTAAATGTTTTAAATGTGGAATGTATGAGAATTATGCAAACCACAGCCCTAAGGGAAAGTCTCATGAAGAGAATCAGTATGGTCGTATGGGTAATATTTATGTTGATGATGATGAAGAGACTACAAATTATATGTGAGATAAAAGAATTGTTGAAACTCGGTCAATGGTTTAAGAAGGTAGTGGAATGATTACATGTTTATCAAGTTTTGTAACACCACAACCCCAGTTACCTAGAGTCGGTGCATTATTACATGACATTGGAATGATCACAAGAAAGATCAAATCTCAAAAGACTGATTGGTTTAGTAGCCTTGGAAACACTAGATATATTCATAAAGTATTACATCATAAAGTGAAAAACTACTACAACAACTTATTATCCATATTCCACACTCATATCCCCACATACTATCCCTGCAGGTCATTCATAACTTACTTCTTCACATCCTGGGAAAAATAAAACATATAAAAGGGGTGAGCTCAAATGCCTAGTAAGGATAACAATATAGTAGAAACTTTCAAAAATAAGCATAAACATTAAAGGCAATGTATAACTAAAACAAAAGCCTTTTAAACTTGAACTTCATCATAGTATGGAAAAAGTAAAATTAAATAATGCCATTTAATTATTCGCATGGATATTCTACAAATCGAATAATCACATGAAATATCAATAACCACTTTCATAATTATGGAATGCATAATGCCAGACTATCATAACCACATAGCCAAGGCCTCGTGCTAAAACTACAAATAAGATTTTTCCAAGGCCTTGTGCCAAGACACTAGTTTGTCTCATGAGACCTACCGATGCATCGAGGATCTATAGCGGGCTCCACCTGTCACATATTAAGTCCAATGCATTCCCATATGAAAAGGTTTAAACATAACATAAACATTCGTATTAACACTAGTATACGAAATGTAAATACTTCATCCATAAACCATGAATGGTATAAAAATAACACATCCACAGTCAAACATATCACAAAACCTTCAATACAATATAGAATTTTTGTATCATAATAAATCAACTTCAAATAAGCATAAAATCAATCAAAGTATGTTGACATAGATGAAATCAAAACTCTTTTTATAGAAATATCTCTTTCTATTTTGAAATCATTTAATAGTCATATATTTGTAAAATAAAACATTTTCTTTGAAAATATTCTTAAAATCTTGTAAGGGAAGATTTGACAATTTTATAACGGTGGAAAATAACCGCACCTGCCATATAAGTTAAAAAAATTTCTTACCTTAATTCTGTCGAAAAGGTTAAAAAGCACCTTGTTTGGAAAACAACGGAAAGATTCCTTTATAAAACTCTAATAAAAGGTCAAAAAAGGGTATAAATTCTTTAACCCATATTCTTTTAAATAGTAAAAATGTTTAGAAATACATTTTTAAGAAAAATGGATGTGGATGATAAAGAGATCCCAGTAGATTATTACGTATAAACAACCTCGGATAATGAAGAGATTGTGAAATAACCCTTACCTTGCACTTTTTCCTGGTTGAGGGTAGTTTAACCTCCTGTATAATGATGAAATAATTGTTATTAAATTATACAATAATCATATATATTAATATGATATCATATATGATCTTTTAACAGTGATTTGTTAATAATATCTTAGTATTATTATTGTTTCGGGTGTTAACTTATTCATTTTATTTTATATGTTTTGTTACGTAATGCATGTTTGTCATGGATAGGTTGTATCTTAATCATATCCAGAATGATATAAAGTCCTTAGATACTATTATTAATCATCAAATGAGAATTATGCTTGAATGGATATGATGGAGAATGAATCTCATCACGTTCGTGGAGACGGTAGTCCGTACGTACGCACGAGCGACAATATCATTATTTTGATATTAAAATAATATATAATTGGATGTAATATCATATATAAAGAATCATTATCATGTTACATTTATTATTTACAATAATTACGCATCGTTATTATTCCCATCCAAATAATAATTTATTGAATAACAATTACACCACGACGTGGAGACGGTATGCCGTACGTACGCACGTATGGTGACATGTTCTTCAAAAGATGGATAGAATACTAAATATGGTTGTACCATATTTATAATAACATCACAGTATATATATGATACTGGAGTTATTATTTTATAATGGTAATAAAAAATAAGTAAACAGTGGGAGAAGAAATGAATTTGAAAAAGGGTGGTGAAAACATTACCTCTTATTGGGGTTCTTCCTTTTGATTTGATCAAAAGGGATCTTAGGTTGGCTTTCTGACTAAATAAAGGCCTCTAGGATGAATTGAGGGATGTTGAGAGAGTATTTGGGCAGATTTTGGCTGAACCAAAAGTCTTTGATGGTGTGAAGTAATGAGAAGGGTGAGTACCCTTTTATAAGAGGGGTGAGGGGAACCATTGGAAAAGCTAGAAATATTATTTTATAATAAATTCATATTTGGTTTCTAATGGCTCAAAAGTTTATTATTAAATGTTTAAGGTGGTTATAGGTCGAAAAACATTCAAAAAATAGAATTTATACAGGTTTGGGTCATTATATTAAGCTTATCTTTAAGTATTAACTCTTAGTTAATTAGTTTCACATTTACCATGTCACTTTTTATTTTTATATTATATAGTTAATAAACATACTATATAAATCCAAGAGACCCCCAAGTGGTCTATTAATTATGAACCTATCATGATATAAGTCTCTTGGCCGAACATTAAATTTTTAGGGATTTAATATCAATTAATAATATAATATTTGTTTTAAAAACTCTTTTATGTCAATTTTGACACTATTAAATAGTTGATTTTTGTGAGACTCATAACAGAATTATTACTTCGAAAAAATTTAATTAACTCATTTCTAACATTTCATATTAACTTAAAAAATTAGTTTAATTCATAAAAAGTCGGAAATTATATTTATTTGGGTATTTATAATATCAATTATTTTAATTTGTCACTATTATGGTAATTACTGCATCATCATTGTGTCATAAATAAATAAAATTATTTAATGTCTAAAAATTATAAATAAAATATCATTATGTAGGAAATTTATATTATCATTCTAATGAATATTTACAATCGAATTTATCTTATATATTACCCTATATTAAAAATGTTTAAGTAAATAAACTTTGATTTTAACTCTTTTAACTCTTCTTTGAATTAAATAATAATATATGTCCTAATCTAATCCAAGTGGACCTAAATGATAATATTTTATTCCTAAGGTTGTTTTTGGCCGATATACACTTGTCCAATAGAATTAGGACATGTGTTATGGTAATATTAAAATCATTTTTACCCTTAATTACCCTATTTACTTTTAACCGTGGTAAATAAAAGTAAAAAGTTACTATTCACCAAATATTATTTTCATCTCATTGAACCACATTTTAATTCTTGATATTAGTCGTGTCTCTCGGATTTTCGAAATTCCATTGACAGAAGCGGTAAAATTATGTTTTATGAAAAATTTAGTTTTTTAACTTCCACTTAGTAGTTTCACTATTCATCAAAAATTGAAGTTTTTCAGAACAATGCCAAAATTTCACCCTAAGCAATAATTGATATTCTGAATTAATAAATGATGTCTATTTTAAAAAATTCCAAACATATAAGTTGAATTAATTAATTTTATAATTAATTCCCGCTGTTACAACAAATAGCGTGTTTTTAAGAAACAATATATACCAAAAGATTGACAATTGTTTTGGTCCAATTTCAAAGTGAAATTAATTCTAATGAACACCATTGGATAAAATGGTAAAAATATATTATAAATATACTTTTAAACCACTAAAATTCATAATTTGTCAATATAAATTATTTCGATTAAAAAAGTTGTTTTTAATTAAAATTTAGTAATTTTCACTATTCATCAAACTATTAAAGTTATCCGAAAAGTACCAAAATTTCATCATAGGCTAAATTCGATATTCCGAATCCAAAAATGAAGTCCATTTTGAAATATAAAATATATATAATTTCAAAAATTAGGTATTACTATTCATAACGGTTAGTTTGATCGGTTGTGGTGTGTGTTAGAACTCGATGTTGCGTACAACACACGCTATAGCATTATTCAAAGAGAAACGTACCGTAGAAGCTTGGGGTGTTACATTATCCCCTCATTCAAATAATTTCGTCCTCGAAATTTGTAGAATACTACCATATGAGAATACTCGAGTGGTTCTTCATCATAAGTTCCTCGGGTTCCCATGTTGCCTCTTCCATCTTATGGTTTCTCCAAAAAACTTTAACCAGACGCGTCGTCCGGTTTCTCAGTACTTGTTATCTCGTATGAAGAATCTTAACAGGCTCTTCGCAATAAGACAGATCGAGTTCCAATTCCAATTCCTCATAGGTGAGTACATGCATTGGTTCGGGCATGTATTTCCTCAATAGAGATACATGGAACACATCGTGAACTTTGGAGAGACTTGGCGGCATTTCCAATCGGTAAGCTACAACCACAATTCGTTCTATAATTTCAAAAGGTCCGATGTACCTGGGACTCAATTTACCTTTCTTACTAAAACGTATGACTCCCTTCCATGGAGGTACCTTCAAGAAAACATGATCACCGACTTGAAATTCCAAATCCTTCCTTCGATTATCGACATAGCTCTTCTTCCTACTTTCAGCTGCTTCGATGTGACTTTGGATTACCTTCACCTTTTCCATCGTTTCCTCCACTAGTTCTGGGCCTACAAGTTTTCTTTCACCAACGTCATCCCAATATGTTGGTGTAGGACATCTCATTCCGTATAACGCTTCATATTATGCCATCTGAATACTCGAATGGAAGCTATTGTTATAGGAATATTGTACCTGAGGTAAATATTGATCCCACATACCCTGAAAGTCAAGTGAGAAAGATCTCAACATGTCTTCTAAGGATTGAATAGTTCGTTCTGAATGTCCATCCGTTTGAGGGTGGTAAGCAGTGCTCAAATGAAGTTCAGTATCCAGGTATTTCTGAAGACTTTTCCAGAACCTTGAATTAAAAAGGGGATCACGATCAGAAACAATCGATAGGGGTACTCCATGAAGTCTCACAACTTCATTAATATATAGTCTTCCTAGACGTTCCAGGGGTAGATCTTCTCTTATAGCAAGAAATTATGCTGACGTGGTAAGATGATCAACAATAACCCATATTGCATCATTCCTTCTAGGAGTGTTTGGTAGTCCCATTACAAAGTCCATCGTAATATTGTCCCATTTCCACTCCGGTATGGGAAGAGGTTGCATGACTCCTCCAGTCTGTTTCCTTCCAGCTTTCACTTGTTGAAAAACCATACATCTTGACACAAAATCAGCAATCTCCCTCTTCATGTTGTCCCACCAAAAATGTTCCTTCAAATCTCTATACATTTTGGTTCTCCTAGGGTGTATAGGGAAATTGGAACTATGAGCATCATCCAAAAATTCCCCTTTTAGATCAGGTATATTGAGAACACAAAGTCTCTTCCCGAATTTCAAAATTCTTTCTTCATACACAATGTCTCTCAATATCCCATCATTCACAGCTTTAATCTTCTTTTGAAATTCTTCATCATAGGTCTGAGAACTCTTAATCCTTTCTAGTAAAGATGGTATGGCAACCATTTAAAAAAGCATTGATGTTTCACCTTCCCTGGTTATTCCCATGTCCATTTTCACTAGACCCATCAAAATTGGATCCCTTTCAATTCTCATCACGTTCAAAACTCCATGGTCTTTTCTTCTCAAAGCATCTGCCACCTTGTTTTCTTTCCCTGGGTGGTAGTGTATCGTAAAATCATAATCCTTGAGTAATTCAAGCCATCTCCTTTGCCTCATGTTGAGTTATTTTTGTGAGAAAATATACTTCAAACTCTTGTGATCAGTATAAATCTCACATTTTTCACCATAGAGGTAGTGCCTTCATATCTTCAAAGAAAATATCACAACTGCTAACTCAAGATCATGAGTAGGATATTTTTGTTCATGATTTTTCAACTGTCGTGATGCATAGGAAATAACTCTATCATTCTGCATAAGGACACAACCAAGTCCTTTCTTCGATGCATCACTATAAATAACGAACCCATCATTCCTCGATGGTAGAGTCAATATAGGATCATTGACTAATCTTCTCTTCAGTTCTTTAAAACATTATTCACACTCTTTTCTCCAATCAAATTTAACCCCTTTACGTGTGAGCTTCGTTCATGGATTAGCTAATAGGGAAAAATTCTGGATGAAACGTCGATAATAACCTGCTAAACCAATAAAACTATGTACCTCAATTATACTCGTAGGTGCTGGCCATTCTTGGATTTCCTTGGTCATAGAAGGATCAACAGAGATTCCATCTTTAGAGAAAATATGGCCAAGAAAAGAAATCTCCTGAAGCCCGAATTCACACTTGCTAAACTTCCCATATAATTCATGTCTTCTCAGAGTCTTCAGGATAATGCGCAAGTGACTTTCATGATCTTCATAGCTTTTGGAGTATACCAAGATATCATCAATAAATACCACCAAAAATTCATCGAGATACTCCTTGAAAACTCTATTCATCAGATCCATGAATACAGAGGGTGCATTAGTCAATCCAAAAGGCATTACAGTAAACTCGTGATGCCCGTACCTGGTTCGAAATGCTGTCTTTGGAATGTCTTCCTTCTTCACACACAACTGATGGTATCCAGATCGAAGGTCAATCTTTGAAAAGTATTGATCTCCATGTAGTTGGTCAAATAAATCATCAATGTGAGGTAGGGATACTAGTTCATTATTGTTACAGCATTGATCCCCCTATAGTTGATACATAACCTCATAGATCCATCTTTCTTTTTAACAAAAAGAACAGGGGCTCCCCCTGGAGAAACACTAGGGAGAATAAATCCCTTATTACTCAATTCATCTAGTTGTTTCTTTAGTTCAACTAATTCTACAGTGGCCATTATATAAGGGGTCTTCGATATAGGCCTTGATCCAGGAATTAAATCAATCGAAACTCAACTTCTCATTCTGGAGGATGTCCAGGTAAATCTTCCGGAAATACATCTACATATTCTTTCACAACAGGTACATCCTCGATTTGAATATTCCATTCATCACCCATAGTCATTTAATTTTCTTCCTCCCCAATAATTGAATTTAGTTGAGCTACTGGGGGTGGATCTAGATAAGAATTAGGCGGTGACGATTCTTCTCTAAAGATAAGGTGTTCCTTATCATCATCATCAAGAATCGTAAACTCTTTCTTCTTACAATTAATCTTCGCATCATAGTCCAAAATCCAGTCCATACCGAGGATTATATCAAACTCAATCATAGGTATGACGATGAGATGAGCAGATAAAGAACATTTATGTGCTCTAATGGGGACTGACTCACAAAACATTATTGCAATGATACTTCCCTTAAGAGTTTTAACTGACAACTCCCTTGTTAAATCAATTTGGAAATATCTAATTTTCTTAGCAAACTGGGAAGATATGAAACAATGCGATGATCCAGAATCAAATAATGCATTTGCTAAACTTGAGGAAACCATTAAATTACCTGCCACCACGTCTTTCAGAGCTTCTACCTCAGCAGCAGTGATAGCATAAGCTTGTCCTTGATCCCTTGGCCTTTTCTGAGGTAAGTTATCCTGACGCTTAGGACATTCATTTGCATAATGCCCCATCTCCCTGCAATTGTAGTACTGAACATTGGTAGCTTCCTTTTTCCCCTTGAAATCACGAGCTTGGTGGCCTTTTTCACCACACATGTAACAGACTCCGTTCCCTTCATGAAAGTACCGGTGTATTTCATACCACATTTACCATAGGATGGATATTCAACCTTTCCCTTATTCCCCTTATTTCCATTCCCAGATTTATCAGCAGGTCTCTTCTTCTCTTGCTTTGCTTTAAAGTCATAAGACTTAGAGAATTCCTTTTCGGTCTTGATAGCACATGAGACAATGTCTTCGTACGACGAGAAGGATTGTGCGACTAATGCTCGACAGAGAAATGGTTTTAACCCATAAAAGAAACGATCAATCCTACTTCTTGGGTTACGTATATAATATGTAGCATACCTTGCTAACCTGGTGAAGTTAGCCTCATACTTTGTGACATTCTCATCCTCCTTTTGTCTCAGACTCAGAAATTGCCTTTCCATATCTACTCGATGGTCACGAGGAAATTATTAATCTAAAAACAGATCTTTTAACTCCCTCCATTCCATATTTGATACTTCATCATCTTCCTTCGTGTTTTGAATCAATGACCACCATTGATCAGCATCTCCGGTGAGGCGGTAAACTACCATGATAACTTTTTCCCTTTCACTACTTCCCAAAGCCTGAAATATTTTCTCTAGGGAATTTATCCATTGCTCAGCTATTAAGGGATTTGTACTCCCATTGAACGTTGGTGGTTGTTGCCTCATGAATCGATCTAACATTGATCCTCCACGCTTTGGATCAGGGTGCTCTATATGGGTAGGGTTATTATTCATAACCTGAGTGAGTTGTCCCAGTATGGTGATTAGCTGATCGGCACCTGTTGCATCACCCGCTCGACTATAATTATCTTGAGCAGGAGGGAAATCCCTACATGGAGTGCGTATATTGATACAGTTTCCATTTCTTCCACTAGACTCTGTTTCTAAAAAATGGTATATGCTAGATCAGTTTATGAATCAAAATACATAATTCCGTACTTATAAAACACTTAACATAAATTGAACTATTTATGGATATAATCCTTAATCATAAGAATGTTTTCTTTGAGGAAGTATATACTAATAAACGCTTCATAATGATTTGTAAAGAAAATGAGAGTTATCCTAAGCATATCCCCCATGAGTGTCGTAACCAAGAGTGCAGCAAGGCCCGTTGTCGTGCACCAGTTCCCGTTCGAGTCTAGCTCAAAGCGGTGTTTTCAGATTTTACCCCTAGGTACATCTGTGCCAGAGCCGCCTCTACCTGATCGTATCCATACAGGGATTTACTGCTCAAAAAACTCACAAAATCTCTACAAAACCCAAATTCTCGGAAGTTCTTCTATACTAATCCTCAAAGTCCATCTTAGGTATACGTGCTCTAATCAGAGATTATCTTAATCTAGCTTTCAAGGTTTGTACTACACTTCCTCTGATACCAACTCTAACGCCCCGACCCGAGTTACGCAGAGTCAGTGCATTATTACATGACATTTTCATGATCACAAGAAAGATCAAATCTCGAAAGACCGATTGGTTTAGTATCCTTGTAAACACTAGATATTTTAATAAAGAATTACATCATAAAGTGAAAAACTAATACAACAACATAGTCTCCATATTCAACACCCATATCCCCACATACTATCCTTACAGGTCATTCATAACTTAATTCTTCACATCCTGGGAAAAATAAAACATAGAAAAGGGGTGAGCTCAAATGCCCAGTAAGGATAACAATATAGCGGAAACTTTCAAAAATAAGCATAAACATTTATGACAATGTATAACTAAAACAAAATCATTTTAAACTTGAACTTCAACATAGTATGGAAAAAGTAAAATGAAATAATTACATTTACTTATTCACATTGATATTCTACTAATTGAATAATCACATGCAATATCAATAACCGCTTTCATAATGATGGAATGCATAATGCCAGACTATCATAACCACATAGCCAAGGCCTCATGCCAAGACTACAAATAAGATTTTTCCAAGGCCTTGTGCAAAGACACTATTTTGTCTCATGAGACCTAGCAATGCATCGAGGAGCTATAGCGGGCTCCACCCGTCACATATTAAGTCTAATGCATTCCCATATGAAAAGGTTTAAACATAACATAAACATTCGTATTAAAACTAGCATACGAAATGTAAATACTTCATCCATAAACCATGAATGGTATAAAAATAACACATCCACAGTCAAACATATCACAAAACCTTCAATACAATATAGAAGTTTTGTATCATATTAAATCAACTTCAAATAAGCGTAAAATCCATCAAAAGATGTTGACATAGATGAAATCAAAACTCTTTTTAGAGAAATATCTATTTCTATTTTAAAAACATTTAAGAGTCATATATTTATAAAATAAAACATTTTCTTTGAAAAAATTCTTATAAGCTTGTATGAGAAGCTTCGACGATTTTATAACAGTGGAAAATAACCACACCCGCCGTATAAGTTAAAAAACATTCTTACCTTAATTCTGTCGAAAAGGTTAAAAAGCATCTTGTTTGGAAAATGACGGAAATATTCCTTTATAAAACACTTATAAAAGGTCAAACAAGGGTATAGATGACTTTAACCCATATTCAGTTAAATAGTAAAATTGTTTTGAAATACATTTTTTAGAAACATGGATGTGGATGATAAAGAGATCCTAGTAGATTATTATGTATAAACAACCTCAGATAATGAAGAGATTGTGAAATAACCCTTATCTTGCACTTTTCCTTGGTTGAGGGTAGGTTAACCTCTTGTATAATGATGAAATAATTGTTATTAAATTATAAAAGAATCATATATATTAATATGATATCATATGTGATCTTTTAACAGTGATTTGTTAATAATGTCTTAGTATTATTATTGGTTCAGGTGTTAACTTACTCATTTTATTTTATATATTTTGTTACGTAAGCCATGTTTGTCATGTATAGGTCGTATCTTAATAAAATCCAGAATGGTATCAAGTCCTTAGATACTGAATTATACTTGAATAGATATGATGGAGAATGAATCTCATCATGTTCGTGGAGATGGTAGTCCGTACGTACGCACGAGCGACAATATCATTATTTTGATATTAAAATAATATATAATTTGATGGAATATAATATATACAGAATCATTATCATGTTACATTTATTATTTACATGAATTACACACCATTATTATACCCATCCAAATAATAATTTATTGAATAACAATTACACCACGACATGGAGAAGGTAAGCCGTACATATGCACGTATAGTGACATGTTATTCAAAAGATGGATAGAATACTGAATATGGTTGTACCATATATATAATAACATCACAGTATATATATTATACTGAAGTTATTATTTTATAATGGTAATAACAAAGAATGAAGAAGTTTAAGAAGAAATGAATTTGAAAAAGGTTGGTGAAAACATTACCTCTTCTTCGGGTTCTTCCTTTTGATTTGATCAAAATGGTTTTTTGGTTGGCTTTCTGACTAATGGAAGGCCTCTAGGATGAAGTTAGGGATGTTGAGAGAGTTTTATGGTCGAGTTTGGCTGAACCAAAAGGCTTCGAAGGTGTGAAGTAATGAGAAGGGGGAGTGCCCTTTTATAAGAGGGGTGAGGGGCACCTTTGGAAAAGCTAGAAATATTATTTTATAATAAATTCATATTCAGATTATAATGGCTCCAAAGTTTATTATTAAAATTTTAAGGTGGGTATAGTTCGAAAACCATTCAACCAATAGAATTTAGACATGTTTGGGTTATTATATTAACCTTATATTTAAGTATTAACTCTTAGTTAATTAGTTTGACATTTACCATGTCACTTTGTATTTTTATATTATATAGTTAATAAACATACTATATACATCCAAGAGACCCCCAAGTGGTCCATTAATGATGAACCTATCATGATATAAGTCACTTGGACGAACATTAGATTTTTAGGAATTTAATATCAATTAATAATATAATATTTGTTTTAAAAACTCTTTTATGTCAATTTTGACACTATTCAATAGTTGATTTTTTTGAAACTCATAACAGAATGATTAATTCGAAAACATTTAATTAAAAAAATACCTAAAATGTCATATTACCTTAAAAAAGTATTTTAATTAATAAAAAGTCTCAAATTATATTTATTTTGGTATTTATAATATCAATTACTTTACATTTTCACTATTATGGTAATTACTGCATCATCATTGTGTCATAAATAAATTAAATTATTTAAAGTCTAAAAATTATAAATAAAATATAATTATGTAGGAAATCTTATTATATTTCTAATGAATATTTACAATCGAATTTATCTTATGTATAACCCTATGTTAAAAATATTTAAGTAAATAAACATTGATTTTAACTCTTTTAACTCTTCTTTGAATTAAATAATAATAAATGTCCAAATCTAATCCTAGTGGACCTAAATGATAATATTTTATTCCTAATGTTGTTTTTGGTCGAGATAATCTTGTACAATAGAATTAGGACATGTGTTAGGGTAATATTAATATCATTTTACCATTAATTACCCTATTTACTTTTAACCGTGGTAAATAAAAGTAAAAAGTTGCTATTCACCAAAAATTATTTTCATCTCATTGAACCACATTTTACTTCTTGATATTAACCGTGTCTCTTGGATTTTCAAAATTCCATTCACAGAAGTGGTAAAATTAAGTTTTATGAAAAGTTTAGTTTTTTAACTACCACTTAGTAGTTTCATTATTCATCAAAAATTGATGTTTTTCATAACAATGCCAAAATTTCACCCTAAGCTATAATTGATATTCCGAATTCAAAAATGATGTCTATTTTAAAAAATTACAAACATATAAGTTTCATTAATTAATTTTATAATTAATTTCCACTGTTACAACAAATAGCGTGTTTTTAAGAAACAATATATACCAAACAATTGACAATTGTTTAGATCCAATTTCAAAGTGAAATTAATTCTAATGAACACCATTGGATAAAATTGTAAAAATATATTCTAAATATACTTTAAAACCACTCAAATTAATAATTTATCAATATAAATTATTTTGATTAATAAAGTTGTTTTTAATTAAAATTTAGTAATTTTCTCTATTCATCAAAATATTAAAGTTATCCGAAAAGTACCAAAATTTCACCTTAGGCTAAATTCGATATTCCGAATCCAAAAATGAAGTCCATTTTGAAATATAAATTATATATAATTTCAAAAAGTAGGTATTAGTATTCATAACGACTAGTTTGATCAGTAGTGGTGTGTGTTAGAACTCGATGTTGCGTACAACACACGCTATCGCATTATTCAAAGAGAAACATATTGTAGGAGCTTGGGGTGTTACAAGTGTAATGTTGTAAAAGTAATCTCATCGTAATATGGAATAAAGAGACATCTAAGGATTGTTACACTGTTATCTTTCCTTATGTTTTAAAAGTGTGTGATGAATGGTACTAGTATTTTTGGAAAGTAGATGATATGCGCATAATGAAGGGGTAAGGAGAAAATTAAATTTTTGATAGTATTCATGAGCTCATGACTGATATAAGGAAAAGCTTATATCATGGTTTGAGTATATAGAGTTTTTGCATTTTGGTATGTGGAAAGAGTTAACTTTTTACAGATTTCATGTTTTCACTAAGGTTTAATGGGTATTCATTTTTCAGGAGAATACATGATTAAAGTATTCACATGATTGGAATGTGACCAACAAGATATATGTTGGATAAATGATGGTATTCACATGCTTGGTTGATGACATTTCAAGTAACCATTTTCTTTATACTATGAGCTTGGACCGAAGTATTTTAGATAAGCCTAAAGATTGGAAGGGATTATATTGGACATAAGTTAGTATTGTTTAAGTATAGAACTTTTTTTGATATTATTGATGGGATGTTATAGTAATGTAGTTTTATGAAAAGGACAACCTGCAGGACGGGCGACAGTCCATCACATCGGACAAGGCTGGGGGAATCAAACCCCCAACCAAAGTGTGAATGGCCTTTATCGCCTACCACTGGCCTACAGGAAGTCCCTATTTAGTAGAAACTAGTTTTATTATATTAATCAGTATGATATATGAAGTATAAGTCCATTTTAGAAACCATATATGATTGATCTCACTATAGATCGACTTATGTATATTTAATAACTTTTTCTAACCTTTTATTTGAGACAGATGGAATGACCCGTCATTCAATCACATGATCTGCTAACACTTCACGAATAACAAATTCAACATCATTTCTTTAAGAGATGAAGTAAAAATTGTTCAAGGAATGAACAACAGTAAGATTGTACCAAAATAAAGTAAGTATTTATTCTAATTCAAACTCATCAACTTTAGCGAAATGATCTTGAAAACCAAAAATGGTGTCCTAGTGCCCTTATATCCGATGAATCAGATGGTTCCCTAGATCATCACAAATTTATGGCTTTATTATTGTTGGCTTTTTAATAGCCATGTTCTCTACCACTATTCATCAGAACATGATGGTTAGATTTCTCTTCCATATCTATATTATCACCTATGTGGAAACCTAGTGATTAGATTATTTGGGTAACCGTTACGTTTCATGATTTTTATTTTAAAGATTGGTTTTGGTATTCCTTTTTACGATGTGTGTTTCTATTAAAGAAACTTTTGAGTAGTAAACCATTTATAACCCCGACGAATTTCGAGGGCGAAATTCATTTTAAGGGGGGCAGAATTTAACACCCCGAGATTTTATGAAAAATATTCTTTTAATTTCATTAATGTCTTGTGTTGTACGTTACACCAAACAGAGCTTGCACAACACGCTTCCTTGACTTGCCTTGCATTACATGCAAATCGCGACCTTCCTCGATAGCATGTGTAGTACGCAATACCGAGTTTCACTAAACAACGATATGCTATTAAAATATTATTAAAACTAGCTGTTATGAATAGTAATAACCACTTTTTGAAATTTTGTAAATTTTATTTTTCAAAATGGACTTCATTTTTGGATTCGGCATATTGAAATTAGCTTAGGGTGAAATTTTGGTACTTTTCAGATAACTTTCATTTTCTGATGAATAGTGAAAATTACTAAATTTTAATTAAAAACAACCTTTTTAATCTAAATAATTAATAGTGATAAATTATTAATTTGAGTGGTTTTAAAGTATATTTAGATTATATTTTTACAATTTAATACAATTTTGGTCGTTGGATGTAATTTCACATTTAAACCAGATATAAACAAGTGTCGATCTTTTGAAAGTTATTATCTCTTAAAAACACGCTATTTGTTTTGACGACGGGAATTAATTTTTAAATTAGTTAATGTAACTGATATTTTTTGAATTTGATAAAATAGACATCTTTTTTGAATTCATAGTATCAAATATATCTTAGGCCTAATTTTTGGTATTTTTCTGGAAACTTTCATTTTTTGATGAATAGTGAAACCACTAAGTGGTAGTTAAAAAACTGAATTTTTTATAAAACTTAATTTTACCGTTTCTGTGAGTGTAATTTTGAAAATACGAGAGACACGGTTAATATCAAGGACTAAAATGTGGTTCAATGAGATGAAAATAATTTTTGGTGAATAGTAACTTTTAACTTTTTTTTACCACGGTTAAAAGTAAATAGGGTAATTAAGGGTAAAAGTGTAATTATTATTACCCTAACACATGTCCTAATTCTATTGGATAAGTGTAATTCGACCAAAAAAAACTTAGGAATAAAATATGACCATTTAGGCCCACTTGGATTAGATTAGGACATTTATTCTCAATTTATTTAAAGAAGGGTTAAAATAGTTAAAATCAATGTTTAATAACTAAATCATTTTTAATATAGGGTTATACATAAGATAAATTCGACTATAAATATTCATTAGAAAGATAAAAGGAATTACAACATAATTATATTTTATTTTTAATTTTTAGAATTAAGATAATTTAATTTATTTATGATACAATGATGATGCAGTGATTATCCTATTAATGAAATATTGACATAATTGATGTTATAAATACCAAAATAAATGTAATTTGAGACTTTTTATGAATTAATATAATTTTATATGTTAATATGACATGTTAGTATTGATTTAATTAATTTTTTTCGAATTGATCATTCTGTTATTATTTTCACAAAAATCAATTACCAAATAGTGTCAAAATTGACATACAATAGTTTTTAAAACAAATATTATATTATTAATTGTTATTATATTCCTAAAAATATAAGGATCGGAAAAGATACTTATATCATGATAGGTGTATCATTAATGGACCACTTGGGGGTCTCTTGGATGTATATGGTATGTTTATTAACTATATAATATAAAACATACAAAGTGACATGGTAAATGCCAATCTAATTAACTAAGAGTTAAAAATAAAAGGCAAGGTTAATATAATGACCTAAACTTGTCTAAATTCTATTGGATGAGAGGATTTCGACCCATCCCCACCTTATCTTTGAAATATATCAATTTGGAGCTATTAAAAACCGAATTTTATTTTATAATAAAATAATATTTTTAGTTATTCCAAAGGTGCCCCTCTCCACCCTTATAAAAGGGAACCTCCTCCCTCTCTTCCTTACACCAAATTGAGCCTTCAAGCTCGGCTAACCCCTGACAAATTATCTTCTCCACTTCCATAGATACATCCTAGAGGTTCTGGTCTTCTTCAAAGACCAATTTTAGTGCCCTAAGAGGAGGTCTCAAAGAGGAGCTTCAAAGAAGAGGTAATGTCCGTTACCGATTCTTTAAACTTTATTTCTTCTTCCAATTATTCTTCTTAGGTTGTTTCATTTTGAAGTATTAAAATCAGTATCACTCATATACTAATATGTTATTATATTTATGAAACAACCCTATTTAACCATCTATCCATCCTATGGAAAACGAAATCACCGCGCGTGCGTACGTACGAAATACCGTATCCACGCCGTGGTGTAATCTATTTTCCACCACCACCTTACTTGGATGGGTATAAGGGTGAAATTAATGAATATATATGATTATTGTAATGTGATATTGATTCTGTAATATTATACATACACTTTAATACAATTCCACGATCTTGGGAATGATATCATCACTCATGCGTACGTACGGACTACCGTCTCCACGACGTGATGAGATTCACTCTCCATGTTAACCATTCATGAATGATTATAAAGTATATATAATGAATAGTAATGAAATATATGACATAATGAAGCTACTGGATTTATGTATACATATATATATATATATATGTATATATATTTCATCTACTTAATTCCATTCAATTCAATAAGGAAACGAAAACAGCGTTCATGCGTACGTACGGACTACCGTCTCCATGAACGGTGTATTTCATTTCTTTTATCGACCTATAATATATATGTATATGATGAATATATATTATATATAAATCATGTTTTACATTCTGGAATTATTTAAATCAGGATATAAGTAATAATATCAACAACGACAAGTCGAAACACATACGATATATAAAATGATTTTACCCAAAACGCTGCTTTAACATGGAATTTACAAAAGAATGAGTAATATAAAGTCATACGTGAAACATATATGATATCATAACAATGAATATGATTATTTAATAAGTCAATGACATTATTTAAATCATTATACAGGAGGTTAGGATACGTACGAAGCATATCAGACCTAAGGTATGGGATAATTTTGCAAATATCATTTTTATCCGAGATTTCTTATTCGTACGTATTTACTGGGGTTATTTCTATCATCCATGTCAATGTTTTATAAAAGTGTTTTCATGTACGTTTAAAGTCATTTTTACCCATTTTTTAATTTTACTACATGGTATGTAAGGAATATTTCTTTTGTTTACGTTATGAGGTACATTTTTGACTTTTCCAGCAAATGTATGAAAAGAATGTTTTTTTAACTTATACAGCATGAACGGATTTTTACGGTTTCATAACGCCTCATTTTCAAGAATCTTCCTCTACAATATTGAATGATTATTTTCAACAAAACCCTTATCTTTTAAAATTTCATGGAATTTTGTGAAAAGTAAATAATTTTAAAAAAAGAAAGGATATTTTCCTCAACAATTCATTTCAAGTGTTTTATCAAAACCATTTTTCATCTAAGATGACGTTATTTCATATGTGTATGTTTCAAGTACCATGTCTCTATGATTTATATGGTTTCAATTTTCTTATTATGAAATGATATCCATTTATTTTATATGGATTATGTGATGATGGGATGATTTTTATGAAACCCATTTCATTTATTAAGTTATGTATGTTTATTTTGTGGAACACGAAAGAATGATTTCAATATGAGATGGATGGAACCTATATCTCCCTCCAATTCATTGGGTAAAGATTTATATCTCATGATATAGACATGGCTGGAACGACAAGTTAAACCGGTTCAGTAATACAGGACTAGAACAAGGAGTGAACTCGATTCAGAAAGGGACTTTGTCCACTAAGATGGTATTGGCAGCAATTCCTTGGCTAATATGGAAATCATATCATGTGATTAATGGTTTCCAAAATTACATGTTTTATTCCCATGATATTGTACCATTCTTAATGTTTCTTAATGATCTATGCCTTGCTTACTTCCATGTTTTATGTCATTGCTCAAGCTTTTGATGTTTAAAAATTATGTTCATGTTTTTAAGTTCAAATGTATATGGTATGTTTTATTTTATCCATGCTTACCCTTACTGAGCATTTGAGCTCACCCTTTTTTATGTTTTATTTTCCCCATGATATAAAGCAAGGTTTTAGGTAAGAAAAAAAAGGGAATATCTTTATGAGAGATGTTGAAGATCTTTCACCACGATTAGAAGATTATGTTCCAAGTTTCCAAAGACACTAAACTATTACGGTCCTTGTGTGTGTGTTTTTTTATATAATAATTATTCCGTAAAAGTAATGTAATGTCCATGTACGTCAATCTTCGGGTCTCTACAATATATGTCTTCTGTTAGGTAAAAACATTGGTATACCTATCTTGTTTATAAAAATACCAAGTGAGTCATTTCCCTCCCCTATAAAAGGCCACCGCCTCTCCCCCGTCATCAAACATCTCAAACAACTTAGGTTTGACCAATATATGACCAATAGAAACCCTAAAATCATACCCTTAATACATTAAGCATCCCTTTTGGCAAAAACCAATCCAAGAAATCCTTTTGTGGAAAACTCAAAGGAGTTACCCAATGAATAGGTAAAAAATCCCTCAAGTTCATTTATCATATTTTCATTATCTTCCCCTCAAATATTGTTATTAAATTCTTATAAAAAAGACCATTATCTTGATAATAAATATATATTTTTATTCTAATAGTTTTAACAACACTTACACATACTTCTATCTAATTGGTAATAATTATAATATTTATGTGGACGGTGAACTACAACTTCACAAAATGATGATTTTTCGTTTACTCTTTGCCCGTATTCATAGTTGGAAATTATGAAGGAAACTATTTATATATATGATATATATGATACTTATTAATTCTTTAATCTTATGAAATTATTTTACAGCACATATATTTATACTCTCCATTTTTTTAAATATGATAATTTTAATTGAGGAATTGTGGACTACCACCCCTCAAGGTAATGTGATTCATTTACACACTACGTGGATTGTATTAAAGAAGGTTTTAGTGAACTCATTAGATATATATGACACAATAATTATAATTTAATGAAATTTTATACTCATATATTTCATTTTCCTTTTTCTTTCTTTCAATATGACACTTAAACATAAACAACTTTCATTGATATTTCCAACCTAATGTCTCCATTAATATTATATTACATTTCATACTTATATATTCTAAATATTATTATAATAAAGTTATAATGAATATACATGATATTTATTCCATTTTATTTACATTCTATTAATTATTATATATATAAGGAACAAATATATAACAAATTAAGACACATGCAATGAATGAAGAGTATATTTCCACAAGTGAAACATTAACATCTAATTATAAACAAGCATGTAATATAGAGCCATAATAAACCCATATATGGTATGAGATATATTAATATTGTTCATTGGTAGATGAATAATAAAAATATATTTATTATATAGTAATTTTGTTGGAGTACGATGAGAGTCAAGACACAAGATAATGGAATTTCATCTCACTTTTTATTTTTGTGAGATACACGATTTTAGAACCAGCCATTCATTTGAGCGGTGTGTATACTTTCCCTAGATGTATTATATGATTACTATGCTTAAAATAATAGTTATTTACATATAAATTTTATTATATTTCTTTCATGTGTTTTATGTTTCAAAATTTACCAAATTGTTAAAGTAGTTTTGTCTCAAGTTCCTTTCATTTGGACACATGCGTTTTTATGCACCTATGTTTTCAATGAGTTGTATATAATGACATTGAAATGTTGTATCATGAATATCATTATTTTCATTTTATATTATGCTTTATTTAGTTTAAATATTCTAATTTGTGAGTATTTTTCAATGTTAACATCTTTTAGGAGTTTATTGAAACAATCTCATCGCTTTTCAAGATTGTTTACGATTATGATTCCTTTAATGAAATCATATAATTAAAATCTAAAGAAAAATCATGAATTATTTTATAATATTTTTATTAGATATATATTCATGTATTGTTACTATTTTTATACTCTTATGTAATTATTAAAATTAATAAAATATTTTTATGAAAATAATTATTTTATTTCATTCTTTTGTAGGAAATCTAGTTTATATAAAAATCAGTGTTTTCCAAAATTATTTCAAATATATTTTCAATTGATCTGTGAAGATATATTTTAAGAAAAATGTTTTTTAATTGTTTTATGGTTTTCAAAGTTTCTATTATAATTTTTTATGTTTATTTTTAATTAATTTGGGTATCACAAGTTTTATTATTTGCAACCAAATTTTCAAAGATGAAAGGATATTTTCCTCATGGAATTATTTAAAGGGATATCTCAATATTATTTTCCCCCAAAGATTATATACATTAATGTATCTCATGATTTTGAGGATAAATGATTTAATATTACCATTCATATTATTTCTCTGAATGGTTTTTGTTTTGATGGGGTGATGTTCATGAAACCCATTTCTCTTTCATGGGTCATATGAATTTCAAACCTATATCATTTCATGGGATATTATTTTGAATAAATCACTATGAATCTTTTATATTTTTACACCAGTTATGATAAGATTAGATTATTTTAATACCCATTTTATTTCATAGGTTATGATATGATTGTTTATGATGATTTGGAATATATATATATGATTTAATAATGGGATGGGTGGGACCTATATCTCCCTCCAATGATTTGGGTAAAATTTATATCCCATGAGATAGACTAAGATTGTCATGGGAGTGATCATTGACCACTAATATTCCCATGTAGTGAATCATGACTACCAAGATGGTATAAGGAGTGAAATTACGCAACTAATGCGGACATCAGAGTAAACCATGACTACAATGATTGTATGTAGAGTGAACTCATACTACACAGATGGTTTTGGTTGTGATGCCTTGACTACTATAGAAATAATATTATATGATTATCTTTTTACCATAATTCCATGATTTAATCCTATGTTATGCTTTCATAGACTATGTTATTTATTTTTTATTATTCATGTATTATGAATTGTCATGCATTATTCCATGATTCATGTTTATTATCATTGATATATAGAGTATTGATATTCTATTTTCATAATCCTATTCTCATACCCTTATTCTCATGATTATATTAAATATGTCACTTTTTACCCTTAATGAGAATATGAGTTCTCCCCTTTTAATGTTTCATTACACTAAGGTTATAAGGAGATGTATTATGATGGATGTTTATAAGAAGGGTTCTAGTAAAAAAGATCCTAGTGGGAGGTAATGTAGCTCTCCTATGTACATGTGATTATGTTTTAATGTTTCCAATGGAACTATACTAATATGGTTATTGGGTGTCAATTTGTATAATGTTTTATGTATTCCAAGAAATTTCTGTGATGGTAATGTATTAATAAGGGAGGGTCGATATAAGATCCCATATTTTTCTTGAGGTACAGATCTTTCTTTTCAGGTTAATATTGTGTCTTTCCATTCTGGATTAGACCCAAGGCTGGTTCATGGGCCGATTGGGTTGTTTTTTGGAAAGACAAGGGAAAACAAGCAGAAATCTAGCTATATTCCAGGTACACGTTGTGTACTTCATGTACACATTGTGAATGGGGCCATCGTGATGTGTAGACAGTCTGTTTCAAAAAAGGGTAGTACATGCTGAGTACATGGTCATAAAACTGTGTACCTGCCCAATGAGTTTTATTTATAAAAGAGGTAGTAGCCTCATTTTTTATTAACAGTGAGTTTTCCTCTCGTTTTTGAACCCAAACTACCTATAAACTATTTTTTCATATATAAAAGATGTTTGGACTCTGATTTGAGTGAATTATTTCACATTGGAAACATATTGGTAAGTACTAGATTCTATTTTAGTCACTCTTGATTCTTCAGTACAACAAATGTGCTCTTGGGATTTAGTCTCATATGCCATCATATCTCATTCCTCATCTGTTCTTCAGATTTCATCCAAACTAGGATGATTCGAGACTTTATAATAGACTATTTGTCTACTAAAGGGGTGAGGTAGGTGGTATATACTTTATTTTGGCTTTTACAATGCTTTTTAGTTGTTTGAATGATATGTCGCCCGTCGGACATTCTGGTGAGGCCTTGTTTTTGATTGAGTTACTTTTCGTAGTTAAGTTAGAGGTAGTGAGGATGCATGTTGGTTTCATTTAGGTTTTTTGAAACTCATTGCTCATTTCATGGTCTCCCAAGGGGTTCTCCTTAAGGTAAATAACTTGTTTATTCCAGTTTAAACCACACAATGGTTGTGTTCTTTTGCTTTCCAAGTTAGAGGAAGCATGTTTATTCTTTGATATCTTGAATCACATATTTAAAATATGTACTTACTCCTTGATTAATGAATATAATTTTATTCCTTCTATATTTTGATAGTTTTGCATGTCAAATGGATAATATGGGTGGGTATAACTATATAAAATGATAATTTCATTTTAAATGGTTTATATGGGAGGGTGGTCCCATATGCTTGTAGTTTATAAATGGTTTGCATGATTGGGTATACTCATGGATTGTTTAGGATGATGTGAGTGGTTATACTCACATGGAATGAATGATTAATTTGAATACATGAATGCTTGAATGAATGGTTGATTGATTCCATGGACTGCTCTCCATGGATCTGGAATGCAGTAGTGGATGTCTTGGGTTGACTCTACCCCTTGGGTCTTGATTCTGAGGGATTCCTCAGACCATGCTACCCCATGGGTATGGCTTTCTTGGACTCATGTAGGACATGCAATTTCCATGATCCGAGGACCCCAACCAGTGCCTGACTTATTTTCCACTAGGGATACCCATGGGACTCGATGGGATGACTTGGACAATCACGTTGGATCTAGCCCTCTGTGTTCTAGAATTATTACGAGGATTCATTGGTCTGGTGACACCTTGAACCCAACATTTGAGGTCTTTTTTTCACTATATGGTGTGGAAATGTGATTCTACTCTTAACTATGTGGAATGGTCATGGAATACTAATTTTTTATATATGGCATGGCTATGGGACACTTGACATATCAATACAAAATGGATATGGGATGAAAGATACTGATGGTGTATGGCATGGACATGTTATGCTCTTGTTTGCATTTTATAGATGTATTGTTTGGATCTGACTCTCTTTTGTTGGTAGCCTTGAGGGCTGGTTGGTTTTACTTACTACAGTAGACTTATTTCACAGGCATATGCCCTTAATTTACTGGTTGTTTTCACTTGCTATCACTTTGGTATATTTTTGTTAGAATGGTATAGACCTAGGAGGTTACAAACTAGAATGTATATCTCACACCCAATTTGGGCCTCCTTGGGGACCCACAAATATTATATGGTTATAGGTGATGATAGGGGAATGAACCCTAGTATAGGTTGTTGATTGTGTCTTTAGAGCAGGGGAGCATAGGACTAAGTTGAGGCTTACGATGTTGGGATACCTTTTGGTCTTTTGTTATTTTTGGAACATGTACTATATTACATTACCATGTACCTATTTTGGATGCATTCTAGATATTTATACTATCTTCATCATTCTGTATATAAGACACTTATGGATATTGATTTGTATTCTTGTCTTGTCTTACTTTTAGTTTTCTGTTGTTTATTCTCTTCTTATGTTTTATATATTGGACTTATATTGTGATACTTTTGTAATAAGGTCATATTCTCCCCATTGACTCTCCTAGGCCCTCGCTTCTAGTCGGTAGCCTCTGGCGTTTGGGGAGATGTGCATGAGGCCATGTGGCAAACTGTGATTCAGGAACTGTTTTGGGTGGTATCCAAGTTCGGGATCTTAAAAAGTGGTATTAGAGGACTTTTTTCTTGTTTGACTTAATTTTTTGTGACATAAGATAGGTATAAGAAGGAAATGGAGTTCGGTAATAAATTTTTCCTGGGAGTAGCAACCCATGTACAAGGAAAAGAAATATTATCTCAAATTGAGTTTTGATTTTCTCGCTTTTTAATATTACAGTTGATTTGATTTCATTGTTGGGTGACACACATGATTTCTGATATATCTTTTAATGAAATTGTGGGTTCTACTTAAGTTTCAACCTTATGAGATGAGGGTGTGCCATCTCATGCAACATATAGACACTTTTTAGAATCACATATCATGCCTTATGTCGTGCCATCATGGATGCATTAGATATTTCATAATGTTGTGACAGTTGATGTGATAGTTGTTCTTGATGTTGTGTTAGTTAGGTGAAGTATATAAAGGTTTGATGTCATCTTTCAGTCCACAATGAGTACGGGCCCTTATAAATTGTAAAATGACACACCAATGGAATGAAAATGTTGAATAAACTGGTTACATGTATGGGTTGAATGGGAACCAAGTTTTAGGTTCTTGAGATGCTATGGGCCCTCATGGATTCGGGAATTGGTTAACCCTTGGTGAAATTTATTGGGTAACTCAATGTGAACTCTAATGGACAAGGAACCTGAATAGTGAATAGATACTTGACCTAGACCCACATTATGAGTGGGAATGTTGTAGCAACCCGAGATTTTATGAGATTTATTCTTTTTAATTTCATTGATGTCTTGTGTTGTACGATACACCAAAATTATCTTTCACTATATGCAACATCGTATAAGCTTGCAGTATATGCAACACTATTCTTGGATCTTGTTACACATAATTTCTTGTTCATTTTTTGGAAATTATTTTACACAACATTAAGTATAGATTTTGTTTAATGTATAAATAAAATATGTTTTCATTATGTTATACGCAACACAAAATGGAGATTTCACTACACGCATCCCTGACTTGGCTTGCATTACACGCAATCCAGACCTTCCTCGATAGCGAGTGTAGTACGCAATACCGAGTTTCACTAAACGATATATTATTATAATATTATTATGAACTAGCCATTATGAATAGTACTAACCACTTTTTGAAATCTTATAAATTTTATTTTTCAAAATGGACTTCATTTTTGGATTGAGAATATCGAAATTATCCTAGGATGAAGTTTTAGTATTTTTCTGAAAACATTCAATTTTTGATGAATAGTGAAAACACAGGGTTACTGTTTAAAAACCGACTTTTTATTTAAATAATTATTTATCTTATTTAAATTTATTTTAGGTAAAATATTTATACATAATACCTATATAAGTTCAATGTAATTCAATTGAGTCATTTTAAAATAATTTTAGTTATATAAAATTTTATTGAACTTTTCACCGTCTTTTACCCACCTCCGAGGAGAATTTGAAAATTTACATAAAACATAATTTTACCACTTCTGTGATTGGAATTTCAGAAATCTGAGAGACACTGTTAATATCAAGGAGTAAAATGTGGTTCAATAAGATAAAAATAACTTTTGGTGAATAGTAACTTTTTACTTTTATTACCACGGTTAAAAGAAAATATGGTAATTAAGGGTAAAAATGATATTAATATTACTCTAACACATGTCCTAATTCTATTGGATAAGTTTAATTCGACCAAAAACAACCTTAGAAATAAAATATTACCCATTAGGTCCACCTGGATTAGATTAGGACATTTATTATTATTTTATTCAAAGAAGAATTAAAATAGGTAAAAACAAAGTTTAATAACTAAATCATTTTTAATATATGGTTATACATAAGATAAATTACACTATAAATATTCATTTGAAAGCTATAAAATTTTTATACATAATGGTTTTTTATTTCTAATTTTTAGACATTAAATAATTTAATTTATTTATGACACAATGATGATGTAATAATTACCTTATTAATGAAATATTAACATAATGGATGTTATAAATACCCAAATAAATATAATTTTAGACTTTTTATGAATTCCACTAATTTTCTAGGTTAATATGACATGTTATTATTTATTTAATTATCTTTTTTAAAACTAATCATGCAGTTCGGATTTATAAAAAAAATCAAGTACCCAAAGTGTAAAAATTGACATAAAATAGTTTTCAAAACAAATATTATATTATTAATTGTTATTTTATATATAAAAATCTATGGTTCTCCCAAATGACTTAGATAAGGATATAAATATTAATAATGATCCACTTGGGGTTCTTTTGTCTTCTTATAGTATGTTTATTAACCATATAGTATAAGAAAACAAAAAGACATGGTAAAAGTTAAATTATTTAACTTAGAGTTAAATTTAAATGATAAGGATAAAATAATAACCTAAACTTTTATAAAATCTATTGGTTGAGATGATTTTGACCCATTCACACATTTTCTTTTAAATAAATAAATTTTGAGCTATTAACAACCGAATATGTCTTTATTATAAAATAATATTTTAAGTTTTGCTAAGGTGCCCCTCTCCTCCATTATAAAAAGGGCACCCCTTCCCTCTTCTCTTCACACCCTTTTGAGCATTGAAGCTTGGCCAAACCCTGCCAATTTCACTTTCAAACCTCTCTAGTTATATCATAGAGATTCTGGTCTTCTTAAAAGTCCAACTCTAGTACCCTAAGAAGAAGTTTAAAGGAGGCACGTCGAGGAAGAGGTAACCTCTTAAACCGACTCTTTCAAGTTTCTTTCTTCTTATACTTCTTATTCTTTAGTTGTTTCATTATAAAGTAATAACATAATTATTACTTATATACTGATATATTATTATAAATATTAACCAAACCTATTTCACTTTCTATCCATCCTAGGAAAAATGAAATCACTGCGCGTGCGTATGTACGGAATATCGTCTCCACGCCGTGGTGTAATCTGTTTTCGACCACCACCTTACTTGGATGGGTATAATGGTGTAAATAAATAACTATACATGATTATTGTATAGTTATATTTATTCTTAAATATTATACATACACTTTAATACAATTCCATGATCATGGTAATGATATCATCGCTCGTGCGTACGTACGGACTACCGTCTCCATGACGTGATGAGATTCATTCTCCATGTTAACCATTACTGAATGATTATAAAGTATTTATAATGAAAAATAATGAAATATATTAAATAATAATGATACTTGATATATATATATATATATATATATATATATGTAATCTACTTAATTCCATTAAATTCAATAAGGAAACGAAAACAGCGTTCTTGCGTACGTACGGCCTACCGTCTCAGTGAATGGTGTATTTCTTTCCATTTATCGATCTATTATATATATGTATATTCTGAATATATATTATATATAAATCAAGTTTTATATTATTTACTTAAGTAATCATGATCTATGTAATCATATTAATAATTACAAGTCAAAACATGAACGATAAATGAAACGATGTTACCCAAAACGCTGCTTTAACATCGAATTTACAAAAGAACGGGTAATATAAAGTCATAAGTGAACCATATATGATATCATAACAAAGAATATGATTCTGTAATAAGTCAATTACATTATTTAAATCATCATACAGGAGTCTCAGACACATACGGAAAAAATTGGACATAAGGTAAGGGATAATTATTCCAATCTCATTCTTATCTGAGATTGTTTATTCATAAGTATTTACTGGGGTTATATTTTTCATCCATGTCCATAAAAATCTTTTTCATAAAGTGTTTAATATTATTCCATTATTTATAAAGTCATGTTTACCCATCTTTGACTTTTACATTGTGTTATGGAAAAAAACCTTTCTTTTGTTTACCATACGAGGAACTTTTTGACTTTTCCGGAAAAAAGTACAAAGAGAATGCTTTTTTAACTTATACGACACGAACAGATTTTTATGGTTTTATAATGCCTTATTTTCATGAAGCTTACTCTATAATATTTCCTGAATATTTTCAACAAAATCCTTTTCTTTTAAAATTTCATGGCATTTTGTGAAAAAAATGATTTTTAAGAAGAAATGATATTTTCCTCAAGAATTATTTTCAAGTGTTTTACCAAAACCATTTTCCATATAAGATGGAATTTTTCCATATGTGTCTGTTTCAAGTATAATTTATCTATGATTTGCATGGTTTTAATTTTATTATGATGTAATGATATCCATTTTTTTGTATGGATTTTGTTATGATGGGATGATGTTTATGAAACCCATTTTTATTCTTTGGGTTATGATGAATGATTTATGTATATGTTGTGGCACAAGTAAGAATGATTTCAGTATAAGATGGGTCAGACCTATATCTCCCTCCAATTCATTGGGTAATGATTTATCTCTCATGAGAGAGACATGACTGTAATGGTAAGTTAATCCAGTTCAGTGTTACAGGACTGAAATGAGGAGTGAACTCGATTCAGAAAGGGACTTTGTCCACTAAGATAGTCTTGGCAGTAATTCCTTGGCTACTATGGAAATCATATCATGTGATTAATATTTTTCCCCAATTAAATGTTTTATTTATATGTTATTTTATCATGATTGATATTCCATTATGATCTATGCCTTATGTACTACCATGTTTTATGTTATTGCTCAAGATTTTCATGTTTAAACATTATGTTCTTGTTTCTATGTTCAAATGTATATGGTTTGTTTTATTTTCTCCATGCTTACCCTTACTGAGAATTTCATCCCACCCTTAATATGTTTTCTTTTCCCCATAATATAATTAATGGTTTAGGTACGAAAACAAAAGGGGAAGATATTTATGGGAGATGTTGAAGATCTTTCACCACGATTAGAAGATTATGTTCCGAGATTCCAAAGACACTAAACTAATACGGTCCTTATGTGTTTGTTTTGTTATGTATTAATTATTCTTAAAATGTAAAGTAATGTCTATGTATGTCATTCTTTGGGTCTCTAGAGTCGGTATTAGAGGAAAGGGTTAGTCAACCTTTGGAAACTAGGATCCCAGAACTTTAGTGAGATCCCTAGAGATATTTCTAAGGTATGTCTAGGGATGTCCATATGGTTAAGTATAAGTATATGATATAGTCCTATAATTATGGTAACAATATTATAATTAAACCTAAGATTTTAGATATTGATGTTACTACCCCTTGATTATGATTTTGGCCTCTCACACTATTCTTTTTGGGTTTTAGAAAATGGCTGGAAACAGGAAGATTCACGATAATTGAGGATATGATGGACAATGGAATGATATTCTTCATGAGAAAACAAATGAAATTGGATCTATAAGTCCACATATCGTTATTATGACTAATAATCAATCTCATAATATGATAAATAATCTCAACTTTGGTAAGTTTACCGACTCATCTAATAAGAGAAATATGGAGTTTCATGATGATCATAGAGGAAAGAAAGTTCAATTTCCCTCATGTAAATCATGTGGGAAGAGGCATCAGGGAGAATGTTTCAAAGGAAATGGAAGATTATTTGGGTGTGGAAAAGAAGGACACAAAGATAGTAATTTAAAAGGAAAAGGTTTAGTTAACACCATGGACAAGGATAATGGTATTGCTAAGACATCAACAACAGTTAAGTGTTTTAAACATGGAATGTACAGGCATTATGCAAACCAATTCCCTAAGGGAAAATCTCATAAAGAGAATCAACATGGTCATATGGGTAGTTTTTATGTGGATGATGATGAAGAGACTACAAATGATATATGATATGTAAAAATTATGAAGCTCAATCAGTGGTTTAAGAAGGTAGTGTAATGATCGTATGTTTATCAAGAATAAAGTATGGTACTATGGAATAAAGAAAAATCTAAGGATTGTTACACTGTTGCCCTTTCTTGAGTTTTGAAAGTATATGTTGAATGGTACTGGTAATCGTGAAAGGTTATTCAAATATTTTTGGAATGCTCCTAATATGCGCATAAAGAAGGGATAATGAGATAATGAAATGTTTGATAGTATTAATGAGTTCATGACTAATATAAGGAAAACGTGATATCATGGTTTGAGTATCAAGATTATTTTGGATTTTGGTATATGAAAAGAGTTACCTTGTGATAGAATTCATGTTTTCACTATGGTTCAAGAGAATACATGATTAAGGTATTCACATGTTTGGAATATGACCAACAATATATATTATATGATATATAGGGGTAAATGATTGTATTCACATTCTCAGTAGATGACATTTCTAGTAATTGTTTTCTTTATACTATGAGCTTGGACAGAAGTATTTTTGATATGCCTAAATATTGGAATAAATTAAGTTAGTCATATGATTTTATTTTTTAAGGCTAGAACTTTTTTCCATTTTATTGAAACAATGTTATTATAATGTAGTTTTAAAAAAAGGGCCAACCTGTAGGACGGGGGGCAACCTGTTGCGTCGGACAAGGCTGTGGGAATCGAATCCACAACCGAAGTGTGACATGACATTATTTCTTACCACTGGCCTACAGGACGTCCCTGGTTAGTAGAAAATAGTTTTATTAAGCAGTACAATTGATGAAGTATAAGTCCATTTTTGGAATCATATTTGACTAACCTCACCATAGATGGACTTATTTATATTTGATAACTTTTGATAACCTTTTGTTTGAGACATGTGGAATGACCCATCATTCTATCACGTGATCTGCTAACACTTCACGAATGACAAATTCAACTTCATTTCTTTATGAGATGATGTGGAAATTGTTCAAGGAACGAACAACGGTGAGATTATACCAATATAAAGTAAGCATTTCTTATATTTCAAAATTTTCAACTTTAGGAAAATGATCTTGAAAACCAAAAATGTTGTCCTGTTGCCCTTATATCTGATGAATCAGATGGTAACTTATATCATCACAAATTTATGGATTTGGGATTGTTGTATTTTTCATAGCCATGTTCCCTACCACTCTCCATCAGAACATGATTGTGAGATTTTTCTTCCATATACATATTTTCACCTATGTTATCTTATGTGGAAACCCAATGATTAGTTAATTTAGGTATCTGTTACGTTTCATAATTTATTTTTTAAAGTTCAGTTTTGGTATTCCTTTTTACGATGTGGGTTTTTATGAACGAAACTTTAAACTAGTAATCCATTTATAACCCGGACGAATTTTGAGGGCGAAATTCATTTTAAGGGGGGTAGAATGTAACAATTCTAGATTTTATGAGAATTATTCTTTTTTATTTCATTGATGTCTTGTGTTGTACGCTACACCAAAATTATCTTGCACTATACGCAACACCATATTAGCTTGCTGTATACGCAACAATATTCATGGATCTTGTTACACACAATTTCATGTTCATTTTGTGGAAATTAATTTACGCAATATTAAATATAGATTTTATTTTATGTATAAATGAAATATGTTTTGATTATGTTATACGCAACACCAAACGGATCTTTCACTAAATGCATCCCTGACATGGATTTCATTACACGCAATCAAGACCTTCCTCAATAGCGTGTGTAGTATGCAATACCGAGTTTCACTAAACGGTATATTATTATAATATTATTATGAACTATGCGTTATGAATAGTAATACACACTTTATTAAATTTTATAAATTTCATTTTTCAAAATGGAATTCATTTTTGGATTCAGAATATCGAAATTATCCTAGGATGAATTTGTGGTATTTTTCTAAAAACATTCAATTTTTGATGAATAGTAAAAACAGTAGGTTACTATTTAAAAACCGAATTTTTATTTAAATAATTATTTACTTTATTTAAATTTATTTTTGGTCAAAATTGATACATAATACCTATATATGTTTAATGTAATTCATTGGAGTCATTTTATAATAATTTTAGATATATAAAAGTTTATTGAACTTTTCACAGTCTTTTACCCACCTCATAAGAGAATTTGAAAATTTACATAAAACTTAATTTTCTCTCTTATGTGAGTGGAATTTCGAAAATCCTAGAGACATGGTTAATATCAAGGAGTAAAATGTGGTTCTATACGATAAAAATAATTTTTCATGAATAGTAACTTTTTACTTTTATTTACCACAGTTATAATTAAATATGGTAATTAAGGGTAAAAATGATATTACTATTACCCTAACACATGTACTAATTCTATTGAATAAGTTTAATTCGACAAAAAACAACCTTAAAAATAAAATATTACCCTTTAGGTCCACATGGATTAGATTAGGACATTTATTATTATTTTATTTAAAGATGAATTAAAATAGTTAAAATCAACGTTTAGTAACTAAAACATTTTTAATATAGGGTTATACATAAGATAAATTAAACAATAAATATTCATTAGAAAGAAAAAACGATTTCCTAAATTATTTTATTTTATTTTAAATTTTTAGACATTAAATAATTTCAATTTATTTATGACACAATGATGATGGAGTAATTACCTTTTTAATGAAATATTAACATAACTGATGTTATAAGTACCCATATAAATATAATTTTAGACTTTTCATGAATTAAACTAATTTTCTAGGTTAATATGGAATGTTATTGTTTATTTAGTAAACTTTTTTCGAACTAATAATGCTTTAATGATTTTAAAAAAAATAATGTACCAAATAGTGTCAAAATTGACATAAAATAATTTTTAAAACAAATATTATATTATTAATTGTTATTTTATTCCTAAAAATATAAGGATCTATCAAACGACTTAGATAAATATATATATTAATAATGAACCACTTGGGTTATTTTGGCTTGTTATAGTATGTTTATTAACCATATAGTGTAAGAAAACAAAAAGAAACGGTAAAAGTTAAATTATTTAACTCAGAGTTAAATCTTAATGATAAGGATAAATTAGTAACCTAAACTTGTCTAAAATATATTTTTTGAGAGTATTTCTAACCATCCCCACCTTAGCTTCTAAATAAATTAATTTGGAGCTATTAAAAACTGAATATGACTTTATTATAAAATAATATTTTAAGTATTCCTAAGGTGCCCCTCTACTCCTTTATAAAAAGGGCACCCCTTCCCTCTTCTCTTCACACCCTTTTGAGCCTTGAAGCTTGGCCAACCCCTGACAATTACTCTTAAAAACCTCTCTAGTTATATCATATATGTTCTGGTCTTCTCAAATGTCCAACTCTAGTGCCCGAAGAAGAAGTTAAAAGGAGGTGCGTCGAGGAAGATGTAATCTCTTCTACTGACTCTTTCAAGTTTTTTTTTCTTATACTTCCTCTTATTTAGATTTTTCATTATAAAGTAATAACATAAGTATTAATTATATACTGATATGTTATTATAAATATGAAAAAACCATATTTCACTTTCTGTCCATCCTACGGAAAATGAAATCACCGCGCATGCATATGTACGGAATACCGTCTCCACGCCGTGGTGTAATCTATGTTCGACCACCACCTTACATGGATGGGTATAATGGTGTAAAAAAATTACAATATATGATTATCTTAAAGTTATAATTATTCTAAAATATTATACATAAACTTCAATACAATTCCACGATCATGGGAATGATATCATCGCTCGTGCATACGTACGGACTACTGTCTCCATGACGCGATGAAATTTATTCTCCATTTTAACCATTCATGAATGATTATAAAATATATATAATGAGTAATAATGAAATATATGACATAATAATGATACTGTATTTATTTATATATCTATGTATTTCATCTACTTAATTCCATTAAATTCAATAAGGAAACGAAAACAGCGTTCATGCATACGTATGGCCCACCGTCTCCATGAATGGTGTATTTCCCTCCATTTATTGATCAATTATATATATATGTATATTCTGAAAATATATTATATATAAATCATGTTTTATATTCTTAAATTATGTAATCATGATCTTTGTAATCATATTAATAATTAAAAGTCAAAACACGGGCGATAAATGAAACGATTTTACCCAAAACGCTGCTTTAACATGGAATTTATAAAAGAACGAGTAATATAAAGTCATAAGTGAACCATATATGATATAATAACAATGAATATGACTCTTTAATAAGTAAATTAAATTATTTAAATCATCATATAGGAGTCTCAGACATATACAAATGAAATTGGACATAAGGTAGGGGATAATTATTCCAATCTCATTCTTATCTGAGATTGTTTATTCGTAAGTATTTACTGGGGTTACATTTTTCATCCATGTCTATAAAAATCATTTTCATAAATTGTTTAATGTTATTCCATTTATGTTTAAAGTCATGTTTACCTCTCATTTACTTTTACATTGTGTTATGGAAGAAATCTTTCTTTCGTTTACTATACGAGGAACTTTTTGACTTATCCGGAAAAAGTACAAGGAGAATGTTTTTTTGACTTATATGACATGAACATATTTTTACAGTTTTATAACTCCTTATTTAAAGGAATCTAACTCTATAATATTTCATGAATATTTTCAACAAAATCCTTTTCTTTTAAAATTGCATGGCATTTTTTAAAAAGAAAATGATTTTTAAGAAGAAAGGATATTTTCCTCAAGAATTCATTTCAGGTGTTTTATCAAAACCATTTTCCATATAAGATGGCATTTTTTCATATGTGTATGTTTCGAGTATAATTTTTATATTATTTACACGGTTTCAATTTTCTTATGATGAAATGATATCCATTTTTTGTTTGGATTATGTTATGATGGGATGATGTTTATGAACCCATTTTTGTTCTTTGGGTTATGATGAATGATTTATGTTTATGTTGTGGAACAAAAAAGAATGATTTCATTATGAGATGGGTGGGACCTATATCTCACTCCAATGTATTGGGTAAAGATTTATATCTCATTAGATAGACATGGATGGAATGATAAGTTAATCTGATTCAGTGTTACCAGACTGAAACGAGGAGTGATCTCGATTCAGAAAGAGACTTTGTCCACTAAAATTGTTTTGGCAGCAATTCCTTGGCTACTATAGAAATAATATCATGTGATTAATGTTTTTCCACAATCACAAGTTTTATTTCTAAGCTATTTTATCATGATTGATGTTCCATTATGATCTATGCATTACGTACTTCCACGTTTTATGTCATTCCTCAAGATTTGGATGTTTAAGCATTATGT